>LR990077.1:6032833-6656666 GCA_905147235.1 Erynnis tages | reverse complement strand
ACTTCCATAATCTTTGAAAGTTTTGATAGATCGGTTCCTATGGGGATCCTTTTGTTGCCATCGTTTTTGGAAACCTACTCGTATGTAAACCTTTTTTTTGCATCGATCAATTACAACGGCCTGCCCACTTATAAACTTCTGTAATGCACACACCACACTTTGCATTAGGCATAGTATGATCCGTCTAAAGGTACGTCTATTTATAACTTTCCTCGCATAATAAGTGTGCAATCCGCACGCTTATTTTGAATGGCAGGTAACGTTTGCGGATACAATGGAAGTGAATTTGGTTCGGGCTAAAATATTAACTCCAGACAAAAAGCAACATTATATTTCCAGTATGAAGCACTTCTTCACTTCCGAACAATAGATTGAATGGGAAACGAAGTGGTAAACAGTGGTTCCTTTGGAGATCCAACTCGGAGCGAGATGCCCATTGTGCTTTGTTCTCGCAGACGAGGCAAGCTTTTTTTTGAGTCGTACCTACTTATGTAGGTAAGTTTTATGAACTTACGTAGGTACGAATATGAATTAGTTGTACAAACTTATGTTTGGCGACTAATTCTAAACAAATAATTTAGAAGATATCGATATCGTTACTAACTAAGTAGCTACTATAGTTACAAAAATACCGAAATAAAATAATTATTTGGCTGATACCTAATAATTAGATATTTTTCATCATTGTAAAAGTATAGTTATTAATTTTGTTATTCAACCGCTTTTTGTAACACTTATATTAATTGAGATATTTACTATAAATATTTCCTGCCTGGCATTGAATGACGCTATAAAATTAACTGACATTTTAATTTTATTAAAAATTAATATGAGTTCAGTAAAAGTAGTTTAAATTAATTTATTTTTAGCGACACAATAATTATATTAGAAGTGAGAAGTATTCAGAAGTAATACGCGGAATTACGAACGAACCAAAGGACGAATATTAAAATCCTTCTACTTACTCCAATGAAAAAATTCGAAATAAGCGGAAAACCTCAACAGGATATTAGCATTCATATTTTAAAAGAAAACGCCAAAAACTGAAGTGCTTTATGTGTTGGATTTTGGATCATAAAGCATCGCAAACAAAATGGCACCAAGACGAGAAGGGATTTTAAAGGACTTTGTTCCTATAGACGCCGGCGTCAGTTATTATTATCTATCTATTGCGGTAAATGGTAAATAAAAGACTGCAATTCGGATATAAGATAAGTTTTAAGTAGGTAGGTTTGAACACGTTTTACAGTACGTAGCTACTGTAGGTACTTTTGACAGATTAGTTCATGGCTAACATAAAAGGTATATTGATAGTAAGTTTATCTATATTTGGACATGAATTTTATCTGTTAGAAATGTAGAAAAAACTAAAGTTTCCAAACCAACGATTCTGATCGAAGAATATTTCGAAAAGGACTGGATCGGATACTTAAGTAAGTATTCTTTGTGTTATATGTGTTCCTAACATTTGCCGACGTATTGTCTACGCACCTCGCTCCACATCATCCCAAAGGATTCCTGATCGTTATTCGTTATAATTCCGGCGCGCATTTCCATAAAAATCATCCCCGATCGTTATCTACTGAACAGGTCGATGTTTTTTTAAAGTGTATCATTTATTATCTTTAAGGGCACAAAAAAGGTAAGGGTTCTCTAAAGCGCCGCGCAGTCCCTTCTAGGAAACATTCATGGATTTGTTTGACACCCATCTGTGAGATATTAGAGCGAGGACCAGTGGACAGATATTTTCGATCGCTTTAGATGACCACTTTGTAAGAACTGGCAGAAATTTATACAAATTTAAAAATCACAATAGTCGGTAAGCTACCTGAAAGTGATTATTGCAGTTTAAATACTAATAATAATTATTATAATTAATCAACTATGCAACACCTAACCTGCTTATTATCTATTTAAGGATAAGTGGAGAGAGTGAACAGTGGACCAGTCCTACTTTTTTCCACCACCCGGTTTTGAGGACTAATGCCTCAAATTTGTGTTGCCTATAGATATCTTCGCCTCCTCATCTAAAACACAAGAAGTTGCTTTATTCATCGTGGGCTGTGAAGGTTGCGAGGCAAACTACAATGGTTCCAACACCTGTATTACATTTGTAGTTACCAATCATTTATTTCAATGAATAAGAACTTACCTTAAGATAATTTTAAGTAATAAAAAAATTGGTAAAATCTCGTTAGTTTAAAATAGGTATAAAAAAATCGAGGTATACTTACTTATTGGTACCTACCTACGCGCGACGTATATTTTGGGAAGTTTAAAAAAAAGATACCTCGACGGTTGATGAACTCTGTACCTACGGGAATAATCGTCATCGTTGTGCAATTCCCACAGGGGTCTAGCAAGTAAATAGCGTCTTTTCAATGAGATACAAAGAAGACAGGGCAAGAGTCAGGTAAAGCACCTCACACGGCAGGGGTGCGTCGCAGAAGTTTTATATTTCCGCTTCTTTGTTATGTCCGTAGGGCCCAATTAATAATTTCTCTGGATGACCGAAGTCATTGTCACGTCACCTCCCTATATGCCCGCTCCATGCTGTCTGAGAAGATAGACTGCCTCGCAATTGTTTGGTTTTTATGATCAGAAACAACTCTGCTTTGTTGTTAATGGCGTTATCAGTTCATTGTGTGCTACACTTCATTGAATGCCAGTTTATGTAGCTTAAAGGAAAATAATTAATATAGGTCATTGTGGATGATTTCTAGTTTATATAAGGATATAAAAACAAAGACTACTCATAAAAAGGAAGAACGTTAGAAAAAAGAGCTTTCCAAATACCTATATTAAAATTCAACTTTTGTTTAGCGTTATCCTCAAAATAGGTAAGTCCTCAACATTGCATTTTTATGTAAAATTTTAAACAATTTTTTTTATTCCAAACAATCTACATGCATCAAAATAAGTCACAGCTACGCACGGCTGTGGCGGGTAAAGCTAGTATTCAATAAATACAACAAATAAACCTACCTAGTGGTACACATAGATGTGCTTTAATTAATGATAATGGCAGCTTAAGTTTTTGCTCAATGATTGTCAAGTATTGCGGCGTCTCGGTATTTCCTGTTCGCGAAATATATTCAAATGTATGCATAACCACTTTTTGCCGTTCTGACGCTCTGACCAACAATTTTATCAGAAGAAGAATTCCTACTGTTGAAATTATTAGACAGATGACGATTAGGGGTTATTTGAAAGAAAAATATCTTCACCCTTTCTTTTTACTTTTTCCGGTTATTCCGAATTGCAAGAGGAAATATATAATATGATAAAGTATTTAATGAGCTACCTACTTAACTGTTTTGAATATAAGTAGAACAACCGAATTCGGAGACCAACTGATGCTTGGTGGTTCGGTACAAAAAAGACAATTGACTACACGTATATTGAGATAATTATGTATCTATAGGGTAGATATATCTTAATTGTAACTGTATATTTTTTGGATTCTAAGACTTCGAAAGGCAAGAAGCCCGGGTGTTTATACTATTGTGGATGATTCCTTATATACCGGCACTGTTGTTTAATGTTTGTATGAGCCAATTGCCTATGTTTTTGCAATACCAACATCCTTTTATTCAATGCCTGCTCAACACGGAAGGCGGAGGATGAATAAATTCTCTCGTGTAATACGAATATTATTTTGAATAAAAGATAAGTACCTACCTAATGTCTGAGCTGTATACCATGTATTTTACTAAGTTTTTCTAAAGACACAATTATAAATCGGGTTTTCTCGTTGGGGCACTCACAGCGTATTATTGTAAAAATTAAAAACAGATTCCATGCATCTGGTCTCATGTATCGTAGGTAGATAAGATAGCTGGCTACTATGAATCTTTCGTTATATTGTTATGTGGCGCCTATGACAGGAACATGGAAACTAGTGGAAAGAGGATAACGTTGTACACTTGAAAATATTCTCTTCAGCATTTTGTTATTAGGTACATAATGCCCTAAAAGTCTATTAAAATGAAGAAACTTTTGGAAGTTTCCATATTTCGAAAATTATTCGAATTTATTCTAAAGTCGTAAATTTATCTGTATGTGTGTAACCTATAAAATACCTACTGCAGGGTCGGATCTCCTCTTACATTGATAAGGGAATTAGTCTACCACGCTGGAGTTCAAGTAAGAGGCGGAATTCTTAGCCGCCGCCACCGCCAATTATTTGTATAAGTAGGTCCTGTATATATTATGTCGGATAGCCCATACCTTCTCACTGTCTGGGCATGTTGCGCCGACGGCGAGTGACCGTCGCGCCAGGAAGCGCACCCACGCACCGATAGTCGACCAATTCAAACAGCTAGTTGGCAACGCTCACCGAATTGACACTGTCAACGAACGACTGATTGGTTCGATGTTATTTTTATTAAGTTATTCAGGAAATTGTTTTTATTAACGTGTTACCCAAATTATTTATTTAACAAAATTTTCATTTGTATGTTTTTGGACAAAAAGTAGGTATCTATTTTGAGTTGTTTATTGTAATGTGATAGAGAAAGCTAAAGAAAAATTAAACAGACGTCGATGACTACTATTATAGACCTAGTTCCACATGATGGGCCCATCATAGGCGCTACGCAGGGGGCACTAATGCATTCTCCCTCCATTGGCGCTGAAAAAGGCCAACGGTATTAGCAGGTTAAAATCTCACACGATCACATCCTACCTACTGTTCATAGATAAGGCGTACCTACTCTGACTACTTATGGTTTTCTCGCATTTTAAATTTTAACCAAGTGTATTGTGAAAATTCAGTCACACAGCATCTACGCATGTTCCCAAGTTTAAGGAAGAAAGAAATTACAATATTTATTTCAATCCTTTAAAATCGCTTAGTACTCGTATCTCTTAAAATTAATCATCGTAATTTGAGAGCATCTTATATCTGCATACCCTGTTTGTGTAAGTACAGTTCCTGTTAGTAAGCTTAGTGACAATTAGCAGTGTAAGCTATCCATCTACTGGAGCAAAGATAGACTTGTGTAATAAGCGCGACGTTCACGGAATGTGATCTCGTCGCCACCCGGTAATAAGTGTCACCTGAGCCTAGCGGTCCGACTTACACTACTTGCGCTTTTAATTACTGACGCCGCTTTATCTAGGTCCCTGTACTTGCAATACGGCAGTACCGTTATAGATAAATTTTCCTAGAATTCCTTATAATAAAATGATGGGGTGGGATTTTGTGTTGCATGAGAACAGGAATAGTAAATAAACATCATATTTTTTTATTTCTTAATCATAAATTACTCAAAAACGTACTCGTAAACAACGTTAAATGGGTTACTTAAGTTCCAGGCTAAATAAATGTATCGTATGTTATCCATATTCCGCTGGTTCACATATTGCTTATATGTCCTGACTACTCCTGACCTAATGTCATTATCTCGCTATTCCTGATATGCAACGCGTTCACATTCTGATCTGGCCATATCCGAGTGCAGTTGTTGTCAGGACCGGCTTAACCAAGAGTTAATCAGGGCGGCTGCCTGGGGCGGGCGCCCTGTATTAGAGGGCGCGTTCTCTAGAAAGGCGTTAGACGAGCCGCCTTTCTAAAAATTTTATTTTATTTTATTTTTATTATTTTTATTATTTTATTTTATATATTTTATTTTTATTAAATCAACAAATATATTATACATTAATTGAATCAATTGATTTGATGAAGATTGCTATAATTTGCGACGTTGAGTTCGTTTTTGCGGGCGGTGCGTTTGTAATTCCGGGTCAGTTATTTCTTGGCTTACGAACGCATCGTCCGGGGCACCTTTATCGCTAAGGGCGGCCCTGGTTCCATCGAATGCGCATAGCATGTGATTGCTATTTGCGACAGTTAGTGCGTTTTGCGGGCGGTGCGTTTAGGTGCACGGATCCGGGTCAGGCGCGTCATGTAACGGCGGCGGTAACGGGAGGCTCGACGGCTGGGTCGCGGAGCGGGATGAGCTACGCGGAAGTAGCGCGATTAAACACTACGGTTACAGCCTAATCAGTACCGCGGGATATAATGTTGGTAGCTTGATTGAGGACTTATGAAGGTAAACGTGTTTGTGTTGTGCTAATTATGTTTGGATAGAGCCTTGGTTGCTGATTAAATTGAAGTTTTGGATGTCCCAAAGAAGGGAAATTGGATCTTTGCTTATTTTTGATCTTTTGTTTTTGGCACATAGATTTTTGTATGCCAACTTTTGTGTTCATGAAATAAATTTAATTCAAAAATATTTTTAATTCCGATTCGGTTTATTTATCACTACGTCTATTTGGTAGAAATGTTTCTTAAGTATGGACGTAGACCCAAAAATACCCACTTTTCACGATAGTACGAGTATGTGTCCCCAGCAGAATTCGTTTTCAAACCGCACTCTAACACTGCCATTACTTTGTTTGGTCCTTCGAGCCAGATATATAGACTCGACCGTTGAATTTTTCGATTGTAGTGTTATTGAAACAGTTCACGGTTGGTCGAGAGGCGCGGCGTGGAAGAAAGCAAGTTCACTGCCACGGCCGGCGGAGCGACAACCTTGCTCGTTTACCTCGCCTTGTTGCGACGCTAGTTTATCTACTGCCAAAACCTACTTAGATTATGCATTCAGCCTCGCAAATTGGCGGAGAAAGAAAACAACCGCTCGCAGTGACCTATTGTGCAACTTTTGCGAAAACACGAACCAGGCAGCCTTTGCAATTTTCGTGTCTTTGATTATTTTACTTTGAATGATTATAGTAGGTATTTGTTGTTGGTTATTAAAGGTAATTTGAGTTATGAGTGTTTGTATTGTTTGGCCTACAAACACTCGATGAAAGTCACATTGGTCGCTTCAACATAGTAAAGTTCATGCGATTAGAGGTCCTCGGACTAATATAGTCCAGGCGAAAAAAGTGTCGGTAAAAATGTTGGCACTCTTAAAATAATAGTGATATCCTAATAGTGATAGGTACCTAAGGTTTTACATTCAATTACTTCGAGGGCGAGACACTTCACCGTTGCGCTGCGCAGTGGGTTCTCAGGACCCAGTCCTGGGTTCAATTCCTAGCGCAACGAGATTTAAATTATGAGATTTCTATTTTTGGTGTTTGTTCTTGTCTTGTCTATCATGGTAACCATTACACAGGGAGTCCGAATGTGGGACTATATGTGTGAATCGTTTTCTTTATTTAAACAGATTGTTTAGATGATGCATGTAGAACTATGCATTGATGAATATAACCTCAGTGAGCTCTGTTATAGGACTTTTCTTAGATTATTTCCCTGTGCTACTGATGTACCTATAGAGCATAAACGTACAGATATAGTTAGTTAATATTGGCAGGCAGGCACTTACTATATTGGGACAAAAAACATAAATAAATATTGAAATTACGTTTCATAGGACATTGGAGGACAAGTAAAGCTACATAATAATAATATTATTATGTATTTTTTATACTTAATTAAATTTGAATTACAGATTACTACAGATACGTATACAGATTTCGAGTAGACATAGAATGAAGTCGAACAGACACCACAAACCTTGATTTCATGCCAAACAGTGAATTCTAAAACGCTTCGTTTTGTGGACACCTACGTGTTGCGTAAGTCTGAATCAGAGAACAGCAATGCAGTGAGCAAGCCAGAGCCAGTCGGCATCATATGTGAATCAGCGCGACCGGAAACTGCGCCATGTTGGCTCGCCGCCGCCATGTTTACCCGCACTCCGGAAGTTGCGCGCGCGCCGACCGTCTTTAGACATCATTTCCACGAGTCGGGCGGAATACGAGTCGGAAATATTCAGCGGTTATTTTGGGTGTCGACGTTTTTCCGCTCGCTGCAGACATCGTTCGAGTTAATCATATATTTGACGACGGAGACCGCTTTATTTTTAGAGAAATTTGCCTTCAAACACGTTTCGATGCTCGTAATTTGTCTGGGCTGTTTGTAGTCTGGATATAGGAGTCAGACGAAACGACGACGATGACATTGTTTAGTTTAGAAGCCATGTTATATAAAAATGTGCTAATATCGTTAACGTAATTGAGGTGGCGCCAGCGGGGTGGACTAAGGCCTACATCCCTCTCATCATGAGAGGAGACCCAGCCCTCTAGTGGGCCATTAATGGGTTACTGACAAATTGATGATGTGATTGGTTTCCTTAGTAAAATCAACTTCAGTTTGTTTTTCTTTGTTTGGTTTGAGAGCGAAGGCTTCGGAGGAGGAAATATTTAAAAACCAATTTATTTATTTTACCTATTGTAATGAAATTAAATGTTTTAATAATTTATAGTATCTGCCCTAATTAAGTAAGTAGAAATATATATTAGGTATTATGTTTCAGTGCCTATGTCAATTTCCATGAGTAGGCATATTAAATTTGCATTAAGCAAACAAGACAAAAAACAAAACAAAACGCCTAGATTTATTGTTATGGTACTTTTTTATGTTTGGCGCTAAGTGCGTCAACGAAAGATAGGTAGGTATATACTTAAATGGTGCAAATTACTGTATTAGTATAATACAATATATGCGTATATCTATCTATTATGAGGAATAGTTCCGGATTAAGGTTCAAATCAGCAAAATGTATCTACAAGGCCACATAAAAGGTGAGTGAGGCGCCGCGTTTGAAGGTGCGCAAAATCCCAGATCGAACTTTACCAACAAAACTTTCCTCATCAGTGTTGGCGTTTAGGTCCTGGTAGCTTACAATGTAATGAGTCAATCGTGCAGTAGGCACGCATGTTTAAAGGGTAATAATGAAGTGAGGTCCCGGCGGTGCGCTGGCGATGGTGTCGGAATGTGGTCGGGCGGGCGCGGAGGCGAGAGGCGAGGCTGAGAGGGACAAAGCCTCTGGAACTGGTTCTGCTTCCTGTACGTGTCGGATGTCCTGCGGCTTCCTGCCCCGCCCGCGCTCTCCGCCACGCAACGGGTTAAGAGAAAGATGAATCAGGGTTGCGCTAAGATCGGATTGAAAATTAGTATTAGTAGATAATGCATTAGTTTCAGTCCTAAGGGCAGTTATGGTCGACTACAGAAAAGTAAATTATACCTACTTATGTTGTAACTGCGACGTATTCGTTAAACAGAAAAATGATCAAACATTTCCTTGGATGTTACCCCTGTAGAGAATAGAGGGGTGTTACAAAATTTAATGTGTTGAGTTTTTTTATTGTGATCGCTATAGATTTACATTTATGTAAGTTTATAAACTTGAAAAATATTAGACAATGTTAATACATAGAAATTGTTGATTTAAACTCAAAAATATAAAAATGAAGAAAATTAGATTTAAGTAAGTACAACAAAACCTCACATTCATTATTATATATAAGGGTTTGTTGTTTGTAAACAGCTAAGTTACCTACTAATGAATTTACGACAGTATTTATCTACGTCGATAATTACGCGAAATTAAGTAGGTACCTATTCATTACCAAATTTGAATTGGGTACCTATATCAATCGTATATTGCTCCCTAAAGAACTTACTAATTAAAAGGAAAACACATTTTAATGGACTTATCATGTGTTCGAGTACCTATTTGTCTATGTCATCCCAGCTTCCAAACGAATGGACAGACATGTGTTTTTTTCCTGTTCACAATTTGGTGTGATCCTGGTACATCGGATCGGATGTTAATAAAATTAATTCATACGATGAGTCGGATGTGTCAATATTATGAATCGGTTCAGTTCAAAGTCCGTTTTTCCTCTTTTAAGAAACCTACATCGTCTCCACCGCACCACCTGTCAGACTTACACTCGACCCACACCGTCTAGTTCGTGATAGTCTTCAGCCAGTTCAGGTATTCTGCAGGACGATGGACGATTTTCCGCCAAGGACGATGACATGGGGTTCTTAAAAAAAACTTAAAATAGCACTCCTTCAAAGCTGGCAATGCACTGCGGTGACCTCCTGCTCAAGGCACAGGTGGCCCATAGTGGTGCATGGCTGTTATGTTAAAAAAAATCCTCGTTTTTATTTATTTTTCTATGGACTCTGTGGAACATCGTGTCTGGCGGAACCCTGGCGCGACAGGACACGCACGATTGAGGACATTCTCTCTGCTTGTTTTTGTTGCGCTGCGGTCACTGTAATGCAACCCGACGCCGTCTTCCCGACCAACAACGGCATATTAATATCCAATGCAACGCCCTGGAACATGGAGCATTTTTCTTATTTTAGGTGTTGTAAAACTTTACTATAAATGATCTTGTTGCAACATTTTAACAGCGATCCAGCTACTGCACTGACGAGGTGCCTATACTTAAGAAAGGTGACTAGTATTTACTTATACTAGCTAGATTGAATTGGAATTGTTTTGGACGCCCAACTACCACTTTGGATGCCTTTAATTTTATTGGATAAGTGATTTTGTCAATTTAAGATAATTATTTAACGTAACGCCACTAATTAAAAAACCTGTTATGAGACTATTAAGTAAGTACCTTCATAATTCGGCGTCCCACTCAACTGATGTTTGACTAAACTGAGGAATTGATTGAAGGGAAGGCACGGAAGGGCTACAATTTCTTAGCTCTTCCATACCGTATTATTGGTCCTTTGAACAACGTGACCAGTCCATTGTTACTTTAGTTAGTAAACAGGACTTTAACTTCCTTCGTCAACGGATTCCATCGTTCCAAATTCTGCCTTTTACCAATAACAAACGATTTGAAATACAAGCAAATTAGTCAGAATTCTTCATTAGGTCATCATTAATTGCATACCGAGTAGGCATTCTTTGTTACTAGATTCATCAACACCGCCGAGTTAGTATTTTTCAAAACGACAAAGGAACAATAAGGCATTGGAGTTCCCTAAGCATGTTCCTAACTCGCATTTTATCTATTGCCAACTTCATCATGCTTTGAGTTTCGATTGAAGAAGCTTAAGGCGACCGTTTTAGTTCTTACAAGCAAGCTTAGTAGCAAAGCATCCGCATACGACTTCAGACAGGACTTCTACCGAAGTTTACGTTGGGCGTGTTACGGCGTGAGCGGGATCAGGTACCACCTATCCTCCGGTGGCTGCACTACGTAAGATCATTTGCTACTTTTTGACTATAAAAATGTGTGTAGTGTTGGCAACCGTGCCGCCGTGGTGCTCCACGAAACACCACGGCGCCTCGGCTTTTACAGTAGGAAACTTGATTATAAGGTACTTAATACGGACGTAGGTAAGTAATAGTTGTTTACTGAGGGAGTTACATCGAACCGCTCACGCTGAACCCTCCCGCGATCTACACTAAAACAATGCGCGTTCGCTTCCGTATCGTCACTTGTTTTCCACGCACAAGGCTAATGCCAAGGTCTCGGCTTTCTATACTCTGTCATACCTCTTCTTAGCAAACCGGCCGAAAATGCCTCACGCTTATTTCGTCTTGGAACTCTGTGGAACTCGTTTACTAATTCTTAAGGATGCACAATGTAAATTTTGTTTTATTGTAAAAGATATAGTCAATCCATATGTTCCTGTATATATCTAAATATACGTATTTTCTGACTGTATCAGCAGAAGCAATTATAAAAAGAAATATTATTACTTATTATTTTAATAAACCTATACATAATTATATCAAATTTTAATAGATGTTGAGCCTCTATGTGATTAAATTAAAAAAAAGATAGATATATGATATTATTATCATATGATATTACCAAAATATTTTTATCAACATCAATTCAATCTTCACTTTTTTCAATGATTTCTGTAGCAACTTGATCACCAAGTTTTCACGTGTCACCAATACACGTCAATCATTTTATATTGCAATTGCACGGGTTAAACACAACATCGAAAAAGCATAGATTTAATCACTGATAACGAAAAGTAGGTACAACAAGGCAGGCCAGATTACGAGTTCGATATTTAGCAATGAAAAAGAATAATTGACAAATGAGCTAACATCCGTCATTGCATCACGCGAGCAAGAAAAAATATAACCAAGGATGAGAAAATGAATGGAACCGAAGCCGGACGTAATGGTTCACACAATTATCCGTCCAATGGCAACTGAATTTCATTAGGTAGTTGCCAGATGGTAAAACGCTGTAACTCAAATATTGATGATTTCGAGCTAAAGACCCCTATTTGTGAAAAATATATTAATACTGAATTAAATGTTTTAGTTGAGTTAATTTAAGGTTGACTTGATTATGTTTCTCATTTTTTGTTGAGTGGAAAAAATTAAAACATAGGTATATTATTTTTTCTTCAAGGAAAAAATCCGAATGTAACAAGCTATTATACGGACTTGAATTTTAAGATCTATGTAGACTGATGGAACGTGGAAATGTAAAGATATGGAAGTTAAAAGTTTATTTTCTAGTATAAGAATACAATTTTGTCTTGTGTCAAGATAAATGAAATAGAGAGACCTGAAAAGAAAAATAGATAATATTTAAGTAGGTAAATAAACCCCGGTCACCCAACGCGATGTATTTTTTTAGAATTATTAATTCTTACTCGTACACACTTAGATACTTTAAGATTGAGTTTCTTTCACATTTTTTTACTTTTTAAAGAGAAATCAGGTTATTGTGTCGGGGGTTGTTTATTATATAATATATAATTATAATTTTTTTTAATACTTTTTATAGGTGCACACTTATTATAATGTAGATTTTGTTAAGTTGTTAATACTTACATAGATTCTTGTCGAAATTTCGGATTTCCATCCTCATTTTCTCCCCACCACATATATTTGCAGATATTGGGTATTTTCCCCACTTTTACTCTCAGAGTTTTTTCAGGGCTCAACCGATTTTCATTGAACATATTATTTTGTAATATGCACGTGATGCGCTTTCATTTGAGACCCCGCTCGATTATATTTGCAGACATTCGGTTATTCTTCCCCACTTTCATCCCCCACAACTTTTAAACGACTCAACTAATTTTCATCAAACATGAAGAATCTAAAAACACTCGACCGTAACTCACCTTTCATACAAAAAAAAAATTAAAATCGCTTCATCCGTTCGCGAGCTACGGTGCCACAGACAGACAGACAGAGACGTCAAATTTACTCGTATATAACACCCCTCCTTTTGCATTAAAAAACGAAGAGTGTTTATAAATACGAGTACCTACCGAATTTATTACGTAAAATTTCGTGACGTTATCAGCAAAATTATTTTCAGCAACTATATATCGTAAGTTACATCCTTTCACCAGTTGGCATTAATTAGCCTTCGCACTTCCTTGAGCGGCAAGATGCGAACTGGATTTGATTAATTGTTTAGAACAGGTTCATCCCGGATAGATGCTCCATTCACTGGCTGTTTAATTACATCATCTCGGTACAGGTTTACTGTTACTTAGATCCTGACACGCCATTTTCTACAGTAGGTAAATATTATGACAAAAATAATACCAAACGGAAATGCTAGCTACTTTTTAAGTCGTCAGTGCAATACGTGGACATCCACCTCCCACATAAATTGGGACAGAAAACCTCCCACATAAATGTAAGGTTTGTGACTTGCTGGTCATCTGGGCGAAAATGATCGCCACAAATAAATTCAAAGTATTCCGGCAACTACGCCTTGCCACCGAAACGCAAACGATTCGACTAATATGTTTTCATATTTTGGACAAACATGAATATTATTCCGTGCTGACATTCCTTTATAAATTCCCACTTATTATTTACTTCCATTATATGTGTTGTTTAGTTATAAGTACCTTTTCCGTAAATTCATTGTGCGGAAGGGAAAGGAAATCCAATAATTTCCAGAAATCCATGTCACATTAATAGAATGTAAACAAAAATAATATACGGAGTAAAACCACTTATAACATTACGTCAAATTGGTACGATTATGATATCACAGTTATTTATCTTTTTATTTTTGTGTAAGATACGTTTTAGTTATCTTTTTTACTTCCACTTTTACGTGATGAAGATTTAATGCCGGCCTATGCTGAATTTATGGAATAAAAATAGAAATATTTGAAATTCCGCGATTAAACGTTCCGGTCTTGAGTCTGCTGAATGCAACGGAGTCCACGTTGGTTTTTTTCGGCGAGGTCATTGTTCAACTTTGCTGTAGCCTATACGTACTCCCTTAACCAGGACCTGGTCGGCATTTGAGGTCCTTTTTACGAATGAATAGCGATTATTTTCCTGACATGGTTCATTATATTCCTTAGTGACGTCACGTTGAAAAATTTAGGGGTACCGAAACAATGGCAGTGTCGGTATATCGTATAATTCATAGTTCATTGTCACCAAGTTTCGCAAGACCGGAGCTCACGTGAAATTCTTGAGGCTCAGAAAGTGGAGTTGTGTTGTGATGTGCGGCCAGCCGGCCGGAACGACGAGAGTAAGAGCTGGTTCGTTATGTGGAGCTAAATGAAAAATTAATTATTGCATTAGAAGATTATGCACGTAAAAACAAACACAATTAGGGTAAGAGTAAAGTAATAAAATGCAACGCTCGTCAGTTAACTATCTTTAATTGCAATTGTTTTGCAGATGTGCAATAGTTAGGTACCTATTACCTCAAAGCTGCTCTCGAGAATTTATAGGCATAGGCAATTTATAAATAAATATTTGTAAAACAGCTACCTATAGAAGATTGACTTACACTATTCCATACTTTATTACCATTTATACGTACCTACAACGAGATAAGACGTTTTCTAAATCCTGAAATTATTGGACGAACTTAAGAAAGTATTGAAAATTATACCTACATATTTATTTATAATCTATTAATGCTACATGCATTAATAGATTATAAATAAATATGTATGTACTTACAGCGTCAAAAAGAGTAAAAGTGGCGAAGGAAACAGTCGCATTAACTAATAATATTTTGTCAAGGAATAAAATAAAAAGGTAGGTTCTTTCTACTTAGGTACCTAAAGCAATACGATTTTGCAACCGCGTCGAAGAAAAATTTAAGTAAAATCAAATAAGTTTGCGGAGTATAAATATGTTTGCTACCTATTTAAATATATGTTAAGTAGGTAGAGTAGTTAGTTATTTTGTTAGTCAATTGTGACAGCGCAATATAAGTAGTAAGTAGTTAAAACGTTTATTGCAACTTGCATGGCAAATTTTATTCTTCAATGACGACTCCGAGAGATTAGCCACATCCTATGTCTTTGAACGGAAACACCTCATTTTGCTGTATTATAATAATGTCTACACGAAGCAAATCTTGAATCAGTTTGTCACGCGCAGTAAGTAGAAACCCGGGGGCGTCGACTGCTACACGCATCACTGTCACTCTCTTCTTGAGCCTGATGATTTCTTCAAGGTGATTTCTTCGATTCAACTCTTTTAAAAATCACAGTGATCGATCAGTATCATGCGATCATACAAAAAATATAATTCACAGACTTACCCTGTGTCCTAATTGCCACATTGAATGCAAAAGTTGCTCGTACAACAACGTCATTTCGTACATTTTGTCGCTTGTCAGTGCATATTTCAATTTCGTCAGCTTGAGTCACGAGTCTACTTTGTTTAAATTTTGTTATGTTGGTCGGTAATGTCAGCCAATTAGGAGAAGGCCTTATTTAGAACGTCACACAATTATGTTATAGGTCCTATATGTCCAGAATAGAATGGTTGTCATTCTAAACCTACATGAGTGTCTGTAGCTACTCAAATAGAATATGAATCAGATCTTCTTGTTATAAAATAGTGAAACAAGTTGACATAAATAGAATATTGAACCGAACTCCGTTCATTACGTTGATTGTATGTATTATATGTATATCACAGCATTAGTAGGTACGTACATTTACATACGTAACACACTATCTTGTTTAACTAGGTATTACATGCACAGCTGATAAAGACAAATAATAGTCGTATAGAAATATTAATAACTAGCTGACCCAGCAGGCTTCGCTCTGCCAATGAATTTTTTTTAATTTTTTTTTATTTTTATTTAATAGCCTATGTTACTCAGGCTGAATGTAGCTTTCCAATGGTGAAAGAATTATTGAAATCGGCCCAGTAGTTTTTGAGTTTATTCGTTACAAACATACAAAAATACAAATGTTTCCTCTTTATAATATTAAGTATAGATATAGATATAGATTTCAATGCAACATTATCATCGCAGTAAAGCGCAAAAGAAACCTTAAAATTTTGGACCTAAACAGCTAATGTTTGATTTAGTATAAATCGCTTTTTGTAGAAAGTTTTTATTTATCTTAAGTGAAAGGAATTGAAGGCATTCAATTTTTACACTACAAGGCTCGCCTTTTTATTATTTACGCTGTTAGCAAAAATCTTCAGTGCCTGTATCGAATCTAGAATAAATTAATTTAGTTGCCTTAACAAGTATCAACAGTAGGTATAGTGTAGGTACCTATTATCGGATAAGATATTTTGCAGATTACTATATTATCTTTAAAACCCCCTTCCTGTCTTGAAGGCATATTATCGTATGAAGTCTTTTAAAAATAAATAAAAAATATTAAACCGATATCATAAAAGTATAATAAACTTTGTTACATACTTTAGGCTTGGGTACTATTTTTTGAGGTTGGTGACAAAATTTGTCTTAAATACAAACAAAATACTTAGTACAAAATCACCATAATTATGTAACAAATTTTATTACTTATACTTTTATGAAGTCGGTTTAATTTTTTTGATTTCGTTATTTTTATAGTGTTAAATTGATAACCTCCATTTTGAAGTTGTTAAAAAATAGCGGGTATTGATTAAATGTAGCATTCCAATGTGCATATCCGAATACACACACTGTGATAGTGTCGCGATATATCGATCATATAGGTAGTGTGCTGTCAGTGAGTGAAGTTTTGATAAGAGCTATCGCGAAACGAGTTACGGAAATACAAAACACTGCGGAAACGTCACTATGATGGAAAATTGGAAATTCCAGTCTGTATAAACTAAATTTGAATCATTCCCTAGAATTGCTTCCTGTTTCTTAGTTCTTCTGATGATCGCAAACGACTGAAAAAGTTATGCGTATAGTACGTATTGTCAGTACGTACTTGGTCACTAGCTCGAATATCCCCCAATCCAAAATGCAGCAGCAAAGTGACGAAGTATTGTCCAGTCTCTCCCTTTTGTTGAAAAAGGCCTTAATACAGCACTGAGACATAAAAAAAGGTTATATTATCCTACATTACACAACAAAATCCGTGAACAAAACAACGAGCTGGAATGAATATCATTTTCCGCAAGATATCAGTAATAATTTTACAAATTTTTCGATACTCCTGTCGTATACCTATCTATGTACTTGTTACACGACAGATTTGATATCAGATTGTGAGTCTTTTAGTAAAAAGTAGAGTAAAGTAAATTTGGCAACCTATCCTTCGATAACTCTATATAACGAACGTCATGTAATCGTTTCTGCACTTTTTACTAGATGACGCTAATCACAAAAAAACACTCCCCCTCCGTTTTACGCATTTTTGATCACTCCCTCCGTCTTACGCATTTTCGATTCAGGGTCACGTGTCCTGGCGCGAGTTTAACATTTTTTACCCATACCAAAAAGTTCACAGCAGTTTTCACGCTACAGTAGTTTTCACATCAAAAAATGCTTGGAACCTACTAAGCTTCATTGGCTTGGCTATCATAGATATCCCAGTGGCCAGATCCACCTCAAAAAATGATTATCAAGTAACCCATTAATGACCCACTTAACAAAACACTTAACGTTAACTATTTAAATTTAGTAGAAAATTTCATCAAGGTACTATGTATCTTGGAATGAATTGAAAAAATAGCACTTTTAGTTCTCAGCTACTGTTAAGTAGGTACCTACTGTTAGTTATCTAATTAAGTAAATGAGAGTCGGAGAGATCGGTAGTGAATTTTTAAACCTGATAATAAGGCGCAATGTTAAAAAAACTTATGATTATATTATCAAAATCCGTCATACCATAAACAAGCAAATTATTGATAAATCTTGTAAAATATTATATTTAAGTACATACCTAGGTACCACGTGTAGGAAATGTGTATCTATAAACTAAACGAGTATTTCTTACATCGGGTATTAAACTATATAATTATCGTCAATTGTTTCATGTGTACCCAGTATCCACAAGTGTTTATATACTTACATTCTGCTAGAAAAAAAATCTTATGATTAAATGTTCAGCGATTTACCAAAAATTTCAACCCCGAAAGAGGGCCTCTCCATTTTCAAGAGACTTTGTGCTTAAGAGTAGGAGTACAAAAAATAATGAATTGCTGATTACACGGGAAATGTTTTTATTTACTGAGGTTATAATGAATCAATGGCAATAATACTATACGGAACAAATTGTATCATAAGGACCAGGCTTTAGTGCCCCTGCAGCAAACCCCCAGAAAAAAATTCTTTCATGTACAGAGAGAAGTCAATTTATTATTTACGGCAATAACAACACTATTTCTACAGGGAATAGGCATAAAAATGTGATCAATTACAGTATACAATACTATCACTCCAGCGATTTAATACACAGATGGGTGACAACAACAGCAGCGGGCCGACCGCGGCACAGCGAACAATTGAAACAATCAGTCGCGAAAAGAAATCAAGCAATACAGTGCATGTATGTGGCCGTGTCTGTTAGTTAAACTAAATTTATGATGGACGCTCGTTGCGCTCATTTACTCTGTTTTAGAATTATTTCATCATACGTTGGATACATATATTATTATGTTGGATGGTATAATACACTAAGTAGGTATTGTAGAGAAATTAATGTTATTGTTTCTAAAAGTTTTGTTTATAATAGGCAGTGGTACAAAGTATCTATAGATGTCTTCAGTGTCTCTAGGATGTATCTTATATTATACCTAATTACTTGTCACGAAAAAAAGCAGCAAGCATTGCTATGTTCAAATATAAATAATTAAATAAGATTTTTAGTACAATCTAGGAAAAATAAAAAAAATCATCTTGATTCATTATTAACACATACTTCAGACACGTTAATTTTTTCCATAAAAATGAAGTATACCTACTTGTAGAAAGAAAATTAAATGATACTTAGTCGTTGACAGAAATTTAGATACAAAACACAGACTAATCTCAGATAAATATATAGTTAGAAACTCAACAAAAACACACGAACAAAACAGCTACGTACACATACGTAAAGCGATAGCATTAGAAATATGTTTACCTACTGTTGACAGTCGAGATCATTGATTTGGGTAGCAAGTGACTAGATGGCTAGATGCAGGAGCGACAGATGTTTGACTGTTTGTTGGGCGATGACGCTGATGGCACATGGCAGTGCCGCCTGTGGCCAAGCGGAAGGGTGGCGGTGTCTTCAATTGGCACAATTGCCCGTAATTGCGGCCGGAATGTCCGGGCGCGGCGCGCGACCCCGGCTATCTTGACTGGCCAACCGCGCTTACAGTTATACTTATAGGTACTAACTTGTTTATTTTCATTCGCTTTTGGTTTGTAATCAGTCAATATGTTTCTTGAGTTCCTTCTAGGGCATTATGTGGAGGAGAGTTATTTATTTTGGCTCAATTTTCAGAACACAACACAGATCTGTTTCAAAAGTGTGTCAAAAGTTTTGTTTTGAGGTCTTAAAAATATTTTGACGAATTTGTACTTGGAAACCCTACGGGTAAACTAAGTAAAAATACGCAGGTCGTTCTGAGCTGAGTGACAGAAAGCAACTGGATGAGGAGAGTGGAAGATTGGGTTCAGTGGTGAGCCTTGTGGGAGCCCTATGTCCAGCAATTGACGAACGTATCTAATTATTGCTTTAATTTAAAATTGCGGGACAAGGCACAGTTAGAAAATCAAGATATAATTAAGTACTCACCTATGTTTTATTAAACTGATAAAGAATGTTTTTTTTTATTTCATTTTTGTTTAATTCTTGACATTAACAAAAAGAAATAGGGAAACGTCCTTATTTTTATAAGATAAAACAAGACAAAATAAGACAAAATAAAAAAGATAAAAATATCTACCTACTAGTCCTACTACCTACTTACTTATAATTTTTCAATAGGTTTCTGGCTGTTTTGCAAGGTGTTGTATTTAGATTGTAGTTACATTAATTCTTCTTTCTTCCATTTTGGACAATTATATCACAGTAAAACTTATTAGGTAGCCCAGAAATGTGCTTAGGGTTATTATTTATAATAAGGTAGGTATTTGTATCTACCTACTCCAACCATATTTTTAAGTAGGTATTCATCGAATATTTTAAACTCTTCATCACGTCACAGATCAGACAAAGCGTACCTACAACGAGACGTAAATTGAAGTTGTCTGTCGCTTTATAATTGTGTGTAAAAGCATTTGCCGGTTAATAATGCATGTAGCAGTCACGAACGGAGCGCACGCGCAGCGCAGGGCGACGCGGAAGTGTGTGGACTTCCGCGTGCCGCCATCTTGGCTAACTGCTTGCGAGATCGCGTCTGCCTGATCTCACTACACTAACTGTTGGATCTCGGAACGTGCTAAAAGTACCTACCTATGTGCGAAATTATACCGCTCGTTTATGTTAAAGGACCGCATTTTTTGTATATTTCATTGTATAAGAGTAGCAAACTGGCATGCTAATCACCTGATCTTAAGTGGTCACTGCAGCTCACGGATACTCAGTTTCAACCTCAATTGGAGGAGAATTTCTATCAGAGGTTATAATGTGATTGCGATGCTTGTCATGGGGACTAAATTTTTGCCTCAAATAATGATCAGGCAATCAAGTCTTCCCAAGCGAAGTACAAGACATGATGAACACGGTGTTTTACGGCGGGTTAAGAGGGTTGCGCTAAGGTATGTCTCCGGGCATTGGGCAAGCTACTACCTTAGGCTCTAGCAATTAAAAACTTGCCTGATTTTTGGTATGGCAATGTTGATATGATCAGAAGAACCAAGTTTCAGGAAGAAGAGAAAGTTTGGTAATTATTTACTCTTTAACACAAAAACCGTTGAATGGATAAAACTTCATGAACAGATAATAATATGCAACCTAGACTTAATCTGACGCGGTGATAGCTAAGTGGCAATTCGACCTCGAATCGAGGGGTCCGAGACAGTCCGGGTTCGAATCCCAGTGGCACGCACCAATGACGTTGTAAAAAGTTATGTGCGCTTTAAAACATTGAATATCACCTGCTGTTACGGTGAAGGAAAACATCGTGAGGAAACTGCATGCCTGAGTGTTCACAAAAAAATTTTTCTCAAAAGTATGTGACGTCCACCAAACCGCAGTAGGTCAGCGTGGTGGACTAAGGCCTACATCCCTCTCATTGTGAGAGGAGACCCGAATCTGTAGTGGGTCATTAATGGGTTACTTTAGTAAAAATACTCTTTAAGTTTCGGAGTTATCTCTGTTGCCTGTGTTTCATTGCATTTCTAGGGTGAAACCATAGAAGTCAGGCATAAAGACTTGTGACGGCACATTTACGTCTTTTTTCAATTTTACACCTATTAATTCATCCAAGACACTTCAACGGAAACGCATTCTTATAAATACCCCGAAACAGAAATAGTGACAGGATAGCAGGAAGGCGTAGGTTGGCGAGATGTAAAGAGGGTAAAATAGTATTTTCTAATAAACACATAGTTTAAACTTCAAACAATTAAATTTGTGATGGTGCAGTTTAATAAATCCGGTGTTAAATACATATGTACAAAGTATTTATTAGTAGATCTACTCAACAACATAGTAAGTTATGCGACTCTAGGTATTAGATCCATAATACCATATTAATATAGGTAATAAGTACTTTTATTTGCAGTAAATATATTTGTGTTTCGCATAAATCTATTAAGTACCTATGTATAGATATTTTTTTTAGGATCGGGCAATGCATGACTTTTCTGTCTGAATGAGAAGAGAGTTTGTATCTTTAAGATGTGAAATTTTATTATGTATTTCTACGTATTTCCGGATTTTTTATTGTATATGACTCATATACAATAAAAAATCATATAATATGAGTAGCAAATGAGCACCTTTGAGCAGCCTATAAACACCTACGTCTAAATGGGGTGGAAATCGTCTCATGAAGACTGAGATATTCGCCTGAAATAAAGTTTGCCGGCAACCACGTAAGGTGGTGGTGGTAGGGTAAGTAACGTAACCAGGCGAGCGACTATGGTTTTACCACCTCTAGTAACCAGTTCACAATGAAGGCATAGTTAGATATATATGCCTACATTTACAAAATTTAAATTTCAAGCATTTTTGGACACCTTTCGCACTAGTTATAAATCTGATGTAAGATCTAGATTAAGTCAAATGAATAACTGTGATTGAGTAAGAAACGAAGTCCTAAACTCCTAAGCCTTATGGCTTACAAACGTGTAGTTACGTACACAGGCAGGAGAGTAATTACCGCTCATTTCTTTAATTGATCTTAATTTATGCAAGTAAGTTACGTAGGTATGTGTAAGGTTAGTATGTAGTGAAACATACTTACAATTTTGACAGTCACAATTAGCATAAATTGCCTTATCGCGCTCGATACTGGCAACTGATCATGCAATCATTGCGCTAATTTACATGAGGCATAATATCTGCAGCAACAGCTTACCTATGCGAATTGAGCGTGCTGGGTTCCCTCACCCTCTCTTTCTAATTACGGAATATCGTGGTGGAACAAAAAGAGATGACCCACTTTCGGGACCGGTCGTGCGAGATCGGGCGCGCACCGTTGCACATATTACGTGTTAGAAGATGAGGTTATACAGTATACTGAACGAATGCAGTCGAGTAACGGAACCCGCCGATGTGAATTTTCTCGCCCTAATAGTGTTTTTGTGCGCTTTTTCCGATATTGCGCGCGCGACGTTACTTATGTAACGGTTGTAGTTGCAATTCGACGCTATCAATGTTTCCAGTTGATAAATCGGTCAACCAATGTGATATCCATTCTTTATGCATAAGAATTAGCATTTAGTAAATTGTCAACTGTAATTCGAAACCCAGTTCCCCGACCGTCTTTTGAATACTTCGTTCGTTGCGTAATGTTTTCTCGAAGTCATGGTTCCCTTACATTTTTAACAAATCGATGAAGACATTGTAGTGATTAATGATCGTTTAAATCGGTTGAGAAACTCTTATTAAATCTCATTTGGGTTAAAAATTTCAAACCAAATTTTCATAATATTTGCGAGTATCAACAGCACTCTGTGTTGGTTGATCATGGTTATACCACACTCAGCCACTGTAAATCCGTATATCCCGAGTGGATCTCAGGAGAGTAGGGTGGTGAGGTACGGCTGTGGGCGACGACGGCGATGCTCGCGGCAGGCAACACCGCTACGTAACCCCTCCGCCACGGCACTTCCTGAAGGTGGCGCAAGCGTGCGAATGTCGGCCGTCGAGCATTTCGCGCCACTTTCGTAATTCGTTGCGTGGTGCGACCGGCCGCCTTGCCTGGCCCGCAGGAAGTAAAAGTTCGAAGGTAAGAAAGTAGGTCTCGATCCGCTGTAATTGGCAGCGCGCCTGCATACTGATGTCTACAGTATAAATAGGTTGTGGGCACCTGCGCTACCGCCAGGATATGGAAAATGTCACTCGTAATTAATGACAGTTTAAATAGTAGGTATGCTTGCGGAAGCTATATCACAAATTAACCAGTCTTTATATTGCCAAACTTGCTGGATATCCCTTCTTTTGTAATCAAGGTTGATGTTTCTATTACGTGTTAAAGTTACTGACCGATAGCACAAAATACACAGAATACAGAAATCAAGTATCTACAGACGTGAGCATTGCAGCATTCTGGCCACTAGATATAAAGTGGTTACTGCAACCTAGGGATGGACACACACTTCAAACTCAAATTGGATAGAATCGCGTTGCTATATTGATATTACTATTATAATCACGAGAAATAATGTGATCTGCATAAATTAAGTATGTCTCAAAACACCGAAACACACGAAAAACATCTGCTTCAAACTCTGGTTACGAAGGCGGCCGTATGTATCGTACAACCCTCCACGGGTAAACTAGTATGGTTCTACCACTGAGAGAGACTTGATTTCTGCGTTCTCCGTGTTCTGTGTCGATAGTATCTTTCTTGCGTGAGATCTGAGTGTGGGTATGACATAAGTTGCGTAGGCACGCTGCAGGCGCTGACCCAATCCGACTTATAGTGAGCGTAACGTGTCGCCGTGAACTAGGCCACGGCGAGATGGGCCCAAACTAATTGTTTGCACAACACAACGTGACCAACGTTCATTGTTGCCCATCTATTGGGGATACTGAAAAATATGCAAAAGAATAAAGTCAAATAATTTCTCCTTACGTCGAAGACGAGGATGATCGCCAACCCGATGGACGAAAATTTTATCAAGGAAGTGTGCCAAACTGACTTACACAAAGCGTGACTTTATGCCTTAAAGCCTGACTGAATGGAAATTATATACAAAAACTTTCATCGAAGGTCACGACCCTCAGACACGAGGAGACGACGAAGAAGAAAAATTTCTCGTTTCTATGCTCGTATGGCTTCTGATGGTACATGGTTTCTGTTAAAATCTGTTAACCATAACATCCGTTCTAAATAAAAGACATCAATGCGTATAAAAAGTAATACGTGGATGAAGTGAATGCATTGCTACTCATGAGAACTAAAACGGTTTGTTTCGGTTACAGATATTTAATCATTCACTATACAAATTCAGAACCTGTATGTATGGTTTTTTTCAGCCTGTTACCTTGTACAAACCCTCTGCAGGGTCGGGTCTACTCCCACAATGAGAAGGATGTATGCCTTAGTTCTCCACGCTGACTTAGTGCGGGTTGGACTCCACATTTCTTTGAAAACATTATGGAGAAATCCCTCAGGCATTGATGTTCTCAGGCATTTGATGTTTTCCTTCATCGTTGCAGCTCGTGATACTTAATTCTATAAAGCGCACGTAATGTTTCTCTAAGCTGAAGAAATTGGGCGTCGCGTCGCAATACAGGAAGCGTTGCACTGATGAGCCGCGCCGCGCTTGCGACAGCGGAATGCTTTACGAAATGCTGTTCCGTACTGGATTTTCATTATGCACATTGTGTTTCAAACATTCTTGTACATTTTTCCGTGATGTGGTAAATGGTTGGATTACAGGTAGGTAGGTTAGGATAGCACTGGCGGTCATTACGATAGTACTACTTTAATAACAGTAGAATTTCGCTTACTGTTCGATAAAATAAAATGATATTAAAACAAGTTTTTGTAATAATTAAAATTGTATGTGATAGAACCTTGTCGGTAAGGTTTTTACTCTCCGTAACATTTTCTTCATATTTCGATTTCGTGTTTTTGATGTGGAAGCGCGGTTGGAGGAGATATGAATTTGATTTGAGGCGTCTTCGCTTTTGAGGCGTTTTTTGTCTCAGTTCCCATGGGTAGCAACGCAATCGCAGACGACCTCAGATAGAATTTCAACCTTAACTGATGTTGCACGTCGGTGTCGATGAGCTGCAGTGGCCACTTATCAGGTAAATTATTAATAAAAACATTAAGCATTATGTAAACCGAAAGGTACAAAGATCACGAAGTAAACCGCCACGTTAATCACACCGGGGACGGTTTTAAAATACACAACATTACTCGTAACTGAACTGAAAATGGAGCGAGCGTAGAACTTCAGTTGACTTCCAACTTCAAAGGAAACCGGAAGCCGGAAACCGGAAACGCGGTAAGGGTTAGACCGGAGACGGCGCCCGTTTCCGGCGGAAGCATGGCGCCAGGAAGGTGGGTAGATAGAGAAGTAAATAGGCAGCGTCGCAATATTGTCGGATGCCAATCGATAAATCCGTTCGGTTTTGCATGCCCGTTATGTATTGCTTCCGCGTCCTGTTTACTTGGCGCTCAGGATGAAATGTCAGAAAACTGTACCTATCTACTAAACATATTAACATGGGTACCTACTTATTTTTTATAGCATGTCTCCGCGCGATAGTGCTCTTCTCCCGGTTATGACCTAGCTGCGACAGGAGCTCATAATAAAGGACCTCGGATTCAAAACTAGTCGGGTGGCGGGTACCTATAGTATAAAAAAGAAAAAAAAATGGATTTTTAAATATATAATTATAAAGTGGCTACATTTCGCTTGACATTTGCAATCGTTAAACACTCGGGACTGATGAAGGTCAATCAATTTTTGTATCCGTCTCGAACTATTTGCCGTAATAAAAGAAAAATAAATAAAAAGGATGTATTCAAGACAGCATCGTTTGATTGTGATCGTGCAGCTCGAGGAAGGAAACACGTTGATATTTCGCGTATCGTCCAGCGCCGCGACCGGTTCTGCAAGTGTTATTCCGAAAACGAGATGTTATTTTTAATCGTCTACTGTCGCGTTTTTGTGCATACGCTGGAGCGCGATATCATTTTAGGTACCTTGAGTAGCAACTTATTTTTGCCGCATTATCATGTAGAGACCATAACTTTAACACTATCGCAAGGATCGAGTGGAAGATTAATGCCACTAGGCTTAAATCTTTACCGCCCGTGAAATCCGCCCATTGTCAACTCAAGAAAGGCTAAATAAATAAATATTATTATATTTATGTTGCTTGTCGTAGGACATCTAAATTGGTAAATTGTGTAACTATAACTACCAGCATACATACCAAGAGCACTACGACACGTAGTTCCCCAAAACGAAGCAACATCAGTTAATGTGGACTCTACAACGAAGTTTTCTCAACGCAACACGTTTTTTTACTTAACAAACCATTAATATATTTGTATAAACTAATTTTAAGATGGTCTGACCCTATCTTACTGCTCTAACCCTACCTTGTTCTGTTCAAACGCTTAGGTATCATAACCGGTAATTTTTTTTGTGACAGATTGCTATGTAAAAACGATTTTTAATAATATCTCATCGTGGTAATTGAGCTGAACACACATTATAGATTGTGTATAGATACAAATAAGGACTTTTGCAGATGCTAACGAAGCACGACTTTCAAGGCTAGGCAAGCTAGGCAAGGATAATGAGGTAAAATAAAGTTGTAAGAATGTAAACCAGTATAATTTATCGTAGTTACGAAAGTTAATAAAATTTGGCATGGCGGTAGTGTATAAACTATAAACCTAAAAGCATACTGCGTACCTTTTGAGCTGATAAAGTTAAAAAATTCGCACTATAATATACCAGTGGAATCGGTTGAGGTCGGTGGAGGCGGACCCGTGAAGCAGCATTATTATTTATGTATTTGCATTTTAGCTGTAGTTGAAAAACTCAACTTTGGGGCTATCTTTGACCTTTAAGTTAGCAAGGTGTCTACTTAAAAGTCAATGCTTCGGTCATATTCGAGGATGGATATGATTGTCTATGTTGACATGGTTGCTCGCATTTTTTTAACTTAGAAAGGCAACTGTTATTAAACCAACAAAAGGAAGGGAGGGGAGGGTATGTGTGTTTTTTGTTTGAATATTTTTGACCCACTAAAGGACGTTTTAATTGTGAAAATAATGCTACTATCATAAAAGTTAACAATTTTTCACGCAGTTAGCATTTGTTTTTTAATAAATTAATGCCACAACACAATGCGAAATACGTCGCACAAGACGCTTTTGGCTACTCGTAGATAGTTAATTACAATTATTGGAATTAATTATCTGTGTGTTAACGTCATCGGCCAGTATGGTCGCGTTCTGCTGGCTGTCGCGTGCACTGACTTGGATTGCTGCGAACTCACGCAATTACACGTAATACCTTACTTATCTACGACTGTTATTACCCTTTTTTATATAGAAGTAGCAAACGAGAAGTAGTAGGCTTTCAGGTGTTAAGGAGCAGCCAAGAAGCAGCCCTAGTTCGTGAAGCACATCAAACCGACCGACAGGGACGGAGTACTAAGATAAAGAGGTGAATGAATGAGGAGTAAGATTGGAGAAGGATAATAAGCCTAAAATAGTTTTATCAATAAAAATTATTTTAAACATTACTTTACTGATTCGCATTTAATGTGATTTTATAACCTACAATAAGTACCTTGATTGCTGAAAACACACACACACACATTACTGGTTTGTGGTTACTCTACAATAGAGGGATCGGGGCTTGAAGCCTACCCTGGTACGCTGCTACGCTAATGTTTCATGAAAATACGGGTCCATTGATCTAATTGACTGCGCTCAACGTTGCTTAACTTTTTCAACCGCTCAGCCAGAAGTCGTGCCCGTGCGCAAATCTTCTAATAGGAACAAAACAGAAACGAGTTTGACTGAGGCAGATGACACTTAGAGGTAATAAATTGTTTAAATGTTAGATAAATATAAACATTAAAGATAGACATAAAACATTGGAGTATTTTTCCGCCCGCTTTTTCTCCTAGTCTACGTTTTGCCTAAGGGGCGATCAAAGCGGATGTTTGTATGATGTTAAATTTATGACGTTCATTAAGTGTGCATAAATTGTACCTAATAATGAATAAAAGCTTTTGAATTTGAATTTGAATTGTCAACCAATAAATTAAACCATTTATGATTAGATTGAACTGTGAACAGCGATGAGACCTGCCCATACCTACTGCGAGTTTAACCCTATCCTCATGTAGGTACCTATTCAGAAACTCATAGCTTTACAAAGTTCAAATAAAGTTTGAAGACATCACAGTAGGTGGTAAATCCGGATATTACTGTCACAACAGGGTTATATTGCTTCTGTGGCAATCAGTCTGTGGTAGATGTTGCGATAATCCATTTTCCGGTCTTTAATGGGCTTCTAACAGCATTAAGGCTCTACGTATCTAATTACAATCTTAATCTCCAAACTTCATACGATTGCAGTTCTAGCCGGAGGGACCGACGACCAAAAACTGCAACCATTTTCAAAAAAAGGGAAATAGCCCGCCGCACCGTCAGTCAACTGAGTTTTTCTTCTATTTCTACTTCTCTACTTTCTAAGCCTGAAAATAATTTTATGAGTAGCATTTTATATTTTCAATAGGTACCTTTTTGGGTGGAAGATAGGTTTATGTGAACTCACGATTTGGTCATCTAACTTGCTAATTTTATATATTTGCATAATATTAGTGTGTCGTTGAATATATTGTCTTCAAGAGACATCTTGATGACCGCTCTAGAGGTCAATGTCAGCTCAATAACGACTTCTTTGGACCTTTTAGTTTTTGCTAGTTTTATAATTGTGTTGTTTTTTTGTTATTCTACGTAAATGTTATATTTTTTGGATTCCGTAGAAATTAGAAGATATTAAGTGTTTTCTGATTATTTCCCTTTACGGAATTACAATCTGCACGCTTTTACTAAATAGAATTGTAATAAACTCTAAAGGCGTTTAGAATGCAGCCACAGTGTATAGGTACACAGGCAACTGCACCCAACTTGGAAAAAGTCAAATACAGTTAGGTGGCAACGTAATATTTTTCGAAAATTTACTTTTACTTAAAATGTATTCATATGTAATACATGTTATTTAAAACACACTCAAGTAAAAAGGCAGATTAGCTCTTGTTGAAAACTTCTTTCATGTCAGTAATAGTGAACTTTGCAACTCGGCAGCAGGAGAGTACATTGAAAAATGCCTTTAACGCATTGGGTATTGTTTATTATCAGTAATGTGAGCTATTGCTAAACTAATAAATAAAACACAGCTATGATAATAAATGCTTAGGAAAGCAAGTTTACTACAAGAGGCATGCGCGCGCGCCGTGACAGGCCAGCCGCGACTCCAATTGGTCGAGATTGCGTATTTCCGTCGCGCCGCTTCCGGCCGATAACAGAAAGACTGCGGCAAGTGCTGGACTCAACGGTCAACGGACTCTGATACAATATTATTGCACGCTTACAAAATTACAACCTCATCCAGGTTGATAAGAGCTATTGTACCCACTGTTTATCACTTCAGTACCTTAGTCTTAGTTCGAGGAAAATTGAGCCGGATCGGAACATCATATCGACGAACATTATAGAAAGAGATGGGTAAGAAATAAATGGCGCTATATGTGTAGTATTACAATACAATACAGAAACACTTTAATTCACACCAATAAGAGGACATCAAAAAGAAATGGTCAAAAAATCCCCAAGCATTCACAAATGGCTTAATTGACCTTAAGTGGCTCTATCGTAAATTAAGCAAGAGCTGTGATTTAATTGATCGGATCTTCACTTAGCATTGGTGTAATAAATGCTGTAATAAATAAATACGGACGGCAGGTAATAATGGTGAAATAGTGGACATTGCAAAACAGTCGCGCTGCGCAACTCTGAGACGGACGAACCGTTAATAAACGTAGAGGGACCAAGCGACCATTGACCAATAATACAAGATAATAACTTAAACTTTAACTTAAGATTGCTTCCACAAGAAGGCTTCAGTTATTCTTCCGTAGTACAGTCGGATGTTAAAGGTGTGATGTATGGATAAACAGAATTATAAAATGAATATCAATATAAATGATCTGTTTAACGGATTAGACAAATAATAAACGTAATACATTAAGTAGGTACATATATACATACATATTATTTTATTTCTAGAAACAAACAGACACTTTTTGTATGATATTTAGTTTCTGCCCTCAATGTCCTTCACGAGGTAGATCCGGGGGCAAAAGGTCATCGATTGTCAATTTATCATAGTTATATAAATATAAAAATGTAAAAAGTACATTAATGAAAAAAATACCCACTAGTTAGAGTTCATAAACTAGTTTTGTTTACATCTTCCCTGTCGTATTTCAATACCTACGTATTCGGATATTTTACTGATTAATTTTATTGAGCCTTGCCCAAAAATAATAAATTGATATCTGTTACGTCCATAACAATAATCTAAATATAGAAAAGATGAAATAAATTTTAATTAATTTTGTGACTGGATGAGATCTGCGTAAGTATTCATATCTTTTAAATACATATTAGTCCTTTACTGACATTGTTTTCTATATGATTGAACAAATGTAATACTTATAAAGTATATTTTTCTTGATATCCGGTATATAGCCCATACACAAAAAGGCATAAATATAACACGAGTCAATTTCTTTTAGTTTTAAGGCCAGAAGAGAGTAGAAGGCCCGGCTTCTCAGTGCGGGCCGAGGCCCGTGGCATTTTGCCAGCCCATAATTTTTGCATTGGAGCTTAATGTGGATAATAAAAGTATGTTTAGAGCAACTTAAAAGGAAAAGATCCAATTGTTATTTAGGATATGATATAATAATAAGGATATACGTTTACATTATTATAAGGAGTTACAGTACCTAAGTATTAGTGCTTGTGTCAAAAAGGTGCTTCCAAGCTTAGACCCTACCGTTTGTAACTGACAATAAAAGTGTTAAACATTAAAATAACATCTTTAATTAGTAGTGGCAGTCATAGTCGTCATTAGTTTTCGAAATAAAAAATATTTTTAATATCTATCAAATAACGGCTCAACTGAGGCAACTAGGCACTAGGCAGTCTCCGTCGCGATCTATCTGCGACGGGAGTCCATTAGTAAAAACCTCGGATAGGTTCGAAACTAGACGGGCTAAAACATACTTGAGTTGAGCCGTTATTTTATATTGAAAAAGTAGGTACTTATAACAGTAGGCATTACAATACTCACGAAATACATTTTCATTACTAATTAAAGTGTTCAAGCATAATGGGCACCCTAGCTAAAGGAAATAGCTCTGCTGAGAGTGGCGAGGCGCGCAAGCGGAGCGGAAGTGCCGGCCGTTCCCACGGACACTCATCCGTTACTTCACCTCGTACTACCCACGAGTAGGTATCCAACGCCACTTTCTTAGGGGTACCAAGGTATACACCAAAAGTGTATAATTGTATATTGGTTTTATTTTTTACTATGTACCTATCTGCCTGGTTTAGGGTAAGTACCTAATAACTAAAATATAATAAAGGTACAACAAGATTACGAAGATGAAGCCATCGCTACGTTTTGATTTTCGATAAGCATCCGTAGAAAAATTTTCAATCTTTTATCCTGTTATGTAGTTTTTGTACGACAATGTGATAGCAACAAAGATAAAATATTGTTGTTACATAAAGGAAAACATCACGAAATATTTTAATACACCTGCAAACATATTATTTACACAAAAAGAGTACCCCCAAAAAACCTTCCTTATTTTATTATTGTTCTAAACAAATGAAATGGCTGTCTAAATGTCTATCGCCATATTTTAAGTGGTCGATGGAGCCAAATGTACCTAGTAACTGTCTATATATTTTGCAAGTAAATACGTCTTCTGAGGTTTACGATTGTCATCTCAAAGTCTAACTGACAAAACTTCAAGGAACTTCTTGCCTCGCACTTATAAGATGTGTGGTAGGTATTACCAATATCCACTTGAGGCGTTCCTACAATGTTCTTCAAGAAGCGAGTTCATATTTTTCACCTTGGCCGCCAACGCGTCAGTATCATCTGAACTGTTACAGATATTTTTGGGTGGACACTTTCCATCAGCTTGTCCATTTGTTTGATCACTAATTGTCATAAAAAAATAACTTACCTACTTGTAAGAAGGTAGATAGGTACTGGTGTGTTACAGGTTCTAAGGGCGTTATTGGGTTTCTCAATGGACAAATTACGATGTCTTGCTACATGTTAAATTAAAGTTTCTTGCATGACGTGATGCTCGTACCGTATAATGACCCTGATAAGATGTGGGGAAGCGGAAAAAATGATTGTTTCCGAAACGGAAACGGAACCACTAACGAATCGGATATACCTGTTTCAAACGAAAACGGAAATTATAGAGAACCGATTTAAGGATCTAGGAACTTAATTGTTTTTGCTTAACCAGAAATTCGAATTCATTATGTTAAATCTAAACTTAGAATAAAATTGTAAAAACTTAACTTTTTTACGAGAGTTTACGAGAAAACAACTGAAGGAAATAAAAATAATATCGAAAATCTATAAAATAGGGTCAAATTGGGTAACTAATTTATGGGTTCTTAACTTTGAACCACCTTTTAATGTTGCTTCTGTTAAAATTTTCTTTTTTATTGACCTGGATATTGCTTTTGTCACTTGGCTTTTTATATTTCATTTTTAATATTGGTTATTAAATTTCATTTCATTCGTTTCTTTATGCTGTGGTTTAAAGTTAGCCTATAGATTCAAAGTTACCCGAGACCCAACTGGACTCTACTATAGAGGCATTGCTTTTCCTGTAGACCGTACGTGACATAGGCAAATGTGTAGCTGTTTGTATTTCTAGCCGTGTTTACATTATGAATTTGATCCCGTGTTTGCTTCCACAGTTGTTGAATCGGTGTCGTTGTTCAAAAACTGCGTTGTTCCGTGCGCCCGCAATGCTTCCAGCTGATCTCATTGTTTAGTCTACGAGTCTACGTGAAGCGGCGAATAGTTTCTTGTTGTTCGACTGCTACGAGTACAAACCTAACTACATTTCGTGTTCGACAGGGTCAAAGTGACTAACGTAGTCATAGAAACTAGAGCAAAATCAGCCGTTTTAGCATTAAAAAGTTACTCCATCTTCAAAAATTAAAAAAAAATCTATTGATTATGATGATTCGTTACATTAGGCACCTACATTACTCGCTTATATACTTACTAGCTGACCCGGCAGGCTTAGCTCTGCCAATTAATTTGACTAATATCAAAATCATAGATGTGTCTGCGCTTCTCCTAATATCTTTTGAATGAAATATACGATTTGAAAAATGCAAAAAGTAATCTACGGGTATCGAAGCAATGTTGAATACAAAATAATTTATTTGGATAAAACATGCACATTTCTATTTCTATGACTTATTGGTTCCTACCTGGTGTCCCATAACACCACATCATTTTTATTAATTTATATATATAAATTTTTATTTTCAAGTTTTTAATTTGTTGTTAGTTGATACTTATCATTCTATTGACTTTATTTTTTAATTTTCTCAGTATGAGCTCTATTCTACTAATCAAGCCCTTTCATTTGATATTGAGGTAGTTGTGGAATAAATATGTAATCCGCCATTTTGTGGCGGCGGCCACCTTGGATTTTCATTTTTTTCATAGTGGATCTGGAAATCGGTCCAATAGTTTTTAGTTTATTCGTTACAAACATACAAAAATACAAATGCTTCCTCTTTATAATATTGTGTAGATGTAGATGTGTAGATGTGTAGATGTAGATAGATGTGTAGATAATATTATTATTGTGTAGATGTGTAAATAATGAATAGCAAATGGGCATGCAGGCCATATGATATATGTAAATTGATTATTGTAATCTCTAATATTGTCTAGCCCCAAGAAGGGTGGATAGAATAGTAGGTGAAAGCTAGAGTCTGAAATGAAAAGTTTGACGTGAGAATTTGGTGAGTATGAGGTGAGTTTGATGTGAGAATGAGGTGAGTTTGACGTGAGTTTGACGTAAGAATGAGGTGAGAATGAGGTGAGTTTGATGTGAGAATGAGGTGAGAATGAAGTGAGTATGAGGTAATAATGAGGTGAGTATGAGGTGAGTTTGACGTGAGAATGAGGTGAGAATGAGGTGAGTTTGATGTGAGAATGAGGTGAGAATGAGGTGATAATGGGGCGAGAATGAGGTGAGTATGAGGTGATAATGAGGTGAGTATGGGGTGAGTTTGACATGAGTTTGACGTGAGAATGAGATGAGTATGACGTGAGTTTGACGTGAGAATGAGGTGAGAATGAGGTGAGTATGACGTGAGAATGAGGGGAGAATGAGGTGAGTTCGATGTGAGAATGAGGTGAGCTTTACCAACTTATTTTTCCCAAACATTATTTTGGAGTCGCTTTGTTCAGTTTTGAAAAGTAGAGCCCAATTTTTGCTTTAGTTTTGTATAGTAGCACTCCGTCTGAGCATCTGAGCGTCCGTCTTTTGATATAATTTTTGAATTGGCAGTATGGTGAAAGCAGAAGGTGTTGGTCGTGCGTCGTGCGCTCGCAGTCGGCGGCGCGTGACGGCGACCGGCGACTCCCGAGGGAGCGGAAGTCTTGGCACTTCCGCCGCCACCGCCCGGAGATCCGCTGCACACTGCCTTAATACGTTCAAACTGTATTAATATACGATTACCGGTAACATTGCCAAGAAAAAGAAAGAAATTAATAAATAACACTCTAGAACTCACAGGCCGTACCTACACTTGGATTCCGTGTCCTTGAGTGCTATGGATACCGAGAATAATCTCTGGACTCGCGACACCGTTACGAGACGCAGCTATAGAAGCATAATATATAGAAAGTCAAAGTAACTATGTAAACTGTCAAAAGGAAACATTCATAAACAAAGTGCGTCTAATTAGATGGAAGTATGGAAACTGTCAAAAGGAAACATTCATAAATAATAAGTGTAAGTATGTATTTTGTTATAGAAAAAGCTAAATATTATAATTATTGCGATTTTGGATTCAACGTTGCAATTATTAAATGCATTAAAGCATTAAATGTCGTTTCTTTTCTTATAGAAGAACTTAACTGTCGTCCAAATCACCAAGAAAACACATCTTAGGTATAAGTTTTCACTTCTGCCGGCACTCCCGGAGTGCAACCCGTTTTTTTTATTTGGGTGAAAACTTCATGTTATAAGATATTGTTATTTTAGACTTTTTACCACGATTGTTATTCTTTGTCTGCCGCTTGTAGACACTTTGACATCTTTCAGAAGTCAAAAATTCACCAATAATATTGTAATTTCTCTAAGATTCAGCATGTTGTTCAGTTTAACTCTCAATTAGATGAACCATTTTTAAATGTTGCGGTTTAACAAATGTTTGTGTATGATGTTTAAGGCCTTTCTATTATGGAATCCAATAGTCCTCCTCGAAGTCCTGCCGATGAAGTAACCAGTGCTATTCCACCAGTAGTCTCCTGTAATCCACGAGAAATGATTGAGGCTGAAGAAGTGAGTGCTTTTCGCAGATTAGAGCTTAAGTAGTTAATGTAGTAAATATCCTTTAATTTAACTCTTTAACTTATCTTGGCATACAGTGCTCTGTGAGTGTGCCTGTTAGCATGCGATGTGTCATAGTGTATAAGTGACTTCGTCCATGAAATAGGTATTTCGTGTTCTTATCGCTTTTTCAAAGCATACTCACACATAGCACCGCGCGCCAAAACGAGTTCAAGCGTATACTCGTATCAATTACCTAAAGTAGATATAATACAGTATTCTGGTATTCGTAGTATATTCGTAGCATAAATAGACGTAACAAATATCGGATGAAACAAGGGATGTACGTATAGTTTATTAGTGTGTGCATTTCCTCACGCCAATGTTGTTTACTTATTGTTTTTTATGATAACAGATTCCTGTACAGGAAATCCTGAGACATTTGAAAAACGAGACCAAATTAACAGAAGATGTGAACCAAAATATTATTTGCGAAGAGCCAAGAAAACCAGTTCCTCTATATCCAATATCAATCGTATGGTCACCAAGTGTATTGTATTTTGATATTAATGACTCCCTAATTAAACAAAGAATAAGGTTAGTAAATTCTTTATACCCTGTAGCTTAAAGTAAATACCCACCTATGAATGCTAAGTTTCAAGAGGTACTACCAATGTCTACTCAGAATATAATAATATATTTACCTACTAGCTGACCCCGCAAACGTTGTTTTGCTAATAATTATAAGTTATCAAGCGGGATGAGAAATTATTAAATTACTAAAATAACTATTAAAAAATAGGGGTTGTTGAAGGGTGAAAATTTAAGGGTTATATGTATTTCTTGATGCCACATTATTGAAAAATAAAGATAAAAAAAATTGTCCCAAAATAAAATAAAAAATGTTAGGCGTGGACAATCCTTATCACTTAGGGGTATGAAAAATAGACAGTAGCCGATTCTCAGACCTACATATTCTGTAGGCATATAAAATTTCATAAAAATCGGTTAAGCCGTTTTGGAGGAGTATGGTAACTAAAACTGAGACATGAGAATTTTATATTCAGTGTGTCCCAGGATAAAGCGCAACACCGAAAGAGGGTGAAACAAGATCAAAAATTATTGACGAAAAAATAAAAAAAGAAAATTCTAGTTTTTATTTATAAATTAAGAATTTGATCTTTTACTGTGGACCCCATGTACAAAAAAAACTATTTCTTTCAAAGTAGTGGGTCGATTTAGATGAAATAAAAACAATATACGTCAAATACTTGGCAGTGAGGATAGGATAACAAGTAGCTCTCAAAACAACATCTATCATGGCTTAAACTTTGACTTTTGTAACAAAAATGAATTTTTTTTGGCAATAATTTTCAGTAATTTCAAAGTTATTCATTCATTATAATAAATCACAAAATATCCTAGTTATACCGGGATAATTTAGAAAAATTTTGAAATGACTTACTGAAAATTATTGCAAAATAAATCCACTTTTCTTACAAAAGTCATAGTCAAATTTCATCTTTAGTTATATATGTTAAATCAAATTAAATATTTTTCAAAATAAGCACAAAATACATTTTTTTCAGAATATGGAATATATGTTCACGAACTTTATACATTCACTGTTGCGGGCTTTGGGGAGAGACTGCTCGTCTTGGTGCAAAATGGCGCTGTTTTCCGAGAACTAGATACCTTTTGGCGCCAGGACTCACCGCCGATCTATTCATTCAAGCTACACCAAGGGAACAAAGTCCCGTGCCGTCTGCACAAATCGCTATTCAGTTAGCTGCAGCGCATAAAAGGGACTCTGTTGTAGGATATTTCGTAATACCCATTGTGGTACAGTTCCAAAAATACACCAAGCCTTGCTTAGGAGAAGTGGAGACGTTGTGACAAATAAGATTTATCAATTTAATAAAAAACTAATATAAAAACAATGATAATATTTTTCTTTTTATTTACAATTAATTATGACGCAATCGGAAGTCAGAGTTCTTCCAAAATGTTGTACAAAAACAAAATTGATTTATGGTGGTCATTATAAGCTATTAGATAAATAAAATAATTATTATGGTTTCCACTAAGTAGGTACGTAGTTAAAAATAACTACCTTATGTTATAGGAAACCAGAAAACATTAAATAAAAAATATAGGTGGAAAAATAGGTACAGGACTACTACGAAGTACATTTTATTCTTGCAATTTAAAATAAAGGAGCACTTTTTTCTAAAATTCCAAAAACATTCGGGCGTAAACATCATCAGTGAAATAGCATCATCCATAGAAATAGGAAGTCATGTTAAGCAAATTTAGGTACATTTTGGGTAGGTACATTTTGGGTATACACATATTTAGATATTATACAGATTTTTTAAACACCTACTTATTCCTATCTCATAACGTACTCTAGTTCCTCATTACGGCACATCATGAGTTTGATTAGAAAATACCTATTCTGGAGAATCGTTGCTTGGAATAGCGACAAAGACAAAGCACACAAGCCGCGGCAGTCTGCCGTGAAGAGCACATACATGTGAGTAATATTAAGCTTCATAATCTCGTTGGTAACGGTGACTCACTACATTATTCCGCCTTCGGAACTGTGATTGACATTATAGAACGAAATTTACATAGAGCGTTAGTGATTTATTATCACGTGACGTTATCCAAAGTCTCCTCGGTGGGACTTAAATTCTCCAGTTCCGGACTCCCATTATCCATGTTCTGTCTCCAATATTGGGTTTAGGTTATTGATGCTGTTATTAACTAGGCACTTAAATACTTATATCAAACTAAGGCATCATACAAAAGACACAAAAAATTCAGAAACTTGAGTTAAATAAAAAACAGAACACTACACAAATGACAATGACTATGGGTCGCGAAAAGATACCATAACAACATACCTTCTTCTTACAAAAAGTTTACATCCAGTTTACATTTAATTTTGGTCCTTGAAAGAAAACCATTAAGTAGGTAGTAGTAGGCTCGCAATGGTGCACAAGAAATAGATTTTATGAGAGCATGCGGCGCGATATTTACGCGTGTTTACACTTCAGACGAGTTTATAGGCACATCGACACCGTCACTACACCATATCAACATATATGAGGCATATGGGCATAACTAGGATAGTTTTACTAAGGACTGTGATAATTTATTAAGCATTTGATTTTTTTATTGTATACAATTAGCAAACAGGAATGTAGGCTACCTGATGTTAAGTCCAAACCGTAATGGGGTAGGTAGAAATCCTATCTGAAGCTGTTGTATGTGGATGCGTTGCCATGAGAAGAAGTTAAGATGATCACCTGAAATAAAGTGTCTACGGAAACCACACTTCAGTCGAAACACAGAGCATGCTTCACGATGTCTTAAGAAGGACTACTATAAACTTTAACCAATTAACTGAAAACCTTGAAACTCAGTCCTTCCTTTTTTAATTAAAAATTTAATTGCAGAAAATGAGCGTGCCATATAACGTTAAGTAGATCATGATCAAGGTAGAAATAACCGTTACTGCAGTTCATTAACGCTAACCTTAGCCAGAACTCGGATAGGACTGATTGAAGATCTAAGGTCACACGTGGGTGCGATGCTTTTAAGCGTGCCATCAATAACATTTCTTAGACTGAAATACCTACACTATTAAAGCGTTGAAAATCCTTGCAGAACTGTGTATTATTTCATCAGTTTATTTTTCAAATAAACGTTAGATATTTTTTGCTACCTATTACATCCACGTTAACTACCGTTTGCAAACTGTGTGTTTTTTAGTATTAACAGGTGGCACGAGCCAGTTACTGTAGGTTCCTTCAGATCACTCCTTTTAAAATATTTTCCACGACATCATTTCATCCTCATTATTTTAGCCCTTCGTAGTCCAAAGTAGGGCCTCCCTTAATAAGGGGGCCTAATAAGATTGTGTTTGCTATATTATTTTCCACATACACATTTCATTTTACTACATTTTTTACATCTATAAATGTCAAAAGAACCGTAGCACTTAGGTATACTTAGTATGATTTAAAAGATTGATACAATCGTTCGTACTCGTAGGTTACTCAATGGTTACTCACATGTAAACACAATGGGGTGATGCGGTGCCGAGAAGCAATCATTCGTCCAGCAATAAGGCTTCCGGGTGCAAATTGATGTTGATTGGTATTGGATTCCTGTTATTATTACTCGCTCGCTGTCACATTTAGTCATACCGATAAATTGTATTGAAGAAGCCTTCGGGAAAAGCAAATTACTATGCTGGATAAGAGTGTATCTGTAATTGACAACAGGTCTTTAAGATGTTTTTATTCTACTGTTAATTCTAAATTAGAAAATTTTGCAAACGCATAGATAAATCAAAAAGGGATTTTTGATTTTTTTGATTTATCTATGTGCAAACGTTGCAAAAATCCCATACCAATGCGCCCTATGTAAAACTAATCAGAACCTTTAGCACAGAACCCTTTTACATAACCCTTAGTAATTGTGAAGAGAAAATCGTACTTCCCAGAAACTATTATGTAGGTACATATGTAATTATTTTAACTAAATTTTTATAATCTAGCCTTAACTGCCTGCACGCTACTAGGTACTACTCTTGTCCGTTTTCTGTGAAAATAAAATCGATAATCGATCTAATATTATGACTTATAAAACTTTCCGTGCTTTCAATAAAATTCACGAACATCTATTTATCTTTGATGTTAAAGTCTTAATTCTACGACGCGTGACGTCCGAAGCGATTATAAAGAACCTGCCTGTCGCCTATTATTAGTTGGCACTGTCTTTAACAATTTTAATTTCACCGTTGCCTCTGATGTTCAAAACGGAACACAAATTATCGACTCGGTTTGATCCCACGGCCAAAATAAAATATCATATTTCCTGTCAAGCAGGCGAGCTTCAGCATTCGAGTGTTTTTTTCTCCATTTTTTCAGTAGACCGCGTTTTTTTAAGGAACTGCCTCGCACATGTTTGTTCAACATAAACGACGTCTCTTTTCTAATTGTAATTTTTTGTCGTCTGTATTTTGTTCAAATGTGTTCTCATCTTTCATCAGTAGTGTGGTTCGGAATCTTAATTTAAAATCATAAACTATCAAATTAAGATTTAAACAAATCCCAGAGCTACACAGCAGAGTGAACTACTCATACATAGTATCTATACGATATTGAAATAGGTACCTTCAATCGGGAATTGATACATTTTAGAATATAATAAATATTAAACTTTACATTTATGTTTTTTATTCCCTATGCTGTTTTGCAGATATAATTTTCTACAGTAGCAATCAATAAATAGAGGTAGGTACCTAAGTAAGAACTAAGATGGTAGTGTCCATTCAACCTTCAAATAGAATCTCAGTACTCCTCGTTACTCCTGAAGGTGTAATTGAAATGATATACATAGATAGATATATCGGTGTCAGATATAGGAATCCTGAAACTGTGTGTTTCCTTTGTGTAGTGGATGATTTACGATAGCCCATCTACACATATTCAGGATGATAATTAACCGCAACGATTACACTATAAAGAACAACTGCGGGAATAACAGTGGAGTCGCTATGCGCCCTACATGTATAATGCGGTATTACGGCGTATTACGTGCGCGCTGCCGTTATGCAAGGCGCGCGGAACAAGCGCCGCGTGCCGTGAGAAACAGCGCACTACACGTCAATTTTGCAGATACTATCAAATTTATAATTCTAAATGCCTTGGTTGCTTTCATTTGTAAAATTTTCTAAATTTCAAAAAGCAAGCACCTTGGTTCCTTTCGTCCTCGGATAAGGACCGGTCGGAGAAACATAAAATGTTAAAGCGCATCTCAGACTATACGGTTCACCTACGTTGATCAGTTACAGACACTTTCAGAGTACTTTTTAGGTTCTATCTTGAGCACCAGGTCAGACTGATGGTTCTAAAACTACTTTTTGAAGGGACCTAGAGACTGTCAACGGCCGGTAACGGCAAGTGTGCCAATGTTGCTGACGTTGTGAAGTCGGAGAAAATCACGATATTTAGATGATTGATTACCTACACAGCAGATACTTTTTTTGGTCGTGGGTTAAGAAAAAATAAAAATAATTTCGTACGGTAAAAGTTACATTTTGAATTATTCAAACGATTTATCTCTCTCGATCATTTTTCTTCCATTATTCGAAGATAAGTAAGCAACGACTACACTATTATCTTCTATCTTGACAGTTGTACAAGTCGTAGCATTGCACGCCACAAAGCGCCTCTCGTATAAACATTACAGGCACAGAGAAGACAGATGAAGATGAGCACGTACAGATCCTCCCTGTCAGATAAATACCCAAATCGCCGATTACAACAAAAGATCAGATTCGCTAAGTGCAATTCAATCCGAGCTCATTCTACGGAAGCTGCAGGCGCCAGCTGCCGACTGAGTATCAAATACCACAGATAATAAAGGATTCTTTTACGAAAAACGTTGGGCGAATCGGAGGCATGTTCGAAATGGTTTCACGCTAAATCAACTCCAAACAGTGGTCGCTTGTTTGTAACTTACACGGCTTTAACTTGAGTAATCGTATTAAATTTACTGCACTTGTTACTTTCGTAGTTATGTATTATTGCGCATGTTACGCGAGCAGTGATTTCGTTGTTATCAAATGGAATCCATTATTTTACTTGCACGTAACAATTTATGAGTTAAAGCTAGCATAATGAATTATCTTTTCAGTCTATAGGTAAATGTTCTCTTTTACACCAGGCGTAATAAAAATAACTGTGAATGCGTCTAATCAACAGGACTCTATCTAGCAACTTGGGATTGCTAGAACTTGGAAGCATCCGCATGCTTATCACTGCAGTTTTACACAGCAATGTTTCAAAATATAAATAGATATGATTAAATCTAGTTATGTCTGCTTCTGAGTATTGATGATATTTCTGGTGGGAATTTTGAAGAGAGACGGACGGTGAAGAATGTAAAGATAGTTAGTTATACACTAAAATAGAGTTTACCTACATTGAAAGCAACATAAACTTAGTATGAAATACCAAATATAGAACCTATTGCAAAAATAGAAACTGCGTGGGTTTTATGTGTAGGTATTATAAAGAAAATACTGTTGCGAAAAGGTCGCGGAAACTCCATGACCGGATGGGCACGCTGGGCGGAGATCCGCTGCCCTAGAGCTTCCTGCATCCGTTCAGATTTAGCCACCCACCCCTTCATACGAAAGCTTTTCTTGTAGCCCGTAGCCTTGTTGTAGGTAGCCCTCTTGTACCTGATTGAAAATATAAAAGCAATTCTTTTTATCAATATAAATATTTATAGCCGCAAAATTTAAGAGCAGTCATAAATGTATCTAAAAATAACCTAATTATAATCAAAGCTACGAAAATGCTGCGTAACTTAAGTATTTTGATTTGTAGAAATATCTGTACATAATTTTATTACCAAAAGTTACGTTAAAATTGAACTGGAATTAACTATACCAGTAGGTACCAGCATATAATATAGGAATATTTCTGGGTTGTCTTATTATATAATGTTATAAAAATCAAGTCTTTAAAATCTTAAGAATTTGTTTAAGGTAGGTAGAATAGGAAGTAGACAAATTCTTTTTATTAAAAAAGACTTCATTTTATCTCAATAACGCCAGATCCTTCAATATAGAATCTACTTATTCCGTATGTCAGTTTTTAGTCATAAAAGACATAAAATTTTAAATTCCTCAGTATATGAATATGTAAGGATACCATTAATAACACAAGTAAGAGTGACCACACACAGAATTGGGATTACAGATGAATTATAATGTTGCTTCATCATTCCCCGTTGAGTTTGCCATGGGGAAACATCGAATCACAAGAAAGATGACTAGAAAAATAATTATTTATTTTGTTTATTAGAAGTTGTTTCTTTTCGTAAGTAGGTAAGTGTGTATTCCCATAGAGAAACTAATTATTTATTAAGTAATGGATACAGTTTTGTTTAACGTCCCGCAGCCGACTTGGACGCCACACTGGTAGTCAAAATTGTACAGTTATTATTTAAAAAAATACTTTCAATTTAATTTAGGCAAACATGGTTGATGTTGTAGGATATTATTCGACTTAATGAAATAAAAAACATCTTTTTTCAATTGCGAAAACATGTTTTTGTTCACACGTTAATTTTTCTGTAGGTTTTTCTACCTTTTCTACAGGAAAGTGAGCAATCTGTTTAACGATTCTCTAAATATGGAATGAGTAATTAATCTCCATAAGTATTTAAGGAAACCGCGGGAGAGATAGCGCATTATTTACGTTATGGTTTCACTAAACGAGTCATTGTCTTACAAATTTAAAAAACTTTATTCGTAACGAAAGAGCTTTTAGGAATTGGGAATCAATGAATCATTTAGGATGGGATACATAGGATCGCAATGTAGCCTTGTTAGAGCTTTGTACAATTTAGATGCAAATGGAGGAAGAATAGGAGTTGACTAAGATAATTAAGGTGACTTATTAATGTTTTTAAATAAAGATCATGTGCGTGTTAGTCCTTAGGTACTCTCTTTTTAATTTATGGTGAGTCTTCATACTTACCCTACTATATCATATACATTTATGTACTTACATGTTTTGTTACTCATGAAGTTACTCATGTGCTATTTCGCTCAAAGGTTGAGCCCACAGAACATATAAAGAGTCTTGGGAACCTCATAATGTGCACCACTTTAGAAAAAATATTTTTATTATGAGTGTTTTTTTTCTTTTTGTATTACTTATATTCTGTAAATAGATATATTTATAGGGCAAGGCTATTTAAGTTTCTTTTGAGGATTAACGAATTGGAGTGGTTAGTATGTTGTTACATATCAGTTAAATTTACATAATATTTCTCTGCATACCTGCCAGTTGTCTCGCTTCAAAGTATTCCGTTAAGTGTATTCCGTTAGTATTAAGTTAAATTTCAATTCCACCCAAATGGCCAAAATTAAATGTAACTGCAGTCAACAGTAAATGTCAACAAAACGACTAGTAGGCTGCGCACGTGTGCCGTCGATCAGGACCGGATCGGACAAATACACTCGATTCTCGGAATAGGATTAATTTGGTCCGTGACGTCACCGGTCGCTGCTCCTCTCGGCTACTTCCTTGTTTCCACACAAGTGGCACCAATCGCATTTAATTAACAGGTAACTTTCTGATTGTCGCTTCCTCGATCTGACGGTCAATAGACTGTTTACGGGAGTATGTTGAAATGCGGGATGTTTTACACATTGTCACATTTAGGTACGTAGGCGGTTGCGTCTTTGCGTTCCGTCTTAGAGGATATTTTCTTGTAGGTTAAAGGTAGCCATGATAAATTATAGAACCACGAGTAGATACGATGCTTTTTCTGACTTAAACTTATGAACACGGGATGGATATTAATAAAAAAAAATCTTGAAAATACTGATTTAATTTTCTATGGAAAACCACTTGAAAACGGTTAAAATAGTTTTTTACTTTAAAACAAATTCAGCTTTCAGCTTAACCTGAACGAACGTAATTTCCAAGGCTGGCGATAATTGAGTTTGACATTTGAATGCCGGATAATGCTGTTAAAGGAAGTGTGTATTTTAATTTATTCGAATGGGCACTAAATACTTACCACTAAATGCGTAACCACAATAATATTAAAAAAACAACCGGAAACGTGGAAATAACACTTTGACTTGATAGGTTTAGCGTACCTAACTTCTTTTTATCTCATGCATCTACATTTTTTACTGGCAAGTAGACCCATGACAAGTAGTACTTAGTCGATTCTTTGGTGTTACGAAAAGAAAAGAAAAGAATGCGTTTATTGTTGACTGTTACACGAGTAAGATGTTACGCTTGAGTATCATGTTCTAGGTTGACAATTTCTATAGGAACAAAATATTTCTAAATAATGGTCCTTTAACTATGAAAAAGTTTGTAATGAGTACTAATGAGGGCGCAAAATATTGCACATACTTTTACTTATTCTATGAATGTACAACGTGGCAGATGTAGGGACAATAAAGTCTCACAGCAGGATGCCCCGAGTGGGGGCGCCTCATTGAATCGCCAATTGACAACCACACTACCCCTTTGTAACTGCATAGAAAAAGTAGCATTAACGGCCCGTTCAACAAATGAAATATTAGAAATCGATAGTGTCTTTATTGTCATTAGATTTTATTGTAAACTTAAAAATAAACTAATAAATAAATTAATAAATTAATAAATTGTAAAAGTAATCACTCACATTTGTCTCAGTGCAGACTGACCTCAGAAGATCTAAGAAATCAGACGGGTCCTCAATCAATCACGTTCAAAGTACATCATATGTACTGTAATCTGAGCTGGACACTTTTGCAACATTATAAGCAAATCGGACAGCTTATCCGACAGATTAGTGAATAAATTAACGTTGGAAGATTTTCACTCTCTGTTCAAGATAATGAAAGCATAGATATTATTATTAAAAAATCTTTGCTATTTTGGATAAATCATCGCATTTTCAATATTTATTTTACGATAACATGCTTACCCTGTCGAACGATCCGAAGAAATTTCTGAACTCTACATATTGATTAAAAAAGTTAGAAGCTTCGTTTTGCCTTGATTGGAACCACATGACAACGCCGAAACACGAAATAAATTAAAAAACAATCACCAGATCATTTGAGAAAACAAAAAAGTCTTTAAGCTTCGTTGCCACCGAGATATTTTCTCCCGAAAGCTTACCCGGTATTCCCTAAAGCCACATAAACTAGATATGCATCATATGCATGGGTTCAGTTTTTATGAGCAACCTGTTGGGGGATGGGGAAGCTAACGTATACGTATTGTGTCAAGGACTAAGACACTATCGGCGTGGGAAAGCTCAGTAAGGTCAGGTGGTGGCACATGTGGTTCTCTTCTGTTTAGGGTGTTTAAAAATAATATTATCAATAAATAAACTTACGCGCCGAACAGACGTGGCCCAGCGAGCCTTCGCGGGGGATACGGCTCCTGCGCCTAACACTAGCTCTGCTGGTGGTCCATAAACAAAAAATTACAAAGCTTTATTTATTAATTACTTCTTCGTTATGATGAACCTGGCTTGAAACGGAGCACTGGAAACTATATACTTGCGGCTTAATCAAATTACTGCTAATAAAAATGTTTTAACGCCTACTTAACGCTATTACACAATGCATTATGCGGTTCTTGCATATTATCGTAACTTTAAAATGGTTTTTCATAAGATATATCTTATCATATCTTCATAGCACTAAGTTCCTAAAAATAATCTTATGTACATTGTTAATTCGTTTAAGACTTAAACCAATTAACTACTTACTGACTTAAACTGTAAGTAATCGTGCCACTTGTTTAAATAGAAGGAATATAAAATTCACGACCTGACTTTTTGACTTAACGAAATCTGAAAAACGAATATACCTGTAAGTTAATGCCTGAATCAATGCATGATGTGACAAAAGAAAATAAACAAAAATGAGTAGATTCTTTAATTTATCTCATGTTACTAACTTGCGATGAAGTTAAAAGTCCGTTAAAGTCAACCGTATCTCATTGTGGCAAAAGTTAACTGAATGCCGCCGAGCTTACATCCTCATACAAAATAATATCCATAGAGAAACATCGAGTCGTTTCCCGTGAATTGCTGAGAAAAATGGCTTTGTACACAAAAAGTAAATCTCACAGGAAGGCTCCGCCCAGTCTTAGCTCCCGTTTGACACATGAGCCCGTGGGATAGGTGCGATAATGGGCAAGAATTTCGCAACGTGGGTGTCCGGCTTGCGTACACATTATGCACAAATTTTTTGTCGCCTCTGATTGAAGCAGTTTTCACGAGTGATTTCACCGTAAATGATTACCCTGTGAATGACCACGTTCGCCGTAAACATCGGCAGTGATGTGAACATTGGTATCGTAGTGACATAGGTAAATAAGAAGCGCGTGTATCGTATTGTTATAGGTATTGTATGAATAAAATTGTTTACTTATTACATTAAAGTGGCCACCTTTGTGTAAACTAAATAAACTTTAATATAAAGGATCTAATCCCAAATGAGGCCTGGGTCACCAGCTTCATATGTCAGCAGGTCACCAAATCCATAGTTTATTTTTATTTAAGTACGTACAGTGTACACCCAGATAGAAAATTTTGATTATTTAACAATTGCCACAACTTTATAATCCCCATTTCAACGCAGAACGCAACTAAGATCTTAACGCGTGACCCTGTTACCAGGTAAATAATAGTTCCATGACCTTGTATCAAGAACTCAACTAATAAAAGGTAAACTGCATTCTAGACGCCATTTCATTTCTATTCAAAATAAGAATTATTTACATTGTAACGATGGAAATCCGGTTATCTTCTGAGAATTCTGTTTATTTCTGTTGTTATGAGGCGTTTACCCTAGGCATGAAGAGTGGCTATAAATCTAAGTAGGTAGGCCTTCACTTCTAATTCCTGTATCTTTCTCCTGTATCTATCTCCTATGGCGTGCCGACCATCAGGCGATTTTATGAGTACTTAAATAATCTTTTATCTAGGAAGCACATGAGAACCACATAAGCTTCTGTGAAAATTACGAAATTCGCCTCCAGTTCAACTATTTTTGTTGTCTTCGAGATCAGAAACTTCATTCATTTCTTCATTAATTTTCTATTATTTTTCATTGATTCAGTGGGGGCGATATCTAGTGTAGAATTAGTAACAGATATGCAATCATATGCAGTGACACAACATATAGACATGATATCATTTCCACCTACACGTCTTGTGGTTAACAACTGCCGGGATGCAGTCGCCAGTAGGATACGGAATTTAACACACACTTTGAAACCAGTTGATGTGAGGTTATGTATTAAAAGGTAGCAGTATTATCGAATGACAGTTACATTACCTGCGTTTCTATCAGGTATATTGCCTATTACAGCCCTTTGCGCATTATTCACGTAAGCCTGACCGATTTATTTGCATTGCATTTGTGAAAATCTTTTGTAGAACTCATGCTGCGCTCTAGATTCCACTGCCTACCTAAGGAAAAAGTCGCCACCGTTCCGTAAACTATTGCTGCTACTAACTGAAGTACTGGGGGAAGCCTTTAAATACGCATGTTTTAATTCATTTGGTTGAAAAAACGCATTTAATGCTCAAATTAGACGGAAAAATTCTTCCGTGTCCCGTGGAGTGTTTTTCCGGCTAGCGCACCGCTTACGCGGATAATCGGATCTACAATATGTAATAGGTACCTAAGCGTAGGTCAGTGTAGGTCAAGAACGACCACCGCTTATCCTTCATTATAGAAACCATAGATGACGGAAACCCTTTTAAAGGTCCCATAAATTAAAAACTACTGGCAACTGAATGAATATTTAAGTGGCCGTGTATTAATTACCTATATCAAACAACTAATGTAAACAACTCCACAACAGTTTCTGATCAATTTTTATATTTGCAAGATGATATAAATAAAATATAGGTATTGATCACTTTTTAACAACCAACAAAGGTATAACTGGCTTTACAATTCGCCATATAGGAATTCTTATTCTTACACTAATTCCTAATTTGATTTAAGTACAAAATGTATGTACTCAAATAGAGGAGAGAAACGCATGGTCAATGTGTGCTAAAGTTATCCAAAAGCAATGTAGGTACCTACAATAGATCTTAATCTAAGTATAATCATTGGTGACAAAATATCGCGTCGTAAGTACAACATATTTAGAATACAAAATATCGAAAATTCCCTATTTTAGGCTTATTTTGATCAATGATTCGAAAATCTGTAGGGCGTTGTTGGACTTAAAAATGTTAGGCCGACAAACGCTCATAGCTACTGCGGTGAAACATGTAAGGTGACACAACAATGTTGTCTGAATTATTCCCTAACATGGCTAACACGTTTCATCTTAATAAATCATCTGTCATCATCAAAGAACCTACATACGTAGATCAATATTTTCAAAGACTTGCGTAACGATTACAGCACATAATCTGGTGGTAACTTTATTTGGTTTACAAACGGTCCAGTTGACGTAACAGTGTAGAGGAGAAAGCACTGGCCTTGGCAGTGAGTGCGCAGCCGGGCGCGTCGCACGCCGCGCCACGCCCCGCGCTCGCAGACAACGATACACAGAATACAATAAGATTTTCTTTTTTATAATAATACATACCTTCTTCTACACATCTAAAGAAGTTTAGATTTCTAGAAGCATCTAAAATAAATAAGTAGGTATAAAGGGAATAAAAACATAGTTTTTTTTATAATAATTGATTAGCAATTGGGCATGCAGACCACAAGTGGTCACTGCAGCTCTCCATGGGTCCCCCAAATCCAAGCTCACATAAAGAAGATATCCTATTTGAGGTTGTATGTGGGTGCTTTAGTACTCATAAGGACTACGATGTTTGCCTCAAATAAAGTATTTCCGGCAGCCTCGATTACCATTCACGACCAAAATTCATTCTGACACTCTCACTCAGTCTCGGTGATAGTGATGGAATGATAATGCGCTCGAAAGTGCGCTCGGTTTAGCATTTAGTTTAGATAATTTAAGGGTTCACCTGCCCCGCCCTTCTATGTGTAGAAGTTATAGGCGGTAAAGCCGTTTGTGCTCTTCTTAAGAAGTAACTCGGTATCTCAAGTCCTGGGACGCGAAGCAGCATGACTCTACCGATTACGCCTACCCCGGATAAGGCGGGAAGGGGGAAAGATAACGACTATGGTTTTACCACTTGGACTTTTTCAGGTGGCATGACTGTAATGTAAGTAAGGAGAGATTCTCGTCCGACCTAGAACAAATCCTATATGCGGGTATATAATGGATACGATATACTTCTTTACTACTATGACAATTATAATCTGCTGACTATTTAATTACATTGTGGAGCTACGCACAGCATTACTCCTACAAAAAAGCATACTGCGTTTCGATAAAAACAGTCTTTAATATAATTTGTCATTTGTGTGTGTAATTGTCTATACAGAAAATGATCGAGTAGGTCATACGCTAACAAACACCAAAACGCTGCTTCAAAGCGCTTGATATACATACTCGTAATTCGTGTGTTGCGCTCTCGAGTCTCGTCCACACTAATCGCTGCGATTTTCCACGCATGCACAATACTTTCATTGTCAATGAACTTGGAAAGCCTAATGCTCTGTCATAGTCATTAGATGGCTGAGAATGCACTCTCGCTACGTAACATGCGCTTCAATGGCAGTCGCACGCGACCGGTGCAGTCGCGGTTTTTTGTCGCTATTTCAATGTTATCACTTTTGTCAGGCGATGCATCTCGCGATAATTAACTCTTAATTATACTGGGCTAGAGAATAAGAGCAATTAAAAGGATTACGGTTAATATTCTTTTGCAGTGCATGTCTGTTAGAAGAATTTTAATTTTCAGCAATAATTCATGCCCTAAGTGGTTTTTACGAATCCTATCAAATTTGCTTAGCACAGCATGATGAAAATCAGCTTGCATAAAAAAGCCGACTATGAAAATATTCTAACGACAATTGATAACTTTCACTTAAATTTTCACAGAGTTCATAGATTTAGAAAAATTGTAATTGGTATTGTTGTAGGTAGCAACATTTTTTTTCATTTCCACTTATACTGCAAGAAAATCTGTAATTTGGTCGAAAACTAAATTTAAGGATTAAGCAAATTGCACCAAATACGGACAAGCACTGTGCTTATGAATAGTTTACAGCGAGATATGTATTATAAGGGTGGTGGCAGGTAAGTACTTCATCGGGCGATCTCTAATGGTTCTACTAGGACGAGGAAAATTTTCAAGACGTTGACGTTACCTTAGAAACGTAGTTCTTTAAGATAAAAATAATAAAAATCTTACATTTTCCTGTACCTAAACAATCAGATAGCAGTATAAACACAAAAGGAGATTACCTCCTTTTTGGAAGTCGGTAAAAATGAAAAAATAGATTGCAAGACAATTCATGTACATATATAAAGATTTTTTCGAGTTGATTTTATAATTAGTGTTATTTGAAGTCTTCTTGCATCAATTAATAAAGCTATTGCCATAACCGCCTTAAATTCATCCCCACAAAAATCTTTAAAAAAATTTTTTGCTTGCTATACCTACAAGTTACATGTTTTTTATCAGTAGCAGGAATTTAATACCCATACTACTAAATCACGAATAAGAAATACCCCAGAAGCGATCCAAAAAAAAATTAAAATTAAGCACACATGACTTAATAATACTGTAAGGCTTCATAAAGTGCTAATAGCCCTGTGGTTAAAGCCGGCTCTTGACTATGGGATTACATCTTGAATGATCTTGAACTATACATTACATCCCGCGATTGCTGTTCACACTGTAAGATATATATTTTGGAACAGTTTAGCTTCGGCCACTACCTACCATTTAAACTGCGACTGCGGGCGACGCAGGGGCGCGGTGTCCGGGGACGTGAGGTAAAATATAGGTACGCCTTCAAATATAGCTCGAAAAAGAATTGTAGTTTGGGATGTAATATAATTATATTATAGCACAGTGTGAACGGTCACGTACAAAAAGTATGAGAGCGATAAAATGTTATATCTCAAGATGTAATTTAAATTATATTATTTCCCGTAATCAAAAGCTGGCTTAAGAATTCGGTCTCCTTCTCGAAAAGCAGATGAAAAATATGTAGAAATATATATGCGTCTATACCGCATACTTCTACATGTTCTTCATCTACTCAAGAAACTAACTTTAAGATAATATACCTAATTTACGTGTTTCGAAAGACATACGGCTTGCAAAATGTGATTATTGGGTTGTAGACCTCGAAAAAATCAAGAAACCAGGGGCAGACTTTAAAAAAAATTCAAATTAGGCACGGATGACTTAATTAGCCGGTAGTAAGGCTTCAGGTGACAGGGCAGACGCCCTGGTGGGAAAGTGTAGCGGTGGGCACGCACTTGACGCTCCACCGGCCACGAAAACTGCTGCGAAAACAAACACAATAGAGAAGACTCTAATTAAATGATTGTAATTTTCAAAAAAAATTAAATATGCAAAATTTGAGTAGTGCGATTACTATATATGTAGGTGCAACATATACGTATATTGGTTAAAATCCTGTTAATAAAACATCTCCATCTATTGTGGTCGAATTATTATTTAACACAAAAATGATTACCAAAATTAGAAATTAGCGTCTGAACCCATTACGAGTAAGAACAGCTGTAGTAAGATACATTTTGTATGCAATACGCAAATAGGATAAAGTTGCCATGAGGTTCATAGTGATTGTAGTTGAGTTCGCATGCGAGACTACAAAAATTTTTGGATTAAAGAAGGGACACACAAACAAGTTAACATTATTTTCTACAATATCTTATTTAAAGTGCAACAATAAACATAAAATGTTAATGAAAAAAGAAAGCATTTTACATTTATTCATAACAATCACATTTATAACAACTCTATTGTTTTCTCTGTGCTTAAATCAGTGTTCATAATAAGAAGGGATCGGAGGAACCGCGCTCCATTGGCGTCGTCGCTACGCTGAGTCGCTGGGCCCTTCGACGTAAACAACCGCCATCTGATGCACCAAACCACTGTTTACGTCTGGCTTATTATCAAACTAACCTTTTGCCTTATGAAGCAGAAATTGCATCTGGGAAATTACAATACAATTACAATATTCTTTATTCTACACAGATACAAAAAATAACATAAGATACAATCACAATATCAAGTTGGTACCTAGTATGTTATAGGCGACTTTATCGCTCAGTTAGCGATTTCTTTCAGGCTACCTACATACACGCTAGAAAAGGAGACAAACAATTAAAAACAGAAGATAGGGTGCAGAAACAATTGAAAGTTAGTTGGTCTTTAGATTTTAAAAATCTTTTATGATGTGATTCAATTTTTTTAAAACCAATTTACTAATCACGAAGGTCAAAAAACCATTAGGACACTGAAGATCTTTTCATGACACTCATTAATTGCAATATTATTAATTTTTATGTTGTAACTTAACAAAAACTCTGATGATCTTCGTGGCAGTAAATTTTTATGGCGATATTATTAATTAATAATCGGATATTATAAAATTATATTTTTGGAATTGATTCAAAAAAATCCTGAACTGCGAGTCATAGGTTACACAGGGTTGCAAACCGTCGTCAAAAACACGATGCATAAATTTCTTTTTTTGGTCTGGTCACAATTTCATCGGTACTAATTACAGTCAATAGGCAATTTAATCACTTCGTCAACCCTAAACATTCAGTTTTACCGCAAATCGGGATTATTTTGTAACAAAATACATAATCCTCAAAACAATAACGATAGTTCGTCTTATCCTTTTACTATCTTAATGTTCACCTTAATTCTATATCTCTACGCCTTTTAAGAAATTAAAAGAGTAGATGTTGCCTTATTGGACAAAGATTGTCCTTTAACTACAATGATATACTGAATGAACCCCTTAATTAGTCAACTGAAGTTTTCTTCCTGTCAATGTCTGGATGTGTTTTATCTTGGATACCAGGAAATTGCATTTCCTAACAATTTATAAACATTGAGGTGGTGGAGGTAGGTGAATAGTGGCCTTGATCGTTCTCAATGAGATTTTCGAGTTTTTCGACCGTTAATTTTATTGTTATATAGGTAGTCTACCTATTTCAAAAAACTTTTTAAAGTGATTTCCGTACTGCTCAAGATTAACGTGGCGCAGAAGTAATTAATCACCAACCTTGACAATCTCTTATCGTTCAGGGAAATACGCAGGAAATTACTCAATACGTATACCTACTTAACAGATTTTTTGTCAGTCAGCATCGTATTCATCGTCTTTAGTTTGGAGTTTATTTTTACAAAAATAAAATAATGTTATCGCATCTTACGTGTGTGGTGCGATAAACATCAGTTATCCTTATATTTTTTGTTCAAATAGTTAAGTATTGTGGAAGTCCGTCTAACTTTAAACCTAATCCCGTAAAAAAGTCTATAATATGTATCTGATTTTCTGAATACACCATAGATTTTTGCAACCAATACTCAATACCTTTACCTCGCCTATTTATTATAGGTAATCTACTTCATTCAGAGCAGAGTATCTGCAAACGGGAAATTCCATCTATTTTTCCGCAATGCTTAAATTTATAACTTGTACACTTGTACATTTATTATCTGGGACGGTAATCGTAGGCACAGAGCAAAGGAAGTGAGCGGACGCGACCTTGACATTTCCCTCGCGAACGTACACATAGCGTTTACCAGGAAGTTGGAGCTACACCTTATGCCTTCGATCCCAGCTGGATATGTAGATTCTCAGAGAAAACAGTGTATGACCGATGATGTAACTCTGTACTACTTAAGTATAATGAATACAAAAATGAAAATCCTTTGTGAATATAATGTAAGCAATATAAGGTGCTTATAATATCGAGCTCGTACATATCTCGCTTTATAGGTACATATCTTAAAATCTTGTAGAACAATATTGTAGAACAACAACAACTATTTGGTAGATGGCCTTTTAAATACATACTTGGGGAAGCTTCGGAATCTCTATAAAACAGCTTCCAGGATTCGTAAGCATCATAATAACAGAACTTCCATTGGATATTTGATTCTTTACCTACTTTATGCAAGACAGCGATTAAGAAGTGATTGAATAATACCTAAAGGAGGATTTTATTGACAATGCTAACTTAGAGGACAAAGGATTTGATTGGTCTCGTATAGGTCATAAGGAAATATAAAGGGGAAATGAACAATATTGTGGTTACTTAGCCGCATGTTGATATTATTAAAAATAATTTTAGTGCTTTCTATTTTACTCTTCTTGCTCAGCTACGAGCCTACGACCTCCCTACGACCAAATTGCTGATGAAAGACTTTTAATTTAAAATAACGCGGTGATGATTTAAATTCTGCAAGTTTCTTAAAAAAAATGCATTTTTTAGTTATTAAATGCTAATATTTTAGCTATAACCCGACACCTTTTTTATTATGAAAATAAAACCCAGAATAGGTAATGTTCAAACATGCTCTAAACTCTACACTCGTGGCCGGAGTGCGTCACGCAACTCACGCATCGCAAACAATATGCCCGCAGACGGTAGCCCACAACCACTCCAATCACTTAAGACAGCCTGGTGCTCTTAAGTAATGATAATTTTTGCTAAAATAAACCATTAGTTTCATATCAGGAGCATACATAACGTAAATTGCTGGATTAGTTGATAGAGTACCTACAAGATAGAAACAAAGGAAGAAACTTCCTGAATATACGCTAAAAGACTTTTTTTTAGATGACAAGGTAATGCGGACGGAGATAATCTAAGTAGACGGATAATTTAAGGTGAAATAAATGTTAATATTTAATTTTCGAAATAAGTGCAGCAATGACAACAATCTACTTACTTACTTGTTATTTTTATAGGTACCCATTTATTTACATTTAACTACTTATATAGTTTCAGCTTGACAACCTGAGTGGCTCAGTTGGTAAAGACGCCAGTGCGCTACGCGGAGGGTCCTGGGTTCGATTCCCAGCGGAGCAGAGATTTGAATGATGAGTTTAAATTTCTGTTTCTGGTCTGGGTGTGTTGTGTTCTTGTCTTGTGTGTGTCCATGGCACCCACGACACAGGGAATCCTAGTGTGGGGCTATGAGTGTGAAGCGTTATTATTATAGCTATTTCGAAATATGTTCAGAAAACTTAATAACCTTAATAATAAGGTAGGTAACTTAAAATTAAGATTAGTTTAGACTTATCTTATTAGACCATGTTTAGACGAAGCTACGAGTATCTGTTAGTGGCAGCGCCATCTAGCGTTGAAAAGCAATATTAAAGTCAACAATGCTGTCCCCTGATAGATTGCGGTAGTAAAAAAAATCTTAATACATATTTTCTTGTCACAATATTGGTTACAATTTATTGTTATTTACAAGAACAAAGTTTATTCTTGCATGTTATAACTTATCCCAGCATACATTTTATCTACTACCTATAATAATATTAAATAAGAAGTAAGAAAAATTTGCTTTATTTTTATTAACCTATGCATAAGTCATCCATTCATTTAGTCTCATCTTCACATCGGGATTATCTGCAATAATTATCCAAAGATTTGATGTAAACCCTCAAGGAAAAGTTACAGTAAATGATACAGTGTCTTAATTGTCGAGACGTTTATGATTATTTATTACGTGCATATATTAATTCCGCTGCTATTTAACTCTTTAAGCATCAATTTGTAATCACTGAGGATCATTGACATCATAGAGACGCATAGAGAGAACTACACAATGGTGCATAATAGCTCGTACCACCTTAAACTTCGCACCTTTACCGTGAAATTGTGTGACCGGAAACTATTATGACAAAATTTCAAGTACCTACCAATACGTCGAACAATTCTCATAAAACGATATTATTTTGACATGCAAGCTACATGTACGTGCGTCGTATGGTTGTAATGCTACCGTGTACATCAAAGTAATAAATTCACTTCAGTGTTTTGTGGACGCTTTGACCGCCAAATATCATCATTTGTATTCACCGGACATAGAAGCACAGGGTTCCAAGTGCGCATAATAAGTTGCTACTTACATTTACTTCTGTGTTATTTCTTCCTTTTTTATCTGTATTTACATTACATAATTATGTACTTAATAAATGTAAATTAGTAAAGGGTTGTATGGGAAATGTAAGTAAGCTTACTGTTAAGCATATAAATATTTAAATAGGTATCTTACTTTGCAATTTTTGGGCATGGTAGACTTCAAGTTGTCCGGCGGTAGGAACTATGTACATACCTAACAATATCTTCAACAAATATCTACACCATAGAAAACAGAATTCTGTTTTCTATGATCTACACAAAACACTTAGATAGCCTATTTTAGTTAAGTATATTATCTCATAGATTTATCTGATACATTTGAGTAGGAAAATTGTAATATACTTAAATAAAAATTAAAAATAAATACCATGAAAGCAGACAAATAAATTGTTACAGAAAATAACGCATAACCAAAAGATTAATAAAATGTACCGAACATTGTTTCTTAAAAGGTATTGAATTTATTTAAGTGTGAAGTAGTTCCGTATCTGAATAAGTACCTAGTACACATCCAGTTATGGGATCTAGTTTCTACGCAAATAATGACTGACAGGGACCCAGCCAATGGCGAGCAAAGTATAGTAACCGTCATGAGACGTGACCACAGATTATTATCAGTGGTAGGGATATTGTATACTTTCGGCCAATGTACAGCCATGTACAGCAGCCGAAAAAACGTGCTGGACCAATAGACGACGCACACTGACGAACTGACGTTTGTCGAACAAATCGTGTGCACCGCAGTCACTGTCAAACCGACCAATGCAAGGTGTGCTCACCACTCGTGACGGCAACTACCTATATAATATTCAATCCCACAAATTAATGAGTAAATTAATGCAATAAATTTATGTGCTTTTTATAACGAATAATAAGTGGCAAGTCTGTGAGATAATGATAATTGATCAACATGCGAATTATTGGCTATCGTATAGGTAATTTACGACAAAGCTTTGTCGAAAAAGAAGCTCACACAGAGCGAGGATAGGTACTGTGTTTAGTATTTTCGTCATTTCTTCCAATAAAAGACCGATAATAAACTGAATTTAAAATTGAGCTTGTAATTATGTGGGTACAAAATTTAATGGTAAGTAATGTGTAAGCAAGGATCGTAGGTAGTAGGTACTCCTTACCACGGTAAATTTGAAAAATAAGGAAAAGAGCGGCGAGTTTCTTACCAAGAAGTAAGCGGGTGTCGTCATTGGAATTCTAGTACCAAACAAGGATGTGAATTGACGAGTCGTAGAGAATGACATGCGTGGGCCGCGCGTAGTTATTATTCACATTTGGCACAACCTAGGCCTGATGCGCGGTGTCAACGCCCCCCCCATTACTCCGTAGGGCTCAAGTAATCTGTTTGGGAAACCCAGCGGCTCTGACTAAGGCTATCTGTATTATATACAAACACGTAATACGAATCTTATGTAACGCCGTCAAGTAACTTACCGTGAGTATTAAAGACATTTCATATTCATTTTTGAATAATTTTACTTATACTTATAAATAATTGAAACGAATTTAAACTTAGGTAAGTAGTTGTTTTATTTTTCTTTTTGTTGTTTTTGTATTGTGTGAATAGCGGCCAATGCATAGGGTATCCTAGTGTGGGGCTACGAGTGTGAAGCGTTTATTTATTCACATATTATTTATTTTTAATTTTACTTGCGAGATCATCGAAGTTTCAGTCGGCTTCAAGCAGAAACAGCAGCAGTAGCTATCAAAACCAATATACCAATTAGTAGGTACCAAGTTACAGTCATGTATTTCATATTAAGTTAATGGAAAAATGTAGACACCTGCGCCTTAAAATCTCTTGGGTTACTTTTGCATGACCTGTCTTCGGTCACTTCATTAGCATTTTATCTTTATCTTTGAAGATTTCTGTACGTTGACAGGCTGCAGTTGCCAACCTCGAGTCAAATTATACAATTAAATTAACATAGCGGCCCGGGAACGCGGCCAGCAGGAAGCGTATGTCCCTACCGCATACTGATACTACGGACTACACAAGTACTTTGTGTACCTACTCTGTTGTAATCATTTTAGCATCATTTTGCGTCACCTCTATCAGAACTCTACGCCTTCCTTATCTGCTTCGTTATCGTCCATAGTTAATAACTCTTAAATACTTCCTTTACTTGTAAATGTTTCATATTTATCATGAATTTATGAAACAGAATTTCATAATTTATCATTATCATACGTTTTGATTTTGCAGCATAAGATATCTATTAGGTACATATTACCTATCATGCTATCATTTTGCGGTCATATTTGCCTGTCAGTCCCACATTTATTATAATAGCGTCGAAGTGGACACTACACACTTCACACAATTAATAAGGACACCTCATTGTTATTTATGACAATAGCAAAAATACCATCAACAGGTACCTGAGCAGTGTTAACGTTTATAGTTTCGCGGCATTCTCGCTAGTTGGGGAGCCTGCGACCTTACTAGAATACAAAGACGGTCAACTCTAGTCCTTATGCAAGACAACGCGCGGTCACCGACTCCCGGCTCACCCTCCCCTCTCCTCGCGGTCGCCACGTGCGCCCGCGCATACCTACGTACCGCGAAAATGGACATTTCCACGAACCAACCGGAACTCCTAACGCTCATGAAAATATATTACTAATGTCATAGCTATTGATGGCCTTCACACTTGATAAATATTACTGGCTCTCTGATGTAATGACTACTATTGACTACAATGACCAATGGACACAAATATGTGCAAATGTGCAGCCTAAAATAGGGTAGAAGTCCTTTCTAAAACCGTATGTGAATGGATTGCTACCCATGAGGACTAGTAGGTAGCTATTTTACTATGCGCGGCTACCACAACTTCTCAACTGAAACTGAAACACAAGGACAATAACACAACATTACAACTCTAACAACGTGCCTCTAGTATCTAACCAAATGAACTGCAACGTTTTTTGACCCACCATTTGTTTACTTGAGAATTAAATTCTATCATTCTCTTTTAAATGTTTATCTACATCTACACTACACTGTGTATGTTTGTAATGAATAAACTCAAAAAACACTGTGCCGATTTCAAAAATTCTTTCACCGTTGAAAAGATACATTCACCCTGAGTAACATAGGCTATATTTATTGCTAGAAAACTAGAAAAGATTAGGGATCCTTACTAAAATTAAAAAAGTAACGTAACCCAAGGTGTAAAAAAGTGCCCTAAAACGCATGCGCTGCGGAAACTAGTGACGATAGAACAAAACTATGTTCTACAATATTAAAGAACATATCAATATCTACAAAAAACTTCGCGATATGTCCAACTAATATGTAGCAACTCGCCAATAGAGTGCCGGCTTTTAATTGTTGGAGCTTTTTCATTGTCACTAACGTGATGGACGTGGTGGTAAAAGTTTGTGACTCAAAAAAACTTTGGTTATTAGTAAAATTAATTGGCAGAGCGAAGCCTGCCGGGTCAGCTAGTGAGCCAATAAAATCAGCAACTACACTAAATCTCGCCGTTGTTACGGGAAGCAGGGGCTGACTTGCCCAACTTATCTCCAAGCCTCCTTATTGAGTAACTAAGGCGTAAGCAGCATTCGATGTAACCACAAGTGCCGCAACCTTTCCGCTGACGCAACACCCAGCTGGTCCTACAGTCGTATTAAATAGTGTCAGTCGAGCTGATACGGAAATAATTAGACTATTACATCAGTGCCTTAAACGGGTTTCGTAAAACGTGCACAGGCCATGTGTGTGTGGATTTATGAAATTCGTTGCTTGAACATCGTGTGCGTGTGAGAGGTTCATAAACTTTTGTCTTTATTGGTATTGGACATCTACTTCCTTTACCTACAACTAGGAAAGGACACGATAATTCCTTTACATTATAAACTCTATAAAGTTTTTTTACAATATAATAGAGAAGTTGCACGAGGAGGCGTTGCTACTCGTAGTACTAGGAGATACTTACATCTTTCTAACTCAATGGGACTTGTCTGATTGCTCGCATTGTAAGGAGGTGCTTGTATGGGTATTGGCTGGTGCTACATTTTAAGGGCCACTCCACTATGAAGATTTATTTTTTGTAGTGCTACATATTTTGTTAGTTAAGAAATATACGAGTATACTTTATAAAAAAAATAATATTATGTGTAGGCATCCCAACACAACATCAAAACATATCATAATGCCTCATGTATTTCTACACTTCTCCATAAAGCTATTTAAAATGCAGAGTACGCACCGATGTCCCCTACCATTCTTGATACGAACCATTGGTCATTATTTAAAAACAGAACACACTCGTTGACATAATCGCGCTTCCATAATGGGCAAAAATACATTGTTTGGTGTATGTCCTGAACAATAGAGTTAACAGTAAGACTGCTTCTTATTCCGCTCGGATATGGACACAGAGGGACCGGTTGAAGTCTGTAAATTCCGTACATTGTAATTCAGATTGGATGTCGAAACGCACGAGTCGGCATGCGGCTATGCGGATGCTTCAGCTTCGTCTGAGGGTTTAACGCACTTTGAAGTATGAATATAAAACGTTAAACTTTCCGTAGCACCTAACAGATGAAATGGGTCAACCAAATATACCACGACCACGGTTCACATACTTACTACGATTTAACATCATTAAAATTTAATAATACACACTGACGTTCCGACACACGGTGATATTCTAGGAAGAGGAATCGTTTGCTTCTTCCGCATTTCCACCCACTTTATTAATCAGTAAAATGTCTCGCGGCTAATAAAAATGCGGCATTTATGGACTAGCCATATAAAACAGATAAATCTTAGGCAAAAGAATGGTGTGATTCCAACCAACATCAGAGGAACAGATTTCAAAGAAGCGTCGTTTTTCACTGAGTTCATAAACCCAAGAGTTTATTTGTATTTGTCACTGTAAATAAAACGCATTCTCGTAACTATAAATTTGATAGTGCACAACTATTAACTAATAGTTTTGTTTCTTAACATTAATGACACCGTTTTTTATCTCTTACATATATAAAATTCTCATGTCACAGTTTTAGTTACCATAGTCCTCCAAAGCTGCTTGACCGATTTTTATGAAATTTTATATGCATAATTGCATATTCAGTAGGTCTGAGAATCGGCTACTGTCTATTTTCTATACCCCTAAGTTATAAGGGTTGTCCGCACCTAACATTTTAATTTTATTTTTTGGACAATTTTTTTATTTTATTTTTTAATAATGTGGCACTAAAAATACCTACATACAACTCTAAATTTTCACCCTTCTATCACCAACCCCTATTTTTAAATAGTAGATTTTTGACGCTCGATAACTTATATCGCAAAACAACGTTTGCGGGATCAGCTAGTACTTTATAAAAATATTTGTATTGGACATCAATTTTTTGCGACTCTTGCCGTCAACTGTATGGCAACTGTGAAAAGCCCGAAAAAATTCCGGCGGTAATTCCCTTTGTAACATTATTCTATACAGGTGTAAAATGAATAAAAATAAAAAACAATTTCGTATTGGATTAACAAGTAAACAAAAATTTCATAAAACGCGTAAGTACCTATTATTCTATGTGTGATATGACACCATGTGATAGGTACCATTGTATCGGGTACAAAAATTTTTGTCGAACACTTTATGATTGTACATTTAAACAAGTGTCGAATCTTTAGTTTTGATATCAAACAATCAAAACAGAATTCGGAAACTTTTGTCAGTGTGCAAGCGGCAGTCGAACTTTTAACAAAAGCTTTTGTTAAAGAACTGTCACACGTTGCCGACGCCGAAAAAAATAGTGATGATTGTTAGGAGTTGACACAACATTTACTGTGAAAAACGGCTAACACGCCACATCTTAAATTTTTTTGTTTCCTTTTCTCAAATCTTTCGGTGTCTTTTAAGAGTCATGTTACAGAGTGGCATTACTGTAATTTACATGAATCTACAGTTTTATTTTATTTTATAATTGTTTCTTTTGTACGACTGTCTCGTATTGTACATAATATTACCTGACTGTATACTTAGTAATAATAATATGCCTAGAATAGGATTTACATTAAACCCGTACCTACACAAAATCTAATATATCCATCAACGTCAACTTTCTATTATTTAACTAGTGTAAGACGGAGTTTGGACCTCGTAAGCGGCTATTTCTTGAATTGCTGGGACTGGCCATGCAGAGAAAGAAGAACACGCGTGTTTAAAATGAGAACTGTCAGTGTTTTAATCAGAAAAAATAGGTACAGAAGATTAATAAGCTTATAATTTAGTTTTATTATTTAGATTTACCCTAATAGGTACTTACTAGGTATTCCTTCCTTCCTTTTAGCTCTTCGTAGTCCCCTGCTGGAGATTGACCTCTCCCAATCGACGTCACTATGCCCGATCCTGTGTTCGCGTAGGCAACACGCGTCTTCAGGCCGTCAGTTCGCCTGGTCAGAGGGTGACCTTTAGTTATTTTGTCTAGACTAGACGTGATAGCCATTAGAGGACTTTGCTGTTATTTGATCGGTTATCAATCCTGTGAATGACGTGGCGACGTGGCAATCCACTTCAATATGTAATTATTATTTTGAGAGATATTTATATGTATGCGGTTACCTTTATTCTAGTTGATCAGAATTACATACATATACCTGGGATCCACTATCACAAATACTGGGAGTTGCGAATAAGAAATTAAAAGACACACCGTCAGCGTCACCGTCATGACACGATCAGCCGTGGAAAAGCTCACAAAGATATGGACTGCTCGCCGCACTAACGGTTCCATTCTGAAACAGTGGAAAGTTCCCCAACCAGATGGATAGACCTAATCAGATCATCAACGAAGCAATCCCTTACTGAATGCACATTAAATGCCTCTAATAGAGAGAAATGGAGAAGAGAAGATCTGAAGACTATAACTATAACACATCAAGTTTTATACAACACCTAGGTCACCTCCAAAGAAAAAAGAAGAAAACAGAAATTCCTTGAATCGGGCGGAGGGGCACCAATGAGGGAAGACAAACATAATTAAGTATATCTGCCTCAATAACAATTTTTAATAAGTAGCAAAGGTCTACTAATCTTTGTATGGGGTCATGACTTGTTACTTGTAACGCCAGGCGCGGTCCGAAGGGGGGGGGAGGGCACAGGAGACATGAACCCCCCCAAAACTTTAGGTCAAATTGAAAAATCTCAAAAATTTGCCAAATAATAAAAGGAAATTTCTAGCTATCCCCTAACAGAGATAATTTATACTTTATAGTTTGCTGACATCTAGTGGTCTTTTTATGAACTACGTACCTACGATGGCCAAAATAACAAGGAACCGAACTACGTAGGTAGTTTTGGTAATCCTAGCAAAATCGATGTGTCGTTATGATAAAGATTGTATAATAATAAAGATTCAAGATAAAGGCTGTCTACTTAGTTGTTTGAGTAGTGTAGTGAGTGACCCCCTCCAAAATTTCAGGCTGTGACCGCGCCTGTGTAACGCCATCTATTAATGAAACTTAGTATGTAATTCTGATTCCGGCCCAATGATATCAACTCAAGGTTGATATCATTGGGCCGGAATCAGAATTAAATTGAGATTTTTTCAAGAGTAAGGCCCCTGACCTTTCTTGTTTACTCTTCTTCTTACCTAACGATTAAAAATTATAAAAATAAATATAAAAATAATTACATACGAATATAATAAACCCTACGGCCGTCGGCGCAGGTAGAGGAGGTGGCAAGGTAGAGGGGGTGGCAAGGTAGAGGGGGTGGCAGGGAAATAGAGGGCAATAGAGGCGACGCAACCGCTTACGGTCACGATTTTTTCATAAGAAGACCAAACAAGCCAAGCCCTGGTTGTGCAAGGTCCGTGGCTCGATTCAAGGAGAGCGCAAGTAGCAAAATTTCTCACGCAGCAAAATGGAGGGTTCATAACTAGGGCCATAGTCACTGGGGGATAGGTAGATTGGGCACGTGCGACCAATCTACCTATCATCATAATATCATGGGCGCTGAACAGCTATAAATTTTAATTTTAAAATACGCCGCGGCTACAGATACGTCGATATCGGAAATTCATTGGCTTTAAAACTTAACTCTCGACTATAATTATTGTCTGTGGACATTGTCAACATTCATATCACAGATTAAATGAGTTAGATCCGCACAGTTGCCAGTATAATAAATTAGCATAATTTTTTTCCTTGACACGGCGAAGTAATACCTAATTACGCAAAGAAATGGTTATAATTATTATGAATTTTACTATATCTTTTTGAAGATTTTTTCATAAAATAACCTGACAACCTGACAGCTCGATAATGTTTAGATACTGATGTTCTTTTCACTGTTTAGGAATATCAGTAATAGCAGTTCGACCCTGGTGAAAATCTTTTGAAATAAAGAATTATTATTATTTATAAAACCTGAGTTAGTTGATTCTCCTCGTTTTTTAGGATAAGGATGGATTTAGCGATCGATCCGATTTACGGACTTATATTTTAATCTACCTTTATAAGCTTGCAACACTTAAATTTAAAAATTTAAACTGTCAAGCAAATCTAAATGTTAACAATTTGATTTCCGTGATAAACAATAAATGTATCAGAATTGGATTTTACCTAAAGAAAAGATGCAAAGTACCATAAAGGAATTATTGGATGCACTAGGGTATATTAGTTTTAAAACATCCATTTAAAACCAATAACCAGTGGTATTCTATCGTAAGTGTCGTTATTCATGTATTTACAGGTGTACTTTAGAAGCGGACACAGTGCTGGATTATATACAAAATGATCCTAATTATGGGCATAGTAATATATCCGTGAAGCAAGTCAACGAATATGCACAAAGACTGGCTTTAAAAGCCTCAAACTCTAAAGTTTTTCTTAGGAAATATGAAGAACTAAAGAACCGCAAGTAATGCAAATTTTCCATATTTAATTGTTTGGTATTCTTTGGAAACAGCTGTAATCTTTCAGTGAATAGTATATACCCTTTCATTTTTAAACGACGCTGTTATCGTAAATAAAAGTGATAGTAATTGGCAGAGACTGACTCCATGAAAGGAACAACTTGGTGAAGTAAGTCTTGTCCCGTAGATCCGTGTCCAGCACTGGAAACAAAATTTTACTGTCATACTAGTGACTCAGCAGCCCCTTAATTTTGGTTGTACAAATACATTTAAGGACTTTTTTCAGGCTAGAAACCTTAGTCACCCATTCCACCCCTTTCCCCCGCCCTTCACATCATTACTACTTAATACACCTAGTTTCATCCAAATCCCTTCAGTTGCTTCTAAGTTTAAGTCTGTTTAAACTAGTATTTTGATTTTTCTGGGATAGCAGAAATGCAGTCATAAAGGTCTCTTTCAGTAGTTTTGAGCTTAGCATTATAGGTAAATTTAGTTTTTGATTTTTCTGGGATAATATAAATTCTGGCCCGGGATTAAATTTTTTTAATTTATTTATGTACATGCAATAAAAATACCTATATAAAAATAAAATAAACTTAGACTGTACAAGGGCACTACTTATTCCACATAGAAGTATCTTCCACTGGTGGAAAATTAATTTAGTAAAGGCAAATTACTGTAACAATGGTTTGGGTACTGTACCAAATTTAGTTTGGTTGAACCAAATCCCTTCAGTAGAGTCTGAGTATATACCATGCCTACCAATAATTATCCTTTATTCTTTAGGGTTACTATTTTATGAGATTGGTGGAAAAATTTAATGAAAATACAGACAAAATAAGAAATGCAGTAAATACCAACCTCAAAAATTGTTATAACAAATAATAGTTATTTCATTATTTTTCATAAAATCATAGGTTAATATTTTTACAATAATGTAGTTTATTTTTTCGAATTAATCTGAGAAATTTAACATAAAACTGCCAACATAAAAATGGCTGCTACAAAGACATTAACATTTAAGGTATCCTATTCTTCATTCCCTAATGGTAGAAGTTTAGAATTCATTTATTTAGTTGGTTTACCTATTCAGACTCATCAATTCAATTGGTGCCACCCACTGTTGGGTGGAAAGAGAAAAAAACTGGAGAAAAAACTCTCGGCACCTTATGTTTATTAATTTAAATTTTGGTTTAACGTGCGGAGACACTGTATGGTTTTTTTTAAATTTTGTTATCCAATTTAATATTTAATAGTATTGATTTAATACCACATTCATTTAAATATTATTTTAAATATGATGAATATAACGTTTTCTATTTACAGCACTGACAACTTAGCAGACATCATTGTACTCTTCTATAAATTGGTGTGTGATGAAAAGAAATCCAAATTCTCGAAGCCAAAAGTAGCTCCAAAGCCAGTACTTGGTGATAATAAACACCAAATCACTAAAGAAGATGTCCCTCAGGTTTGTCACATCATAGTTATATGATATAATGACATGTTAGTTATTATTGCTGTTGTATGCAACAGCGGTGATAATGTGGCTGTGGCTAATTCCCAGTGGCTGAGAATTCGACCTCTTAATCGAGGGTTCCGGATTCGAATCCCAGTGCCACGCACCAATGACTTTGTAAAAAAGTTATGTGCGCTTTATAAAATTAAATATCACCTGCTGTTACGGTGAAGGAAAACATTGTGAGGAAACCTGGATGCCTGAGAGTTCAAAAAAATGTTCTCAAAGGCATGTGAAGTCCACCAATCCGCATTAGGCCAGCGTAGTGGACTAAGGCCTACATCCCGCACATTGTGAGAGGAGATCTGAGCCTGTAGTGGGTCATTAATGGGTTACTGACATGCAACCCATTTACTGTGTGGTTGTGGGCATAGAATAGCGCCATTCTGAGCCAACCCATGGAGATCATAAGAGGTGATCAAAGAAATAACATTACCAGGGGATGGGCAGAAACATCTTCCTGAGTACTAAAAACCTACTGCCGTCACCAACACACATTTGCCAAGTGTGGTGACTACAGCAACAATCTCCCCGGCAGCTTCCTGACTCTGGCAGCGGTCACTTACCAACAGCTTGTTAAACTTATATAAACCAACATGTACTTCATGTCTTCTGTTTAATTTGGGGAGGTATGATTGAGATATTTTATTTGAGGTGAACATCTTAGACCTCAAGGGTAGACAACTATATTGGGTCTTTCATTTGGTTATTTTTTTCAAGATTCACTAAAATGTTTACTTTGCATTTTTCCAGATAAAAGATAAATTACTAAAAGCAGTGGATGAAAGTAAGAAGCTGGTCATGAAATCCTTTGAAGAGAAGGAGTCCAAGGTCCGGCCCAATTGGTACAGTAGTTTGGACTTGCCAAACTGGCAAAAAGATCATCCAGCGATGTCATGGGACTTTCCAAAAGACCCATTGCCTATTGTCTCATCCCTCGGTGAGAATATTTTTTAATTTTTGAAATAGTTTACGAACTAGAGATTAAAAATAATTTCTCAAAGAAGAACACCACCCATGGATATATTGACTACATCAACTTAAGTGACTCCTCAGGCAAACTGCAAGTACAAGTAACATTTAAGTTACATGTGTAATAACATTATTATTTGATAATGTTGTAGTTTTTTTCTTGTATGGTCATTGTAACTTCATGGAGAGTTATCTTACAGCCACACATGTAATCCTCATTGGACAGCACACAGTGTTACATCTCCATTGTGGAGGTCTAGATGCTAAAGATACTCTTATAATCTATAGTATCTAAAGTTATTCACACTACAATCTAATAGAAACTCTTTTTACAGCTGGTATCCCTGTAGCGTCTCAGGAAAATATAATCATTGATGAGCTGTTGTATGTATTTTCTGGAATATCTGGCAACTACATAGTCCATCAACCTGTGAAAGACATATATGATGCTCGCACATTCCTTATCTCAGATGACTTGGATGATGCTCTTAAACAGATTGTACAAAACATGTTGCCTCTAGCCTCAAACTATTCTATTGTTCGGAGATTCATAGAGCACTGTGTTATGTGGTCTGGACAAGTTCTACATGCATTAGTTGCAGCCATCGAAATATTGTTGAAGGACTATTATGTAAGTATAGCTGATCCAGGAAAACTGTAAACCTAATGGCAGTGCCACAATCTTCTTCGATGTAGCTACACCATCTATATCTGTCTTCTTTGATTGATATCAAGTTTTTACACGGTTATTGACTTAATAACATCGCATAGTTGTCAGTCGACAGTCACACTATTGCCAGTACAAGAAATTGTTCATAATGTCCTCAATATGGCGGAAGTATACAAAAACTTTGATGCTTACAGTCCAACTAGTGTCACGTTTACAATTTAATGTTTTCTGTAGCTTAAAACTAAGTTAACTTTTAAACCAATATTCTTTAAATTGACATTGATATTTTAAAATCATTAATCGTAAGTTTATGTATCGACAAAAACAAGACACGTCTTCAGATATTGAAACGAAATTTTAAGAATAATAAGAAGTACCTATAAAAGAAGAAAAATAACTGTAAAAAAAGATTTGTCAGAAGTGGGATTCGAACCCACGCCCTCAGAGAGGACCAGAACAGCTCAAGCCCGTTGTACGGGCAAGGATCACCTTGAGTCTGGCGCCTTAGACCGCTCGGCCATCCTGACGGATGAAAACTGTGTCGAAATTATTATGCACTATGATATTTCATTTCATAACTTTTTTGTGTTTTTACGCAACTTTGTTAGGGGGATACAAAATGTAGAAAACAGAACATCTCTTTTACATGATTGAATGCAAAATAAATAAATTTGACAAACAATAATAAAATTAGAACAGTTCGCAACGTACGATTCTGAAATTTGTTACTGTGCTGTCTTATTTTGCTTTGAGTATATTATGTAAGTCTCTTCGGAAATAATGTCAACAAAATTATAGTAAAAATATTAACCATAAACCATTACAAATCCCACTTTCATTAATTATGTTGAAATCAAGTTATAATTTGCTTACAAATAAATTAAATCAATTATCAAGTGGACACTATCTGTGCCTACAACTTTTACAGATTTTTTTTGTTTGAGTAATAGACTTTGTTGGTGTTGTAGTGTCTGGTAGCCCATCAGTGACTTACTTGAATGCATTGTCAAATCTCCTCACACAGTCCACCACGTAGGTCTAATGCGGTTTTGTGGACTTCACATGCCTTTGAGAACATTATGGGGAACTCTTGGGCATGCAAGTCTTCTTTACGATTATTTCCTTCATTGTCATACACACACACACACACGCACGCACGTACGCACGTACGCACGCACGCACACTGAGCCACTCAAGGTATCACTACTCTCACTCTATGTATTTAAAAATAATAAAAAATCCTAACCTTTTCTACATTTACAGACCATGATTGCACAGTTGGAAACAGAACACATGGCCTCGAACTTAACGCTGCAAAAGTTGTGGTATTTCGTTTTGCCTACAATGCACACCATGCAAGTCCTTGCTGCCATTGTCACAAGTATTGGAAAGGTTTGTATTCAATACATATTGCAAGAAAATTAACATTTTAGTAAGTAGATAGGAAACAGGATTGGATGATGGATATGCCAAATTGAATAAAATATATCTAATATTGTTGTTATATAAATTGTAAGTTTTTACAAAAAATATAACATGGGTTCAGTTCGTTACTGGTTCTAAAGACTTGTTTGGCATTACAGAGTGATCTACGAGGGGGCGCAGTCTTAACCGTTCTCCACGAGAAGACAAACACTCTGATGGGTGACGCGCGAGCACAGGAGATATCGCTGTTTCTCACTGAACGCGCCTGCAGGCCATACCTCAGCATACTGGACCAGTGGATACATAAAGGGACGATTGTCGATCCTTTCCAGGTAATCAAATTGAAAATGAGAACCTTGTTGATAGCAAGCTCACTGTAAATAAAGCGTGACAAGTACAGGGGGGTTACTAAAAACTCCTAAAACCATCATAAAGCAAAAATGATCTGTTTTAAATTAAAACAAAACATTAAACATGTGTTGCCGATGTTGCGTATACCGTTTAGACCTGAGGGGTTACTACAAACTCCTAAAACCATCATAAAGCAATTGGCTGGTGGCTTCTTCTTACCTAATTGCAGTGGATCATATTGCAGTTTTATGACATCTGGTGTAGTGGTTAAGCTGGTGTTGATTCCTAATGAGAATATTGGCAATTGGTAACTGAGTCTTGTCTTATGTGTTAATGGCTTCAACAATACAGGGAAGTATAAGGAATAGGATGTGCACGAAAAAGTTTGCGAGGCTGCATGTCCATAGGCTACAGACCAATTTTATTTTTGACGTTTGGTAACTCAAAAAACACTCAAAGTAAAAGGATGAATTCTTTTAACCCAAATTTTTGGTTTTGTTAAAATGAAAATAGACTTAACATACAATAGGCTTTTCTAATCAAATTTTATTAATTTATATGTTTAATTTCTTCTTTTCAGGAATTCATGATTGAAGATAATGAGCTGATAAATAAAGAAGAACTTCCTGTGGACTACTCGGCTGACTACTGGGAGAAGCGGTATTGTGTGCAACGGGACAGAGTGCCCAAGTTCCTTGATAAGTTCACAGACATCATACTCCGCACAGGGAAATACTTGAATGTCATAAGCCAGTGTGGTGAGTTGTGATCAACAAATGTATCTTATGTATTGAGGCAATGATTTTGTGTTGATTTTTATCCATCTGTCCATTGTGATGTATGCATCATGCAGATTGTATTATTATTTGTCAGTTTTTGTGTTATCTCAATTTTGAAAGTTATGTTACAGAAACAGAAATAAAAATAAAATAGTGATAGGTATATACAATTCATTTTTTTTCAACTTATTATATTGAAAATCTATTGAAAATCTGAAAAGAACTCTCCATCACAAAAAATTGATGTTGTGATGGGCAATGATAATAATGTAAATGATAAATTGATGAATTCTATTATTATAATTCCTATTTACCACAATAGGCAAGCCCATCACAAAGACAAACACCGAAGAAATAAAATACTCGCTAAGAGAGCAGAACTATGGGGCGATTATACAAAAAGCATACGCATTTGCCAGTAAATCTCTACTGGAACTGTTGCTGAAGGAGTACGACCTGATGGGCAGGTTGAAGTCTGTGAAGAACTACTTCTTGATGAGCCAAGGAGACTTCATCGTGCAGTTCATGGATGCAACGGAACAGGAGCTGTCCAAAGAGATTGATGACATCATACCTTCCAAACTGGAGTCGCTTTTAGGACTGTGTCTAAGGTTATTGGATATTTTTAATGAATCCTAATAGTTATGATTAGATAATGTCGATGTCAACTAATGTCAACGCAACTAGTGTCCTTTTGTATGAGGGGGTCGCCATTTCAGGACCATTCTTCTTCATCTGCTTTATGGCTGGTTAACAAGGTGGTGGTAAAGTTCCTTACACAACAAGCTTCTATTTTAATTGAATTTATTTTTTAGGCTCTCTGCTGCTAGTCACGACCCCTACAATGAGGATATGCGAGTGGAACTACTGCCATATGACCTACAATTCCAGATGTTCAAGATTTTGTCCATTGAAACTGAAGAAGAAAAGGGTATGTTTTTCACATAATATATTTTATCTATCAAGCTATTCTGACCAGGGTTTACAAAAGTGCTTCAAAGGTGCTTCAATATTTATCTTTGATATCGCAACACCGATGGTTCCAATTGTTAATGACAATATTTTGCAAGCTTATTGGCTAAAAAACATAAAATTGTCATTATTCGACCAGTTGCTTGTAAAAAAAAAAATCCACAACATAGCAAGGTGTGCAAAAGCTCAGGTCAGATTTTACCACCTAAAATTTCCATATCTGCATAGTTTTCTTAGTATAGTATAGTGAAAATAACTTCTAAATTTCAGAGTACAAACAAAACAAAGACAGTTCACCGTTGACGGGTATTGAGACATTCTCTTTTGGCATGGAAGTGAAGTGGCCAGTCTCATTGATATTGAACCATAAAGCCATCGCATGCTACCAGATGATATTCCGGCACCTTTTCTTCTGCAAACACGTGGAGAGGTTACTGTGCAGGTACAATTATGTCTGCTTACTTTTTGTTGCATGACACAAAATAATTATTAGCTAACAGATGGTAGAGCCAAAGTAGCTTGCCCGGGGTGGTGCCTTTATTGTCAGTCTTTTAACCTGTTGTAAACCTTGTGTTTAGGCTGGGGAGGTATGGTTGCCCAAGATACTTAATTTAAGGCAAACATCTTAGTCCTGATGAGTAGCAGAACACCCACATGCAAGCTGAGATAGGATTTTGTCTCTATTTGAGTTTAGACGTTTGTGTCCATGGGCTGCAACGATCACTTCACGTATCATCACGTGGCCTGTGTGCTCGTTTTAAGGATTTTTTAAACAACTTCTAACTTTAAAGTGACATAACAGCAGTTCCCACCAAAACAAACGCGATCTAAAATTAAAATAAATAATTTGATATTGTGACACCCCACGTCGGCGTCGACATGTGTAAGTGATTGGTTGACAATGCGGAACAATCGCAGGGTGTGGCTGTACAACAAGGTGGTGAAGCGGTTCTCGGAGGCGCGGCAGTACGCGGACGCGTTCGCGCTGCGGCAGCGCATGCTGAGCTGCGTGCAGCACCTGCAGTACTACATGTGCGTCGAGGTGCTCGAGCCCTCCTGGTGCCAGCTCATCCAGAGCCTCGACAAGGTACGTTATTATCTTATCTTATACAGGATGAATTTTTCAAGTGTGAGGATGGGGAAATCCGAATCCGAAACTATGAGGAACATCGAAAAGTACCTACTGAAAGGAGTCGGGGAACCGATTTTGAAAAAAAAATCACATCCTGTCTGTGTTAGTCGGTGTTACACCATTCGATAGTGTTACTAATAAGGAACGAATTCTGGAAAGTAATGACTTTTATGGGTAGTACTAGTAAGATTTCAAATAAAAACTATTTCAAGAAATAAATTGTTATATATTTGATGTCAAAAATGAACATTACTTAGTACAAAAATATGTTTGATTCATAATTATTAATACATAAATGCCACTATAATCTCTTAGACCTATTTTGTTTTCAATTCTTTCATAGTCAATATTTGATCATCTTTTTTACCTTATCTTCATTTCATTTTTTTTAATATTTCGGACAATTTATCTTCAAGTGATGTGATTTTAGTTTGATAGGTGTCCAATTTATTATTAATAAGCTCCAAATATGAAACTTCCGACTTTTTCTTGCCAATGACAATTTTTGCGTTTTTCACTATTATCGGGTCTAGTTTGTATGATTGGCAGAAGTCAAAGCAACATCGGCCACTTTCTATATCTTCATCGTCATCACCGACTTTATGTGCAACATCCGGACGAGGTATTTCTATTATATTGTCCCGATTAGGCTTAACAACTATGCGGTACAAAGGTAAAAAATTCGGGAATAGAGTAATTTGTCTTGCAAAAGGCTTAATGCACAGCATTTTAGGCTTTATACAATTTAATTCTTGCAAATATGGAGGGACCCAAGACCAGAATTTGGATGGTTTAGTATAGACCTTTCCGATGAGTACATTTTCAAAATATGCAATTAATTTCACTCGTGTTATATGTCCCACCAACTCGGCGTTCGCTCTTATCTCCTGTGTATCGCTAACGGCCAAACCGTTAAGTAAATTAAAGAGAACAATAGGAATCATAAAAACAAAAACTATAAATATAATATGACTAGTTATGGGGAATGTACTGAACTTAATGGACCCGGCGTCGAATTCACCGGTTAACATTACTATGGTCTTGAACAAAGAGCTTCCTGGATCTTCAAAGAAATCTTCCTCTTCCTCCTCATCCTGCGCTGAGATATTGGGATTCGGTGCTTTCTGTTCTTCTGCAGTATCTACCTTTTTAAATAACGCATAAAAGCTCAAGGCAAACGCTATGATTAGAATACAATACCAAAGTATAAACTTGAAGAAACTCCATGAAACTGTTCTTAACATCATAATATTTGTCGACAGAGTTGGAAATTGGCCAATCAGTAATACAAGCTCGGCTGAAGACAAAAGAATAGCAATTGCAGACAATTGCTGCTTTGTAGACTCTTCTACTGAACTGTAACTTAAAATCCACCCTGTTACTATAATAAGGGCTATTTCCATCCAATTCTCAAAGCTTTGTAAATATCTTATTGGAGATACCAATAGCTGAAATAATTCTCTTAGGATGAGGATTATTAATCCAATGCTTGCTACAATATGGGTAATGACATTTAATGCTTCAAGAGACTTTACTTGTTCTTTTTCAATACCATATCCCAGTATAATGTAAAGAATCAAACATAACCAAAATAAAGAATAAAAGGTAATATTTGCGTTAAATAGACAGCTTATTCGCTGCCATTTCATATACAAAAAACTTGTTATAACTGGATGTTTAAGAAGTGGTCGTAATTCTTCATTTTCAGTCATATATAGTAAGGCTTCGGTTTCCGGTGATATTGCAGTATCGCAATTTTTAACATTATTGTTGGTATTATCCATCAGAGGCATTTTACATTCATCATCTTCCAACGAAACATTCGGATACACTAAAAAGCTGTATTTGATGCGAATCTCATAATCATCATCACTTGGTCGTTCACTATTTGTCGTTATACATTCGTCTAAGTAAGTCTCCAACGTTTTAGCGTTTATATCCGCTAAAGGAGGCTCATTGAATTTGTTTCGTAATCCAATGCATGCCCCCTTTTTGAGTAATGTTAAGACTGTATCCTGGTCGCCATTTCGTGCAGCGTAATGCAAGGCTGTATTATTCTTAAAATCGCGATAGTTAACATCAATCTGACTTTTAATTTTATCATTAGTCAGCAAAATGTTTAAACATTCTTTATAATTTACATTTGGTTCCTTAGAAGTAAATTTCATTCCTCTTATTGTTATTTGCAAAAGAGTTTCGCCATTATCAGGTTCGAATAAGGTTAAACTATGTTCAACAAACATCTTAAGAATATTATGATACCCGTTTCTGCAAGCTATTGCAACCGGTCGGTTTGAATTCCCTGGAAAAGTAGCATTTACGTCTGCTCCACATTTTAGTAATATTTCAACACATTTCTCAAATCCTTTTTCTGTAGCTAATTGTAACATTGTGTGCATGCCATTATTAGCAGTGAACATTGGATGATGCTCATTTTTACTCTTTAGCTTCGTTAAATCACGCACAAAATTGTCTTGTTCATGTCTGCTTAGGTATGAAAATAATTTATCGGCATCAATCACAACATCATTGTTTGCTGCAGCGTCAAATTTTGGCAATAAGTGTGGAAAAGCCTCCTTTACGTAATACCGAGCTGTTTTTCCACTAAAATGTTTATATGAATCCAAGTCAACCGGATCTTGGGCGTAGTCTAATATTAAAGTTACGACTCTTTCGAGACCTTGTTTGGCCGCAGAAAATACAGGCGTAACGCCCTTTAAATCTGGAGCGTTTACATTGGCACCAGCTTTCAGAAGCATCTCAATCATGTCTTCGTAGATGGCCAAGTCTTGTTCGCGGTCATCATCCAAGTCCTGAATTTTCTTGATGGCCAACAGTAACGCAGTATTTCCTTTAGCTTTTAAATTAACGTCTATTCTGTCATCTTCCAAAAGAGCTTGTAATGCTTCTTTATTACCATGTTCAACTGCAAAGTGAATAGGTGCTGCTCCATGAGTTTCATTGACTTTATTTACTTGTGCTTCATGTTGCAGGAGATGCTTTATAAAATTTATTTTAGTGTCTTTCTTGTCTGCTTCTGTAATTGCTAATTCAAGACAAGTTTTGTAGTCTGGATATTGATAAATATATTCTAGATCGACTGCATCGAAACTGACGAGCTTCTTGAACGTGCTAAAATCATTTGTACGCAATGCGGTTCTTAGTTGCGTTTGTGGATCCGTGCCGAAAAATGAATTTCCACGAGCCATTCTGTTTAGCTCGTAATTGTCTCGCGTCATGGTTTAAGCGGCTCTGGCATCTGAAATCAACAAAACAACAAAAGATTATTCCCTCATTCGAACAATTTTTCTATCAATACGCAGTATCCGTATGGAGTGCACTAATATCATAGCAGACGTAGTTATTCAATTGACTTCAATTATCTCAAATACTCGTACGTTCATAGTGTCAAATTCTCTTCCAGTCAAACGTTCTTATCTGTGGTTTGTAGGAACGTATAAGGGCATATACCTAGTACTAATCCACTTAAATAAAACTGGTAAACCATCTGGGCAAATGGTCGTGTGAATCTACAGCCATGTTGTTAGACCTATTAGAACGCACTGTGTGTTAATCTTTTGATATCTTTAGCCATCGGTTTATACGTTAAACGCTCTGCAAACATTAGGTAGTGCAGCTGTGGAAAAAAGAAAATGTACATTTGTGCTCTATACTTGAAAGACCTCTAAATGAACCCTACAACAACTGCATTAGTTATAAAACGTGTGTAGTTCTACTTTCTACGAATGCAATTTTTTTCATTAGCTAGGGACTGAAAATTAAGAAAAAGCGTTAAGTTTGTTGTTCTATCATCGAATTTAATGAGCTCATTTGATATGAGCATCTCTAAAGCAATTAATGAAGGAGCAATTATTCGGAACCTTTCTCGGTGCTACATAATTAATGCGTGCCTATAATTGCTTATATGAGGCAATTGTTCTGATTTTCTTTTGTGTTTTATGAACAAGTTCACTACTCAGGTTTAGGTCATAACAGCACACCCTTAATGGCGTTAAAAGTTGAATTTAAATAGTTTATAGTTGCATGCAATCGGCATTGGACCTTATTTATGTCTAATTCTGAATTAATTGAGGCCACGTTTCGGTTTTTCAATTTGCTTTTAAAAGCACCCGCATGTGTCACTTAAACAGCGCGTACTTCTAACCAATCAATCCTCTTACTGCAATGTTAAGTAGATAAAAGGCTTGTAAACATTTATATTAAGCCAAATTTCTAAATACATAATATAAAAGAAATCCTAAATTAGTGCTCAAAGAAAATAATCAGATCGAAGGATTGAAGTTATAAAATGAATATCCACTTTAAGTGTCTTTTTTTCAGTTAAGCCAACTAGCTAAAGTGCTAAACACTTTACCAAGCTTATCTGAAATCTTATGAAAATATTTATCCACGAAATCGTGTTTAGTATCTTTAAGATAATCTCTGTTATGATACATTCAATGTTTCCTACTATGTAGTCTTTGTTATAGATTGCTGCTGAACACATTAAATTTAGCTGAATTAATTTAACACAAATTCGGGGTATAATCTGGCCGACCTGTTGATGGACAATTGAGACATTACAGGCTTCGCTATTACAGGCTACGCTCTGCCAATTATTTAGAAATTAGTTCACCTCTCCTCTAAAAGTGAAATTTCATACAACTTAAACACACACATGGTGGCTAACACCATTAAAAACTCTATTCTAATTCATTTTTAATTTAATATTACTATGAACTAATCCTTACCCTTCCCAACCCTTATCTTATATAAAACTGGCTTGTCTGTTAATATAAAACTTCAACCATTATTTTAACCTCTAAGGGGTTGAATTTTGGAAAACGCTAAAATACGTAACTCATTATTTTTGTCAAACTCAATTCATACGAAATTTCATGCAAATATGACTAAGGAATAAAAAGTTTCATACAAATATTTATCCCCCATTTCACCCCCAGGGGGTGAATTTCGAAAAATCCTTCCTTAGTGGACGTCTAAGTCATAAGAAGAATACGTGCGCGAAATTTCATGTTTCTAGCCCTAAGGGATTGGCCTGTGTGGCTACTTTTAAATAAAACTTTTATCCCCTATTTACCGTCTTAGGGGTTGAATTTTGGAAAACGCTGAAATACGTAACTCATTATTTTTGCTGTAGGTACATCAGTCTATCAGCCTTTTCTATAGATAGATTATACAATTAATAGTTTCGACCTGGATTTGATAGGATATTTTATATTTAAAAGGTATGGGATAATTTTAATCAATTTTCTAAACATTATACAAGGGATCCGCATGATTTATATCATGGTCACTAATAAAATCTTAGTCACAAATTAATTTTTTTATACAAGTTTTATTATACTGTGATGCTAACTAAATTTAATCAAATATATGTGACGAAACACAAGATTACTTAAGGCGGTAATATTTACGGTATTGCTATGTATGTCCAGCCACTGGAACGTACATAGGTAGTGTGTTAATCGACGCGCTGAGGCTCACGTTTAAAGTTTGCGTTTTGTTTCCCGTCCAATGCTTACGCCAGAAATTCTTCATTGTTCTCAGAGACGAATCACCTGTTTTCAATCGAACAGTTGGCTTTTACTGTTCTGTTGATTTATAGATCGCTTTTAAAACAGAGAACAATGTTTATTCTAATCATTTCACGTTTGTAGCATTCTGTAGTCACGGTGTCTTATTGATTTGCGATGATGATACTTTTAAATTTAAAATTATTTATTTGTGGTCCCTGAAAATAGTTCTCCTATAGATGTCACAACTCTAGATTTTTTATTTTTCCAAACGTACGATATATTGTGTTTCGTTTTATATTCATATCATAGAATTATGGTACTCAGACGATATCTATTACAATAAAAGTTGGTGTACAATTATCGATTGATATCTTCATTCAAGTGTCGAATAAGTTTAAAATAATCTAGTAAATAAACAAACAAAAAGTAAAGAATCACTTGAAAAAAATGTACAATATTATCACCGTACAATTACATACTACATATACGAGGCTGTGTATTGAGTTCCAATCGGTACTGTTAAAAATGGCTAAGGTAAAAAAAATCTATACTAATGTATACTTAGTATATACAAAGTGCTAATAGGCATCTGAATAAGAAGTGATAATATACACATAATGTGAAATCTTTTGAAGTAATTTTTGTTTAAAATTATGTACATATTTATATTGATATAAAATAATATGACTATTTATGACCGCGTCATAAGCACAAATTTTAGTAGGTAAGCAATATCAGTAATATGCATTTGTTTTAAATATACACCAACAATGTTTTTCACGCAGGCACGCCGACAGTCACATAATTATGTTTTGATATTTTAGGTCTATTCTAATTTGTCGAGTATTATCTTCATTTCTTTTAAACGTTCTCTACCTTCTTTTAAATTTCTGTAAAGTATTTATTGTTTTGAATACAGGGAGGTTCGTCAAATATGTTAATTTATGTTGTTGTTATTTTCTTTTCAAACATACCAACAAAAGATGTGACTCCAAGTTACTTCTTTTGTGTTTACTTTAGGATGTTTATTTTAAGACTCATGAAGTTTGGTTCGTATGCAAAGCGATTTGCTGCTCAGTACTTTCAATTTTACATACCTTTCGATGAATTATTCAACAAATTTTGTCAGTTACTTACTAGTTGTTTTAACTCATCTTAAAGTGCAGTGCTATGTGTGTGTGCTTGTGAGTATGCAGTTTTACATACATTGTGTAGCAGTGGCGTCGTCCGCGCATTCGCTTTCTGCAACCACATTCACACAAAGCACCGCGTACCTACCAATATGAATTAAATAGCTTGTTTTGAAATATGAATGTATACTATATCTCTACTTTAGAAGTAATTTTATCGTATTAACTAATGCCGCAATTGTGCAATAAATTCACAAAATAAGCCCATAAAGATAAATTAACCGTTCCAGTTGAAACATTATACGTGCAAAGTGAACTTTCTAACTGGTCAGTCAGGGGTATAGTCAGGAGAGTAATCATCTTTAATCTGTTAGGCAATAGCCGCTTCCGCCGCTTAATGATATGTTTTGGTCGCCAGCGTGCACGCTACCGAATGCCTCTGAGCTAATTGTCAGCCACGCCCTAGTAAATAATAATATGCCATCAAAAACATAACTTGTAAAAAACCCAAGATCCATCCTTTTTAGAAGTCGCAGTCACCGCAAAAATAACATAAGTCAAGCATAACTACTATTCCCTTACATTACTTCGAAAAATATAAATGAAGTATTATTGACTCTGGTATAGGTATACTCGAATACCTATTTGATATTTATTTTAAACTTAAGATCTCTACGCGGTCATGAGAAAAATAGTCTTGACAGACGCATCAACAGAAGCTGGACAAACGGAATACACTCTTAAGCAATAAGGGTTCCTTTTTTTCATAAAAAAACTCTAAAATCACTATTTTAAAATGTGCACATAATATGTGGTAAGTATAATTGCATTTTTCTAAAGTAATGAGTGAAAGTCACTAGTTTCTAGAGTTGCCATCTTAGGTAGTTACATTTGTGCGTAGTAATTGAATCAAGATCGTGATTCAATCCGGTCAGTAATATATTACTGACCGTATATATACGGTATGGTTTAAAATAGTGATTTCGTTACTACTTAGTGTAACTTTTCTTGTTTGCTATTAAAAGCTAACTAAGAATGAAGTTAAAGGGGCAACCGAATTGATAAATAAGATTAAATTACTATTAATAAAACTGGTGAATTTCTTTGAACAGTTGAACTTTCGACTTGTTTTTATTTACAAGATCTTAAATTGACAATCTATCGTCTTCTTTTGGGCCAAAATGCTTGCCAAATATGTGTTTGCAAAGGAAAATTCCAAATAATTAAAACTGTTATTGTTTGTCAGCGGCTCACGTCTAGTTGGTATGCTAAAATAAATATTAGATTTTATGAAATTGTACAATAACTTTCTGAAGATTTTTTTTAAATGTCGATGAGACCGAGTCCTTGCCAAATACGGTAAAATATTTTGCAGTGTAATTCAACCTGTTCCGCAGTTGGCTCGCTATGGTGCAATGTACTGCGGCCCACACTCGATGGCTTTATGCAAATCCATCGACATACGAGTAGATCTACAAACCGTTTACATATCTTGATAAATAAAACAAGAATACGTGGCCGTGTAAATATTGACTTGAAACTGACTTTAATAGGCATTGTGACCATAAATAAGATATTACAATGCATTTTAGTAAGTAGGTACCTACAGGTAGGTATTCTTACTTGACGAAAATCTTATTCGGGAATCTAATTTTAACACAGACGTAGGGTTTTGGTTTATTTGCAAATAACTCAAGTATCCATCCACTGCCATCGTATATCGTGTAAGATCACGGTTTAATTTGTGACTTATACTGTACCTCACAAGTGGTAATATTACTTTTTAATCCCGGTTGTATAGAACCTTTTGTGCAACTCGATGAGATTGAGAGCAGAGAACAGACAAAAGAAATTACTCCTTAGTTAAAATTAACTGGTCAATTTGGCAGTATAGTTGTTTATTATACATGATATGCTTGAGGAGAAGTGCTAATAACAATATACATTTGCAGATAATAATACGTAGGTACATAAAACTTATTCAGCTGTTATTTAACACGGCATTCGAAAGTTAACGTTGAAGTAGGTAGTTACTACATTACAAATTTACTATATTCGTATTTCATTAGAAGCTGTTGATAATATAGAGCTTAATAGAAGTTAATACAAAAATCAGAATTGTCAACGTTACCACATATCCGGCGTTCGACCAACTCCAATTTAATGTTAAAGGCTTCCGTTCCGCACACGACTTTTCAATTTGGAAACGCGCATTTCTACGCTGCGTCGGCAACTCTTGGTAGGTAGCAGGCGCTTTTTGTCAACATTGTGCTTAATTTGCTTTGCTCCAAAACCGAGACGGTTTTCTACTTTCCTCTACTCCAAAAATAATACATACCTACGCATTCGTAATTTGGTTTTAGTGTGAAAGTGTGACGTGACGTTAATATTGGAAAAAGGGACATAAAAATACCTTGCGATATGTTGTTTCCACGTTTAAAATAAATTCTGTCATTTAATAAGTAGGTATTAATACTCTCTTCCAAAAAAATATCGAGACCTCATACCTACTTGCCGAGAGCGCTAATCCGGGTTGGAGAATGTAATTAGGTCTAGGTACCTGCCGTAAAATATAAGCATTTAAAAGTGGTTTTAAGTAGTAGTGGCTAAGACAAATTATTTATTTAAACTGTCATAAAAAATCAATGTTTACTTTCGCTTTATCATAATATTATTCTGCAGCCATATTGCTCAGTATAACTGAATCAAGTGTGCGCACTTAATGGGCCATAAAAATTTGCTAGAGGCTGGCTCATTTACAACACCCTGAAGTGCGCGTAAAGCTCTATTCACATCGACACGTAGCGTTTCTAGCCGCTAGGCTAGACTGCTAAGTCTAGCACATAGCATGGCCGACAACAGCGACAACGTCAGGCAATAGTATTCAGTCAACGACACCGTCAGGCCTATCATTAACAGACATCGCTAGGCAAACTGAATCGACTCAAACGAAAGTAACTATAGGCCTTGTCCTAATTGGCTGACATAAGCGACCGAAACCGACAAACCAACTCGACAAAATTTAAACACAGGGCTCTGAATGAAGCTGTCCTAATTGAAATACGCACTGACCGATACGACAAATGTACGCAATGACGTCGTTAAGCAAGTTTGAGAACGACATGGCAATTAGGACACGGATCACACGGAGTAACTCCCACCGGCACAGACATAGCCGACCAATGACATCCGACCCGTATCTGCGCGGACACGTTCCGTTCGCGTACAGCAGACGAATTGAATGAAAGAATATTTTTTGTCTGCTACGAGTATGGCATGTGCCTGTAACGCTCTGTGTCTGTTGATGTGAATACAGCTTAAGGCGATTGCTGTTTTGAGTTTCTATTTCGAGTTGCAGTCGCTGGACCGGCGCAGGCTCCCCGTTTGTGATTAACAGTTTTTACGGAGACCAGTACTACATTCGTACTTACCGGTGCAAAACACTCTCCGTCAGCCGTTACGCACGAGAGCCACCCGATGTTATTACTGTCCGTATGGACCGCGTTTTGTATTGTTTGGACTCTTTCTCAGAATATCCAATATGAAACGCGGAATGAAATCAGTGTTTGTTTTGCAAGTTTACGTGTCTTTGTGCGCTATTCCTAAAATTGTTTCTTTTTTATTGTAAAATTTAAGTTGACATATCGCCGCAGACTATTAATTTTAATCTGATTCTTAAGCACAATACATATAGTTTTCCTCCAAAAACCTAACACCTGGCTACTTTTAAATGCAATGACAAACATTCGGTAAATTGGCACATCCAAAAAGACGGGCAACTAACAGTTTCCATCAATATCAGAATAGACATAGGTGATAACTACCGCCCAACGAATTAGGCTTTGTATAAATGGGATACCGTTTGTTGGTTAGTGTGCCGGAAGTCCAAATCGCATTCGAAGGACAAATGGGATGGCGTTATGCGCTCGCCGGTCCCCAATTTGGCGTGAGTGGGGACGTGGGCGAATAGAGTCATCAGTGTTAGTCAACGCTTGCATCAATGTTTGTGTTCTCGGTGACCAGAACTCTTCATGTCGACCGCAAACTTATCGGTAGTATAATAATGGGGACCGTCATTTAGGGACATACGAACCTACCTAATTCCGATTCAATTTTAACGGCGCTTCATGAATTGGACGCGAATAGATAGTTAAAATTGGGTACAAAAACTTGTTATAATTTTTGTACTCGAGGTCTAATGTAGGTACTTTACTTTTTCGAAATTTGGTTCCAAGAATTCATATTATTTCATATTTAAGGTTTTCAAGATTGGTCTAACTTAAATCATGCAAAGGAAGGAACATGGCAAAACTAAACCTTTTTATGGAAATAATCAAGCATGAGTAGAAAGACAGGCTTTCGTAAAAGTTCACTTTTATGTAAACAAACATAATATTATGATAGAATTCGACACACGTAACGATCGCGTTACATACATATTAGCCTTAAACTACAAACGAGTCCTCTTCAGGTAGCTTAATCGCTATTAAGCGTGGGAATCACATCGCACATAAATCGACATAACTCAGAAATACCAATTAAGTATTGTGCAAGGGAAATAAAACTTTAAAACTTCCGATGTTGTACGATATTATTTGTTTTGTGCATTAATTGTGAGTTGTAAACATAACCATAACATTCTAAAACTACAAAATTAGCAAATAACATAGTATGGGAAAGGTATCGCAGTACATTAAAATGACATAAGTCAGAAATAGCAATTATGAGATATGAGCGGGAAATGAATCTTGTTATTAATTTGTTTTGTACACACGAATACGCATCAGTAGTGATTAATTAACATATTCTTAAGAAGTATCATCAGGTCTAATAATAAGACATATTAAAATAGGTATTACTCAGTACTCGGGTAGTTAATACTTTGCATTAGGTGCAGCCTAGTATGTAGTAGTACTTACCTAGTATGATATCAATTGTGGATCTAGTATTTTGATTTGATAGGTGAAGGCTGGAAGGCTTGAATCTTATTCCATAAAATTGGGAATATTACATAAACATAGGTAATATAATCCGATAATAGTTTGGGAGGTACCTTTTACTAACTGTAAGAGTATCGTTTCATCTCCAGCACTTTCATAGCCGTAACTATTACTAAATTGCAATCAAATAAATTGTAAGTATCCAATAAAGCACCTGTCAATGTATAGGGTATCTGATATTGCATAAGTGGTAAAAGGTCATCTCGAATCTATTGAGGTCCATTCTTCAATGCATAATCTATTAATCTAAGATTACACGCCTATCATCATGTTTAACATAATGCTCTTCTATATTTTATAGCTGAAATGCAATCGTTTGGAAAGCGATAAAAACTATTTTAGCTTTATTTCTAATTTCACTTTTCATGTTCACAATGTATCCAATATGACAAATGTGTTTATAGATTAACTTAATAACCACGTTGTTATTTATAACCATCCCAAAGTTTTGATTTATAAGAATTTCGCCTACGTATACGTATATAAATGTTGTCGTTATTTCTATTAAAATTCTTTCTATTGTCGTTTTCTCTACAAAAGAAGGGAGCAACTTCGAGTGATTCGAATGTAAATAGATAGATACTCGCAAATGTAAGCTGAGAATACCCAGTTGTAACTTGTAATAAGGCTCGCTGACCGCACATTCGCTGAACCACAATGCATTTGCAATCTAAAGGGCTCATTGTCTGATCATAATAAAAATATTTTAAACATCGCCGGACGTACCATAACCGTTTCTGTATATCTACACTTTGCATCGTAAACGCGTTCGCCACTTTATCAATTTACTGTATTCATGTTTCTACTTCCTTTGGACTCATCTACTAGCCACTCGACCCTCATGTCCTGTAACCAGCATCATAACAATAATGACGTCAGCCTGGTCGACCTTGTTTGAGGGCTAGACTCTCCACATGTATGAAACACGGTCTCCCGACTCATTAATGCCCCCATATGTTCAATGTTTTGATATGTTTTAAGAATCATGTCCTCCTGTTACATGTTTTCATTGTTTTCAAGATATTTGAGTGGTAGAAAGGTAACTACGACTTTATTGTCACATTGGAGGTGACGTCATTTAAATCTTAAAATTTTATTGGCTGCCGAAAATCCAGTAACTTAGCGAAAAACAAGGGTGACATTTAATTGTTCAGTTACCTTTATCACGTTTGGACCTCATTTTTATACTTACAGGGGCCTAAAATTAAACTGAAGGTTTTAAAATCACTATTTGCACTTGAATTTGATGCATATAAGATCATCGCAAAAAGACTATCTATCACTGTGATAAAACATTGTATCTGCGTATTTGAAACAGGTATTACGACCCTAACGACGTGGCTTTTTGGCGCGGAGCTAATTCCTAGTTCTACGTAAACCCACCTGAAACTGAAGGTTTGAAACACTGGTTATTTAGCACTGTTCACAAGCACTGTATCACTGAGGCGATTGCAGTCCGCAATTGGTTTGGTGTGCGCGGCCGCGTCACTCGGGCTCGTGGACAGAGTGAGGCGGTGCGCGGGCGCTGGCTTGTGGGAGGCGATCACTATTGCTGATCCTGCGCTACTAGCGGCTATTACCACTTAACTTACCTTTGAACCATTCAACAGAAACACGGTTCAAAGTAGTTCAAACTGTTCGTATTCGCAATAAGTATGAGCATTCGCTGTGGATGTTACGCGCTTGTAAATATAAATAGATCAACTAATTAAGCGCAGCCCCTGCTTTTAACCCCGGCGTAAAAAGTAGAGTGTAATACAAATTTATCTGCTTGTCTGTTATTGGTCTGTGACAACGTAGGTCGCAAAATAATGGACCGATATTGAGATTTTTTCGTTGAAAAGCTGATGTGGTCGACATATATTTGCCTTATTTTTGTAAATTTTGATTTAATTTTGGTCATTATAACCATTCAATATAACCCTCGTTCTGTTCGGATATTGCCAATTGTTATTAAAATTTATTCCTTAGGTGTTTTTGCAGTGGGCGGAGCGGCTCTCTGCTAATTCGTAGGCGTAACCCTCTACAAGTCTACCTCGCAAGGTTAAATTCATCATTGCTTTCATGAACAACAGTCTTTGTACTCAAGTAAAATTTTAATGAAGGCTGTTTTAGGAAAAATGTAACAAAATGATTTTTTTGGCTGGTTAAAAAAATTGTTAACACCAGCCAAATTAATATTACGTAAATTTGTGTCTGGAAAACTGCAAAAAGCAGTCCAAAGGGAGTTTTATACTTCTTTGTCCTTAAGTTACTACAGATGCTTAGTTGAAAATTCAGTATTAAACAAGTTATTGGGGTCTAGTTAATGTTTTCCTAGGAAAAAAAAAAATGGGTTTAATTTTTACTTATTCCATCCATAAATGGTTAGTTACTGATAACATTCCACACTTTTACGTCCAATATTCAGTTGCAGTCCACTTTCGATAAGACTGTTTTAACTCGGCGGAAGCCATTTGGCTCCGCGAGTTGTTTAATGAGAGGGTCAGCCTCAACGCAGACGCCGACTGACCTGCGTATGTTACTCATCGGCTTAAAAATATTTTAAGAACCGTGTATTTGGTAGCCCTTTGCATACTTAAATAGTGCAAAGTTATACGGGTGACAATGTAAAGTGCCGCACCGTATAGTTTGCTAGACCTTTGTCCTGCTGACGTAAAATTATTTGGAGAGTTATACATATTATAAGCTATTGATTGTTATTTTGGAAATTAAAGGTGTGGCGGAAACTACTTACTCCGTGGCTATGAATGCAACCAACGAAAAGACCTCTTAAAGGTTATCTGCGCTTTATAAAATTTAATATCTATCACGTGGTGTACAAAAACATTGTGAGACACCTGCAACCTGCGAATAGGGTATTTCGCACCATGCAAGGAAAAATCCTAAATTATGTAATATTGATAGATTTTGTTAAAAGCAAGTGAAAAATGGTGATTTCTGTTCTAAAAAATGTAGTATACATTTATTATTTCAATTTTAAAATTCAGGTTTGTTAATCTGTTTTTCAAATGTCAAAAACGCTATACGCCATGAAAGCTATCGGCGTGACGTCATTAGCAGTGTAAATAAACAATGGAGTATAACTTTCTTCCTTTACTGAGATGTATTGTTTACACTGCGAGTGACGTCACAAGCATGGCGGCAGCGCCGAGACGGCCGAGACCGTGTTTTCGCGGGGATTTTTGAAATTTAAATTGAAAAGTCTTTTTTTACATAATGTTTGTTTGCAAAAATTTTTTCCAATTTTTATGAGTTTTTATGACTTACGAATTCATATAAAAAGCTTCTATTCTCAGAGGCATGTGATTTGTGAAGTCCACCAAACTGCACTCCGCCAACGTAGCCCACGTTGGCGGAGTGCGGAGTACATCCTTCTCATTGTGAGAGGCGAGCCGACCCTACTCACTAATGGGCTACAAACATGTAATTTTCATTGGGTTTAAAATAAACTTTATCTCACTTTCCAGGTGAACAATGTGGACGAGGTGTTGGAGCGACACAACGACTTCTTGGAGTCGTGCCTGGGCGACTGCATGCTGACCAGTCCGCAGCTCCTGAGAGCGGTCACCAGTCTGTGCGTGGTTTGCGTGCAATTCTGCACCTTTATACAGGTAAGATAAAGCTATGCCAATACGCGCCCCCCCCTAAATATTCGCCTACCCTACTTATTATGAAGATTTGTGAGGATGGATGTTCTTTAGTTTTTTTTAGTCAAGCGAGAGTAAATGATTGTAATTTAAAGAAATTTGGTACTTAGTAAAGGACCTAATCTACGGGCGCGTAGTACCGCGGTTTCTTGGCTCGTTTCATTTATCGAAGCGCCTATCTCGTGTCGTGTCGCTGTCTGGGTCGGCTGTATTTTGTCACGATTCTTGGAGCGCCAACGAGCCGCCAGTAAAACAACAGTCGGTTTTTAAAACCGGGGTATAGACTCGTACGTCGACCAGGGTCTTAAGATTATAATCTGTAATAATAACATAAAATACAAATAATAACTGAGAGTACTTTTTTCGACCTGTCTCCCCAAACACTCAACGTCACAGTAAGTAATGTAGAATGTCCAGACTTTTTTCTCAATTTAAGAACTGTTTTATCAGTTTAATAGATAGCCGTTAAATATTTATATGCATATTTATTTAGAATAGAATGAATGTGATTTTCAAAAATATATTAGTGTAATTTAGAATAATCCTACTTACGTACCTACTTACTTTTATTTAACTTATTTTATTCTTAAATCCTTTGGTAATCCAATTTATTGTAAATAAATTATTATTATTAGATGTTGTATTCTTGTAATGCCATGCTGCTTTCTGTCTATTTCCTTGGCTTGTTTATGGATGTCTATGATTTTAACATTGTTTTATTTTGTATTTTTAACGCTACCAATACACGTTAATTGGCAAAAGGAGATGCACAAGTACTTCGTGGACGCAGAGCTTAACTGTATGCTTGGATCTACGTATGACAGTACAGACTATAGTGAGGTACTATGTATATCTATCGTAAAGCAACTGTCATCACTAAAGCACACAGATATTAGATATGGCCATCACAGCATAAGCACAAGAGTAACATCATTAGTAGGTACAAATTCGAAAAAAATGTAACAAAAATTGTCATAAGCATTAGATAATTTCCATTAATATTTGTATTGGATTACATGAAAAGTAAGTCCGACTCAAATTAGTTCGTTATTCATTTGTACACTAAAATTCTTGAATAATAGTAATTTGCCACTTTTTCTTCACAGTAATTGAACAACCTAATATAATGTCATATCATTTTACAAATTCAATGCTTCTAGGTAGTATTTGTGGATAAACCAAATCATTGACACATCTTATTGCTATTTGTTTCATGAATTTTCTGTTTTAGAATCATGTGGTAAGTTGATTTTTAAGCTTAAATGTTCATTGTAAATCACATAAAATTTTTACTGTAGCTTACCTATATACCCCCACACCATTACTTCTTTTCGTTTCTTCCAATGTAATAAAAAAGTCGTATTTCTGTGTAGTTAATTTATAAACTAAGAACGTTTTTAATAAATTATCTTAATTTTATTACTAGATATTCAATTGCTGCTGGAATTCTGTACAACCTGTACAACTACAGTTAACAAAATAACAACTCTTATCTAATTTGATCGATTTCCGTGGGTTGCAATGACAACTTAACGCAACCAAACTTACCCTACTTAAGTGCAGTACCTATAAATAGGCATGATGACTAATTTTCAAAATATCTTCTATGGTATTCAGAAGTTTCTATTATGTCTAAAATATATCATATTTTTTGTAGAAAATTAAGGGTTTCGTGCAAAAGTACATTTAAATTTTAAGTTTCAAATTCATTCCAAAAGGCTCGCCGGTGTCATGGCGTCTGTCATTAGGTACGTTACGGCTAAGTAAAAAATGCAGAGATCGCATATATACGCTTAAACGAAACAAAATGACGTTTACTGAGACGTGACGTAAATTGACGTAATTCGATCTGATGGGTGTTTAAGCTGTCATGGCGGATTGTTGTATTTTGTAGATTTATTTTAACAAATAAATTATTAATCTCGACATTAATAAGAGAATAAATACATGTTTCGAAATCTTTGAATCCTATTTCATTAGATCAGATAAATATTTTGGCGATATTTGATTACTGTCATCGTGCCTATTGTAACAAAGATACAAATCATTGTTCAAAAGTTTTGAATACTCTCAAGAGCCTTCAAAGCCGGCAACGCACTAGCGACTCCTCTAATGTTGTGACGGTGACCACATACCAGCAGCAGGTGACTCGTCTGTTTTCTTGCACTTACAAAAAATAATCTGGTCAGGCTATAAAACAATTGTTCCCATCCGAAGGGCACCGGGTGTGCGGGTAACACGGCGGCGAGCGGTTCAGCGGACTCGTTCGCATGGTCCGTGTCGCGGTACGGGCTGCGCTTCACTGCGGCGCTGGTGTCCATGCTGGCGATCATCGAGGGCATGGCGCGGGACAACCACACCAACAAGCTGCTCAATATATCTGCCAGGTACCGTGTTGTAGCTGTAATGGAGGGGTTTGACAAAAATCACGAAATGTCACACGGGGAGGAGGGTGTAGCAAGATATCACGTCGTGTATTTATTTTTTCAAACGCGCGATTTTTTAATTGAAGAGCGGCGTGTAGTGTGACCTTGACTCACAGTTTTATCATGGTCCTTAATTTCCGAATAAAATAAGATTATACTTAAAACCTGTATTAAAGATTATATACTAAAATATTCTAAAAAATTAAGATTTTTTGAAGATACTAAAAATACACGTGATGTTGGGCGGGGGGTGGGGGGTAGTCTTAAACCTCACCATGTATCACCAAGGGGGGGGGGGGGGTTAAAAATGCTTAAAAATGATCACGTGATTAATGGACGGCCCCTTTCCTTGTGTGACAGACCAATAAACTCGACAAAATTTAAAAACAGCTCTGACCATTCTGCATGCGCATGACCATGGTATGGACATGCGGCAAATAGATAACATACAGTGTAGGGCGACGAATTTGTCAATTAGAACAAAAGGTGGATAGGGTAGGTACCTGTTTTAGATTACTGTGGTAAGGGTGACTGTTTTAGAAAACTTCTTATGGTTTACACTTTGTCCAACAGATTGAACTTCAACACGTACTACGTGAAGCAGCTGAAGGCGCTGCTGGAGGGCGACAAGAAGCCCTCCTAGCGCCACGCCGCGCGCCGTCGCGCACCTAAAGTCACCTCCGTCTGATACTACTCTTACTCTACCCACGCTAACCGTAGCTTATTCATAATTATAGCTCATCTAATCTTAAAGTAAACGCCCCTCCACGATCGTTACAATTATATACAATGTAGGTTTTTAGACATAACACATACACTTGATTGGAAAGTTGGTCTAGGAATGTTTATTCTAGAATTAGGGCTGACAGATTCAGTATTATACAGGTGAAGTTATGTCGTCACTGCAGACAAGCATTCGGACGACCGAACTCTTGCGAGCTGAGCGAATCCCTTATAGACTCCTTTCCATTCGTTTGCTTTCCATTCGCAACTTGAGCGAAAAGATCTAAGCGGGTAGAAAGAATTTAAAAGAGAGTGTTCGCTCTAATTTTGCGATGTAAATGACAAGACAACACTGTAAATGTAATCCTTTACACATTTTAAATGAGTCCGGTTCGCCGGTCCATTTTTACTTTTTAGCTATGTAAACCGGGCTTGATATTATGACCAATCTTAATAGAGAAGTATTGCTACTCTTGGGGGGTTTAGATGGAGGCCTCGAGTGTATTGGAACCATAATAAATGCAGGTTCCTTTACATAATTCGATGTAGCGTAGGATATTTAAACTTTACTGTGCACTGATTAATATAATAAAAATGTAATAAAGGACGCAAAAATTTACATAATATTCGATAAGTGTTGTTTTAGGATTTAGTGGACACGACTATGTCTGTTTAGATTGTAGGAATCATTCATTTGAGACAAAACAGTAACGACTTTTATCAATGTTGATATTAATAATTGTTTAATTATTAACAATATTTACGAAGTGTTTTTGAAATATAGTATTGGTATCCAAAAACGCTCACCCATCTTTTAAAGTCAATAATGCCTACATCTTAATTGTCAATTAAAAAGAAACTTCTTTAGAGGTCATAAATTGGAATGAATAAATTAGTGATTTGTCTCAAGGATTGAAATCTCATGAGTGGTTATAAAAGACAAAGATTAGAAATACATTTGCAAAGTCTAGTGATATGAATGATAGTCGCACTGATTTCCAAGATGTAGTATTGTAGTTATAATGAAGTAATAACAACATCTCTGATAATCTCTGCTTGTTCATCGTAAGTACACTATTTTAATAATGTCAAGTACAAATTAACCCTAGCGTGTAGTGAAATAATATTTTTCTACACAATAACAATTGTTAATATTGGCGCGTGATATAATAGTGTAGATAAAAGACAATTTGCCTATACTACCGCTATTTTTGATAGCCAAGTTTTAGATTGTAAAAAGCTAAAGTAAGTTATAAAACATTATTGGTAATGGTGTAAAAAAGGTCTCTAGTAGTTGTGTACAAAATAATAATTCGTTGTAACTGTGAAGTCCTTGCCATAATGTTATGAATTAGGTAATCCCTTGTATTTGAATTTCAAGACATTAGTTTTGAGTGCTAAATGTGTTGTGAAATAATAATATATGTTTTCCATTCCTATTGTTGTTTTATGTAAATAGTACAATTTTTGTGTAATTATGGTGGATCTTGAACGTCAATACAAGGCATTTTTTTAAATTACTAATAGACAGTGAATAAATGTCACAAAATTCATTGATGTACCCTTTTATACATTAAAAATAACCAATAATAGTGGCTTCATGTAAACAGTACAAGGCTTTTAGCGCCGATGTTGTTACTGACGTATTAATCAGCTGTTTATATTTCCGATCCGTTATCAATCTTAATCAATCATCAGCTCCTTAGTCTTCAATACCCGTATATTGCAAAGGTACCGTAACCGTAATGTTACCGACAACAAATTACAATTTTACCGTCTGTTGAGAAGTTCCATTCTGTGTCTGGAACCCACCGTGAAATCCTCACCATATTAAAATGGGACCAATTGGAAAGCATACTATTTTGATTTAAGGATTTTCCAAATATTTCTGTCTTTCGAGTAATCGGGAATTATACATAAAAAGATGCCATTGAATTGAGAACCTCCTCCTTTTATGAAGTAGGTTAAAGATATGGAACTTTTCTTCTACCTTAATAGACATGGCTTAGAGTGAGCTTTGAATTTGAATACGTGGGACCTTTATATGTTAACCAACATAAACGCGATAACTTGTTAACTCATGACGTATGATAGCTTTTTTCAAACAGCAAAACAAAAAGTTAGGACTTGTTTAAGCATCTTATAGATAGACTGTTCGCTGAGCAGAACATTCGACTGTCTTTTAGATTGACCTTATTTTTGAGAACCTTCAGAATCTCTGTCTGTTGTGTAGTTTGCTTGAATTCTCGAATATTTAAATCTTAGGCGATGCCCCAAACCAAAGCCCCAATTTTTTTACATTTTTATAAATTATTGCTATGGTGATAAAATATGTTACACACCTTGACATAATTTATACCTTAGAGATGTCACAACTAAAGTAGGTGTTAGCTATATCTTTATAAAGTTTTCATTCAAGTTGATTATTGCTTATTCTCATCCCATAAAAATGAAGGTAAACTGTGATGAAACGATCGAGAAAATCGTGTTAATCTCCACTGTGGAAATGTTGTAATAATTATAAATTGTGAAATTTTCTTAAGTTGGAATTACAGTCGCTATATCGACGAAACGCTTTATTATGACTTCAAATTTGATTATGTGGGGTTTACACGGGTGACTAAAGCCGCACGATTTTGGGCGCACGGCTAAAATCGACCGTCTAAATGGCAATTCGGCTAGGTCGCAAGTGACTAAACCCGTGTAAATCCCCCTGGCGATTTGTGAAGCGACTAGCCGCACGGCTAAAATTGACCGTCTAAATGGCAATTCGGCTAGGTCGCAAGTGACTAAACGCGTGTAAACCCCCCCTGGCGATTTGTGGAGCGACTAGCCGCACAGCTAAAATTGACTCGTGTAAATCCCCTTTTAGTTACGATTGCTTTCTTGTATGATGTATAAACAATTTGTTTTCAAATGGATGGGATTTATAAATATCCGTGGAACTTTATAAAAATGAATGCTTTTTAGTTATTATTATTACTTTCATATACTCTACCTATTAGTTGAAGAACAAATGTTGCCATTGTAAAAAAACTAAATGAACAACCGATTAAATGTTTCTCCGTTAGGGCGTTTGTCCACCGCCGCCGTCGCCGGACCGTCAACGAGAACGAGTTTATTTCGGAGTGACAAACTAATAACCGAGATAATGTAACGGTGCGACGGCAGTGTATGGCAAATTCCAACGTGTTGGAATGGCCGGCCGGGATGATGGCGCTCGACACTCGGGTGACGGACATGCGGTGGACACGCGACTTAGTAAATGTACATAGCAATATGTACCGCTACTTCGGCACCGTCATCTTGTGACTGCAGCGGTGGACAAGTCTTATTCTTTAAAATTATCTTATTGGTATATATAGTTACTATGATATTTTTAGAATGAAAATATATTTAATAAGACAAATAAACAATAACAACAAATTAATTCACCGATCACTAAAACCAATTACATTGTTAGATAAAATTCTCTAAACATTTGTTGAAACCAATGTTTTATTTAACGTACTGCATGTTATGTTATTTACATACTTGAAACATAATATTGTTTATACCAGTGTCACAAATTTTTAATAGTTCTTATTTTATTATCTAATAAAATGACGTAACATAAATATTGGTTTTATTTACGATCTCATAATATTCTTTATTGCTCAAGTGGCAATACTTGGACAAAGTTAATTTTCTCGTATTTCTTTTCATAATTATGCTCATAATAATATGCTGCGTAACGGAAGCAAGCTTGCAAGACTGTTAAGGGCTCTAGCATCGCTTGCCTATCGATATTCTCTTCACAATTGCACAAAATTGTAGGTATAATTATGAAAAACGGACTACTACAGTAGTCTTTACGATGCGTGTGACGAATCAGTATTCACGCTGTTTCGCCATCTGTCTAGCCGCTGCAAGACCATTGATGTTGCTGACGGTTGATGGTCTTTTCACGTGTAACAGTACATAGCTAGTCTAAAATGTTACGTCAGGCACGCACCGACGGCGTCGCTAAGAAAATTAGATTGAGCCAAACAAAAATGAACTTTGCTTGCTGGCACTGACAAAACGTTCCCGGCCTGCGTCTACGCGGACTACCTCGCTCCGTTCGGGTACGGTAGCTATGAATACTCAAACTTTTGTATGAGAGCATATTTTTTATTTGAGTAGACCATGACAAGTAAACGAGGGAACCGCATATTGACTGATGAACGGTAGGTTGCAATAAACTATCTTCGGGCATGGATATAAAATGATACTGTACAGTTGCCAAGGCGCTCTTTTCAATCGCTTTGAAATAATCTATATACGACGATTGATTCTTGAAACCGGCCACAAACCATTTATATAAATCGGATCGCCGCTACAATCTTGTGTCTGCCTGTTTCGAACACCTATTACCTATTAGTCCATTGAAAAGTTACATTTGGGGTTGCGTTTTTTAGAGGACGCAATTTTATTTTTTTAATGTGTAGGGGGGGTCAGTGTAAAGCTAAAACCAAGTTTGTGGGGTCGCCGCACTTGTCCCACGGCCGCCATCTTGAAAATAGGGGTTGAAATGGTTTTTACGATATATCTCTCAAACTATTAACCTCTTAAACTAACCCCACAAACTTGGTTTTAGCTTTACACTGACCCCCCTACACATCAAAAAATAAAATTGCGTCCTCTAAAAAAACGCAAGGTAAGGCCTAAAAAATGTAACATTTCAATGGACTATATTGAATACGGTAGTGGCAATGACGTGTCCTGTTAGCCCTTATACTCTCCATATACTATTATGTTGCTATATTTTCATGTATGTTTGTAAAATTGCATATTGACAGGTAGGTTATGTGAATGAAACAAAATTTCATGACAATCTATAATTTTATAACAGACTTTTAAATACAATTTTACCTTGTATAACATTCAATCGGTTTCAGTACATAAAGCACATCACACATCGGACTATATAACAATTAATACATAGTGTAACATTGGAATACTCACTACGCTAAGTTGACATTAAAATAAATTTTATTTTAATAAATACCTTCCATTCGATTGATGACACAAAATGACTTGACATGCGAAATCAAAACTTAACCATTAGCGAACAAGGAACTCAGTGATAAAACATACCTCAAAAGCGAATTTTATGAATATCATAATATATATTATTATTTAAAGACAAAACTACTACTTTACTATCTAATACTACCTTCAGCCCTTTAAAGACACAAAAACGAACGTTAAAAATCCATTAACTGCTTGCGTTTGCGCAATAATCAAACATTTTCTACATACATTCATTAAATTACATTAAGTAAAAACACTTGTGTTACTTAACTTCTTATATATGCAGGCGCTAAAGTAATATCACTGTGTTAAAACTACGTGAAATTAGAGTTTAATTGTATTAATCTACCTTAAGCGCGTGTAAAATACTTTTAAATTTAAATGAAATGAGCGTTCTAATATTAAAAATATTTTTTTATGGTAACTGAAGTAGATAGCAATGCAATCTCATCAAATGCACTTATGTTAACGATTATACTCGGCTATTAGCAAGACATTATTGGCACAATAATTAAGAATGTTTTTCGAAGAAATATAGTAACTTGCATACAACATAAAAATGTAGAACCATTAATAGCTACTTCATACAAAAGTAAACGAAATGGTCTGGCTCGTTATTCTAGTGTGCATCACTCGGAATCACGCATCACTTATATTGTAAATACAATGAATTCATTTGCTTTTGTTTTCTGCTCGATTGTGGCGAAATGTTATTAAATTTTTAAAATTATAAATTCAAATAGGTGGCTGTCATGCTTTAATAAAAAAAATTGCAGAGAGCTGCAGAATTTAAAAGCAAATGTATGCAGAGTTGATAAGTAAAAATGCCTCATGCACATACATAATTCACCTACGTAAGGGGAGTATGTACAGAACGCTTCGCTCGAATTCACTAATTTACAGACTAGATTCAACTTCCTGGAGTGGACATCACCACATGTGTGTCTCGCGGATTTCGCCGATGATTTGACCTGCTCGCTGCAAAGCCTGAAACGATTCCAATTAGATATTAACACCACAGATGTAATGAAAAAGAGAATAAAATAATTGTGACACAAAGCACCACTTTTAAGACATCTATAATGTAGTTGATCAACTGCAACCTTCAGTTGCTATGTATCCATAATCTGGAGAACATCGAAAGGCAAATTCTTTTTCATAAACAAGATTTAATTCCTTCTATAGAAAGAAAAGCAATGCGCGCATTATATTAGGGCAAAAAAGGGTTAGACCTTGATTGGAGTTGGAACAATTTGGTATCGTACTACTCGGTCAAGTTAACGTGACTGACCCCTGGCTATGTACTCTACGCCTCCCGCTGCACCGCGCACCCCCGCAGCGGCCATTCCACTACAGTCAACGACACAGATAGCGTTGCACGATAATGTTAAAGGTATTAAAGTGCTTTAAAAGTATCAAGTTATTCTTTTGCTATTATTTGTTATTGGATTTTTGTTACGTTTATGTTAATGTCTCCTTAACAAACCTTAACATATTTTAGAAATTGCATTTTTATGGAAGACTATAAATATTATATAATAAAGAAACGAAACCCAAATTAATTTATGAACTTTTATTGTAAAATCAATCACTTTAAGTATGTATTTATCTCATAAAAAAAGATAATCTAAACAAATATCCATGTATTATTCATATCCTAAATAGTATATGGATTATAGAACGATTAAGTTATTTTTTATTAATTTAGCAAAGAAGTATACTTCATATTAATTAACTTCATATTAATTTTGAAAAAAAAAATGAAATGTAAACAAATTTAGTCGGGAAACTACTTTACGCGAACACCATTCGAGGCAGGTGTCATGTTAACTTGACCGAGTAGTATCAATAGTTCACGGGCTCCAGTGCTCTCCTTGTTATAGAGCGAGACATTAGTAATTAAAATTGTGGTCAAATTTTATTAAAACTATATATACCTTGAGCATATCAGCAGCCTCTCTGCGCCTCTGGGCGATGTGTTCGGACTCGTTGAGCAAGCTCTCCGCCTGGTCAGATTTATACAGGTGCGTCACCAGCTCCGACTGGAGGTTATCCTTTACATAGTTCACTAGGAAATGCATCACCGCCTTCGGCACCGAGTCCTGGATGGACTTTCGCACGATGTAGAAGTATGACTTTATCAGTCTCTCTGTCAAACAACAACCGGTATCATGCATATTATACAAAAACATAACTTAGTCTATATTATTACACATTGACAGAAAATAAAATATCGATTAAATTTGAGCCTACAGAGCGTTTTTTTTCGATGGTAAGATCCAATTCATGTATACAATTCTGTATGAGTCATGTAGTTATGTTCGAAAAAACAAGTTGAGTATACATGACTTGAGCCATACATTAAAAGAAACAATAATTAGGAATAAAACAAAGTAATTAAAAAGAAGTAAGAATGTTATTCACAACTATGTACTTTAACTTAAAATAACTATTCAACTACACCCCGGGGAATTTCTTCAGCAACAGACAAAGTAAAAAGGATCTTACACAGATATGAGTGTATGCATCATAATACAAAACTAAAATCTGTCATAATTTTTACTAAAGCCCGATGTGGAGCATTTATGGCGTGACATACTGAAATGTAATTAATGTGTATCCTGTAAAGTGCGCAATGGGTGAACGACGATTGATAAAGTCAATAAACTGTTTGTTTTCCTGTGACGGAACAATGAATTTAGATATCCAATAGGTCCAAGGTGACAAGTCACTAATTAGCTTGACACTGAATTTGCCTTTGCTAATTACATTCATAATACAGTAAGGTAAATAAAATCCCATTATGGGTAACAATAAGTGCTTCCTGACCACAGTAATCGGAGAATAAACAGAAAGTCATAGTATAACTTAATTTATCAATCATACATGCAAGGATGTAAGACAACACTGAGATTAGTACAAATTAAAACACTTAAAATGTTAGTCACTATGATTAAAATATGTTCCAGTATAAAAATAAATAATCATAAATTAAGAACAAAAAATATTTGGTTCTAGACACTTTTACACACAAGGAAAGTCCTACTTACATGAAATGTTAAAAATGTGTAATCACACTTATTCGGCTTTATTCGGGAAAAAACAATAGAAAAATATTTAAAAGTGTATTAATTTTCCTCTTTGTTTAAAGTTTTCATTTTAAAAGGTATTTTTTCTGGTTTGATTTATTTGCTAGTATTTCTTCACACTTTTATATTGTGTTCAATTTTATTACCCTATAACCGGTGCATTTTGTTTTATAAGCGTAGAGATAAGAAGTCGCGGGCTTCGCAGCGAATGAATGTGATTACTCCCCAAGCAGTCAAGCAAAGTAGCAATTATGATGGAAGGTGGTCGGAAACCTAATAGTGAGCAGATGAGTGAAGCATTAATCGCATATCGCCGCTATTCTCACCGACAAGGTCACCCATTTGATTCAATTGCATCATGCTGATGCCCTCTACAGTCTTTGAGTAAGAATTTTGGTATGCGGGCTCGCTCCGTCCACCTAGCATCATAACAAAACACTATTCAGACCAGTTAGTGTATAGGGACCACTGAAATGTAAATGCATGATTATGTGGTAGGTTAAGATTTTTGTAATGAATTGTTATTATCGTAATTTGTTAAATATATTAAATGTTTATAAGTGTATGTTTGAATACACATATTATACATTAATATAAATGACTTGTGTGTACCCAACACAACAACATTCTATATAACAGATTTGTGCTATAATTTTTTACCCAAATTGGAATGTACTACTATGACGATTTCAACAATCTTAATTTGAAGACTTTTGAAAAGATAAACCACAAAGATTTTAAACGTATATCTACTTTATCTATTTGATACAGAATTTGTAAGACAATCTGCCACTTTTTCAGTGGACTGAGACAGTTACTAAAAAATTGTTTCTTTTAATAACTTACTTCCTGGGGAGCAATCTACTGCCACCCTCGTGCCATCTTCATGTCTTGAGGACTTGTGTATTCTGTGTAAAGACACAGACCAGACCAGCCCATTATCTATTTGTATGTCAGAGGCCATTCACATCCATTCAGTCGTTCTGCCATTATCCACAGATAAGCGTGTCAGACACGTGCCGAAACAGACAAAAAGACATCCGTCCTTCAAAATTACCGCATTTATAACAGTGTGAAATGTAAGTGAATGTAAGTAACATAATATATTTTACCGATAACATCGCAGTCATGTTGCTCGCGCTCGGAAAGCTTGCGGGAAGTATGGCTGGGCACCTCGGGCAGCAGGTTCACGGGTTTCTGTGGAGTCAGAACTTTGTTCTCGGGACTGCCATTCACCTAGTGGTATGCAAATTTTCCATTGCTCGAGTCAGTGAATAAGAAAAGGTTATGAGTTTTGTTTCTAACTACTTTACTAACAACGCCTTTAAAGATTAAAGTAATGTGCACCCAACCGGACCCCAACGTGATGTATTTTTTAGAACTATTAATACTTACTTGTACATACTTAGGTACTGTAAGAATGAGTTTCTTTCATAATTTTTTACTTTTTAAAGGGAACTCAGGTTATTGTGTGGGGGGTTTTTTAAATTTTTAATTTATTTTTATTTTATACTTTTTGTAGGTAGGTACATACTTATAATAGTGACTGTAGGTTTTGTTAAATTGTTAATACATAGATTCTTGTCGAAATTTCGGATCTCCATCCACAATAATGTGGTGGGGAGAAAATGCAAATATATTAATATTTGCAGATATTGGGTATTTTCCCCACTTTTATTCCCACAGTTTTTTCAGGGCTCAACCGATTTTCATTGAACATATTATTTTGTAATGTGCACGTGATGCGCTTTCATTTGAGACCCCACTCGATTATATTTGCGGACATTCGGTTATACTTCTCCACTTTCACCCCCCACAACTTTTAAACGACTCAATCGATTACCATCAAACATGTCTAAGAACTCTCGCCCGTAACTCACCTTTCATACAAAAAAAACTAAATTGAAATCGCTTCATCCGTTCGCGAGCTACGGTGCCACGACCGACAGACAGACTTATAACTTATAAGTACTTAACTTATAACTTATAAGTTTGACGTGTATAATAAACTTATAAGTTTGACGTGTCTGTCGGGGTGTTATAAGTTATAACATCCCTCCTTTTGCATCGGGGATTAAAAATGAAACAAAAAAAAAACAGCAGACTAATTGTCTTTATGAATCTTTGAGCTTTTGCTAATATGACTTCTTGAAATTTTTTTGCAAGTTAATTCATTTTGTTAATTATAATAATATTTTAGGCTATTTTAATAATATAATTACCAGAGGGGTGGTTGGCGATTCGCTATTGTTGGTTTGCGGTGGTGACCTATTTTCGTGACCGTCAGTGATAGCAGGCATGTTTTGCTGAAAACAACATTAGTAAAAAATTTAGCCGCAAGTTAAAAATAGTAAACCCAATCGGAATTTTACAGGCATTTTGTCACAAATTCATGCACATTAACACTCGAACTCGAACCCACATAATAACTAGTGACATGTCTCTGAGCAAACTGGTCATAAGAGAGCCCATATGGTAAAGCACAGTTACATGAAATTCTGTTTATATAACCTAAAAATAATAAATATTTATATAAAAAATATATTAACAACACAAAGTGGATGAGAAAATCACAATCATGTTCACGAATATTAACTTCAAATGTGTATAGAAGCATGGTAGACTGATAATGCTTTTATCAAGGTTTTAAGCCTGAATATGGAAATGAAAATTGTCATGTTTCACTTTTTTTATTTCTACTGAGCCCCTGAATATGATATAAAAAATTATAATTTACTAATTCTTTTAAATTTCTGAGCTGGTTTTTTAATTCTCTTACAAACAATTTTAGTAAATAATATCTAAAATATCTCATTGGTAGGCCAATCTGACTCGTCCCCAACCGATCATCCGTAGGCATAAAAACATACATGTATATTACAAATATTTTTAGTATGATATGGAGCTGAAACACACTGCCCTTAGGACCTCGTTACCTGGCTGACGTCCCATATATTTGTCAACAAAACCAGGGTGGACCCTCTTTCGCCCAGTTTGCGAAGGAATAGCTACAAACAATTTTCACAGATTATAAAATTTAATTATTGCAAAATACTCTTTAATTTCATGCAGCGTCAATCTAATTATTGCATGATTTAAATATTTTATTTCAAAGTTATTTGACTCAACTGTTAGTTAAGTTGGTTTTCATCCCATCTATTCGAAAAGTACGACTTTGCTCCCCTCTCCCCTTTGGCGCACTTAGCGCCCAAAGTTGGTGTTTTCTATAAGAAACTTTTTAGCGGGCAAGAATGAGTTTATCCTTCCTCTTCATAAGTTCATTGCCGCGCACTTTTTGAATTTGGAATATCTTAATGTTCAGCGCCAAAGAAATCGAACGCAAATATTGTTTGAATAAAGAAGACAGAACTACAGCCCGCGTTTTTGAAATTTTCATAATTGCGAAAATGTCTCAAATGTAAATATAACTTTTTAGTTGTTTTATTATCAGATGCTATTTAATTTCAATTTAGTTGTTACTGTATGTTTTATTAAATAATAATATTACAATAGATTATGAGGCCCCTTTCATTTTCTCATAGAGGTGATGAAAAATAGAGTGTATCACTCGGGACAAAATATATTTTTGGCTCGGGCGACGTACTTTGAATCCGTCGCTACGTTCAGGATTCTACTAAAGAAACCCTCGCTACGCTCGAGATTCTACTCTAGAATCCCTCACTTTGCTCAAAAAACGCCGTAAAAATATCATTTTGCTTCCTTGTCATACAATCTACTATTAATTTAAATAATAATTTTACGGTAAAGCGATCAGAAATATAAAAACTAGTAAATTTTATCTACACACTTTATTAGTAGGTAGTTAATTTGTATTCGTTAAATATGATTCAAATTGCATGTCGTTCCCTATATCACATCACTCACCTCCATATAAGTATGTTAGACACCCACAAGTACTGGTACTTTGACTTTATATACATTCACTCACCTCTATGTTAATCTCAATCCAAAAATGGACCTCAAGGCGTTAGTGTGTTAAGACAGTACAAGGCACCGGTACTTATACGTAAGGAACAATGATATACTTTGAACAAGTGCGGTACCGGCGAGGGCGCGGGGCGGGCGACGCGGCGGGCGGCGCTGTGCTCGTCGTACTCCGCGCTCTTCAGCAGCCCCGACACCAGCGCCGCCTCGCGGTGGAAGTCGGGGTGTTTGGTGTTGATGTACGCCAGCTCGATCGCCACCAGATTCTCCACCTGGAATGTGTAGGGTTTAAGGTTGAGCTAAGTTTTTTTTTAATAGTTTGAAAGTAGGCAGTGCCGGCGTTAGCGTCACTGTCACCCCGGGCAAAAATATTGTGGCGCCCATTTAAAAGGGAATAAATATCGGGTGTTAAATTAACAATCATTTGATCAACCAATGTGAACGTATTTTAAGAATTTCATACCCTGAGTTACCCAGAGCTAACGACGTGGACGTAGAAATTTTTTTTATCCATCCAGCACGCAGCACGTACCACGCCGACCACGCGCATCTGTTTGGTGGTATAAGCATCCCACCAATCATAAGCGTAAGCGCAGTGTGGTCGAGGACAGTCTCTAACGATATGAACAGAGCGCCCCCAAATTTGGCGCCCTCGGCCGTCGCCTCATCATGCCCACCTAACGCCTGCACTGATAGTAGGATCGTCCTACCATTCCATTTATCTAGAATCGCGTATTCCACGCAATTATTTCTCTGTATTAATTTCAGACGTCATATTTTTGATAAATTTTGTAGGGTTCTCCTTATTCTCCAACGGGGATGTAAATCTATATATTATTTATCAAACTCATTCTGAAAGTACACCAATCCTCCTAGGTTAAAGTAGGTGTCTAGCGGTAGAGAGTAACTATGGAAATGGTGCCGGACGTCGGTACGTAAGGACGTCGAGGGCACAGTGGTGACGAAGATTAAAAAGTAATGTCTGTTGAAAGTGTTACAATGAAGTTTATGGGCAGCAGCTGCATGACGACGTTAAAAACGCGCATGTGGATGAAGACTTAATTGTTTATCGAAGTTACCATGGAATTGGTGGCGGGCAAGCGCGTGCGCAGCAGCTGCGTGACGACGTCGACGATGCGCTGGTGCAGGCGCGGGAAGCGCAGCATCTCCTGCTGCACCTCCGTGCCGCAGTGCTGCACGATGCGCTGCATCTCCTCGTGCACCTGGACACGGTTACATGTATACACACTGTAGGAATTATTAATTATTGTGGCAACACGTTACAGAAACTTAATATACTTGACTTGATTTCTCGCAGGAATTAATATTAAGAATAAGCGGACGGACTAGAAGGTATCTAAATCCGCCGTGATTTCTCTTGTTAGAAAGTAATAACAATGATAAAACAAAAGCTTATTGTTACTGGAGATTACGAACGTAGTCAGGGTTCCACTCTATGAACATGCTGTCATGAGAATTGTATTTATAGAGCAATGAATTAAATGTAATCCGAGATTTAAATTTCTAGCTTCACTAGGAACGTTCCGCATCGAGAACTATACATATTAAATAGCAACGGAAGTGAAGGGCACATTCTTTGCCCAGTCAACTGACAAAATATTATTATAATGATGTAGAATTTTATTCTATGACAAAAACTAGTTTCAGTAAGAAAAAATATATTTCGAATTTTCTACTTGTTTCGAATGGAGAGGCGTCGTTGCCAGGGATACTATGGAGGCGAACAAATTAACATTAGATGGACTGCTAGCCCACTTGCTACTCGATTCCAATTTTTTTTTTTTTTTTCTATGCTCTTCGTTTGTTGTCCACAGACTCTAGGTCCGTGCCTTTTTTTTGCATTAAGTTATTTATCTGCATTTCCTGTAGTATGTTGCTCCAGAAAAATTCTTTGTCAATTTTGGCCCGGTGTCTCCTTGGATCGTCCCGGGCATTCTTTTAGAGTTTCTGCTATGACTTGGTAGTCTCTGTGGCTGATAGCAGTAGCCAGGTTGTACTCTTCAATAGCAGCTGTATTCGCCTCTATGGCCTGTTTTATGAAGATTGCGATGGCGTCATCACTGACATCCGAGTAGTAAGTACAAGAGCCTGTGTGTCTGGTGATAGCGACGACTGCATGAGAGACGCTATCATGCACCTTTCCTTTTTGAGGCTTTGTATTCACAATTACTACATTTTCGTAAGTCAGTCCCTGGGCTTCGTGTATGGTGAGGATACGTGATCCCTCACCGGATCCACAGCCCGCGTTTCGAAGTGATGTTTTCTCTGCTTGGGTGTGGACCAGGAACAGGGTGTCTTGCGCGGATGATGGTATTTGCGTGCCCGTGTATCTTTTCATTTCCAGGGAGCGGGTTTTCTTGCTAGAGGAGTAGATGCCATCGTAAACTCCTTTAAGGGCGTAGGCCACGTCCTTGGGGTTTCTGTGCGTGCAGAGGAGTTCTTGACTTATTTTCGCGAGGAGGTGGGGACGTCTGTATTTGAGCTCGAAGAGGTTTTCTCGGTCGATGTAGGGTAGCTGGTTGATGTCGCCTATAAGAGTAATTTTATTGGTTCCAGATAGTCGAGCCGCCATGATGATGGCGCCAAAATGGTTCATTAAGGCTTCATCAACCACCAGTCGCATTGCTGGCTCCTTCACCCCGTTAACCAGTAAGCCATGGTTCTTATTTGCTTCTTACAGTCGACTCCTTTTCGTTTCTCAAATTTTTCCCTCAGATCTTTTGCTCCTTCGCATGTGGTGGTCGCTATGAGGTCGCCTTCCTCCGGTTTGATGTTTTTTATAATCCACGTTGTCTTTCCGCAGCCAGGTACTCCATTTACCCATGTTATTTCGGGTACTGTCCATGGTCTGCCAGATCTGCTGTCCTCTTCTAACCCTTCAACTGCTTCGGCCATTTTTAGGATCTTACTACCTAGCATGATCTCAGTGCATTTAGCGGTGACAACTATGGGGTCATTTGGTGGGGTATCAAACTTCGGCGGTTCCTCTTTTGATTTGTTTTCGTCCCTCAAGACCACGAATCCACCAGTACTACTGAATGCTGCCATGTGGGTGCCCATTGTGCCATGAAGTATTTGGCCTGTCTCGTTGTTGTATATGGCAGCACCGGCTTCTTCCAGTAATACGTTCAGCAGTCCTCGATTGTCATTTTTAAAGGCTTGCATTATTTTCCCACACAACTGAAGATGTACCTGTTCTGTTGCCCTTGTTATGGCGAGGAACTCTTGAAGAGCATTGTACATGTGTTCGAGTGGTGTGGAAGCGGCTATCAAGTTTGGAGGGCATACTTGGCCCATATCTGCCCTTGTCCTCTCCTTTATCGACTCTCTTTTAGGGCGAGGACTGGTGTCTTTTAGGAATATTTTTACCGCCGCGCCTTTTCTGGCAGCGCTTTCGGGTTCCGTCCTTGGGCTTGATATCATTGCCTTTTTTATGGTGCCAAGTATTTTCTCCGCCGTGGAACGTGTTGCCGTGTCTTTTGCATGCCTTCTTTCTGCTCTTTCCTTCTCTTCATCGACTTGCGCGGCTCGTTTTGCCTGCAGTTGTTCAGAGCCGGTTAAAGTGATTGAAGATGTATGTGCTTCAGATTGAGTAGGGTGATGTGGCACGGTTCGGGGCTTGAGGAAGTCAAGATTTTCTCCTCTGTTTTCATACACTACTACCTCATGATATTTTGACGCATTTAGACATCCAATGCGGTCTGCCAGTTCTCCTTTGCAATATTCTATCGCCATGGCATCTATGCTTATGGTGCGGGATGATTTATCCACGTTGTCTTTTGGCGCTCGATTCCAATTAAAAACCATAGGGTTTCGTACGAAAGAATAGTAGAAAAACTTACCAATTCAACACATCGGAGCGAAGGATCCTCCAGTCTTCTTATCTGGCGTTTGACGAGCAGCTCGAACGACACCTCGGGCACGAACAGGGCGGGGCGCGGCCCGGTGGCGTTCCTGATCGCCGTCAGAATGTCCATGCGAGTCAGACCTGCGTCCCAAAATCATACGTCACACATGATTCACACACCTATCACAATAATCCCCTATCTTCTATCAATATTTTTAATCTATGTACATGAGTTCTTGAGGCATTCACAATATAGGTAAGTGTTGTGTATAATAGAGCACTATATAATATAGCAGAATGTAGCTCTGTTTTCTCAATATTTCAAGCTATGTCTTCTTTAGCAGTGCATGCTTCTTTTATAGAAAGACCTGATTGTAAATTGCTATTTATATTGACAATGATTTTTTGATTGTCTTACCTACAAGTGGATGTATAGAGTCCAAGGTACGTCCAAAGGTTTCGTGGAAGATATAACAGATCCTCGCGCCTCCACACAGCTCTGTTGTCTCGATATTTCTGGCTGTTCCTTCTATCGTGGAGCAGTAAGCACTTGCGAATTTGGTAATTATTTGCAGAAGAGTCTGTGATTTGTCAGACACATCTTCTCCATAAGAATTTAATAATGATTGGAACTGTGAGATCATTACATTGACACGGACCTGAAAAAAAAGTTATATTTAATCAAAACAGCATGAAAACTATGTATTTAGAGGCTGAGAGCCTGTTATAATGTTATGAACATACCATCAAATATCCATCAAAATTAATGCAAGAAAGCGAAGAATATGTTATCCATTGTTAGAATTTTTTTTCACTCTCAGTAATTGTAAATTAACTTCGAAATTTTGCATTTCATTATACAGATTATACATGATGAATTTTTCAAGTGTGCGTGGATGGGGAAATCCGAAACTTTGAGGAATATTGAAAAATGCTGAAAGGGGTCTGGCGACCGATTTTGATGAAAACTAAAACTAGGAGTCGAACCCATTGATTTTGAAAAAAAAATCACACTATCGTAGGTATGGTGTAATAATACAGGATGTGATATTTTTTTTCACCACTGATAAAAACATACCTTTAATTCCGGCAGGCAGTCCCGAATATGGTGCATTAACAGTCTATTCAAGGTCTTCGCCAAGTAGGGTGTGCCGTTCCGCGTCGCTATTGTAGGGTACTTCCGTTGTAAGTAGGTGGCCTCGTCTTTTAGAGCATCCTGTCAGACACCAAACATTTAATGATTGCAGCTTAGCAATGTTAAGCTTCACAACAAGTTGTCTTTGAGTCACTGTATAGAGTAAAACATTAAGCCGTAAAACAGTTTAGCGGATAGTGCTTCTTTGCTGTAATGGCTTGACCTACAAAGTTTGTTCAGTATTATATATTTAATAGAATAGTGGTCGCCCAGTAGTCGAAATTCGACTATAATTTTAAAACGAAAGATTTACGGTTGCACTCGCTGTTAAAACTTTTGAACTGATTGGTTAAATGGAAAAAATAAAACTCGCGAAATCGATCCTTTTGCAAAATATTAATTTGTGTGAAATTCGCGCGTTTCCATATCTTCAGCCTATAATAATTTCAAAAAATACTTTTAATTTACATGTATTTAACATTTTATTATCTCGATATAATATTCTCAGATTTAATATCGTATTGAAAAAATCTTCCTATAATTATATAAAATTCTCATGTCACAGTTTTAGTTACCATACTGCTCCAAAATGGCTTGACCGACTTTTATGAAATTTTATATGCATATTCAGTAGGTCTGAGAATCTGCTACTGTATATTTTTCATACCCCTAAGTGATAAGGGTTGTCCACATCTAACATTTTTATTTTATTTTTTGGACAATTTTTTTTATTTTTCAATAATGTGGCATCAAATACAACCCCAAATTTTTACCCTTCTATCAATAACCCCTATTTTTTAATAGTAATTTTAGTAATTTAATAATTTATCATCCCGCTCGATAATTACTTATAATTAGCAAAACAACGTTTGCGGGGTCAGCTAGTATTACAGTATTATACAGTACTTAATAAAAATAGATTCATAGGAGCAGATACAAGTAAATTACAATGCACGTAAATTTTTTATTGTGTACTTTTATTGATTTACTATATCTTCAATACTTTCGTGACCTTAGCTTTTCCAAATATTACCGTAATAACCTTCATTATCTATTTTTATCCCTTCCTTCTTTTTAAAATATACATAAACTTAACTATTCATTGGCTGAACGTGAATGCGCCATCGTCGTAACCTGTTACCTAATCTGCGGTCCACCAGTGGTAACCAGAAGAAAAAAATACATGTCATTTTTGTGTAGTGACTGTGTGATTGTGTGTAAAAAACATATGATTGTGTGCTTGCTGTGTTTATTGAAACAGCGTCGGGCGCGGGCGTTCGATATACGAAAAATATGGCACTAAGCGCACACGCTTTTTTCACAATAATACTAGTATTTATCGTTCATTATAGTTTTAAACTTATAAGTACCTATTTTGAAAGTTATTTTTAACTTTTTAGTTCGACGTTCTTTAAAAGCGTGTTTTTCTAAACTATATTTATTTTTCACTTGTTAGTTCGATTTATATCACTTTTTTGTTTATTTAATACAAACTATACAGGATATGATGGTTTTAATATATAAACTTTATCCTTATTTACGACCATGTAAATGAAATCCAGTCTTAAATAATTAATTAATTAGTAATTAATCATCAAAGTTGGTGAAAATCGAGAATTTTCAATTTTCAAAAATTATAATTCAAAAGCTATCAACTTCTGGAAAAATTTCATAAGAGTAACTTTCATCTCAAAACTGTCCAAAATATTTAAAATAAAAAAATGAATTTTAATGTAAAAATGATATAATTTAAAAATAATAAATTAAATCTTATTTTGCAAATTGAAAAATGGAATAATATTAACAAATTAGTGTATTGTCATCTGTCATCGATATACCTACAAAATTTGCGCCCAAAGGAGTCGGTTTCAAACAATGCATATATTATATAGGTAGGTATATTTCATTACGGAAAGAAGAATCATGGATTAATCAGTAACGTTGATGTGATGAACTTACCGTAATAGATTTTTTATCAATGATGTCTTGTTGTGATCTATTTACGACACCAATGATGCCGAGTTTTACTGGAATGACGCGCCCACACAGGATATCGATGGCATCAGTTCCTGGATATATCAACACACATGTAATTTATTTTGAAAGATTCAAAAGCTTTCATTCATAAGCAGGTATAATTTGTTCATACATTTTGCATTAGATGTAATCCACTTTTATCACCCCCAGTATAATTATCTGAATAAATAATTACATTTACAGAGTAAAGGCCACGTACAGATAGTTGTTGAATAATTCTAGACTGCGGAAATGAGGATTTCCTTCATTGTTTCCGCAGGCAACATTTTGTAAAACACAAAACTGGGAAGTCTTTGGTGCCATTGGGAATTAAACCTGGACCTCACATGTTAGGGGCAGGCTATCACTGCTTGTGGTGATAAGTGTAGCAGTCACCTGTTAACCTGTTTCTTTGGTGATTTTAACTAAAACATTAAAAGAATAGTTGATGGTTACCAGCATCCATGAGATCAAGCTTTGTCACTACAGCAAGGGTCCTCCTTCCATCAGGGTCTACTTCCTTGGCCATTTTGATAGCTTCACTGGTGGCCATGTCTGTGTTGGCTGCGGTCACAGCGAGGATTATTGAATTGGGATTGGAAATGTACTTGATTATAAGATTCCTAATTTGATTCTCAATATCTTCAGGTTGGTCACCTATAGGTACCTAATAGAGGAAAAAGTATTTTTACATTACTGCATTAAATGTCATTTTAATGTCAATAGAAAATATATTCACCACATTATTCTTATCAAAATAATTTAAGGTAGCAAAGGTTTAATCCAGTCAAATCCTGACTCTTTTTATCCAAAATAATTAAGGAGTAAGGAATGTGAAAATAAATATTATTTTAGTTGTAGTCCAAAAACTTACGTACCTTTGTGATTCCCGGAAGATCTACAAGGGTTAAATTCACAACTCTGGTTGAGTAAATCTTTAAATTGATAGCCTCTGGGCAGATGCCCTTGTTGTTGCCAGCCATGCGATCTGTCTCCCTCTCTATCTCTTGCCTGATCTGATCGAAGTCTGAATAGATTTTGTCTTTGGTGTGCAGAAATTTGCCCCATTCTTCTAAATTTACAGTTCCTAAAACAATTAGAAAGCAATGTTAAGAATTTGTGGTATCAATACCAATTGATAAGAGACTTATTAGGAGATATGTTATATGCAATTAATAAATAATTGATTAAATTACTGAGCTTAGGTTGGTATTTTATTTTGATTTGTGTTCTTTGGTCATACAGCAGTCCTTCACTTTAGAAATTCTAAAATTGTAAACCTATTTTCCATGTGACTAAACGTTTTTTTTTTAAATAATTATGTAATCAATAATATAATCGATTAGAAATAGTTGTAGCTGAAAGAATTCAACAAATAAACCTGTACTTCCTCAACCACTTGCCAATTACTATTTTTAACATTTAGGAGACTGATTTATTATTATATAAACATTTAATATACACATACTAAAATATTGATAGACTTTAAATTAAAAGAAATACAAACATGTACATGAACAAGAAACAGACATGTCCGCAATGAATACGAACCTTTTGCAAAGATTGTGTTGGAAAGCTGTGCAACTGGATTCCATGACATACCAGACCCTGAGCTCTGGTTTCTAAGAACTGCAGTAAATATTATGTAATAAATACGAAAGTACTTTACATACATTCAATATACTTTTAGAAAAAACAAAGTCTGTTTACTAGGTTTTAATTTCTATACAACCAGTTGACAGACACTGATGTTTTTACATGGCTAAAATATTATATGTATGATTATAATAATTTTATAAAAGTGTATACTCTTATTGACATTCTCAAAAGGATTTTCATATTGTTAATGTTCAGCATTAGGTCTAAATCAAAGAACCTTGGACAGAATTATAATAAGACAAAAAAGAAGACAGTAATACGCTGAAATTATAACAAGATGTTATTTAAATGAATAGCCTAGTAAGCTGGTAACAGCACTAGTAACTGTGTGTATGTCATTGCATAGATATTTACATTTTCCTTGTTACAGACACTATTGACTGTATGTCATTGATCTTGTAATTTCTGCATGACTTCACTAAATAGAAACTCTCTTAACTCTGCATGGGAAGGATTCTTGTAGAGTTCTACAAGTTGTAATTTTAGGGGAAAAACATATCAACAGAATGTGTGTGTAGTAATGCTTGGTGCACATAACCCCTCTGCATACATTAATATTTTCTTGAGTTTGGCACAATCAGTACAAGGGTCATGACCACCCAGTTGTTATTGATAGGTACCAGTTGATAAGCAATTATCATTTTGAAAAATGTTGGTCACAGGTTCACTACTAGCCGGTATCATCACCAATCTACACGCACCAAGGCGTGTGATGGAGTATGCTGCAGGGTAACCCTGTTATGGGGATAAAACCAAGCTTAAAAGTAAGACATAATAAAGGTATATCCAGTATATCCAAACTTAAATCAGAGATCACATAATTTATACAGGCAAGGCACAGTATCAGGTTAACTATAAAATGTAGTATGTACAGGACAACAAAAATTGCAATTAACATGTTCAGTGCTTAGACACAACTAATGGTTTATATAGAGATTCATTAGTGCTGATGCAATAAATATATGTGGCTTCACGAATTCACTCACAAAATTTGACAAGGCACTAAAACCACTTTGCTGTCCCGTGAGTCACATGTGATACATACCCATTGTTTACCCTCTCTCTATTTATTGGACAGGCAGTATTAATATGTAAAAAGACTTAAAAATATTAACAGACAAAGATGAATCTAAATAAATATATTTATCTAAATACCTACCTAGGTTTTGAAACAAAAAGTGCATATCTCCCCATATTAAGGTATTGCAGTTAATTTAAAGCAATTAATTTGTAACATTAATTGTATAAAGAAGTTATTATTCTGATTGATTTCCTACACAATAGTAGGTATGAGATCAATGTTTTGTTTCATTGTGTATGACATTGAGAACTGTAATGCTAGCAGTTTACAAACAAAGAAGTGGAAGAACCTCCATTCTTGCATTTTAAATTCACAATGAAAATGACAACAAAAAATTAGGTCAACACTGAAAAGTTATTTATTTGGTTAATCATGACTACGCTTTACATCAATATAGAAGTTTTAAAATATCTTACTTAAATCGCTTAAATCTTTACAATTACTTTTACTCTTACTTACTTACTTAAATCTAATATACCTACATAAAGGAATCTGCATAATTATCACCATAATGTATAGGCATTTTTAACTTATGAATATAAATAATATCAGGCATTGTCATGCATGAACAACACCACTATATCATATTATGATAAAAAAATATGATTCAGCATAAAAGAAAAAATCATACCTTCTTCTGCTGAGCGATGCTCCTTGCTTTCTTTAGGGCTGTACACTAGCTGGAGAATAAGGGGACGACGGGTGACTATTCCAGGACCCCTTGGCAGGAACGATCGTCCCACCAGACTCTCTATCACAGAACTTTTGCCAGAACTCTATAATACACGTTACATTTCCATTACCACTTTCTTTACAATAATTAAATTGATTAATTAGCACAGTTTTTTTCCTCCATAAATTATTGATTGAATGTTGCGCCAAATTCCCGTGAATGATTCCAAATTGGGAATATGGTCAATGACAGGGAAGTTCAAACGAAATGGGGACAAAGAACCTTAGTGACATCTTTACATAATGTTTTTAAATACCTATAATACTGAATTTATATAAACACTTTAAATGTATTATTAATATACATTATAAATTAGTGAATGTAGTACATAAATTGTTCGTTATCTAACCTGAGTTCCTAAAACTATTATTTGAGGTAATTGAATGGCATCAGCTCCGACTGTGTTAAAAACATCTTGTAATTTATTAATAACAGGTATTAAGGCTTCCATATTATTATACTTTATATCTGAACACTATAAAGAACTATTGATTTAGGTTAAATTAAACTATGATTATTGGATTTTCAATCAAATTATTTTATATCCTATCAAAACACACACATCAACCGACCGACCGACCGGTAAAAGTCGGCCATATTGATTTTGATTTGTTGTCTTTTTTTTTCGAACAGTGATTCCCGCCTTTTGACTAAAGGTTTTTTTTATTGAATTGCAACATTGGCTGCCTCTAACTTTATTTTGTATAGGTATCCCGTGCCAATAAAGAAATGAATCTAAAATGGCTTATCATTTTCTCTCACTCCCACATGGCCGTAAGGTACACAAAAAAAAAACAGTCTGGATTTGTAAAAATTGTAGCTTTTATGGTTAACAACATACAGCCCTGTGACAGACAGACAAAAAAAAATAGGAATTAATATTGTTAAGGTAGATAAACAAAGAAATAAAGAAATATTGAAAAATATTGCTCAGAAGTATTATTTTCAAATTTAAACCTACATGCCGACCACTATACGAAAACGCATCATAAATTATGACACAGACAATTTTTTATTTGAGATTCTAAATACATTTTTTAGGATTTGACCTATGTTATTTGGGGAAAGTTGTTCGGTTTTATGGGCTCATTAAGAGTATTAGTGGGATACTTTGTTACAGTCAGTATACGTAAATAACATAGTATAAACAAATACACAAATACCACAACATAAAAAAATGTGTTTTCTAATTTTATATGGATGAAAATCTGGATATAACGAATATTATTATTATAACAGTTTGTCAACAAACAAATCAAAGTTTTTTGCTGACCCTACCATCTGTCAATATCAGTTTGGGACGCCATTTTAGGTTCATTTCTTTATTGGCGCGGCTTATATTTATAATGCGATATAATTATCATAGAATTGTCTTTTTAGCCACATAATATAATTATTAATTAAAAACCTAAATATATTTTAATAAATGTTTATTGCTTAAGGGTTGTAAAGTTCACCAACCCGCATAAGGCTGCATCCCTCATCATTGAGAGATGAGACCTGACGCGTAGTGGTTCATTTTATTACGTACAGACAGCTAAGATTTAATTCAAAATGGTAGAATTCAAAGCATTTTTACGTCAATGTCACTTTATATTCAGTTTGTCAGTGTCAGACAGAAGTCAGTCAACTCATCAGATACAGATATTATTAAAGAAATCAAATCAAACAAAATTGCTTGCTGATTTTAATTAAAAATTATAAAACTATATTCTAACAGTTTAAATAACGCGATTATTTATTTAATTAAAAATACAGTTTCCCTTAAGCTAATTTTTATATTTTTACTACAGAAAATTAAATACAATTAACAAAGGACAATGTACATAGCGGAGGTAATGAGCATCTGGTATTTAGATTTTTGTCCAGCATTCAGGAAATACCACGATTGTGTAATTTAGCAAAGGCACAGTCTGAACCCTAGTATGGAATATAGGTTACATTTCATCAAAATTTATGCGTTCCGCGGGCTGAGCCAAGTTTGTTTATTCACATATAGGTAATTTCTCCTATTACAGGGAACTGACCACGGCAGATTTCCAGCAAATTCCCAATCGATACAGTTTGGTCCTTGGCACATATCATATGATGTTAGCTGCATTTTACCCAGCATGTGCCCTACCAAGGTTGTGTGTGAAAGAGATGATGATCAATTCTGTGCATTTTGTATGTAAGTAATCAATATAGTAATAAAAGACATAAGCTAGCAGTCAGATTTCAAAAAACTTTTTTTGGTGATAGCAATGTTCATTGTTTTTTACAGTAACAGTGCTTTTTATATAGAAAAGTGTTTGAACAATTGTCCTTTTTTCACTTTAAAATAGTGCCTCAGCTATTAAAATAATAATCATTACAGCTCAAGAATAAATTATTGAAAGATTGTTACTAAAGCAAAGAGCACATACAACTTGCAGTTTGACCAGCATAAAGCATCAATTGTAGAATTCCCTACTTAACAAAAGTAGAATGTGTTTATCAATTTACTTTATTTCCTGTATTTTTTCAGATATTGTAAAGAGCTGACCATACCACACTTCCCTGATATGGTATTTCCTAAAAACATTCTAACTCTGGCTCATAATAGTGGTTCTAAGATACAATTTGTTCCTCTGGATGCTCTGAAGAAAGTTTCAAACAAAGTGCAAGCTATAGAAGTGGCTTGTTCTGAGGCTTGGCTGGAGACCCGGTAAGAAATTATGTTTCATGTCAAAATACATGTGCACTTAACACAATCAGTGCCCTCAAAAAGCTTAGCAAGTTCTTGAAAGGTTTATAAGTGGTGCCTGAGACTCGCCTGGCATGTCCAAAACATAGGTAACGACATAAGCAGCATCATGCAGTCGCCCACAACATTTAACAACACACAGGACATGATAATATTGAAGGACTGTGTAGGTGAACATTCTTGGAAGTGTTCCTACGGAATTTAGTGCCCGGACAAATCATTCCTTTATTGTTATCACCTCCGTCCTCCTGCCCTCTACACTCTGGTCACTCTCTTTGACCCCTAGAAGCAGCACAGACTCCAGGCCTATTGTGTGTGCCTAGATGTTGAGCAGGGTTATTATTTTCTTCCCATTAACTATATAGCACATTTTATTTTGAGCTTAATAGCAGGCATGCAGGCATGAGGCATACCATAGGCGAAAAGGTAGGCAATGCCTACCTTTACTCTGGCCTCTAGCTTCTAGCCTCGCTTTACATATTATTTTTCTATAATTATTTGACAAGGAAATCACTACCAATTGTTATTACAGGTCAAACGAAAATTTAGATGTACCTATGACTAGCTAGATCTTCAGTGCCTACCTCCAATGCACGCCACTGCTCAATAAATGAACCACTTCAAGTAAACTTAAAAAAATCAGTAACACCAGCAGCTGCCAGTCTATTTCTAAAAAAAATTTTTTTTGTAGCCCAGATGCTGAGAAACAGAAGCAAACATTTGACTGGACATTTCAAACTGATTATCAAGGTACCATTTCCGATAACATTATAGTTGAGCCCACGGATGAAGCCATCAACTTTGACTTGTTAAAGCAGAGAGAGCAAATACTTTTCTATCATGATCTTACTCTGTTTGAAGATGAACTTCATGATCATGGCATATCAAAACTTTCTGTGAAAATAGTAAGTATTCTTTTTTGATTGCTGGTTTTTTTACTTCTAAGTGTACTACTCAGATTTTCTTTAGAAAACAATCAGATAGATAATTAATTAATAGAACGTATGCAATTTTTTTGTTTGTTTTCAGCGAGTAATGCCTACATACTGGTATGTGCTTCTGAGATATTTCTTAAGAGTTGATGATGTGCTCGTGAGATCACATGAGACAAGGATGTTTCACATGGTGAATTCTAATTACGTTCTGAGGGAATTTACCTCTAAAGAAGCAAAGGTGCAAGATTTAAATGTGAGTGAATTTTCCTTATTTTACATGCACTTAGTCAAAGTCAAAAATCAAGTCAACCCATCATACAAATCAGTGATATGTCATCAATGGCTAAAAAATCTTGAGCAGAGCGTAGGAGAGAATTCTCCACGCCCTCCTCCCACCTTCACAACTGAGGTCAAGGTGGTGGACAAAGGGGTGGACACCACCATATACATAGACCTTCAATAGGCGCGCGAAGTGTTCCCGTGTGTCACTCATAGTAGGAGGGATGGAGGAACTACAATTCCATGGCAAAATGAGGAGAGGCCCTTGAGAGCCATTGTTGTCGGGTCGCGGAAGAACTACATCCGCCTCACTCGACTATAGGAGGCAGAGACAGGCGGGAGGGAGGAGGAACACCGTGGGGTTTTCACAGGTAGAAGTCATAGCTCTCTGTCTGCCCTGACCCAATACTCGTGGATGGATTTCACCACGATAAAAAAAAAATGGTGAAATACCATATTAATCTACATCTTTTTAATTTCAGATACCTTTATCGCAAATGAAGGAGGCAGATGACGTTCTACCACACGTGCCTGTAAAGGAAAAGAAAACAGAGAAACTTATTATATGTCCCATATGATTCCTAAATCGTGTGATCTCATGTATTTGTAAGCAGTGCTAATTTTTAAGTCACTCATGTAATTTATTAAACATGATAGCATTTATGAAAGGAGTTTTATTTTAAAATGGAGGAAATAAAACTATAGTTATACAGGTATTTTTGGTTGTAAGGTCTAAACATGGGCTTCAGAGTACCACGTGAGTCATGTTATTGTTGGAAAAATTGATGCATCATCACACTCATACTACTCTGTTTTGTGGGTGCCATGGATGAGAAACACCAACGGTTTTTTGTATTATGGGTAGTGAAAATTAAATGTTATTTGCTGTAATTAACATTGTGATAACAGCTTCTTGTATTGTGCATATGCAACTGAAGTGCAATTGGATAGTGTGGTGGACTTAGCTTATGTAAGAAAACACCTACAGCCATTTATTGGTTGTAAATTCATGTTACAGCTATAGGATCCTTTTGTACGAGATCCAAAAAAATATTGATTTAAGATACGATTAATCTTTATTGACTTAGTTACTGGACTATTGTGGGTGAAATTTGTTATATGGTGTTTATGAGACTGTAACTGAATTTTTTTTTGTATATTATTATGATCTTTTCGGCATTGCGACCACTGTCACCTCTTTAATCTCACCCAAAAAAAGTTAAATTAGATTTCAGATAATCAAAGATAAATGAAAATCACGATTAACTACTGTTCACCAGTTTTATCTGATATGTTGAGCTTGACGATAAGAACATAATATCAAAGTTACTTAATTTACCTGTTCATTCATTAGTTTATTACTTGTGCGGCTCATATGTCCATGTGTTTAAATAATTAAGAGTTTCTAAAATGTTTTTAAAATATCTTCCGTTATTTGGGATTTTATTGGGCAAGTATATCATTTACCTACTTCATGGCTCAAAAATATGTATAAATGTTATGAGGTCATGTTATAGGCATAGTATTTCTTGTATGTAAGTAGATTTTTTGAGGTAGATACTTATTACTTTAGCCTCGGTAGTCCGTTTGTTACATCACTTACCTAAATATTCATAACATTTTTAGAGTTTAATTAATATTGGATTAGAATGGTAGTATCAAATAATATACATTGAAGTTTATTAGAATAATTAAATTAGAATGGTAGTAGGGTATTTGACTCCTATCTTACATATGTTTTAAATTATATATATCATTTTTTCATTGTTTAGAAAATTTTGGCATATTTAATGGCATTAAACCCTTCCATAAACTTGTGAGATGTTTTGGTGTTTAGTTTTGATCATCTAACCCATCCACTTAACAACACACTGAGGTGGAAGTTAAACGCGCGGGCCAGGCATCTCTACTAATCTTCCTACTCTCACCCCAGAATAAATCCATAATGAAGTCTGCCGACCTCTTGTTTTTTGTTAGTAGTAAGGTGTTTGGAAATCAAGCCGGTATTTAATACCTTTTTTTATCTGGGTGGGTTACCTAGGTTTGCATCCAACGATGGCCCAGATTGTGACTTTTGAAATTAAGCTAAAAAATCTTCTGAACATGCAGAAAGGAATCGGATGGCCACATTCAGTTCATGTCGCTGAAGGGAATGAAGTTCTTCTTCGATTGGCCAGTACGTTGGTGAACCAACAATCGTGTGTTGTGACAACCCCTACTGGATTGACCTTTAGTGTCCGGTCGCCACCAAGTAATAGGTTAGTTAGAATTTGTTAAAAGAGATCCGTTCTGATCCGAAAAAAAGGAATAAAAAACCCTATTCGATGTTGTATACGGGTGATTTGCTACACTTGAGGACTAAGACGTTCGCCTCAAACAAAGTATCCCCGGCAACCATACCTCCCCAGCCGAAACACAAGACATGAAGAATATCCTTTTTTACGAGTGGTAGTGGCTAGCGGTAAGGCTGGTAGCTAAAAAAATATTAATATTTTCAATTTTTTTTCAATTTTAATTCTCTACCTACCCCACCCCAATATCTCACCATCAAATGGTTTTGACTGGTAGAAACTGCCAATAGGCATTAAGTTCGCCCATTGTTATAAACAATAAAGAAATAAATTAAAAAAAAATCATTGAAATATTTAATGACAGGTACTCACGAAACAAATGAAGATCCTTTCTGGGGTCCTCTACGTAAAGAATCTAGAAACATTAGACATGAAGAACATGCTGCTTCACGGACTATGAAGTTGGCGTTAATGTCCCTTATCTTCTTCATGTGCTATTGTAGGTAATAACAAGTACCTATATTAATAAAAATATACCTAACCTACTCGTAGGTTCGAGAGTTGGAGCGATTCATGTGGACTCAGAGTGCGCAACATTGTAAAAGCAGATGAGGGGAGATGGAGACTAACGGCAGAAAGGTACAATGATTCCATCACTGGATGGAGTGAAGTATATGTACATGGTAGGTCACTATGAAAAGGTGAATTATTATTACAAACCTTACCTACTTACTAGGATAAATAAATAACGTGACACAAACAGCGTCTTCCACCAGTAGACGAATGTGCTAGTGTGTCTCGAAACCGATATAAACATTTGGTTGTTACAAGATGAGTGAGTTTATATACTTCAGGGTCTATTCTTGAAAACAAATAGCCCTTAAGACCCTGAACATTAATTATCCTTAACTCCTAACATAAACGTTAATTTAACCGTGGCAATTATGGGTTCGAAAACCCAGTCTAATGTTTTGTCTATGCACGATTGGATTTGTGCGGCATAAGATTTTCTTAAAATTTAGTAAATCAAGCTATAAGTAAAGCGCACACATCATGGTGCGTGCCACTATAATTCGAATCCTCGAGTAAGAGGTCAGTCTTAGCCACTGGGCTATTACCGCTTATATTATTAACTTATTTTAACTAAATACCTAATCAGTTAAGTTCCAAGGTCCTATGCTCTATCTGTATACTGATATCTCGGAAGTCCTACGCGTCTCACTTTAGTCTACCCAATTTTCAGACTTTCAAACTTCTGTTTGACTTAGAATCTAGATCATTGATTAATCGCATAATGCTTGCATTATTATCTTGCTACATTGTAGTTAATCAAAGCAATTAATCAGTTGATATTGTTTAAGAGGATTTAAATTAATTGTTTGTTTATCTTAAGATTTCCATTGTTTATGTATCGATCACGGGTTACAAGTAGGTACCTACTGAAAATTTACATAATTTGCGTCAGGGATTGAACATCGAAAAAGTAAAACGAATTAATTTTATAAAGCCGATTCACGAGCCAAGGGAATGTCGCCTTTAGATATTTAATGTTGATTTATAATTTTTATAAGAAGTTTTTAAAAATTAATAAATCTTAATAAATAATAAAATACTTTTATTATTTCTCTTTTTAGAGAAGGTGCCAGCATATTCGGGAGCGCCGATATCTCTTCAGGACGGTCAAACAAAAACCGAAATAGAGCTTTCAACTCTACAAAACTCCTATTGTGTGGTCGCAAAGCCTTTTTCAGAGAGCTCCTTAGTTCCTGGACATTGTAATGTGACTCTAGATAGAGCGACTAGAGCTGTGCAAGGAAGGTGGACCGTTTTGTTGGGGTTGCCCGGTCAAGTGTCAGAGTTGCCAGTGTCGAGGCAGATCGCCATTGAAAGTAAGTACATATGTCATATGATGTTGTCATTGCAATAGTATTAGAGATCCTATGTGGGTGCATCATTATAGGTATACGAGGACTAAGATCTTACTTTCAAATTATGGTTCTACAGTAGGTAATCACACTTCACCAACCGAAATAAGACAGAGTTGCGGTGCGTTATGTGGAATTATGCGGATGGCGGCGAAGTGTCTCCCCGGTCTAGTTACAATGACTCTACCACCTAAAAACCTGCTTTACTACTTATTCATCTGGTTATTGTTATTCGTATTAATTGCGAGCGATCGAGTTTTGATAGTTATGGAAAAAGTTTGCGCGCGCTTCTGCTATACAAGTCGTTAAACCTTGTTGTTGGGCTTGTTTGTATGTTGATTCCACTATAGGGACCGTGCAGAAACTACAAAACGCCACCTAGCGGATTAATAGTATTAATACGAAACTGCCACAACTAAAGTGCAATATTGTCCGTTTGTTTTTCATATGTTTTCATAATGTCGCTTAACGAGGAATAACTCAATATTTCACTATAAATTACGGATTAAATTACGTAAAATGTATAAAATGCGATTTTAGTGATATCAAGAATAGTGTGTGTCGTGCGAACGTTGATATTTTTCAAATTCTAAAACTATTTGGTCCAAGTGTTTTTCAATAGAAAATTTGTTGGTATATTAAAAGGGTGTAGAGGATTTTCAGATAACATTGTTTAAATAAAGTGAGCAACGCATAAAGCAGTATCTATTTTAAGATGAATGCCAGGTATTTTGATATTGTGTGATAAATAAAAATGTTTAAATAGAACAAATTCCTCCTTTTCATTGAAAATAAAAATAACTTGAATTTTATATTATAAATCTCAAAACAAATTATATATATTAGTTTCATTTAAAAAACCTTGATAGTTCTTTTTAACCGTTTGAATTCATGTCACGTGTATTTTTAACTGCATTTATCCAACTTTTCGTATAGTTTTTAGCCAGAGCATGTTGGTACTAACAGTGGAAAATTACGAGAATTTACACTAATATATTTATATATTTTATTCTTGGAAGTATTGGAGCATCCATCAATACAAGAATACACTTTTAATGAGCCTTTTAATATACAAAATTATTTGTGATACACTTTTCAAAAAGTTAACATACGGTAGTAATCCTACCCATAAAGCAATATGCAGTTCCGATAAATGACACTAGATGGCATAGGTGTCGCCACGCACGGTCCCTATAGGTACTTACGATTCTTGACCATATCTATACTACTCGGCAATGAGTCATCGTGGCAAAATATTTCTGGAGCCTGGGACATAACTAAGGCTAGGCCTCAGTTTTCATGGTTGCTCACGTTTCTTCTCACCTGACTTTAAATGTTGCAGCGAGACTATCAAAAAATATTCTTTATCGATTTTGGTGCATTGCGATTATTATGTTACTTTGTATTGGAGCATTGCTATTGATTAATATCTTTATGTTTTTAGTATGTATTTTATAATTTGTTTGTTCCTACATTAAAATAAAGTAGATTTTTATTTTATTAGCGGAACGGTTGGACGTTGGGTACATCCATGATACTGCTGCAAATAAATTGCACCTTTACTGCAATATTTTACATACTTCTAAAAATATTACATTTTGTCGTTTTCAAAAAACATCGAATCCTCATGGTTACAACATCGTCGATGGCTTAAGCGATGGCAGTCATAGGTGAGTCTAAACATAACCAATTTTGAGTCTAAGTTTTACTTATAGGTACCGACATTTTATCGATATTTTTAACTACTACGTTTATAGTTTTAGTAAGGTACTTTAACTACTTACGATTCAATATTAGGTACCTACTTCCTTCTTTTTCTTATACAATGTAGTTAAACTGTGTTTACTCACGTATGAAAAATTAATGATAATTATCTCGTAAGGAATATTTAAAATTTAAATCCTATTGATTTAAACCCACTTATCTAGAGGTGTCTAGGGTCTAGGGTGTAGGGTCTAGTCTACCATTGTGGCTTAATGGCGCGGTCCTTAATTCCAAATTACATTTTAGCTACTACGGCGAAGGATTTTCAATGAGGCATTGCGGGATGACTATCGAGAATCCGACCGCGGCGGACTATGGCACCTGGCGCTGCTCCCTCGGAGTGCAGGTGTGGGTTGGCACCGGAATTGAGCAGCAGAGTCCCATGCACGCGCTGATCAGCGTAGCACAAAACACGAGACGTAAGTTAGCACAGTCCGGAGAGTTTCCACTGACGGACTTGGAAAGAGTAGACTGGAGCGTGGATGGTCAACAATCACAGTGCTCAAAACCTCCAGTGTGATTGACCAATTTCTTATCGCCTAGCTCCGCATCAATTGAAACAGTTGATTGGCCAATTCTAGGTTGTTCCGCTCTACTCCGCCCAGCTTCGCGTCAGAAATAACGCACCCTAAGACCCGTTTACCAAGAATGGCACGGACCCATTGAGGACAACAATATAGTAACGACGGAAAAGACAGAGCGGGTCGTAAGAGTTGAAGCTCTCTCTCATATTCCTTTTACGCTGTAAAACAAAACTCAAATGTTTGTGTAAACCATAGAAAACAGAATAAGTAATAGAAAGGAAATAATAACGTATTTGCTCCGAGTCCACTGTAGCCCTTTCGGCTAGCGGCGACACGCCCCAACCTCGCCCCCCCCTCACCCGCTCGAAAATCATTCTGTTGAACTAGAGAGTTCCGAACTTGTATATCGATATCGATATTTTAGATTTTTATCGTAATTCCAAGATGTCTTATATTTTATTTGTTTTTATATTTCTTTGCAACAATCCGCATATGTGGACGTTCCACATTACCACATTTTCCACCGCACTCGGAGACATTTACTCAGAGACAGAACTTTAATGGTTCATTATGAAAATAACGATGACACTAATGTCAATACGAATAAAGACGATTTTATTTGTTTGTTAATGAACATTACGTTAAATGACGTCTCTGAGTGTGGCCGTTTGGTATGGACCCACCACCGCCATTATATAATCACAACTATTTTTCTGAGAACATTTACTCTAATAAATAAATAAATAAGCCTTTTATTTCTCATTTCATTTAACATAACATTAGCTTTAACAAAATATTTTATCACAAAATTTATTTTATTATATTTCATTTAAATTCACTTAAAATAATCTTTATAAATTTAATCATATTAAATTATTTTCGATGCCCTAGGTACATCCCTAGTCGTACTATGCCATGGTCGATGTTTGTCAATGTTGCCGCTTTAGCGACTTCACTAGTTAATTCGCGGGAAAAACTTCAGTTTTCGCGGAATAAAAATATTTTACAATTTCTGGAGAATTTTGAACCGTATTGTAGATGTTTTTCTCAAAACGTTGTTTAATGCCCCTAGTTAATTTATGATTCGTGATCTTTTTATTATTCAAGAATTGACAATTTTAACAACTTACTAATATAGTTCTTTACTAAAATAGATTAATAGTTTATTCTAAAGTACTTTAGTAAAAATAATAACTTAAACATTTCCATATCTAATTCATATCTTAGTATATGATTTTGCGCAAATGAATTACAAGACCGCTCTTGTATAAGCGTTAATATAAAGAATTGAGGCCTCCACTTATTGCAGTAAATAGCCCTACCCGGCATTCGAACTTGAAAAGCAAAATTTTTTTCCCATATTTACCTTGCGAAACTTTTAGATTATCTAGGAATTTTAAATTGTGCAGAGCGGCAACACTGGTGATCGTATCGTAACATGTCGCGATGAGTTGATTAATTTTCTATGAAATTTATGTATTTATGAAGTGTAAAACACTTGAATACACTAACTGGTGATAGGAAATTCATTCATTAGAGACATTTCATTTATTGCTCCTATCCCAGCACGTAATAACTGCACAAGTCGGCATATTTTAGCCTTTTTTTCAGCCACAGTTACGGCGCGAAGGCTCGAAAGCGACTGGAGCGGTTGATCACGCGTTCTGCCTTATAGAAGAACTGTTGTGCTCATGTTGGGGTACGCGTGCCCCGCCCACATAGCCGTTCTATTACTATTCTGTTTTCTATGGTGTAAACGCTCTCGTAAACCTATTTAATTCGTTCGCCTATTATATTGATATATCTCGTGCGGATAAAGAAACGATCTGTAAATGGCGGACGGTCTCATGCTATCTCGTTCATATCGTCGCTCTGTCTATAGGTACTCGCACGTAGTGGTACGACGTACAAAATAAATAATCAATTTGGATTAGCATTCGCGGTGTCTCGACGCACTCCAGTGACTCCATTTCGTAAAATTTTAATTCTGTTTAGTTACAACGACTGTTGTGTTATTTGTTGTTTATGTTAAGTTTAGATCTTTGGTTGTTTAAATGGCTTCTAGGAAACGCGGGAAGATTCTTCATAGTGATGCTCGACAAATAGTCTACAACGTAATTATATATTTTGAAGAAGAAAAGAGACTGGAGCGTTATCACCCTTGCAATTTAGTAGCGCACGGGCAAGTATGGCAACCGGTTTGGACCCCAGCACGATATCGAAGATGAAAAAAGAAGGTTAATATTTTACTAGACTTTTTTTTACTGACGCTACCATAAGTACCGGCCACCATTACCAGATTGTTTCTTTATCCGTTCGGCTTATATCATTCATCATTTCATAATGTTGATATTGATTAATATCACGCAATTAGGAAGTGCTGTGACGTAGCTCGGTCTGGTTGCACGTGTATGTACCTATTATCTCCGTGACATTAGCTTTATTAGTGGCTAGTGCTTCTTATCGCTAGAAGAATAATAGTGTAATTGGGGTCATTAACTGATCTAATTTTACTAATCGCTCGTAGGTACTGCGGTTTTGGACTTGGCAATAAACTGCCTTAGTAGCTTAAGGTCTATTAGTAGGCTCAGAGTAACTAGTAAGTTTGCCGCATAATGGCAGTTTAACGATCCGAAAACTTTGTCCCTATATAAATTCGGTATTAGTGCAATGCAGTATTGTTAAGGATTTGTACTTTGGAAATATTTTTTGTTTGTTATTAATCTTTCGTTGCAAGGTTTAAACTTAATATATTTTGTAAATTACAGTTTCAGAAATTATTATTTATCGGTCTGGTAATAACATCATAATAAGATACGGCGGCACTAAAATGTTGAAGCCTGGGAGTTTTCTAGAATATTTTCAAAGGCATTTTATCCATCAACCTGCAATAGGCTAGTGTGGAGGATAGTTGGTTATATTCTCTTTATTATAAAAGGAGACCCTACTGACCCGACCCTGCAGTGGGTCACTGAAGGGTTTCAACTTTCAGACAAAGTAGTGAACGGAACTGCTTCAATTTCATATAAGTTGGTTACAAACGAAAATAACTTTTATTTTCAGGGTTACGACGCGATTTATTAAGCAACGATAATGAAAATAGGAAGACATTTGTCCAAGAGGACATGTCATTCACAATAATGTGCCGCGCAGAGTTGTCACTTCAATACTGTTGGTTCCAACACCCCAATGGGTCGCAGTTCACCCCCGTACAATTGGTGGATGAGAATCAGCCGTTTTGGTACGTAGGATTTGCACGTTTTCATCGTTTTCAGGGAACCTTAACAAACGGACGCTTTTAGTCGCCACCTAAAATAGACTTTTATTCGTCTGTCACATGGCTGTGTCTTTTGAACGGTGCCTTAAGGTTGCGCGCGAACTATAGTGTAGTAGTAGAACTACCGTGTAGTGTACCGTGTACCGTGTATACCTACATGCTACGTACATATATTATGCATTTAGTAAAAAGCGGTTATATTACAAAATAATTTAAAAATATTACATGAATGACACTACAATTTTATTTATTTGTTTAGATAATTATGAAGCTGACGCTTTAAATAAATTATGGGTATATATACAAAATACGTTAAAGATGAATATTATTAAAATGGGTAAAAAGTGCCTACCTACTCGTATATTCTTTCGGCCTTTTATTGCTCTGTGTTATAAACAAAAACGTAAAAGCGTAACACGCTAGATTAAGTCGTATATTAGGTAAATATACAGTGACACGAAATCCTACGTTTACAAATTTGACTCGCACGCGGCCATTTTCAGTTTTATACAATATCCCTGTGGCACCCAAATCTCTCGTTTTCATTATTATTTAAATTTGTGGCATTAAAATGTAGATATTGCGAGTTAAAAAAATGAGAATAAACCTGAATGTTGAGCTATGCATACGGAACAGTAATGATGTTGATTTATTTTGATTCATAGATGGTAGAAGAGTCATCGTAGCTCCACGGGGAGAAACCACCTTTCGACCTTCGTAATCCGTCATGAACATGTTCTTTATAACTTTAGTTTCGGTTGGGGAAGTGGTTGATACGTACTTTATCTCATTATCTACTAGATAATCTTGAGAGAGTGAGAGTTAGAGCAATGTAACTGCTGTATGTATAAGGACGTAGGTATTCTAAGATATCATTTCCGTCTTATTTGAAATTGGTTGGGAAGTGGGTATCCGTGTGTTGCATTTCAGTGGCGATTTTTTTTCTTTAAAGAGCCGAGCGCTCCATTTCAGTTCTCACTTTATACAATACAAGTAATATCTATAGGTATTCTGGCGAGAGTTTACAAACAGGGGATTGCGGCATTACATTCAAACATGCTACAATGGAAGACGCTGGTAACTGGATTTGCCACATGGGTCCCAGAAACCAACTGGGGATAGAAGTAACGGATCAGGTGCAAGTGCGCGTGACCGGGCCTCTAGCCGCCAATGAACAAGAAATCCCGGTAACCATTCATGGAGAAGCTACGTTGTACTGTCATACGTCTAATGGGAAGAGGCCCCTAGATTACTGCCGATTTTTCAGTCCCAGTAGAATCGGTATACGCATCGACAGCAATGTAACTGAGCAGAAGTAAGTTGTTTTTCTTTAGCAACTGAATTTTATCTTATTAGGTACTACTTAAGTAGACTAGGTATACTTGGCAATGCAAAAGTAGATACTTTATAATTTTATCACGTATGTATCGACGTTACTTGAATAGGTACTTTTTTCAGTGCCATATTAGACCGGTTTTACTTCACGCCGGACCGCAATTTGGATTATGGGGACTGCTCCCTGAATATAAAACGAGTCCTTGAAGAAGATATCGGAAAATGGATCTGTGCAGCCGTAGTCAATGATGATCTGATGGAATCCAGAGATACTATGATTCTCTTCGTCGCTTCTGATCATGGTAAGATACTAATACGATCATCTACGATTCAATGTTGTTATCATCAAACCAACCCTTACTTTGAACGCAGCTTAAATAAATTCAATCTCGTCAATTCTAATACCTACGTCATCCTATTGCTAAATTATTATTACTGCTATATATATTTACTAAATAAAATTGAATTGTCAATTTCCATGTTTTAGCGACTAAGCGAACAAATCTAAAACTAATCTTACGTTATTCGTTGGTCACTGCTTCGTCTAACTACCTACTTCCTTCCTTCCTTTCAGCTCTTGGTAGTCCACTGCTGAACATGAGCCTCCCCTAATCGACGACACTCCACCCTGGGCCCTTTGAATCCAACGGTTTCCCGCTGCCTTCTTTAGGTCATCAGTCCACCTGGCAGGAGGGCGGCCTTTTGCCTAAACGTGGTCGCCATTCGACCGTTTTCCCCATCGGTTGTCAGTCCTGCGAACGATGTGGCCAGCCCATTGCCACTTAAATTTGCAAACTTTGAGAGCTATGTCGGCCACCTTCGTTCTTCTATGATTTTCATCATTTCTGATTCTTTTCCGTATTCGATTCCGTAGAGAAATACCAAGCATAACTATCTCCCTTGCCCTCTGAGAGACCCTGGAAAACAGGACCTTCGAAAATAGCTTATAAACGTGGCTCAGAAGCGGGATGGGCCTGTAGTTCTTCAGATGGGTTTTATCGTCCTTCTTGAAGAACAGTAGGTACCACCAAGTTTCCACTCCACGCCTCCGGGGTACTTCCACTACTACCTATCAAATAAGATGTATCCCTTATTTTCACCGCAAAACAGCTACTCGTGTTCCTTACAATTTGTTCACCGTTTGGAGAAGTAATCACTTTAGTTAGTTAGTATCGTACCTAACGTTGTTCATGATCAAGACAAGTGTTTGTAGTTGAATTTTTAATTCGTTAGTTGAACTTCGAACGTTTGAATTGTGTGACTAGTGAATTGTCTTTTTTTCATATATTTAACAAATGCAATTTCCAATACGAGTTCTTCTTTCGCAAGAACCGTTATTGAATCGTGATTTTTAATACTAAAAATATAGTATAATCGAATGTACAGGATCTACGAAAACCCTAAGATCTTACTTCCAGATTGCAATAAAGGATATAGAATATGGCGCAGCATGATTTATTTTAAATTTTTAATGTTTTTATTTATTAAACACACTTATTAATTTTATTGAATTATCTTATGTTTGTCAAAACGTAACAAAACTTAATGAAACATATCTATTGATATATTTTGCACCCTTTTGAGTGCCCCTCAGGGAATCAGATAGGGAGAAAAAATTGGGTGGAAAAATGCCCCGGGCTTTCATTAGTTGGCTTGTTTGCTACGTACGCAATTGGAGCTGTTATATAAAATAAAACCATTTCCTCTACTTGATTCTTAATATATATGTAAGGCTATGTTATCATTTTAAGTATTTTGATATTTTAAAACCTGGATTAATGGATTAATGTACGTTATTTAATCTCTCTGGTCCAAATTTTAAAGTACAATGTAGGAAAATAAATCATATAAAAAAAGAAGATATATCTGCTCAAGATATTTAAAAATGCTGTCTTTTATATCTTCAATCAATAATTAATTTACTTCAATTAGATATAATACAAAACACCTCGTGTACAAACATTGTAATGATTATTTTGATTATCATAATACGAGCTATGCCCGTGAATCTGCCCACGTTCAGTTTAGTTAAGATTAGTATAGTTGAGTTCATAAGAGAAGTGAAGTGGAAGTAAAATAAACTAGCCAGAGGGTAGTGATATACCTACGCCTTTCGGAAATTTTCTGGCACATTTCAAATCAAAGGGTACCTAAGGGTGTTGAGGGATATCACTTTGATTTGAAATGAAGACCAGAAAACCTGTATGTAGTATAGGTCCCTATTATTATTAGGACGTAAATTTAATGTAAGAGGTACGTTAAAATAAAAATAGGTAATACTTTCTAGTCGAATACTGAACGCAATTCAGAACTAGAAGAGACTCGGTAAAATCTAGAAGCTTGTGGGGCTAATGAAGTATAGCTTGCGAAAAATAGCAAGGAGTGTCGAAAACCATCGAGAAAGATCTATTGAATTAGAGCAACACTCGAGTTCACAACATCGGAACATGATATACGTCCAGTAGATCTTCAAGGTTCTATCTTAAGTAATATGTAAGAGTTTTCTATTCTATTTCTCGGAACTCTAAAATAAGCCATCGTTGAGGTTTTGAAATCCGACGGATAATTATAGATAGGTACTTGATTCATCTAATTAGTACATCTTATTATATCGAAAAGATAAATTATGTAAAAAGTACTTATACTAGCTGACCCCGCAAACGTTGTTTTGCCATATACGAATCGAGGGTTAAAAGTGGACTATTAAAAAATAGGGGTTGTTGATAGAAGGGTGAAAATTTTGGGTTGTATGTATTATCTGATTCCACATTATTGAAAAATAAAAATAAAAAAAAATGTCCAAAAAATAAAATAAAAATGTTAGGTGTGGACAACCCTTATCACTTAGGGGTATGAAAAATATACAGTAGCCGATTCTCAGAACTACTGAATATGCATATAAAATTTCATAAAAATCGGTCAAGCCGTTTTGGAGGAGTATGGTAACTAAGCTGTGACAATAAAGCACGCAGCAAAGTATGCATCATTTCTAGGTTTTTCCACTGTAAGTAAAATCACCTTCATATGTTCTGTATGGCATAATTCTCACACAAATGTATGTTATGTTTGAAAAGGTTCACCTATTTCTTGGTACTCTAAAACTGGTTATTGTTGAGGTTTTGAAATCCGACGGAAAATTACTTATTCTTACTTATGAATTCATCTGATATCAAATCGATAATATAATTTTATTATTTACTTACCTATACAAAGTAGGTTCCTCGGACTTGCGTGGTACGGTGTGATAACAAAAGACTGAATGTGAAAACATGTGATTTTTACTACTTATTATCAGGATAGGTTAAGTATATGCCTGGACTTGTGAATTGGCATGATTTATTGTGAAAAATTCTTTGTAATAAAGAAACGACAATAATTTTGTGTTCATCTTACGTTGGCAACAGTTCAGTTGGTGACGGAAACATTGCAGTTATATACAATTGTTATTTAATTTTTAATACTAGCTGACTCGGCAGGCGTTGCTCTTTGCTCTCTACCGCATTTTGAACCTCTACTTGAAATTAGAATACCACTAATTACAATTACCTTTTTACGTTGTTAAGTTAAATTTATTGCTATCCATTTAGGACCTTTATAATTTGACTTTGTGGTGGTAAATGACGGACTGGCTGACAAAATATTTCCATCACCTTAGGTATATGTTGAAACATGGTCTTATCATTCCCAATCATCGAGGAGTTCCGCTGAGTATCTCTGCAACCCGTAGTGGTGGGCAACTGAACCAATTTTAAACATTTATGTTAAACTTACACTTTTATTTACTTCAATTGTAGTAACAAACACTTAATTCGTTTCTTTAAGCTGCAGTTTGAAGTGATCATAGAGTATCATAGTTACCTGCGTTGACCCTATTTCATTTGTTACAGCACAGCGTCTCCAAGCAGGCATTATAGGTGCAACCGCGGGTCTTGGTTTACTGGTAGTAATATTGGTCGGCTACTTGTGGTACAAACGTGGACCTCGACTGCCGTTGCCATGGCGACCAACGTGTGACTCGGGACCAAACATGCGCGTCACCTTCAGGAACCACAATGGTGGGTCGTTGGGCTCCGAAAACAGTGATATTATAAGCTCCACTAGTAGCGCTAGTAGCACTGAGGTGGAAATAATGAGTCGATAAAGATAATGATCCTTGAATTACCCTTTTTTATTGTAATCCCAATAAAGTAAAAGGTTAATTGAGAGTGATATTTAACTTCATTTTAATTGAAGGAAATATTAAATGAAAAACAGAAGGTACTCTTAGATTGAATGAATAGGGTAAGTAGTAATAATTATAGGGTGACGAATATTCAGTATGTTTCGAGATGTCTAACCTTTTCACTAAGAGTCCAAGGCCTTGATAAATGTAATAATTTTAATATTTAGTTCTTGGCTAACAATTTAGATCACTGAAACCAGAGAATGATTAACCCAATATAGAGTAATTTTTTGCCCAGTGATTTAGGCCCCGTAGGGCCAAATTCAGAAGTAGGTACTAGCATTTAAGGTACTTACAAAAATTTATTTGGTAGGTATCAGATATGATATACAAATATTACTTTGAATTACATATTTTCTTATGTTTATTTTTGTATTTATTGTACAATAAAAATATATATTATTCTTTAAACCAATAAAGTAATAGATCAAACAATGACTTATAAAAACATTCTTATAACCTAGGTACTTAAATAGGACGTAATCTAATAACCGCGCCGAACCCATTGTTATAAAATATACCACTTTGACGTGTAGTGACACGATATGCAAATATGAGCTCATACTTATTTACGTAATTAGCTAATACATATTTACAAAGAATCTGATCGATTACTGAGATATGACAGGATATTTGGCCAAATCGATTCTGCGCAGAATTGCTAGTTATATTTATTCAAAAGGTTGATAAATGTTGGAACAGTAATTAACTTTGGGATTACGCTTCGTTGTATGATCGGTGATACTAAGGTAAGTGTCCACATCAACCTACTTGTTCTCTGAAGTCTTCTGCTGAATAAGATACACACATACACACGAAGAAGTAATGCAGATATAGGTACATAGATTGCATTATTACTAGTAGAAATGGCTTATTGGCTCTATATTTAGTCAGAAATTTTTTAAGTGTTTTAAATTGACTAAGTTTGTAAAGTATAAACTGTAGATTAGTGTAGATACTCTCCGATATACCTATAGTTTACAAAAGTCGGTACCTACTAGAAGTGGTGATAGCGACAGACTGAATGCGTGAATTCAAACGATATAATTAGCATTATATTGATAACATATTTAATATCACAATCTATGAGCGATTATATCCCTTAATGATTTGATTGATGGTCACTTTGGAGAAGAATTTGTTAATGACTTTGACGCAGGCGCGGACGATTTGCTTGACGACCGGCGGCGCAAGATCATCCATCAGCTGTCTCCAGTTTTCGTTGGCGAATTGCAGTGTGGTCTCCGCTGGAACATAAAATTAAAATTCAACCTTAATAATAAAAAAACGAAAAAAATAATAGTTTGTAGCGTATTGATTTGGTACTAGCAAATTAGATTTTTTACCTCAAAACCATACAAACGCCCAATATAAACAATGCTTGTGATTGGACACGCTTTTAAGTATGAAATTTTGTGAAGGTACTAAGTAACTAAATCTTGAGTCTAAAAATCTGTAGATATACCAAGCGTCACACTTAGATGTTGAAATTTAAATGTATTTCTCATATACATTCACAAAAAAAATTGTTATTAGACTTATAAGTTATGGCACTTATCGAACAACTATAAACTTAATTACTTATCACACGGTTGCTTATTTTAACAAGTGCCTACCTAAGTCATTGTAACATTAAGTGTGTGTTATTAAGTGTAGATTTTATAATGCTTATAAAAACTAGTGTCAGTATATTATTATGGGGCCATAAAATGCTATTATTATGATCTCAGCAACTGACTGACTCCAGGATATATGATTACTAGCGAAAAAAACAAACAATAGAAGATATTTGCTTTGCCTAACACGTAATTAATTGATCTTCTATTGTTTCTCCATACAAAATACTCTCCATACAAAATACTTAATAGAGAATTAATAAAATCGTTTATTTATCGTATGCTTTGTCATCCAACGCAGCTTAGATTTCGCTACGAAGATATAACAAGTTATCTTTGCCACAGATTGGGATTATAAAGAGCTTTTCCGATACGGATGATAAAATGTTATATTTGAGTTATAAAGTTATAATTGTTCAAAAGTAGCGACGCATTAATTTGGAAATTTAACAGCTTACTGTAATAAATATCTTATTTCAGTGTCCTCTTGTTTCGGAAGTTTATTGGTTGGTATAACTTTGTCCCAAATATTTCTTGTACAAGTTAAAATAAAGAGAATCTAAGGTAGACCATTTCTATCAATAGGTAGGTAGGTACTATTAGCACCTGTAATGTAGGTTAGATTGCTAACACAAAAATTAAAAGAAATCTAAAAACTAGAAAGCAGCATGTTGGCATTCGACCTAATGGTTACTTACCAAGTTGCTTGTTGCCATTGAATAGGTTCCTCAAGTCGAAGTTAGTGGTTTCAATTTCGTACTTGTAATTAGGTGTGGTCAGCTTCAGGTGCTCGCCTTTGCTGTCGTTGTAGTGAGTGAGTTTGGAGTTGATTTCTACCTCAATGTTTTCTGTGGACCAAAACAAAAGCTATGTAAGTAGCTAAACATTTTTTCAAAGTAATTTATTCGGTTTTGCATGCACAAGCAATGCCAACAGGCACGACCGAGTTTCATAGGGCACACACACGTAACGACAAACCTGCACAAACCTCAGTTCAAGCCATCATGGCACCGGTAGCGGTGGTCGACGTAAATAAAAATGTTAGGCGTGGACAACCCTTATCACTTAGGGTTATGAAAAATAGATATTATTATAATATATTGTATCAGGCGTTACTTTGCGGAAATCCATCGTTATTTAAGTTGTATTTATATTTCTTTGCAACAATCCGTACACGTGGAACTTGTTTTGGTATGGACCCACCACCCTCCCTTATCTCTCTGAGTAGGTATATACCATGCACACGGTTGGTTGCAACCAACCGTTGTAGAGTCCACATCACCTGATGATGCTCCGTTTTGGGGCGAAACACGTGTCGTGTACTATTGGAATCAGTTGTTATGGTATATACCTACTCAGAGAGATAAGGGAGGGTGGTGGGTCCATACCAAAACAAGTTCCACGTGTGCGGATTGTTGCAAAGAAATATAAATACAACTTAAATAGATATTATTATGTAGTTGCCGATTCACAGACCTACTGCATATGCATATAAAATTTCATAAAAATCGGTCAAGCCGTTTCGGAGGAGTATGGTAACTAACGTTGTGATACGAGAATTTTATTTATAAGAAAAATTCTTCTATAATTGCATTTCGTTTGCGTGTCGACATTGTTACGTAGTGCTTGACGTGTGACCCATCCCCTCCGCAATCACTGGATAACTGAAGCCCCGCTGCCACACACGTTCAGGCATGCCTGCATAAGCATAACCGAGCGGCAAAAAATATCAATTTTCATATTTAAAAATTTGCTTGCGCAGACAAGGAGTCATGTCATGTCATACACACGTTCAGTTATGCCTGCACAAATGAACTGTGCAAGCATAACTGTCGGTTATAACCTAACGTGTGTGTCTGGCAAGGTACTTCTACCAAATCTAACCCCAGCTTATTTAAACCCCTAAGGGATAAGATGTTTGCCTCCGAGCAAGGACAGCAGGTAATTACTTGATAAATCAATTTAGGTAAACTTAATAGGTAATGCTATCAGACTGGTCCTCTCCTTCAACTTTTCACCCGCGGTGAGGCCAAGAATACCAAGATTTTAGTTTATAATTAGAAACAATAATTAGAAACTATACTTATGATACTTACTAGCTTTAATAATGGCATCTCCGTTGCCTTTGATAGGTAAAATAAGAATTTGCCCATCAATGTCATACAGGGCTTTTAAACTTAGGGTGCCTTTGAATTGCAACTTGAAATTCTCTTCACCTTCGCCAAATTTGATTCTGTAATTAAAAAAAATTGAATTATCTAACTTTTTAGATCGCTAGCAATCTACTCATACTACTCCAGTGGCGGGGCTATGCGTGTTTCAGGCACTACGATATTGATTTTCAAAAATCCAATGATGCAGTTTTAGTTTTCATCAAAATCGGTCCCCAGATCCTTTTCAGTATTTTTCGCTAGGTATTCATAGTTTTGGATATCCCCATTGTATATAACCAATAGTCTTTCATATCTAGTGTTTTGCTGGGGATGTGTGATTGCTAAAGAATATCAGCTGCAAGCTCGATTTCTATTTCCATATTATAGAAAATTCCGCATTTTTGCATAATTTTCCTACTTATATTGTGATAATAACTTACTTAAAATCTGTGAGCTTAGAGTTACTGAGTCCATGCATTGAGGCGTTTTTGAAGGACAATTTGAGTCCGTTTCCATCTACCACAATGTCTTCTAAATTTAAAGGGTCTATAGAAGCCACGTGCATTTCTGGAATTCCTTTCGTGAAGTTAGCGAGACTATTTTCTATCTGCTCCCTAATACACGACGCGAATTCATCGTCTTTATAATCACATGGTACTATGTAGGAAGCTGTAATAAAAAATAGTATACAAACATTTGCATTAATAAAATAGTACATTAATACAATAGCATAACTCGATGCATGTATGTATGTGTCACTAATTCACTTAAGAAATATTCACTACAAATAATTACTACTTAATTTAATAATTATCTTATATATAAAATTCTTCGCAGTAGGCCAGCGTGGTGGACTAAGGCCTACATCCTTCTCATTGTGAGAGGAGACCCGACCCTGTAGTGGGTCATTAATGGGTTACTTACATATAAAATTCTCATGTCACAATTTTAGTTACCATACTCCTCCAAATCGGCTTGACCGATTTTTATGAAATTTTATAATCATATGCATATTCACTAGGTCTGAGAATCGGCTACTGTCTATTTTTCATACCCCTAAGTCGAAAACCCTTATCGTTTTCGCAAAACAACGTTTGTAAAAAAGTATTCGCTGGACATATTGTATCTATGTACATAAGTTCTTATTAACAATACCGTATTATGAACAAATAATACCTACGGTACATTCTATTTCATACTAGCTGACACCGCAAACGTTGTTTTGCCATATAAGTTATCGCGGGATGAAATATTATTAAATTACTAAAATGACTATTAAAAAATAGGGGTTGTTGATAGAAGGGTGAAAATTTAGGGTTGTATGTATTTTTTAATGCCACGTTATTAAAAAATAAAAATAAAATTGTCCAAAAATAAAATAAAAATGTTAGGGGTGGACAACCCTATCACTTAAGGGCATGAAAAATAGATAGTACTATCCAATTCTCAGACCTACTGAATATGCATATAAAATTTCATAAAAATCGGTCAAGCCGTTTCAGAGAAGTATGGTAACTAACATTGTGACACGAGAATTTTATACATATACGGGATTACCCGTAAAACATGAGCAACCTCGCAGCACTAGGTAGCTAAGACCATAAGCAACAACTTTTGTTCTATAAGTTCGAACATAACTCAATAGGTATATAAAAAATAAATGGTTAAACAAGTTTTTGTTGCACTGTTGTGACATTTGTAAGTCTACGAAAGTATGTTTCATTCATGAATGCTCGCTTATATAATATATTGTAAGTAGATGAAAAACGATGAAATAAAAAATAACTAAATAAATAAAATTATTATCGGTTCAAGATTTTAGAACAATTCCTATTCCTTCAATATATGTTATATATTTCTGTGATAAATCTTGAGGATGATTCGTCGACGAATACGATGATCTTACAAATAAATAAATTCACAGTAAAAATTATAATTATACAATGAATTGGAAAGAATATATTTCATCGTTTGTGTATTTACTTATGTAACTTTCGACACAGATTTTCCGCGGAAAAAGTTTGCGTAAATATTCTGGAATCCACACTTAATCATAGTTTGGCTCATAATATTGATTGAATATGTTTTTATTGTAATAAAAGTGCGGTGACTTGTATGCGAATCATATTAATAGGCATGATGACTAATTTTCAAAAACTCTTCTATGATATTCAGAAGTTTCTATTATGTCTAAAATATATCATATTTTTGTAGAAAATTAAGGTTTTTGTGTAATAAAATTACATTTAAATTTTAAATTTCAAATTCATTCCAAAACGCTCGCCCGTGTCATGGCGTCTGTCATTGCGCCACGGCTCAGTAAAAAATGACAGATCGCGTATTATATGCTTACGAAAAAAATGACGTTAACTAAGGCGTGACGTAATTTGACGTAATTCGATCTGATGGGTGTTTTAGCTATCATGGCGGATTGTTGTATTTTGTAGATTTATTTTAACAAATAAATTATTAATCTCGACATTAATAAGAGAATAAATACATTTTTCAAAATCTTTGAATCCTATTTCATTAGATCAGATAAATATTTTGGCGATACTTGATTACTGTCATCATGCCTAATCGAGTTGCCGCCGTGAACCGACCGATGGCGCTGCCGTAGCTTTGCCACGATATCCAAGTAGTGAAATATGTTTTATAATTAACTACTTATGCGATTTTGACTTTATACAAAAATATCAAATATTTCCAGAAAGTAAACAAATGAGACAGCTGAGTAAGAATTAGGTACACATGAGTGTTTTCCGGGTTTTTGTTTATGAGCTAAAAAGACTTCGATTTTTGTTAGGTTTAGATCTATGTAAAATTAGATATATTTATGCATCTCTATGCCCATTAGTTGTATTTTTTAAAGTTAGTTTTTAATTATTCCACCAATATTTTATTTTACATATTTCAAATTTGACTAAGTAAATAAGTAGACATAAAGCAAATACAAGTACCTACTTAAATCCAAGGATTTGTTAGAAAAAATGAGATGATGTTTTGTCAACTTTGCATAAAAATATTTGAACATAAACTAAGAAGCACCTTGAATTACGAATAGGTAGGTGTACACTGGTTTGCAAGAAATAGATATGATATAAGTATGTGACATGGTACCTACCATATAGGTGGCCGAAAGGTGAACAACTTTATTTTAAATTTTCTAGTGATATTTTATTGTTTGATAAAAGATAAACTCGCTTTTATATATGAACTACTATCTCTTATTAGAATTAGGGCTATTTAAAAATATGAAAAATAGCTAATTGACATTATGATAATCTTCTCGATAAGAAACACATAAAAAATTATTTGGGTTTTTGAAGATAGTTTTTCTTACTTTAGTAAGCTAACATAAAATGTTGAATTTTTAGAAACTTTAAGTTTTTCTGTAGAAAGAAAACTTCCAATTGATTGCATGATAGATATTCACGGGAAATGTTTAAAAGCTTTTTCTAAAAATAAGAAAGAAGAAGATAAGAATAAAGACATAATAATAATTGATTATATTTATAGGTGGCTACTTGGATATTATCAAAGTTATGTTTCTTATATTTTTTTTTACTCAAAAGGAATGGCTATGGAAAAAGCTTAATATATAAAATTCTCATGTCACAGTTTTAGTTACCATACTCGTCCAAAACGCCTGACCGATTTTTATAAAATTTTATATTATGCATATTCAGTAGGTCTGAGAATCGGCTACTGTCTATTTTTCACACTCCTAAGTGATAAGGGTTGTTCACACCTAACATTTTTATTTTATATTTTGGATAATTATTTTTATTTTTTAATAATGTGGCATTAAGAAATACATACAACCCTAAATTTTCCTTTATCATATGTAAATATAAAAATCATTCCTTCTAGATAGTTTTTATGATAGTTTCTTTAACAATAACATCAAATTTTTACATACAAAAAATAGTAGGTCTTTGTTTTAACTGTGAAAATATTATATAGTTAAACAAAACAAAGTAGTTTATTACCCCAAGGAAGGTTAGTTAACACCTTACCATATTATTTTTATTGTCGGTACCTATACTACAAATAAAAGAATACAATTAACATGTTCTATTCTGTCGTTTTCAATTTAATATAGTCCTGCGATTCGTATCGATTTCCCAATACAATAGGTGCTAATCATTTATGCCACCCACGTTTATTTCATTGAAGGCAAGCCCTGAAGATAACTGCGTATAAATTCTAATTAAGTTATCTATCTCATAAGTTCCTTTTCTTGCTATCATATTATATCAAACAAAGGTAGGTAGATGTGGCCTAAGGGTGTCTGCAACAATAACTAAAGGATTTGGTAAACATACTATTCTCATCGTAAACTTACCGACTTCAACTTTTTTTTTCTTGTCGATTGTCAATAGTTTTCACAGCGCATGAGCTATTTCTCTAAGGAGTAGTATGTAGGTACGTAAAATTTTTGAAAGTAAAATATAGCATAACTCGATGCATGTATGTATGTGTCATTAATCCACTTAAGAAATATTCACTACAAATAAATACTTACTACTTAATTTAATCATTATTTTAGTATATAATTATTAATCAGGTCAAAAAAGTATTCGCTGGACATAATATATATTATGTATCTATGTACATAAGTTCTTATTAACAATACCGTATTATGAACAAATAATACCTACGATATATTTTATTTCATACTAGCTGACCCCGCAAACGTTGTTTTGCCTTATACTTGTAAGTTATCGAGCGGGATGAAAAATTATTAAATTACTAAAATGACTATTTAAAAATAAGGGTTGGTGATAGAAGGGTGAAAATTTTGGGCTGTATGTATTTTTAATGCCATATTATAAAAAAAATTAAAAAATTGTCCAAAAAATAAAATAAAAATGTTAGGGGTGGACTTAGGGATTTGAAAAATAGATAGTAGCCGATTCTCAGACCTACTGAATCAATAAAATTTCATAAAAAGCGGTCAAGCCGATTCGGAGTACCTAAGTATAATATGGTAACTAACATTATACCGGTAGACTTTTATAATATACTTAATAAATTTAATGAAACCCTAATTAACCTTTTTCTAAGTACATATTTATAAGGTTTATGTCAGGGTATCCAAAACTTGCCCGAGAACTCAGTCAGTAAAAATTGGTCCTTAACTAGCTATAAATAATATAGACTTAAAACTTACGTAGTAAACCATCTTCGGCATGCGTGTGAGAGACGATCGCGATTATTGCCAGGTAATACAGCATTGGTTGCATATTGTTGTGATAAGAAACAAACAATTATGACAAGAATTTAGAATTTTCATAGGACCAATGAGTATTTACCGAGGACCCGACACCCACTGTGTGCGAACAGGCATTGTGATTCTTATTTATGTTTCGCGCTAACGAGATGTCGAGTACCTTGGATCTGCATCAAGTTTGTACGTACTATCTTCATTCTCATTTTTTCCGCTTATTGCAAATTAATAGGTACCTACGTTGTTTTATTGTCATGCCCGTTTCCTGACGCTTACATTCTTAAGACATTGTTACAATAGCACCTATTTAACTTCAATAGGGTTGTGTCCTACGAGTCAATTGAGTCATGAGGTTATAATTTTTTCGAGTCAACTGAATAATTTTTGGTTGTATTCCCACTGAGCAAAATTCATTTTTAGACATATTGGAAGGTGGGCTATATATTCAGATAATCGTGAATGCAAGCTGCATTACATTTAGCAGAATTACATTGTGAAATTAATTGAGAATGATGGAAACATCCCCATTGATTAAACAATTGAAAGGGTTTAAATATTTTTCTTAAATGAACTGGCGAATATTGAAAAATAAAGCATTTTTGAATAATTTTTAAAGGCATAAAATAGACTATATTTTTTGTATTCGATTACAGAAACCAGAAAACATAAAAAAGGTGTTCAGATTGTCACTGGTTTGTTCTTGTTTACATATCTATAAATATGATAAATAGGAAAAAATTGTTTGTTTTGTGTGTGTGTGTGTGTGTATAATAATTAATTAAATAAATAAATTTATTTTATTTTTATTTTATTTTTGTAATGAATGAACTCAAAAACTACTGTGCCGATATCAAAAATTCTTTCACCATTGGAAAGCTACATTCAGCCTGAGTAACAAAGGCTATATTTATTGCTAGAAAAAATTAGGGATCCTAACGTAACCCAAGGTGTAAAAAAGTGCCCTAAAACGTCTTCCGTCGCATGCGCTGCGGAAACTATTGATAAAAGAACAAAAGTATCTTCTACAATATTTAAGAACACATCAATATCTAGAAGAAACTTCGCGATATCAGTCAAATTAATTGGCAGAGCGAAGCCTGCCGAGTCAGCGATTAGGTAATAAAACTAGCTAGCCTGTTTTCGGCATCCTACAATAATATGCTTTTATTTTTTAAATACCGTAGGAAGTTGTTTTGCACCTTTTCTTTAAATTTTTTGTTTTATATTTTATTACAATATTATAGGTACAGGTAGAAGTACCATACGAGTGTGTAGATTTCCTGGTTGAGAAGTCACTGTTGCTCATGGGCAACCAGATTCAACCTCGAACAGAACCGAATGTCTAAAGTTGCATTAATTTATAAATACGCTGTAACCTATAACTGAGAAGATAGCCGCCTCAAAACTGGCACTCTGTAACCATGTGGTTACAGTGAAGCCAACAAGCTCTTTTGTTTTATTGGGGGAGAAGACATCTTCTTGTTGGCTTCACGATGTGATGGGCTAGGTACTCGTATGTATCTAAAATCCTCAGAGAATGATAAATACTGACTCAACCACATTTTGGTATAAAGAAGAAATAAGCATTAATTGAGAGAAATAATTATGCAACATCTTATATAAAATTCTCATGTCACAGTTTTAGTTACCATACTCCTCCGAAACGGTTTGACCGATTTTTATTAAATTTTAAAATTATGCATATTCAGTAGGTCTGAGAATCGGCTACTGTCTATTTTTTATATATACCCCTAAGTGATAACGGTTGTCCACACCTAACATTTTTATTTTATATTTTGGACAATTTTTTTTATTTTTAAATATTGTGGCATTAAAAATACATACAACCCTAAATTTTCACCTTTCTATAACCAACCCCTATTTTTAATAGTCGATTTTTAATGCTCGATAACTTATATCGCAAAACAACGTTTGCGGGGTCAGCTAGTAATTATAATTATATAAATCAACCTTGTCAAAGTCGACGATTGACAAGAAAAACCATTTGAACTTCGGCCTTTGAAACAATACAATTTCAGGCTAATGAACTGGTAATTTAAATAGATATCGAAATAAAATTTAAAAAATTCAGAGTGAGGCTGTTATTGTTTACAATTGTATGAAAACTTCGATCAATCGATGATAAAAGAAAACATAAACTTAAGTGTTGTATTATATATTATTAAGGAAAAATATATTTATTTATTTATTTTATATTTTGGACAACTTGAAAAAGTATATATTTATTAACTTACATTTATACTTATATATTTAATAAATTTATAAGTGGATACCTGGATGGAGTAGATATACAAGTTGTAATATTTTGCCTGTGTCGATTTAATATTTTTTAAATAGACGTTCGTTGAGATTTTTAATGAATTCTACGAATGAATCATTAATGGAGAGAAACCTTAACATTGAATGCGGTGGTACGTAGTACGTACGGTAACAAGTCATTGACTTTATAACCATTCTTTGTAACAGACTACAAGGAAAGGTCTATGTTTTCTTATAAACAGGTACATATATACTCGTATCTTGAAATAATACTATACTTATAACTATTTTATTACAAGGTATATGTGCCTACAACAATTTTTACAAGGTATTATGTTCCATTTTTAAAATCCTGACACTATATTAAATTTAAAAAAATCTTAAGTTTGGTGACCTTTTTAAAATTTCCTTCGTTTGCTTTTTACTATTATTTAAGCATTGAATTCTTGATCATGTTTCGGTCTTTTTAGAGTTGATTTTTAATGCAGGCGGATATTATTTTTGTTATCTTGTTTTCGTTGGTAGGTACTTAAATTTTTATCTAACTAAATATCATTATGATCACTTAAGTTGAAATATCTAATACTTAGGTAGATTTTACCAACTAAACTGGTTAACAATCACTTTTCAAACTCATACTTGCTAATAATTCACAGAGTGCTATAGGGAAAACCACATAGTGAATTACTTCGAACTTTGATTGATATCACCATCAATGCATATTCATCGATCGTAGAATGACAGGGATAAGGATCTATTCGACTGTACGACTCAGATACACAGAATGGGCAGTTACATCATATACAGAAAGGTACATTATATTTATAACGCATAAGTAGTAAAAATATAGTAAACTATGAAGTGATATTTTTTATAGTAATTGAGTAGCAGACGTGTATGCAGGCCTCCTCATGTTATGTGGCCACTACAACCCATGGACACCCACATCCAACCTCAAATAGAGATGAAATCCTATCTGAGGTTGATGCGGGTGCTATCCGTGCTATGCTACTCTTGAGGACTAAAATGTTGCCTCAAATAAAGTATCTGTGGCAACCATATTACATACAGTATTAGTTTTTTTACTGCATGCCTAATTCTTGGTTTTAAATAAGTACGAATATTGATCAATGAGACCTGATGATGACAGTAAGCACTAATCTTATCTTATATCTTAAAACGAGCAATTCTTGTATATATATATATGTATATATATAATCTGGATCTCGGAAACGGCTCCAACGATTTCCACGAAATTTGGTATTTAAGGAGTTTCGGCAATAAATATATCTAGCTAGGTTTCATTTTTAAAAAACCTTTGAGAACCTGTTTTTATTCGTGTTTTCGAACATTCGAACAATATAAATATGCACCATCTAACGCCATTTATGCATACAACAATATAACTAAATTATGATTTACCGACGCAGCAACACTACAGCTACTTGACATAGATGGCGTTGTCATTCAGCACTAAATATGTAAATATTTTTCCCAATAATCATCATTTACAAAATTAAAATACCGAGCAAAGCTCGGTCATCCGGGTACTAATATATATCTACCTACCTATAAAACTTAGTGTCATTTGGAAACTTAGTGTCTTTTTAATTTCATTATAAAACAAGTTGGCAAGTTATTTGATGCCAATATGATATTAATACTATTTTTAAATAACTTACATTAATATATTATTCTTATATACGATGGTGTTCAAGTAATGTTCGTTGAGTTTTTTAAAGATGATAAAAATATATTGAGCATTTAATGTTTCGCTTAAATGATAGAGCTTATTATGTAGTTTTCATAAAAAAGTTATATTATTGATTAAAGATTATTATTTCAACTATATTTTTAAGTTTAACTATTTGGCCTTGTTTGGAACCGTGTTCCTTGCAAGGCCATTTGGAAGACCTTAATAAAACTTAAGTTTTAACAAATAGTGATTAAAGTCAGGTAAAAAGAAAGTGAATTATATGGAGCACAATAAAACAAAGTATTATCTACTTAATAATTTGTTTCCTTCGTTTATCCAGTAAATAAACGAATAAAAAGTGTAAAATTTTAAGTAGATTGGATCAAGGAATCACATCGTCGCGCGTCGCATACAAACTCTTCCCCCGTTTTTCACCACCTACGGTGGTGACTAAATTTTGATTTTAAGGGAGAGAGAGAGAGGGAAGGAGGGACGGTAACTTTGGGTGTAAGTTAAAGTTGGGTGTAAGTTAACTTGGGATTCCTGTGTCTTATAGATGTTTTAGATAGACAGTTTAAATTACGACTGGTGTTCTTATTTTGTGTTATATTGTGTAAAAGTACCTACTTTTGCTCTTTAAAAAGTTTGAAATAAAAAGCAAAATTAAAAATTTTGAAAAACCCACGATGGTTAAAACCTAATTGAAAAAGGATTACCTAAATAATTACAAAACCCCCAACTTGAAGAACAAGAAATTGAATTCAAGAAAATCCGTCAAGGGCTGCCAAAATAAATATACTTAAATAAGTATAGCAATAAAATATTTCAAAATTATTCAAGTTACCTTAAAACTACAAAACTAGTTCATTTAAGGGCAGCCCCGGATGTATTTTCTTGGCTTGGAATCTAGGGAATAGGGGAACAAGCAACTCTATTGATAGTGATTATAACAGTGAGAAGTGCTTGCCCCTTTAAAAATGCCCCTTTAAAATTATTCTGTCCATGATTTTTTTGGAAAACCCATTTTTAATACATGTTTTCTAATATACTAAATTTATTATAAAATAAGTATTATTCTATTATCAGTCCGGTGCAGGTTGATTTAGGTTCTGATGTTAGACTAAGATAATCCCTTTGTCTCTGAGGAAAAATGCTGGAAATCATATCAAAGCTCAAATTAAGCCGATTCCGCTTCAATAGATAATTATACCTATCTACCTAAGTAGAGAAAAAGAAAAAATAAATCAACGTAAAAATAAAACTAGAATAATGTTTTAATAACTTTTTGAGGTCATGGACAAAAAAAATGGGGATGTAATATCATAGTAAGAAATAATTTTTTTTTTGTTAATTTCCGCGTGGTTGCTTAATCCTTCTTATCTGTATCAAAATAGCTTTTTTAATATTACTATTCCTTCAGCAACCGCATTAATAGGTACGTCTAGTCTGTTCCGGTGACGTGCCTGCTAGGAATTACGGGCAAAAATTGAAAAGTACACTTTAATCGCACAGAAAGATCAGGCAGTCGCGTGTAGATTAATACTTCAGAGTTCATGGCACAACCTGTCGGAAGTTGTCTCACACTTAGCGATAGAATGGTATCGTTTTATTTCTTCTACTGTTTTCTCTTTACACTACCAGAGAAAAACTTATGTCAAAAACTAACTCTAGTGTAAATTGCCTCATACCTATGCTAGGGAGCTGGCGAGCATTTAAGTATAGGTACCTACCATATAATTTGTACTCCGTATTGATAAGCATTGAAGTTGGGATCAATACGACAAAATTCTCTTCGAAGGCCGTAGGTGCGTTTTTTTAGCTACAGGGCTTTAAATGTGTTAAAAAAATAAATTGATACTAAATCATTTGCTCGTGTCTCTCCTGGGATTAATGGTTAATACCATTTTGATAACGAAGAAAATCTATGAGGCAGACATCCAGGGTTCTGCATTATCACAGGAGGTGGATGTAAAAATGTTAAAAAAATCTCTACTAAATCATTTGCTCGTAGCTATAACTGGGTAGGTACATTCGATTTATTAAAGCCCACTGAATACAATAAAAATTTGGTCAGGTATTAAATATATTGTGTATCACCAGTGGTGGTAAAATTGGCTTGTAACCTCGAATAACTATCGACGTCTACCCTAATGGATGTATTCTACCGCGCTAATCACAGTAAAAACCGCAATTTGTCTTGCTTTATATACCTACAATGTATAAATTCGTTATATATTTGCTATAGAAATCGTCCGCGTTTTGGTCCACAGAAATAAATGCAAGTATGCTACTCAATGTAGGAGGTTATCTCTGCAAATATTTTAGATTTTGTTTTTCCCCTTAAAAACCGTGTTAATAATTAAATTTCTATTTAAGGTTAATTTTACACAATTAAATAAGTACTAAATAGTATTTTCTTTCATATAAATATTATAACGTAGCAGATTCAACTTTTTATTTGAGATTTAAATTATTACTAATAAAAGTTACAAGAAAGATAGAATACAAACTATAATGGAACTATTACCTATAAAAAAAATATGACAAATTTTCATCCGAAACGCCTCGACCAATTTTTATGAAATTTTATATGCATATTCAGTAGGTCTGAGAATCGGCTATCTATTTTTCATACCCCTAAGTGATAACCCCTAAGGGTCGTCCACACCTAACATTTTTATTTTGGACAAATTTTTTAATAATGTGGCATTAAAAATACATGATACAAATCTAAATTTTCACCCTTCTATCTTCTATATGAAACTTTATACAGTTTCATCATTTTTTGACTTCGTTGTAAAAGTTTTCCTCTTTGCGGATCCTTATTATCTGCAGCAAATGGCGAGAAACTTTAATTGGCATTTGTCCAAGATTTTTCTCAGAAATGTTTTTAAACCATACATTTGTTGTGAGTAAGCAGAAGATATAAATAGTTTGTTTTTACAGTATTCAATTAAATTAACTTCTTCCTTTGTTGCTATACCTATGTTTGACATAATTATATTCTACAGTAGTCGGTTAAGGTTAGTTAGTGTCAGTTTCATTATATTTTCTCTGGAAGCTACTAAAATCTAACTTTTCTATGAAACAATGTATCAACAAAACGTTATAAAAATTTATCATAACGTAGACAACAAACGTATCACATGTGGAAATTTTGAGCGTATGTGCGTATGTATATACGGCCCAGGTGATGGTTTTGAAAATCGGTCCACAAGTATCAGAGAAATCAGGTAGTACACAAAATATACGTAAGTAATTTATACCCGTCGAGCATAATAATATAATATAGCTACTCATTCTATGAAGCCGATTAATTATTTGAGGCAACATACAATATTCCGTCAATTCGTGGTGTCTAAATGTGTATTATTATGAAAGCCAGCTTAGGGGATAAGGCGACTGAAACTTACGGCGCTTTTGGGCTCAGCGCGAAAGCCGTGAAAACTTCAGATTTCTCAGTTGTTCGCTAGCCGCAGGCACGACGGGAGCGCTCCCGGGTCGTAGCCGATAGATTCTCGAGCGAAACTTCGTAAAGTGAATATGAGAATAGTGTATCGATTTTAATCAGGAAAAATATTTGTACTGCAGTAGATTTTTCTTCATTTTTAAAAGTAATACAAGTAAATAAATCGCCCAAACTCTTATGTTGCAATACAAGTGATTTTTTTGAGATCGAATTCAAAAGTTCAATGTTATTGAAAGTTTTGGTAAGTGGCTATAACTACCTGTATTTACGAGTACCTATGTTACTAATTACGCCGACCAAGTGGGTAGAAGAGTTAATTAAATTGGGTTATTGGATTAGGTACCCTGCTTTGTGTTTACTTTGTTTTAAATAAGAATTCAGGGAAGATCTAATGATATATGTAGTTTGAAGACATAAAAGGAGAGTCCTAAGAATAAGACTTAAGACCGAGTCGCTTATGTAATCTTTACGCCATTGCAGGACACCTAATTCAAATTCTATCATCCATAAACAGATACTCGTAAATGTATTACAGTATGATTCGATTTGTACACAGTACCAATTTGGCAAAGTTTAGCGAAATATAAATAGAAAATAGGTGACGTGGACCTACTTTCTAACAAGAGGCAAGTCAGTTCGGTGATAATTTATCATTGTCTGTTTGCCGTAATAGCTGAAGGGACATAATTACACTATGAGACAAAAAAAACAACCATATCCACACTAAATGTTACCAATGCCTGAGAATTGGGTTCAGAGTGTATTACACAAAGAAACAGACAAAATATAGGTATGAAATATCGACAAACTTTAACGACGGCTATATATCTATTGAAATTGGGACTTATAGCTTAACGTACCTCTGGAGTACCTACATCCGACATGGGGCTGCTACTACTAGTGTCTCAAACCTTATTACTACCAAGTGGAACTTAAACTTAGGGAATGCCTCCTCATGTTGAGAGAATAATAGGTAAATATCTTCCTTCAACCTTAAATACGATAATGTCCTGCTGTGATCGTATGTGGGAGAAATGATAGTCTTAGTTCTTACGACTAGGATTTTTGTTCACATAAAGTATCTCCGACAGCCGAAACTCTTAGGGAGTTCACAAAAATACTACCAAACAATATACGCCATGCATAATTGCATGTTACAATTTCAATATTCATACAAGATTAAAAGCCGTGAAGCATAATTATGCTGCATAATAGCGGGTCTTGAAGGTGTCGGTGGCGTCCCAAGCAAGGTACAATGGTTCTATCACCCGCATAAACCCACTATAACTTTAACATAAATAAAAAACAGTTTCGAGCAAGATCGAAACTAATGATAATTACTATCGACTCATCGGCTTCAAGGGCTTCGAAACCCTTTTTCAATCGCACTGTAAATAACTTTCGCGTGAGTAATTTTGTTTATTTTACAGCGTTCATTCTAAATGCCAACTGAGACAGTGGAGATTACTTAAATTGTACCGTGATAAATATGCATATTATAATTCTGTAAACTGAAAAACTGGGCGTTTTTCAGTTTTTATTTTTTGTTTTATTTTTTCAAAGCACAAGCTGAAGGTGCCCCGGACTGAGAGGCTACGGGCCTAGAAGTAGACTTAAAACAAAAGTAATAGAAATTAAGAAAGTTCTGGGGCCCCATCCAATGAATTAGCCGCGGGCCCCGGATGGTTTAGTTACCTACGCCATTGTCTGTACGAGTACATATTGAAACGAAATATTCGTAATAAACAACAATACGGAAATACATACTTTAGGTAGGTATATCCTTCTCCTTATGAAAAATTATGTGACATTTAGGTACTCGGATATTGGATACGGATTGAATGTTTATTGAAAAATGGTGTTAAACATGCAAGTCTTAAGTGATAACCTAGTGGAAATTATTATTAGCTATGTTCCTAATGAGAAATATTATTTGAACGTTAAATTTTAAAGCCTATGGCACCACTTATGTGAATGATTAAAAAATTATAATAAGGTACTTTGGACTCATAGGCCTAAAGCGCCCCAAAATCAATGTTAAATCTGGCTGTAAAAATATTTTTCACGCTCACAATAATTATTTCAGTTGTGTTCTTCTTGATAAATTATATTGTGGTGAATTATTACAGGCACCTCGCTATATTTACCTGTGATGTATGAAAGTGTCTATATTACTTTTCTATTTCAGTTAAAATACCAGAAAATACGAACTTTTGGAGCAATTCACCAAAAATGGTACGAGTATTAAGATAGAATATTTTACAAAAAGCAATGCTTTTATCGTAAACTACCAGATAAAAGTGTCTGACACAATGTGTAAAGGCGTGAAGAATGTGTCTTGGGAGACGGAGACCCTGATGGGCACACCGCCGAAGCCTTCAAAGTGGGAGAGTCTGGTACCAAGAGCAGCTCTATCCCACGTAGGGTTGTTCGTCGCCCTCATGTTGTACACTGCTGGTGGAGGTTTGGTAAGTAAAAATATTCCCACAATACAAAACTAACATTGTTACAAATGAAAAATTACACCATGCATGCAAGAAATCACACCTGGAAGCATTAGAAAAAAATATATTGTATAAGAAGATATTAGTTAAATATCTTACGTTCTACTTGCTATCTTCCGTAGGTATTAACAAGTAATTTCAATATTGTTACTAAGAAATGCGACAAAAGAGGTACTACCAAAAGATAATAGCGTGAATACCTACTACGGGCGTTAAGGATAAAGAAAATATTGAAGACCGTTTCGAATGTAAATTTAGATGCACTGCGGCTTGGTGGAAGTAATGATAAGAATTCAACGAATGAATTTAGCGATTTAAATGCTAAATCCGGTGATAGCCCAGTGGTAAAGACTCCGGGTCTCGTAACTACATAACTCCGGGATTCATCTCCAGTGGCATGTACAGTTGTACTGTTGTAGACACTTTTAAAGTTATGTGCGTTTTACTAAATAGCTAAAAACGTCACCTCCTGAAAATGGAACAGAAACCCGGAAAACATCATGCCTGCCAGTGCATTAAATCGCAATTGGCCGGCATTTTACTAAAGCCTAGGTATATTCTGTCCAGTCTAAGCGGAAACGGAAACCCGATCCTGCAGTAGGCATGTCACTTATGAGGTTATAGATAAAATGAACAGAAATTACAGTTTTAAATATTTAATTGGAAATTGAACTGAAGTATGGATATTATAATAACACAAATTACATCTATTAGTAAATAATAACTTAATATTTTTCCTACAAATATTAACCACTTAATAGATAATAACTCTCACTTTGTTAATAGACTTAAATTCGCAATAAATAAAATTTAATATTAAAAGTCAGCGAATTCTTCTTCATATAAACAGATAGGACTGTCTTGTAATTTTTCCTCCTCGAAATAATCAAAATAGGTAGTGTCTCCGGGAGAACGGATCTTAGGGACAAAGGGAGCCTGTACCCTATAATTTAACAGACCATCCCAATCCATATCTTTGAACCACTTATGATTTTTAAAGTCTAGAACGCCATCTTTAAGGTTGCCGAAACGCCTGGTATTGTCAACTTGCAGAACATGCATGATCAAATCTTTGAGTTCAGTAGAAAAATGACCCGGACATCTATACTTTCCGACGACAATCTTTTCATAGATCCTCATAGGGTCTGACGCAAAAAATGGTGGATGTCCTGCACTCATCTCGAAAAGCAGTATTCCGAGTGACCACCAATCAACCGACATACCATATCCTTTGCTTAGAATAATTTCTGGAGCCAAATATTCTGGCGTCCCACATAGAGTCCAAGTTCGACCGCGAATCAGTTTACAGAAACCAAAATCCGTTATCTTTATATAGCCTGTTCTTTCGATGAGAATATTTTCTGGCTTGAGGTCTCGGTACACTAGCTCACAAGCGTGAAGATATTCTAATGCTAAAATTACTTGAGCTCCGTAAAACTGAGAGGCAGTTTCTTCAAATTTTCCAACCTTGCGTAAATGAGAAAACATTTCACCACCAGGTATAAAAGGCAAAATATAGTAAAGATATACATTATCCTTAAAAAAATATTTCATATACACGACGAAGGGAAAATTTAGTCCACAAAGAATTTTCTTCTCGTTAAAAGTATGTTCAATTTGCTTCAATTTGACGACTCTATCCTTTTCCAACATTTTCATTGCGTAATATCTTCCAGTAGTGTTATGTTTAGCTAAATAAACTACACCAAAAGCGCCGGTTCCAAGAACCTTGAGCCTATCAAAATCGCCGAGCTTTGCATTGCTTTCTGATTTCTCATTCCAGGACTCAATAAATTCTTCACGTAGTTTTCGTAGATATTGTGTGTATTGTTCTTGTTTGGCATATGAGTATCCTCCTACGCGAGGAGACGATACTATGCGACGTTTTGTGAACTCTTCTCCCATTTCTGAAATGTCGCGAAAGGAAATCAGTTTGACGAAAAATTATCCCTTTCGAATGCGAAATAAAGTGTTAATATTAATCAGAAATATAAAATGCCCCAATTATTATGGGTATTATATGTGCGATTCAATCCAAGATTAACACAATGAATTGGATTGCAAGGGCGAAAGGAATATATTAATAGGTATAGATAAATACTAAGTATCACGATGAATGACAATTTATTTGCCATAAAGAAATTAAGAAAAAAATTGTTGCTGTTAATTCCATAGTTAATTCACATAAAAGTAAATGTTAAAGGTTAGAAAATATATTTTTACATTTTATGTAACTTACAAAAGTTACATAAAATGTAAAAATATATTTTTTTAATCCTAAATCTATTATTATTACCAGACTTTATCTGCCACACGTTAAATAACTCCCCAAAATTATAATATTGGAGTAGCATAGTATTTTATTTACTCTATGTACTTCCATATATTATTATGATTCTGTTAAGAAAGTTAAGACATTGACATGCATAGATAAGCATGTTTTTTACATGTTTCAGTAACTTTATAAGAGGTAGCTATTTTCTAATGTTATTATGTTTCCTTTATGTTTATGTAACTTCTGTAACAGATTTCTGAACTTATTACTGAATGGCTAAACCATCATATACAACACAGAATCATCAGGATCATATTAGATATTTGGACATGTTAAAAACAGAATTTGTGAAAAAATATCAAGATCCTCCCACATTTGAAAAGAATAACACTGACTTTGATAATATTAAAGCAATTGGTAACGGTGCATACGGTGAAGTCTTTCTTGTAAGGGACAAAACAACTTTTACTTATCATGCTATGAAAGTGGTACAGAAAGCCATTGTTGTGGAGAGGCAACATGTTAAACATCTGTTGTTAGAGAAGAAAATATTACAATGCGTCCAATTTCCTTTCATTGTATCCCTGGACGTTGCTTTTAAAGATAATTTATACCTTTATTTTATATTGCCGTATATAGCAGGCGGGGAATTGTTTACATATATTCAAAAGTACGGCAATTTTTCAGAAAATTTGTCAAAATTCTACGCGAGTCAAGTAACTCTAGCTTTAGAATATTTACATCATTGCGATATTGTACATAGAGACATTAAACCGGAGAATATTTTGGTCGACACCAATGGATATTTGAAACTTTGCGACTTTGGATTTTGCAAAATATTAAAGAAGAAAACTTGGACTCTTTGTGGAACACCAGAGTACTTGGCACCAGAAGTTATATTGTCAAAAGGATATTCTTATCCTGTCGATTGGTGGGCTCTTGGAATTTTAATATTCGAAATGGTTGCAGGTCAGCCCCCCTTCTTTTCATCAGATCCAAATAAACTGTATGAGAAAATTTTAGAAGGTCAGTACAAGTGTCCGGATGGCTTTAGTGCGGAGTGTAAGCACATTATAAGGGGTTTGTTACAAGTGGATGCAACAAAACGTATAGGTTGCTTAAAAAGTGGTTCGTATGATATCAAAAGCCATGCATGGTTTAATGAAATATGTTGGCAGTCAGTTTTACATCAAAGAATTCAACCACCATTTGTCCCAATATGCTCTTCTCCTGGAGACACGAGTAATTTTCCTGAGATATCACAAACAAAGCTTAAAAAGATATCAAGGTGCTTATATGAGCAAGAGTTTATTGATTTTTGAAGTAAGATTGTGATTACTTTCTTAGTAGCGTATAAAATGTTTGATTTTACGTGAAAATTGAGAGATCCAGTCACGCACTTCAGAACATCTAAGATTAATTCAATATAAAATATAATAACCTATCATGTGTTTGCTGTAAAAATTTACATGGCTTACTTTATTATATATAAAAGTTTTAATTTTTTCAATAAATTAGTTATTTTTGTAATACATATTTACAGAAACAATCGCCTATCTTTCTTTTTTTATATGACAATATTTTAACATATTGTATTTATACATTTGTATCAAGCAAATCTTCTTGCCGGAAAGTTTTCCGTGATGTTCCCAAAGGCCTGTAAAGTTGGTGGACCCATATCAGGCCTACGTCCTAGAGGCCTATATAGAAGACCCGATCCACAGTGGATTGGATCAGGGCAAACTTAATACCTAATAGCATGGGCATGGTATATTGTTCTAGCTAGAGGTTATCTTAATATTCACCCTTTACTACTCTTACTACATAATATCTTGAAATTAGATCATACTAATTTTCTTTGGATACTACAGATATTGTTTTAAAATGTTTGCTGGTAAAGGGAGCACCCATATGAAAACTGTTAAACGAAACGAGACATATTTTTATTCTGTTTAGGTATCTATGAAGCATTACTGTGATGTCCAGTGATGTCAGTTACGTCAGTACTTGACGAATGTTGTATATTCTTCTAAAGTATTTTGCTAATTGTAATTTTAATGAAATAATTAAAAATCGTGTGCGACAAATGATTATATACTTATTTTTAAGCTTACAACTAATGGTATGACTACAACGTTTGACAAATTAGAGGAAAAAAATGAGCGTTACTCCCATGATCTTCAAATTAATCACAAACGTTATTTAGATGCGTTGAAATATGATTTCGTAAAAACCTATACTAATTCAGTGGCGTATGAGAAATCATCTGAAGATTTTGATCAATTGATAACATTAGGACTCGGTGCCTTCGGTATCGTGTTTTTGGTACGCGATAAAAATACATTTGACTACCACGCTATGAAGGCAATAGAAAAGTCTGTGGCAGTACAAAAGAAAAATGTTAAACAATTACTATTGGAAAAAAAGATTTTAGAAAGCGTAAGCTTTCCCTTTGTGCTAAAACTAAACTATTGCTGCAAAGATAATGTATACATTTATCTCCTTTTGCCTTATGTTGCCGGCGGAGAACTATTCACTTTGATAAAAAGACTTGGGAATCTGTCCGAGCCTTTATCGCAATTCTATGCCGCACAAATGGTGTTAGCACTAGAATATCTTCATCACTGTTCTGTAATCCACAGAGACGTTAAGCCGGAAAATATATTTATTGAAGAATCCGGATACATTAAACTGGGCGATTTCGGCTTCTGCAAAATAATAAAAAACAGGACGTGGACGTTATGTGGAACGCCAGAATATCTGGCTCCAGAGATTATCTTATCTAAAGGCTACACGTATTCCGTCGACTGGTGGTCATTGGGAATACTTATTTATGAAATGATTGCTGGCTATCCACCATTTTATAGCTCCGATACGATGAAGTTGTACCAAAAAATTCTAAATGGACAGTTTCGAACACCTGAATGTATGACTCCTACTTGCAAGTCGTTGGTAAAAGCTCTTCTGGATGTAGATCCAATGAAACGATTTGGTTCCCTGAAATCAGGTGTTTACGATATAAAAAGTCACATCTGGTTTCATGAGACTGATTGGTACACAATACTTCACCAAAAAATGGTTCCACCTTATTTGCCAATTTGCAAGAATGCTGGTGACTATTCTAACTTTCCCAATGTTACTGAAACAAAGTTAAAGAAGTCGCCAACGTGTTTATTTCCAAAGGAATTTGAAAATTTTTAAACTTAGATAACATGCAATGTATAATTTTAATTTTAAAAATAGAAATATAATCAAAATAAAGTAAATAATTATAATTATTAGGTATCATTAACATTTTTAACCTATCCCCTACTCTTTGAAAAAGGTACCAGATTTTAATTTGTAAACCAATACGTTGTCGTTGTAGATAACATTTAGTAATTTGATTAAACCATTTTAACCATAGGTGTTTCGTGCCTTGGAATACCCTGCAGAAATAGCTAAGCAAGAATATCATAGGGACAGGCTGTTGACGGAGAGATGGAACTTAATACGGATTGTATCTGATTACAATACAAATGGAACTGAGGACCTGAGTATAGAAAAATTACTTAGTGATCGGTTAGCAGTTTACGAGAGAGTAAGTTAAAAAAACTATTTTTCAATTGTGTTCATCTTTGAAGAAGATAAAAGGGGGCGTAATTGCATTGCTCAATTTAGTATTAAAACAGAAAATTATTGAATATTGTACATAAATAGATTTTATTTTAAGTCAATGATAATATTAATAATTAATAACTTTTATATGGTTCATTAGGTTTTAGAAGAAGCATCATCGAATGGATTAGCTTTAGAAATTGAGAATAACTTCCCTCCGTCAGAAGAAAAATGGAGTACTTTGCAAGCGGTGTTTTTCTCATCCACCGTGCTCACTACAATAGGTGTGTACGACCATGTAAGCATACGAAACGTCACTTTTTGTCATTTATGTAGTTTATTATTGAGATCTACACTCTACGTGCTCATTTCATGATGCAGACTAGACGGCTTACTTCTAGTAAGGTTTTTCAGTTTTGAGATTGACCCTCAATTTTCAGTTTTCGCAATTTAGAAATTGATAAGGAAACAATTGATTCCATTTCATTTTTCGCATTCAAGTTTCTCTACGTGTTTTCTAAATCTTACTTTGCATGCGAGGACGTAATTATAATTATGTTAAAGCATCACTAAACTTGTGCATTTATCAAACTTCAATCCCCTATTGAAAAGAGATTCCAGATTTGTCAGGTGCTTTAATTAACGAGGATAAATACGTTATTTGATTATAGATATAGTTTAAAATATTTATTTTAGGATATGGAAATATTGTCCCAGAAACGTTTTGGGGAAGGTTGTTTTGTATGATATATGCCCTGGTCGGAATTCCACTAACACTGACTGTGATTGCGGATCTTGGCAGGGTTTTCGCCACTGTAGTGTCAATCATAGCCAAACAGTTGCCTACTATGCCAAGTGAGTATAAATAATGATTAAGTATGTTACCACCATTTCAAAATTTGACCCATTTTGTAAATGTTAAAATGTTATTTCGTAAATTTTATTATTCAAATTTAGAAAAGCGAGTAAAGAATATTTTAATTTTTTCAAAAATTAAATTTGTTTTGCTGTTAAAAAGATATTGCAATATAGGATTTGCAACGGAAATTAGGTGTTACATTTTAGAATAATTCTACATCCAAACTTAGAACAGCATATTTTCAGTTACAGATTTAATACCCTCTCTTAAAAAATCAGTCTAACTTATTTAGTCTAAGTGCTTTCTTTAGTGTGTTCGTAATTAAGTCTATACTTTAGTCTAATCTAATGCTGTGTGCGTTAAAAAATGTTGTCTGTTTGTCTAGAATGCTGCAGTCGAGTGTATGAAGCGAATCCCGCGGGTCAACGGTCGCTCTACGCTCTTTGGGCGGTTTGTTTCTTGTTCGTGTATCTCTCCGCCGGCGCTGGTCTGTTCAAAATGTGGGAGGACGATTGGAGTTTCTATGACGGATTTTACTTCTGCTTCATTACAATGACTACCATTGGCTTCGGTGACCTAGTGCCTAGTAAGTTTCAAAAAGTTGTATTAGCAGGTGCATTTAATTTCGGGTCAATAACGTTTCGATTTCAGAAAGAGTGTGTCATTACATAAGTCTTGTTTCACTGGTCCACATTCGAGCATGCTCGATTTAGGCTTAGGTACCCGTGAGCATAATCCGGTCGATGAGGTATAAAATATTTCCTTCTTATAAATGTGTATAATGACTTGCCAACAAAGAATACTTCAAAGGTTACACAACGAATACGAACGATATACTTCCAGAAAGGCCGAAGTACATGCTGTTGTGCACATTATACATACTGATCGGCTTGGCGCTCACGTCGACGATAATTGAGCTGGTGCGGAGACAGTACGCCAGATCTTGGCAGCAACTGCGCGCGCTGTCCGGCCCACTGGCAGACACTCTACGAAGACTGGGAGACGCCGGCAGAGGAGTCGACGTGTCTGCTCTTCATAACGACCTGCGAAAAGTCCTTACGGTTGTAAGTAACTATTCTATTTTAAATTTAATATAACTTAAATAACACCTTGCAAAGTTTGAGGGTGACGTAAAAGCTTTTCCTCTTAAACTCATAATTAGATGTTAATAGTTGCGTTTCGTGTTTTCGTAGTGCTGGTTTTTACTAATAATTAAAAAGACCAAACGATTTATCGATGACCAAGCCTGATATTTGAATATCCACATATTTACCTAGAGGTTTTAAAAACTCTCCAAACTTATAAGTCGACGTCAAGTTAAATAAGTTATGTTTCGTGTTTTTGTATAGCCGGTTTACTGATAAAAAAATTAAAAAAGTAACAAAAAATACAAATTTTATCTAGTATATTCTACTACTTTTGTGAGATAGTATAGTAGCAAATTCGTTGAATGTGTGAATCAAATGCCCTAATCAATAAGTCGGTGCAATGCAGTGGCGAGTCGACAGTGTTGCTTACTCGTATACAAATGGACAGTGAACACGTCCGCGAAATGCTGTGACTGAAGATTGATCGGTCATTCGAATCACGATGGATCAAAAGGCTGCTTTGATCTTAAAGTAAATCGCTCTACTACGTAAACTATCAACTGACAGATAAATAAATAAAATTTAAGTGTAAGAGTTTTACGCGATGTTCAAACTTAAACATTCATTTTTATTTAAGTACTTAGGCATTGAATCATTTGAGTCATAGTAATTGAATATTTAATAATCGTGTTCAATTTAAATTCGATAATTCCAAAATAGCTCCCCTTTGGCGGGTCTGTTGGAAGAAATTTCTTAATGGAATAAGCAGCACCCTTGTACGCTATGTAGTCTTAGTAGGTATGTAGTGTATTCTTTTTACTGTAATAAATTTTTTGTGTCAGAGTAATTATTAAATAAATAAAAAATAGATGTTAAGAAAAACTACAACGTATTGATTGGAAATGACATAACATGGGCGTAAAACATACAATTGAGTAGTGTTTAAAAAAAAATAACTAGGTTTTTGGCTTTGTGAACCATTTTTTATTATTTTGAACAATATTTTATTTTCAAGTCGGTGCCTATCTAAAAATAACTTCAATGCTTACATTAGGAAGTTTACATGCGTTCGATCAAAACAGGATGATGAGTGTTCCAATGTCGCAATACCCACCCTTTTAGTTTTAGTACACCATAAAACTGCTTCAATGGCTCTGTAATGTTTGGGATAACACGAGTGATCTTTTTTTACACTCGTAACTCCAGCTAAGATGATAGCAAAGCATATAGGCTTAGACTGTTGCCATGTTGCATCACATTGTTTCCCTTTAAACACTTCGATTACATCGTTATAATTTAGACACCTGATTGTGTAAAGATATGTAAAAATATTGATTGATAGGTACATTACAAAAATGAATCGCTGTTCGTAAGTGTCGATAAAACTCGAGAAGGCTGAAACGATTTGGCTAATTTTAGTTTTGAAATGTTCATGTAAGTCCAAGAAAAATTTGGAATGGCGAGAAAATTTAAAAAAAATGCGAGGAAAATTTTAAAAAATGTGTTTGTTGGTTCTTAATTGAAAGTAGTTTGAAGTCTTTATTTGGTAGAGCGAAGTCTGCCGTAGTGGAAAGATATTTTTAAACTTTGATCTGCTTATAACGACCCCCATCCAGTAAGTGCAATACGTTTAAGTACGCGTGGGTGGAAAATAAATGGACTCTACTATCGGCTATGGAGTAGGTAGGCACTGAGTATCAAAATATAAAATTTTACGAACATGAAAAACGAACGTTACGATGTATTTTCATAAGTCCGATCTAATGGACATAAAATTTTATTTTGTTAGGTATAAAAGCGCGTCAGCCACTGGCCTTCACGAAGATCCATCGATGTCAATGTTAGATGTTACTGTATACTGTTTAACCGATTTAAAGCTAGCCGTAAAGTATAAATACCTTATGGACAAACCGCATTGTTTCGGGTTTTTCATAAATTACCCGGCTCGGTCTCATTTGTTATGCAGGTAGGCTCTGGGGTAGGGAAAAACATACTTTTAGAATTGCAAAATACGAGGACGCTTTAAGTGTAATAATGGACCGTAATCTATAATCCATAATCTATACATATAATAACAATGAATCACTGTTCGTTAGTCTCGCTAACTCGAGAACGGCTAGACGTATTTGACCATTGAGTTACTATTTACGGTGAGAAAGTCTGAAAAGAATGCGAGGAAAGTAGTAGAAATGTCTATATTTGGCAGAACGAAGTGTGCCGGCTCCACTCGTATATTATAAAATTAATTCAAGAAATCTTTTCCTGTCGTAGGTTACAATGCCACGGATGGGCGGAGGTAAGCCTCAACTGGAACTGGAAGCAGCCATGGAAGCAATTATCAGGGACATCACGAGTCCCATGTCTAGTCAGCCAAAACCACCAATTGTTCAGATTGTCATATATGAGTCATCGGTTTAATGTCATAAAAAATTATTTAGAGACTAAATTTTCAATGCATTTTATAAAAACTGATGAACGCGAAGAACGTTTTACCCCCTAAACGTGTTCAATTAAAAGATTTTCTTGTCTCCGTTACGTCTTCTTTCGGCCCAGGTATTAGTAATGGTAAGAAATCTTCGCAAAAAGTATCTTCTTCCCTACTTTTAAAGCTATTTAAATAGTTAGATGACTACCAAGTTAATTTAGTATTATTAAGATTGTAGCGTAGCGACCTGGGTTCGATTCCAAGCGCAGCAGAGATTTGAGTGATGTATTTATAGTTTAAGTATTTTTCATTTTCTAGTCTGGGTGTATGTATTCTTGTATTGTGTGTGTGCATGGCATTCACGACACAGGGAATCCTAGTGTGGCGCTGTGAGTCTGAGGCGTTATTTATTTATTTATGATATATATTTTATACCATTATATTACACTTTAATTTATTGATTTGAAACCAATTAACAACTATGTATATTTGTTTAAATAAGCTTAGATTTATAATTACTTACTTATATTAGACCACTCTTCAAGGAAGTCTTAAATAAATGTTTTATGCCATCATTATTCCAAATTATGACCCAATCTCATTTCAACATGTTGCCGAAAAGTAATACATATTTGAAGTTTATGCGTTACTAAATTTCATTATACAAAGTAATCTGGATGTTTTAAAATCTGAAATATAAAAAACATTTTTATGATTCTACTTATCCATTAAATTCAGTCAAGTAGGTAGTTGTTATTTTTAGAAATAATTAAATACTTAACTAAAATCTTTAAGTTTTGTAACATAGAGCTTCTCGTATGTTACAATCGGAATACTGTTTACACGAATAAAATACCCGGTTACTAATTCAAATTTCATTTTTATAACAATAGTATTGTGTTTATTAACAGGAAGATTTCAAATATCGTGACTGAATTATCAAGTCTTTATCTTTAATAACTTATGGCTTGACATTAAAGTTCCAAGAGTCGAGATATTGATGCCATTGTTTTCACTTGACGTAAATAAAGATCCTGTTTGGCCAATTTTAATGTTTTTTATTGCTAATTGTAATAATTATGCTTAATGGAGTTGCTCCAAACGTTTTTTAATATATTTATAACTAAATATTTCTTCTTTTTTTAAACACTCTTAAACATGTAAGTGTAATGTTATTTAAAATATAAAATTAAATGTCGAGGCGACATTCGTGTAATGTAAATACCTTGTAAGATTATGAGAAGTAGATACATTATAATGTTCGCGTTATAACTTTTAATTTTGGTTGAATCCTTTGTAATCGTATTTTTATCGCAATTTAAATAAGTAATATAGATAATATTATATTTATTAATTATATGGAATGTATAATTGTTTTAGAGATGAATGCCGAATAAACGGAATCATAATTTCAGTTTTAGTTAATATTAATGATAAACTCTTTTAAAAGAAGCTTGTCAAAATTCTATTAACTTTTTGCCTATACTTTTAACGAACGTGATATTTCAATATTGATCAAGAACAAAAAGTTGTACCTGACGTCATTGTTAGGTATATTTAGATGTAAAAAAAGACATTTCGTATTGGCGATTTATTTATGTAATGTGAAAGTTAATACTTATGTATGTGATTTGGCTATGAATGTTGATAAAATAAATTTTATTTGCATTTTGCTATTATGTCTTATTTATGGTCCTCTCCTCAGTCTCTCTTTTTATATTTTCTACCGAAAAGTACCTACTACTTCTAATATAATAAGTAAAAAGTATACTCACATAAGGTTTACTCACAAGGTCTACCCCTTAAATATTAAAAACTAAGTATTAATTCTGCATTTCAACTTATTGATACGAAGAATTGGGTAAGTGCTTTAATAATTATTTGTAACCGAGCACTAAACCGAGAACATTGCTCTTTAATTACATTCCAGTAGTGCAAGGGTTGCCAAGCACTAATGTACATTTATGAATTATGTACTACAAGTAGAAATGATAGCCGGAAATAGTAACATTTTACGGTACTCGGTATTCAGCCGAATAGTTCAAAATCACAGCTGAATATGGCCGATCGTGGCTTTTCCTGACTTCAGGAATCCGACGTATTGTCTAAACAGGATAATCATTGCGGATGGTATAAGGCAAGTCGATTAACAAATAAATACATCGGGATGCTAAAACTCACATCTATTACAATATTAGGGTTATCCTGTCAAATCTGGAATGCTGGCAACCCTATGTGCAACAGCTGCGGGTTTTATACTATGTTGAATTCTGAAAACATAAATACTATTTTCATTTGTGTTCGCTGATACGCTTACCTAAACATTGTGCAATGTTACGAATAAAACTATATTTTTATATGTCTACCACTCCTGATACATCTGTTTGCCTTTGTGTCTATTTGTCTTTCATAAACCAATGTCCGGTTGATCTTATTTCCGCTGGATGTGATTTGTAGAAATATTGACGATAATTTTAACAAGCTTATATTGGGAGAGGTTCAGTGGGTATACTTTGTATTGCAAATTATATGTGAAACTTGATTATATGAATATAAATGATTTGTTAATTGGGATGAAACTGGGTAAACCAATAGTTTATAATTTGTATAGGTACATACACTAAAAATAAGGAACCATTTCACTAAAACGATTCCGTAAGCGGACTATACAATTTTTTTCACTGTGGTCTGCTTTATTAATCAAATATATTATTATTATAATAATACAATATGTCATTAATGATATTAGTATGTTTGCTGCTCTTTTTTGTTCGTGTTTCGTTGTTGTGTGTTCGAATCACTCAAATTATTGTCGAAGAGAAATTGTCGGTCCTTCGGGGCCCTCTGAGGATGAGGCCCCGAGTGCCCTTATGGTAAAGGCGGTATTGTCCGTAAGCATCATGGCACTTTTTAGTCAATATTATCTACATATCTAATTAAGCAATTTGTATAGAATTCATTGTAACATTAAATAAGAGTATCTATTTAAATACTATATACCAAATATTTGTCTTCAGTTATCGTTCCAATTGCCATTAATTTTATAATGTTCCCAGCATCATATAGCACGAGCACGGCCCAGGTCAAATAAGATTTAACACATTGCCTGACCAACAAGTAGACACAATAAAGTCAAATAATGGGTATGTATCACATATGCCTCACAAAACAACGAAGTGGTTCGGTTTTTTCTTCAAACCACTAACGTTTCTACAATCGGTAGTATTCGTTTCTAAAATCACGTATACTCGAACATTTAGCGGTGGGCTGTGGGCTTCCACAATAAGCTTCGTCTTTCCATTTTATAGTGCAATAAAATATACTCCAATGTTTGTATAATATTAGTAATTTATTGTGTAAACATTCCCTAGCTCTATCGATCGTAGAGTTGTGAAAATAACAACTGCCAATAGTTCAAGCGTAACTAAGAAAATAGCTACTGTTTATAATATCTACTCATATACACTTTAATTCCTTAATGTCTTAAATTCGTAGTATACTTTAAAAATGAACCTTTATTCTTACAAAAATCTTGATATAACTATACATTTTTCAATGATTAATACCTACGTCGTAGGTAAGTCGTGAAAAAGCGTTAACACGGCATGCGGCATTCGTCGCGAAACTTTTAACAAAATATACGAGTACACACTTCCTTCACGGTCGTGCGTACCATTTTGGCTTGTGAGTAAGAAAAAGGCAAGTTATTTATATCGAGTATTTTTTATTCTCCTAGCTGATTCGTCACATTTTATTTCGTTACCATAAATAAATATCTTGGTAATATCGTAACCATCAGGAAGTGAGTCAATGAAAAGTAGTTTCGCTTACTAAGTACTAAGTCCGCACGACTCTTAGAAGAGTAGGACTCAGAATTTGCTATACCACTTCCGTAAGTACAGTAAATCAACTAATAAATTCGTATTTCTATTAAATATTGCATTATGTTTCTTTATTTTTCCATTTCTCCGTTTCCCGTTTATCTATTTTCCATTAACTCATTTCTTATTTCTCCGTTTCTTATTTTCTATTGCCTGATACTAGATATCAGGCAGCAGGTCCTTTCCTTGTTTCTTGATATTTATTACTAATCATAACTTCTAAATCTCTAAGAACTTTACTAAGCACCTACCTATTTGCACGAAGTGAAGTTCGTTTAGTTTTACATCTAAACTTCATTTCCTTCTAAACTTTAATTAAGTGAAAATATTGTAGGTAAAAATTTAGGTATATCCGTAGAGTTAGTAATTTTTGAGATTCAGCTAAATATTAGATAGTTCTTATTGTATCAGTGATAAATGAGAGTTAAAAATATGAAATACCTGCGGTGACATGTGATTGAAGTTATATAATTACAAGAACTGGATGGTATAGGTGTAGGTATTTTAACATATGGAACGCCCGTGAGAATTCGTATTAATTTTCACATGTGAGAAAATGAGAGCAGTAGTTCTTAAAATAAAATACCTGTAAGAGTATCTCCTGAAATATTGAGATAGGCCAACACAAAACATTTGTAGGTTTAAATAGAAAAAACCGTATTCTGTTGAAAAGGGTGAAAGTTTATAATCGGCATACCTAATCATTTATTTATATTGAGTGTTTGTGTACTATGAATAGTATACAGGCATATTTTAAAAGTACCTAAGTCAAGATAATTGAATTTATATCAAAAACATAAAAACGTTTATCCCTTTTGTACCGGATATGGTGCTACAGAAAAAACACAGTGTTTGTTAAATACTTTTCAGTGGTGTGACCTACTTAGAGAATGGATATGAGTTGAACAAAACAACACCGGCGCGCCAGCTCTACTCGTAATGTTCAAGAGTGCATTAGCGTTTCATTCAACTTCACTTCGCAAATAGTCGATTTCATCTATCACCCGATATCAGTATTGTGTCGCATTTCATCACTGACACCATTAACTAAGTAGGTCACAGTAATATACTGAATGATTTAATGGTTGGTAATGTGATTAATTTTAAACAATAAGAAACAACGGGTCCTCGGAACCCCACGGTCCTCATACACACACAAGACGCAACGCACGCACAAACGGCCTTAGATAAGATTTGTGGCTTATTTGAGGTGGCGCATAGGTTGGCATTAGGCGCAGGTACGATTGCCAACTCTCCCGGAATTCCGGGATTCTCCCGGAAATAAAGAATTTTATGATTTTGTCGTTTGTAACCAAAAGGTAATACAAGCTGCTCGCAGTGTAAAAAATATAACTTTAAATTTTTATTTTTATTTTTTTTATCTGCCGGGTTTCTGGTCAACTAAGTTGGCAACCCTTAGCGCAGGTGACCTGCTTCCTCAAAGACAAGGAAAAAATCTTTATTTGTACAAATATAGTTATAGAGTTGTTACAAATTGTTTAGATCAATCTATGTTTTTTGGTATGAAAATATTAAGGAGATAAAACTAACAAATGAACACGCATAAACAACTCAATTAAGCTAAATTAAATACTTTAAATACGATCATTTTATTTTATTTAAATTTGAATATTTCATATACATACTTACATACCGACACTACTTGGCATGACAATGTAGTGTTTAGGATTCATTTATTTAGTTGTTTCGTCCTCGTTTGCTTCTTATTTATTTGGAGCGACCAAACACTTGCCAGTAGAAGCTACGGACGAGTATTAGGTACAATGGTATCAACGGAGAATAAACACATACGGTTTGACCAATGATAAAAATAAGTTTCATTCCATGTTAATCGTTCACGAAAACGGAATGTAATATTTTTCGAGGTACTAGTTTTTACATTTTGATTCCAAGAAAGAGGAATAAATCTGTAGTTACAAGTGGGTGATCGAGGCAGGTGTAAAAACTTCAAAGTGATTTTATTGAATTTAAAAATAAACATTCAAGACGTAGGTAGGTACTTACATACCTACACGAAACTATAAATAGTAGGTTATATTATGAATTTATGACTTTTGGGTATTAGCACAGAATACATAACAAGTACCTAGTAGGCACGTAATTAGTAGGTAGGGTAAGGTTGCTCAAGTCGTACCCCCTAAGGAAAATATGCTATAATATTCACGGCAATTGAAATAATACAAAATATTGTATATTTACTGAATCTTTATTTAGTTGAGTATTAATCAAAAATCACAGAAACTTAAAATATTGTTGTTAAAATATGTATTTTAACGTTTTTCAAAAACATACCTTCGGTACGATTAAGGCGCCTAGTTGCCTAATTCGTACCACATATATCCTTAGTCGTACTTAGAAAATATACTTTAGTGAAGATATAATAAACTATATAGAAAAATGCTTGATAACAAGAGATCAATCAATTCAACGAAGTTAAAATTAGAAACAACTCAGTTTGAGATTAACTTAAACATTTTTATTGGAAAATATTTTCGTCAGTAACAAAATCTTTGACAAACAAAACAAAAACAATTAAAAGTAACTATAACACGTAGAAATTGGCACAACCACGACTCTTTAGCTTTCATTTTTTTGTTCTTCTTGAATTTCTCATCTGAACTTCTTCTATTTATATTTTTGTTTATTCCTTTTTCTGTTTTTACTTTTTTCATATCTAGTATAGGCTTCTTCTTTTCATTCATGGTTTCCGTGGCTTCCATTCCATTTTTGTAAGCCCTTGAAGTTAATTCCATTGTTAATTAAGTTAAAACCTTTTTTCATTTTATAATCACTGTTTTATGCAAAGCACTGGAGATAAAACATTCAAGTGAGACTTTATTTGTTCATTATTGGAATTTTATCAATTGTGGACGGTTCAGGTTGAAAGATGAGCAATGTTGAATCTCTCAGTATTGTTTATTATATCTCCACTCCGATGCTTCTGTAAAGCTTCATCCATATCTTCTTGCTTCCAAGTGTTGTACCTTCTCTTCTCCATATTTATTACCTGAGAGTTATGCAAATTATCATAGCAATTTTCTTAATACCTAAGTCGTACCGGTACGAGTAAAGAATTTTGAACAGGTACGACTTAAGCCGAGGGGTCTTCCAAGTTGAAAAATAAAATTACTGACATAACCTAAAAATGTTCTACTGTTTGAGCATACCCAAACGATTGACAGATTAGTATTATAAATGGATGCAAACAAAGAAAAAAGGTAAGGATAACATTCCTGCCATAAAAAGCTTACGAATGAGTCATTCATTTTACATGAAAAGTGATAAAAAGCTTACTTTTAAAATTATTTTCGCTTCACGATGCCGGCCGCCTAACCACTTGTTTACGTTTGCTCGTACGACTAAATAGTTCACATTAACGACACTAGATGGCCCAATTCAAAGGTATCAGACGAGATATTGGTGGGGTACGACTATGGCCGTGGTACGACTTGAGCAACCTTACCCTAGGTAATAGCCGTCTCCCATTGAAAATAATAATTACTATACTCATAAAACAAGGGAAATCCTTTATCAGCGTACGGAATACAATAGTTTTACATCTAACCTTCGAACCATGAAGAAGTCAAAGTCTACAAAATATTACCTTCGATATTATTAATTTGTACATTCTTGTCTGTAGTAGTTATGTATTTAAGAATAACTATTGAACACGCTTAACGTAACTAAGTAAATAGATGGTACCTTATTAAAAACAAAGAAAATGACCACATAATTATTTTTCATCCAAATGAATACATTTATGCCATACTAGAATGTGAGCGCGCTTCGCCCGCGTGGATTTTAGAACTTGCGGTTATTGTGACTAAACTATTATACTCGTAGTTAGATATGTGCTCTCGCGGACTTTTTTGTAGATCTTAATAATTTAGATATGTAGATTTATAGGTCACAAACCCGTAGTACATCATTTTGTTCTCTTGTCAATAGTTTTTCCAGTCCATGCAAATAGGTTTTCGACTCAATTTTCTTAGGGATCCCTAATTTATTTGAAAATCAAAATAGCCTTCCTCTATAAATGGACTATCGAACATTGAAAGAATTTTTGAAATCGATCCAGTAGTTCCTAAAATTAGCGCGTTTAAACAAACAAACTCTTCAGCTTTATAAAATTAAAGTACATATATAGATTTGATTATAAAAATTTAATCTTATTAAGTAATGATAGATAATGTGGCACACCTACACTATAATTTTTTATCTGCACTAACCAAGGGGTTGTAGGTATAATTATTTTATGGGTACATTATTATTAGTTACTTAATAATGTATAATCTTTCTATAGTTAATTATAATATGATTATTTAATAAAAAATGTATTAATTAGTCTTCCGAATTAAATTGGGGCCTTATATTTTAATTCAACTCACTTTCTTCTGAAAGTCGCTTTAGACAATCAAGTCCTCAATATCTAAATAATGGAAGACAAAAATAAAAGTGAAATCATTTTTGAAAAAGTTATTAAAAAAGGGAACGTGTTGTTGAAATTTCTTGGCCTACAACTGGATGATAACGACTCTAAAAGAAATATTGTGGAACGGTTGCGCCTACGGAGATGTTTTGTGGCCATTTATGTTTTGTTAATATTAGATATAGCTGGCCAAATAGGATGGTTAATCGAAAACGGGGTACATAACAACCTAGTTGAAATTACTTATCTTCTGCCCAGTACCACCTACTGTGTGCTGGGTTCTTTGAAATCTTACTCGTTTTTGACTCACGCCAATCTCGTTAATGATATTATTACTACCCTTAGAAAATTAAATAAGATCCATGCAAATAAAGATGGAGATGAAAGGAAATTCGAAATGAAAACTGTAAACTTTTTTGTTAACGCAACTAACATCGTGACGTGGACGGCTATCTTAGCAGTGGCCGCGTTCGGTGTTGTTCCTTTAGTGATCACGGCAATGATATATTATAAAACGGGGGATCTAAAACTGTTTTTGCCCTTTAAATTTTACTACCCCTTTAATGCACTTGATATACGAGTGTGGCCGCTTACGTATCTTCACCAAGTATGGTCAGGTTAGTAGATATATAACAAGAAATAAAATATAATATACATATACTTATTTAGAGTTACTGGCAACGGTTCTATGGCTTTTAATGCGTATTTATATTTTAAGTATATGTTTCAGCTGTTATAGCAAGTATCACAGTCTGGGGTCCTGATTATGTATGCTACGCTCTGACAACTTTTATAGTTATCCAGTTTTATTTTCTGAAATATAAAATAGTAAATCTGATAGATAAATCTAGAAGTAATGAACTATTTGTGTCAAATGAAGCCTTCCATACTGAGTTTGTAGTAATTGTGGAAAGGCACAACGATCTCATAAGGTAGGTAAATGACATAATAAGACCAGATTTTTTATCGACTTCAAAAAAGGAGGTTATCAATTCGACACGTATATTATATCTAATAGCTGTAATATATATATATATATATATATATAAATATTAATAAAATAATATTAATTAAATATTAAATATTAGTGTAGTGTTAATCTACATCTACATTAATATTTAATAGATTACTAATATACGGAACTGCACAATGTTTACATAAGTTTATAATATATTATTATTTATATGGGAGGGTTTTCCATTCTCGACTTCATAAGAATCGGTTTTACATCAAATCTTCTACCCTGAGACCATCAGGGAGAAGAAGATTCGATTTCCCCAGCAAATATAGTATTTCCTAACACTTTTGATAATATTGTACTGCTAATTAATGCTGCTTGTTTCTGAATTATATTAATGTTAATATTGCTATCTAATTTATTTATGTATTTATGTAAACTTTTGCCAATTATTCCTGTAGATCCTACAACTACTGGTACAACGGTGGTGGGTATTTTCCATAATCTTGTAATCTCTTTTCTAAGTAGGTGATATTTACTTAATTTTTCTATCTCTTTAGCTCCAATATTGTAATCTGTAATCTATCTCCAATATTGTAATATTGTAAATTATAAATAAAAAAATAATAATTAAATATCACCTGCTGTTACGGTGAAGGAAAACATCGTGAGGAAACCTGCATGCCTGAGAGATCACAAAAAAAAATGTTCTCAAAGGCATGTGAAGTCCACCAACCCGCAGTAGGCCAGCGTGGTGGACTAAGGCCTACCTCTCATTGTGAGAGGAGACCAGACCCTGTAGTGGGTCATTAATGGGTTACTGACATTGTAATCTGATGGAATCTATAATATATATTATTATTTTTATATTATATTCTATTCTATTATTATCTGGGTGTAAATTATCTATGATTATAAGTAAGTATTTAAAAATATATATGTACGATAGGTTTATCAGCTATCGGTTACCATATCACAAGCTCACAGCTTACTTTGGGATCAGATAGCCATGTGTGAGTTGTCCCACAATATTTATTATTATTATTTATTATTACGGCTTCCAAACAAGTATACCAAACTTCATGAGTGTATACATGTATGCATGTAGTACGTATATAGGTATGTATGTATGTAGATACTCGTATGTTGGTCCTCGCATATCCGAAATTAATTGACGGATTGTGAAATGATCACTTTTTTGTTTGTTTGCATTTCATTAACTTAATAACTAAGTTGTTTAACTTATCGGTTCAGTACTTTCCTTGGTATAGACATAAAAATAAAATTACGAAAAAAAATTAATTGAAATTAATTTTGTTTAACAGGTGTGCAGAAATGTTAGAAACAATATATTCAAAAACAGCTTTATTTAACGTTGTGTCGAGTTCCATATTGATTTGTCTCAATGGTTTTAACGTGACGGTAAGAAATATGTATTCACTTTTCGCTTGTTTTAACTAGCTTTAATGGATTTATCTGATCTATAAATGGCACGTTTAATAACTAATGAGTAATAAAAAATAACGAAATGGATCAGTGAATATAATTGAGCAGGAAAATAATTAAATACCATCAAAAATAATACTTGTAAAAAAACCCAAGTCTCACAACTCAGTTCTTGCACCGTAAAAAGTTGTGAGATCCATGTATGTATCCATAGATTGACTTGGTAATCGCAGTAAACAATCTAATTCATATAATACATAGATATGTATTATGTGTGAGATACATTGTGCTTTTATGCGATGTTCAAGTCAATCTATGGATACATACATACATGGATCTCACAACTTTTTACGGTGCAAGAACTGAGTTGCGAGACTTGGGTTTTCTTAACAAGTATTGTTTTTGATGGTATTTAATTATTTTCCTGCTCAATTATATTCACTGATCCATTTCGTTATTTTTTATTACTCATTAGTTATTAAACGTGCCATTTATAATTTTTAACTTGCCAAAACCGCTATTTACAACTGCCTCTTTAAATCAGTATCCGTAGTATTCTACCTAGTTACGCGCAAACGTGATTAAATGCTGTGAATTTTATTCATACTTCCAACTCGATCAACTAAAAATTGTACTCAATTACTTTCATTTAACATTTTCGTTACCTCAACCAGAATTAATTAATTTATTACTACTTTTACAGGCAGTCGACAATGCAGTATTGATGGCTCCATTCACGGCATTTTTCATGATGGTGTTCGGGCAAATATTCTTGCTGTGTTTGTTCGGTGACATGATAATGAAAGCTGTAAACAAATTATATATGTATATTTTATACATGACTTATTTTCATATAAAAAATATTTTTTTACATGAATAAAATATTTTTGTTATTTATAGAGTTTGGAAGTTAGTGATGCAGTTTATAACAGTTTATGGTACATAGCTGACCCAGAGATCATCAGGAATTTAATGTTTATCGCTATGAGGTATCGATATTATTTTTGGGTGTACTTCCGAAAAGCGCATACCGCCGATCGACCTAAAATTTGGTATACTAACGTATTTTGACCTCCTGATCACGAATATGATAACGAAAATTGGCGCAAACGCCATTTTGAATAAAAAAAGTTTTTTTAGTCGAACCCTGTGAATTTGAAATTAATTCGTTGCACCGATTCACCCAATAATTTTATTTTTATTGATCAATAACGCAAACTCTGAATATTTTCCGCTATAGTATTTGAACTTTGTGATGATTTTCCGCAATTTTCAGGTTAGGTTAGGTTAGGTTTTTTTTTTGCGTTTGCGCCAATTTTCGTTATGAAATTCGTGATCAGGAGGTCAAAATACGTTAGTATACCAAATTTCAGGTGGTTAGGTTAGGTTAGGTTAGGTTTTTTTTTTTTGCGTTTGCGCCAATTTTCGTTATGAAATTCGTGATCAGCAGGTCAAAATACGTTAGTATACCAAATTTCAGGTGGTTAGGTTAGGTTAGGTTAGGTTAGGTTAGGTTTTTTTTTGCGTTTGCGCCAATTTTCGTTATGAAATTCGTGATCAGGAGGTCAAAATACGTTAGTATACCAAATTTCAGGTCGATCGGCGGTATGCGCTTTTCGGAAGTTTATCCTTATTTTTAAATAGATAATTAAGTGTTAATTTTATATTCATTTTAAATTGTATGTGGATTTGGATCACATCTTCTATAATATAAAAATGAATCGCCGAATGTGTTGCTAAGCGCAAATTTCGATAGCAGCTGAACCGATTTCGCTTATTATTTTTTTAGAATATTCCTTGAAGTATGCATGAGAATGGTTGTTACGGAGAGAAAATCTGAAAATAATGTAAAGAAAACAATAAAAACAACAATGTTATTTTCCCATAGAAACTGTTCTACCTGTCAAATATCATTTCAGTTTGAATACTTCATAATTATGGCAATGTCATGCATTTAGAAACGTCAAGTTTTTTCTTTTTTGATGCCTCTTCTATTATGCAAACTGCAATGATATAATATTTATAATGGCAAAACGAAGTGTGCTGGGTCAGCTAGTTTAGAGATAAAACGTAGGCCGCATTGAACCTATAAGATATTTACATAGATACTTTTTTCCCAAATTATTTTTACAGAGCATGTAAACCCTGCAAATTCACTGCATATGGTTATTCAGACGTCGATTTAAAAACATTTACTAAGGTATATTTTCTTTACCTACTTATAGAATTTATTAAAAAAAAAACTTATATAACTTTAACTCAAAACATTTTGTTTCAGATACTCAGCAGATCATGGTCCTACTTTGCATTACTTAAATCTGTGTACAGAAAAAATAATTAAACATATTATTGCTCGATTTCGGATTAAAAACATTGAAGTTTTTTTTATTTAATCAATGTTTTTACCCTTTGGTTGCCATGCGGTTTTCACCCTTGTTAATTGAACAGTTTGTTACATGATTTGATCGTAGGTAGCCCAAAATTCTAATCCCTCAATCAACAGAGGTACACTTCACGCCGCCTTGTCAGCTTCCTGTGCCAAATACTCCGAATTCTTAGCGAAGCGAAACTCACGGCAGTCGCAGATAATATTAAAATAAACTCTCCTAAATGACCATTGTGCGAGCAGTAAATCCTCTGATTTACAGCGCACTTCGAGCAGACGCCTTGAAAGACGGGCATTGTAAACAGTGTGAAAATTAGTTCGCGGCTAGATGGATCTTCCACTGCAACATGTTTTTGAGTTATAAAATCATATAATGAGCATGTCATTAGCTCGATTGAATTGCATGTGCATGATGTGCACTTAATCTGAGTTTTTACAAGATTAATCGTTTTCCCATTATGCACATACTTAGCACACATAGCGTCATCTAAATTAATTATCAAAGGTATTCACTTTTTTTTCATATTGCAATGAAAGTGAAAACTTAGTAGTAGATAGAGTATTCAAAAGAAAATTCATGGAATGGAATACAAATTTCGCCTTGTGTCTATCTGTATAATTTCTCACTTACCTACCTTATAATGATGCCATGTAAGCAGAAGTTGTCAGTAACCCATTAATGACCCACAACAGGGTCGGGTCTCCTCTCACAATGAGAGGGATGTAGGCCTTAGCCACGACGCTGGCCTAATGCGGGTTGGTGGACTTCACATGCCTTTTGAGAACATTTTTTTTGAACTCTCAGGCATGCAGGTTTCCTCACGATGTTTTCCTTCACCATAACAGCAGGTGATATTTAATTTTATAAAGCGACGATTTTTACAAAGTCATCGGTGCGTGCCACTCGGATTCGAACCCGTAACCCTCGATTAAGAGCTCGAATTGTTAGCCACTGGCCTATCACCGCTGCTAATTAAGCAGAAGTTAATAATATATAATTATTTTTTTAAAATTTAAACCTTTGAAATAGCAGTAACATACTCGTAAAACTACATTTATAAACACAAGTCACAAGGTAATTTATTGTTGACCTAAGATTTAACTTAAAGCTCTTTCGCTTTGTTTACGGGTAGCTACCTAATGTTTGTAGGAAATGAAGCAATTATTTCTTGATTGAAGATTTTAGGATCACGATTGAGATAAATACATGAGCAATGCTAATTATCGTAATCTATTCTTAGTTTTCAGAAACTTTATTTATTACTTACTGGGAAAAATTGGCAAAGTCGTAGCTGGTGCCTTATCTTATAAAATGTGTTGTATTCGTATTTTGGTGGTATTTTGTCTATAGAAGGTATACATAAAATATGATAAATATAAAAAGTAGGTATAGTGTGTACTGATGATGATAACATAACGTTGTTTTATACAACATCGTATCATCATAGTTTAAGCTACAATATTAGAAATTTATGGAATTTTACTCGCTACGTAGATACAAATTAAAACATTTGTCTGATACAGCCACAAAGCCCCAATGGGCATACAGAAAGTCGAGGTATGTTAATTAATTTGCGCTGTCGTTAATTCGTAAGCAGGAATGTATTGTGGAAGGAAACCCGTGTTTCAGTCTTTGTTCTCCAAAAATAAATAATAGCAGGTATGTTTTGGTCAACAAGTTAAAAGCAAAAGCATCATTATCTATCTATAGAGGCAGAAATCAATCTCCGCGTTTTGCTAGATTGATAGTGTTCGGGCGTGTCATCTGTAATTAAGTAGGGAGCGCCTAAATTGCCGTAATTGGACCATGTGTGTACGGGGCTCTTGTGAAGGTATGGGCACGATGGCAATGAACGTCAAGGGCTGAGAATGACTACAAAGTTTTAGGGTTCACTGCAAGATGAAAAATAAAAGTTTGATCGGTTTACTCATCTCTGCTTGGAATTCGGAATAGCTTTAAACTATAATAATATAATATCAGGCTCGCTATTGTCCTAACTTTTATTATGTAGCCTCGAAGTAGTTTGTAAACTTTCATACCGTCGGGAATTACATAACTTTGACTAGGGAAAATAATTATTATAGTACAGTTATTTGCATAAGAAGGCGATGTAAGTAAACAATCACCACTTGAGCAACACTTATTTTACCGTTGTACTACTGGCAGTAAAGTGAATTAAAAATTGATGAGTTATTGATGTTTGTTTTAAAATCCTTTAAGATGAAACTGTACCCTAAGCTTACAGTAACCCTATAGGTCTGATATTGTACCATCTATCTTTGCCCTAACGTCGCGCTAGTCCATTAAGAGTTCCGAACAGCTCATCAGTGTTTAGTTTAATTAAAAATTTCACATGGGGTACTTCAGAACAAACTAGTTTTATCTAAGTTTACTTTTTGCATTTTAATTTTAACTATAATAATTCAGAAATCCTTAATTATTTTTATTATTTAAGAAATTCAATATATCGTACCTGTATTAAAATGTTACTTAATGAAATGACTTAAAACTTGGTGCAAGCACAGCTGGTGCCACGATGCTAAAGTACAAGAGTTTCAAACTGGGTGCTCGTGGGTCTCGGCAAGCGTGGTAGAATTCTGTTTATCTATACTAATAATATTATGTATAAAGCTGAAGAGTTTGTTTGTTTGTTTGAACGCGCTAATTTTAGGAACTACTGGAACGATTTCAAAAATTCTTTCACCAATGGATAGCTAAGATGCCCCTGACCAAATGATAAATCTAGCATTATGCACATTGCCCGGGCAATGTGAAAAATGCCCAATATGAGAGGGCCATTTGATAATAATTTATTCAAATAATCAAATTGACTGGGCATTATACATAATGCACATCACCTTTTGGGCAGAGTAATACAAATATATTTAATATCCTAACCACTGAAGGGATTTTTATGTTAAATTTAGACTTCTGTCACTGACCCCCGCTCCAATTCGCTTCACTCGGGAAAAAAAATTAACTTGAACCTAACCCATTGAAGGGATTTCTGTGTTAAATTTATACTTCTGTCACTGATCCTCGCTCCGCGAGTGAAGTGTCCTCCATGAAAGTACCTATACCCCAAAATGTCAACGCGTCCTTCCCTTCCCGAATTTTCCTCCCCGCATCGCGTCAAACTTAGCTCTATTATCATATTGCCCGTTTGTCACGTAGCAATATTATTATAATAATGACCGGTCAATATGATAAATAATGAAGTTAGAGAGAGACAGATATAGGCCCGATAGAGATAGACATTATTCATAATGCCCGGGCATTATAATAATATATAAAGCCCGCATTAATCACTTGGTTAACCACGGGCGAAGTCGGGGCGGACCGCTAGTTGTTAAATATTGAAAAACTTTGCCGTATGTGAAGTGAGGTGATCACATTTATTATACCCAAATTTACGTACTACTAGTATTTCAAAACTTTTTATTGCTTTTCTATAATATGTATATTGTTACGAATACCTATCATACCTTTCATACCTTTACCATACATTCTAAACCTTTTTATATTCAACTGTTTTGTTTAACTTTAAACAAGAGACATTGGCAAGGCTGTAGAATGTTTTACACGGTTTTCAAAGTTATATTATAGTAAAAAAATCAAATAAGATAAAATGTGTGAGATTAAAATTAGCCAATAGGTAAATTAGAATCGGAAACATTTTGATCTTCATTTTCAATTGCAGAATTTAGATAACAATTTAATAAGTTTTTTTTTAAATTTTACGAATCCTCAAATTTTATATCGTGTGGATATATGTATTGATTTTAGATTGTTATTATCATTTTAATTCATTTAAAAAATAAAACAAGTAGGTACTACAACATCTGTTTGTCTACTTCTACACTAATGTACAATAATATTATAAAGAGGAAAAATTTGTATTTTTGTAGTTTGTGATGAATAAACTCTAAAACTACTGTGCCGATTTCAAAAACTCTTTCACCATTGGAAAGCTACATTCGGCCTGAGTAACATAGGCTATATTTTATTGCTAGGAAAGATTAGTGATCCTTACTAAAACTAAGTAACGTAACCCAAGGTGTAAAAAAGTGCCCTAAAACGTCTTTCGTCGCATGCGCTGCGGAAACTATTGATGATAGAACAAAATAGTCCGGGAGCCAGGTGCATTTTCGGTCAATCATTTCCTCTCGAGAGAAACTTCGTAAAATACATAAGGGGCTTATACTATGAATACTAGTGGCCGTCAGCTGCCACTCCGTTGGTGGGTTGGGCCGTGGCAACCTCCCAAACATGCAGAAAAAAAAATTTTTTTCAGTCATTTCCTCTCATTTCAAAATACATTCAGATTATAGTTTATCTAGTACTTTAAAAGAAAAACATCGTCAGCTGACCATAACGCGGTGGATTATACGTCAGCTGGCTCCTTGAACATGATAAAAAAATTTTTTTTTTCAGTGATTTCCTCTCAACTAAAAATTTACCTGGTGATAGTTTATATGCTACTATGAATGAAAATTAACGTCAGCTGGCTGTATCTCGGTGGAAAGTTCGTCAGCTGGTACCTTGAAAGGGGTAACGCAACAGCATCTATGACCTACTGAATCTTATCAGCTGACGACTTTTCCCTTGACTTACAGGTAGCTGATTTTTTTTATTATTTACTAGAGTATTTTAACAATTCTCATAACAATTTTCATCCGGGAGGAAATAACGTTTTTTAAGTTATTACCGTCTTCAAAAAAGGAGGTTATCAATTCGACACGTTTGTATGTAATATTCTCAGAACCGCACAATTTTTACATATTATGTTGGTCTATTACGGCTTCCAAACAAGAATACCAAATTTCATAGGTGTATGTATGTATGTATGTATGTAGATATGTTTGTCCTCGCATATCTCCGAAACTAATTGACGGATCGTGTTCTTTCTTTGTTTTTTGTTTGTTTGTATTTTGTTCAACTTAGGGAATGGTAAAAGTTTCATCAAAATCGGTCCAGTAGTTATCGTGATATGGACTTTAAACTAAAAAATACGAAATAAAATAATTAAAAAAAATAAACCGACATCAAAAAAGTATAAAATAAAATTTGTTACATAGTTTAGGCCTACTATTTTTGAGGTTGGTGCCTAAATATAACAATAGAAACAAAATACTTGATACTAAAGACACCAACCTCAATAAATAGTACTTAGCGCGCGCGAATGATAACTATTTATTAAATTATAGCGACAGCGACTCTGATTGGGACAAGATTAGTTAACACTGCTATTTGACTGACCTGTTGGTCTAGTGATAGTGGTTAGCGACCCTAACCACTACGCCAGAGGTCGTGGGTTCGATTCCCACCCAGGACAAATATTTGTGTGATGAGTAGTGCCAAGATTGTTTACCAAATAAGACAAGAGAATAAAAATTAACTGTAGTGTTTAATTACTCTATGAGCGTGTTACTATAGTAACAGTTCAGTATAAGATAAACATGTCGAACGTATTACCTTTTTGTGTCTTTTGTAAAAAAACTAATGGTCAGTTAAAATTATTTAGCGAAGATAAAGTTTAAAGTCCATATCACGATAACTACTGGACCGATTTTGATGAAACTTTTACCATTCCCTAAGTTGAACAAAATACAAACAAACACAAAACAAAGAAAGAACACGATCCGTCAATTAGTTTCGGAGATATGCGAGGACAAACATATCTACATACATACATACATACATACATACACCTATGAAATTTGGTATTCTTGTTTGGAAGCCGTAATAGACCAACATAATATGTAAAAATTGTGCGGTTCTGAGAATATTACATACAAACGTGTCGAATTGATAACCTCCTTTTTTGAAGACGGTAATAACTTAAAAAACGTTATTTCCTCCCGGATGAAAATTGTTATGAGAATTGTTAAAATACTCTAGTAAATAATAAAAAAAATCAGCTACCTGTAAGTCAAGGGAAAAGTCGTCAGCTGATAAGATTCAGTAGGTCATAGATGCTGTTGGGTTACCCCTTTCAAGGTACCAGCTGACGAACTTTCCACCGAGATACAGCCAGCTGACGTTACTTTTCATTCATAGTAGCATATAAACTATCACCAGGTAAATTTTTAGTTGAGAGGAAATCACTGAAAAAAAAAATTTTTTTCTCATGTTCAAGGAGCCAGCTGACGTATAATCCACCGCGTTATGGTCAGCTGACGATGTTTTTCTTTAAAAGTACTAGATAAACTATAATCTGAATGTATTTTCAAATGAGAGGAAATGACTGAAAAAAAATTTTTTTTCTGCATGTTTGGGAGGGTGCCACGGCCCAACCCACCAACGGAGTGGCAGCTGACGGCCACTAGTACTCACAGTATAAGCCCCTTATGCATCTCAGGAATTTTCGATCGGGAGGAACTTGGTCATGTAAATCTGTCACTGGCTCCCGGAATAAAAAGTACCTATGTTCTACAATATTAAAGGACATTTATCAATATCTAAAAAAAAACTTCGCCATACCATATGTCCAACTATTATCGTTATGTCACAATACAGTGATACAATCACCTTTTACAGTTTTTTAATTTTTTTTGGATTTTCGCAACGGACTTTGTGGTGAAAGTTTGTGGCTCGAAAAACTTTGGATATTATTCAAATTAATTGGCAGAGCGAAGCCTGCCGGGTCAGCTTGTGTAAAATAAAGAGACTTATCCAACTCAGCCACTTCAAAGACAATTTAGGTGTCTGGTTTACTGAGTGCTTTATACATTTTAATAAGTTTGAACATCGAATCGAGGAGATACTCTCCGAAATTACGACGAGAATCAACATATCTATGTGGTAATAATTTTGTGAAAATGTCGCAATAAATAGGTCGGTACTCCACTTGCATACGATTCGGAAGAAGCGAACCTTCAGTTTTTGATGCGATTCGCTAAAGAAATCGACTTTAAATTCAAAGTATCCTCAAAATGAATTGAATCAAGGATCTTAAAGGTATCTAAGCAGATTCGTTGTCAGTCTCACACTACTGTCCTATGATGAGTATTTATTTTATCAGGTAAATACAAAATCGAAACCCAAATTGCGTGTAGCCTTACCATGTTACTATGGATGGCAAACTTGCAAATTTGGTCGGGCAATATTTACATCAAATGTGCCTTATTTTAAAATAAATGTTTGAAAATAAAATTAAGTTGAAGTTACGCAATGGCATTTGACCGTGTTTTCAGTCGAAAAAATCTAATATAAATTTTTCTGTCAGGAAAGAAAAATACTTAAAACTAATAACTAAAATTGTAATATTAAAAAAATAATAAACACCAACCGCAAAGGTTGGTGTTTAAACTGATTCAATGATAAAATAGAAGTAGGTACGATACAATAGCAGTGTCCCACAATAGCAAAGCTTCTGTCGAGAGGACATAAATTCGGATTTAGGCAATTACTTAGGCAAGACAACGGAAGGTTGACAAATGAACAAATTTAATTAGTAAACTAACGGGTCAGGCTGGAAGTCGATGGTAAGAACAAAAGGAGCCAATATATTCCAGGTCACGTCTGACCTTGCTTTGTAACGAACAAAAAGCCTGTAGCAATTCTGTAAAGGATTGATTTTAGAATAAAACTGTGATAGAGTTTGTTTTGACCTTTCTTGTATGCTATAGAAATAACAAACGGATATGCAGGCCACCTGATGTTATTATGTGGTTACTGAAGCCCATAATTATTATAATTATTTTGATTTGAAGTAGTCAGTATCTTTTGTAGAATACGGCAATTTCATAGGTAGGTACGAGTACATAATCCCACTAAATCACATGTTTTAACTTTCTTTCCGACAACCATACCTTCCCAAGTCAAGAAAGGAGAAATTCTTTGGAATACTTCATAGATACTACATACAATACAAACTTGTACTTAATTTGTCTCTGTTAATAAAGCGCAAACGCGCAACAAGCAAAATCTTGTTATTCAACCTACAAAAAACATACCTATAGCATACTCTACAAGATTATTTTAACGAATTTAATTCGTAAGCTACAAAAGCTACAAAAACTTGTACAGAAAAAAATATTTATTTAATTCGTTTACATAATTATACGATTTTGTTCAGTGTAACAAAAACCACAGAGGCTATCAAGAAAATATGCGCCAGGATTTTCTCATAAATTCATTTTAATCACGTGTTTGTAGTTTTAGACGTCATTGATGCGCAAAGAACTGCCGTAATTTATTTTTTCTATCTCGGTTTAACACGATAAATAAATGTTTATAAAACTTTAAAACGTTATAACCTACTTACCATATTTATGAATCTGTGTCAACATACGAAATGAAATGTTATGAAAACATAAAAATAATCCGTAGGTAGGTACTTACTTACCAATTTCTTTTCGTTGCGTAACGATTTACGTTGGTTTCCTTCTGCTTTACGTACATTCCGCATTATTATTTTAACACGTTACATATTAAAGCAACGAAATTTAAATATGAATGCTCAATATTTTTCCAAGATTATTATGAATCGGTAACTTGAGGAACTTCGAGTACCTAGTGTTGGAGTTCAATTGCCGAAGTAGTGAATAAGTATTATTGTGCTCATATTATGAATAAACTGATACTCACGACTGCACTCGCTACTAGCCTTTTCAAGCAAAGCTATATTTCAGACTTAAGTGTTTAAAAGTTAAATTGGCCGTAGAATCCAGGGTACTTTAAGGTGTTTAAGATATGTAATATCGAATGCAAACATTTACATTAGCTCCTTAAGTCAACCAATTTTGTTTAAACTAATAGCTAAGTATCTACATGAGTACATGACGTAATTCACTTTAGCTACGAAAGCTCACTCATTACAAACTGAAGCGAATGTTTTGAGAGTCATTAACAGTTTACAAAACACATACATGTTTAATGTACAGACAGATATAGCCCACTTATAATAAAGTTTTATATTAGTGTAGATGAATTACTGGCCACTCGTTTAATCAATCTCGGTTTGCGTGTTATTACCCTTCAGTACAAAATACGTTATGGTTAATCTCACGGAATAATCTTATTGCTAAGTAAGTTTCAGCGTAACACGTAACATATTTATAATTTATATTCAACGGTGAACATTGCTTACATTTGCTGCAAAACTGAGCGAGTGGCGTTCATGAGTTTCAAGTTGCACGAAAGGCTCATTATTCCGAGGTCCCTTTTGTATTATGGATAAAACGCTACGCTAATGGGAGCCACATAGGTTACAGAATGAATATGATGTAACGCGACATTTTCATATTTTACCTGTTTTAGCGGGCTTAGCCCAATGATTAGCCTAGTGGCTATGAATCCGGCCTGTTATTCGAGAGGTGCGGGTTCGAATCTTAATGAGTTTCTAAAAAGTTATGTGCACGTTTTAAAAATAAATATATCGCTTGCTGTACCTGTGAAAGAAAAGATCGTGCGGAAACCTGCATGCCTGAGAGTAGGTACCTAATCATAGTGTTCTCAAAGTAAGTAAAGTCCACCAGTCAACATTAGGCCAGCGTGGTAGACGAAGGCTTATATTTTTGTCTAAATCAATTTTTTATCACTTTAATTGTTTGAATTATGTACTTTGTTTTCGCGTGGTGTGTATTCACGTTTCGCCATTCTGAAATAAAAGAGCCAAAATAGCAAAAGTTAAAAATTCGATGAAAAATTACCCTGCAGTAGGATACTTTTATGCATTGCAGTGAGTCATAAATCACTGCGTCGCTTTATTTCACCGAATCAATCCCTGATATCGTAAAGTGCTTTACGACATAATTAAAGGAACGTTTGATATTGAGTAACAGGTTCTTAGGCCTAATTTCGTTGGGTCTTTATTTTTTTTATCCTGAGGAGCATAAATAAACCATTGATAAAATAAAGAACTAATGGGCTGAAACAACGAAAAGCTCTCATTCTATTAGAAAGTTGGACGATAAAGCTACTGGAACCTGAGTGAGGGTTAGGTTAGGAAAATGCACGTTTTATATCGTAGCGTACCTAAACACGGGTCTCTAATAGGTATTGTGAATTAATTACCTTGGTAATTAGGTACTTTAGTCGTCTTCAATCACTTAGTGACCTAGAAGGGGGGGGGTCTTCTCTCGTAATGAGACGGATGAAGGACTTCACATGCATCCTTCATCGTGACAGCAAGCTTAGTTTGATGATGACGTAGGTATAGAATTATGTACTTAGTAAACGGATGAACGAACAAAGGCCGTTTATAAAATGAAATAACATCCATTAATTGATTTTTGTCACGTAAAAATCGATGCGGCTCTATAATTCCAACCTCATCAAAAATTCGTTTAATTTTGTTGTAGGATAACAAACTTATCCCGACATAAGTTTTTTAATGTTTATTTATAAACTTGGCCAAAAGAAAAGGAGTTTAGGTAATTCCGTCTACTGACTGCGACCGGTAGCCTACTTCTAAGTGTTTTTATAAGTATGATACGACCCGAAAAATCCGTGGAGGATTTTCATAAGAGCGCTTTGTTGAAATTTCACACATAAAGGTTGCATGTTTATAAGCTGTCTGTAACTAACTTTAACCACAATAACCTTTCAATTTCAAGTGGCAATCAAGTTTAAAATTAATTAAATAACAATGGAAAGTACACTTAAATAATGTGTTCTATAGATATTATATGTTTTTTGCCACATACAAAGAAACGTGGGAATAAATAAAAAAATTCAATTCCCTTACAATTAGATGAAAGCGCCTTGTAAATTTCAATTCTACTCCTTACGTCATGCCTTCTAAACTAGTACTTCAGAAAATAGTAGGTATCTTACTGGTAGGCGCTGTATGTTTTTGTTAATAAAATGTTGTTATTGTATTTTTGTAGAACTTGTATAAAAAGAGAAACAGTAAAAAAATAATTTTCAGGTATATATGCACCCTGCCTATAAAACCTTTATGAGGTTTTCCTTCAGAAATCCAAAAAAAACAAAGATTCTTTAAATAAACATATCAATTCAAAATGCTTTAACTTGTAGCGAAATTTATTATTATTATTTATTAGCGTATTAAAAATTCAGGCTTCTAGTTTTATTCACAACGAAGTTATAGGGGGTCGAAAATGTCCTGAATTGCTTCGAGAAAAGGATGTACGGCCGTGCCGCTTTTTTGCGGACGGTAGTGTCCCCGCCAAGTCGATAGAAAGATCGATTATACACTCATATATAGGGCCAGATACAGCTTTCAATATATATATACTGTACTTTTAACTTTTTTCTATCTGTTGTCATTGGATTTTATTCATTGGAATATTTGTAACAATAGCTTATACAAAAATGGGAGAAGACAGCTGGTTCCTGTACAGCTTCGGCTACTTCAGGAATCAGAGGCTTCATATTTCTTTTGTACATGTAAGTTATCTTCAGTGAATAAAGATTTATGATTATTATTATAAACAGTACATACTTGTAGAAACTCACCGCCTATGTTGAAAATGCCCATAAACAGTAGCTCGTAATGATGATTGATGAGTTCAGACAGATAGATGTATATAAAGTGGGACGTGGCCATTTGTCAGCATAATGCGTAAGGGATTGGGAGTGCCGCAAAGCTTCCGTCACCATTTTGTGAAATGTAGAAACGTCAGATGAAGCCTGCATGCGAAGAAGCCTGCTGAATTAATGTTCGTGTAATAGTATCTCTTTGCTTTTACAATCTCTTTGGTAAAGTGGCAGTGGCATAGTTAAAACTTTTAATATAATTATATTCTTCAAAGCGAATAGTTTGATTCAAGATGTTCCTCGTAGATGTTCAGTTATTATTAACAAAAACAGAAATCATTTTCCGGCAAATAAAAAAGTAAAAATATGGACACTGGCATTTTCTTCTTAAAAATGCTCTTTACAGGCTCATTTCAATCTCTTTACAGGCTCATGTCAATTCTTAACCTACTTTTAAAAATCTCTTCAATGATGATGTATCTGTCATAATGTTGTAATTAGTTAGTTACGTCAGCCAAAAAAAGTAAATACCTATTAAATAAAAATATTTTTAATATCTTGTGAAATGATCCGTAAATGAACTGATAAATTATTCGGCAAAGGAAATGCCTCTTTCAGGGAATTTTCGACGCGGTAAGCTTTCACTTAGGTACATAAGAGACAAGCAATTTACATAAAACACTGCGATATTATAAACCACCCCGAGAAGATTGGGGAAACCTTAAATAGATCAAATTTTCGTAATACCAGGATCTTGAGAGAATACATATTTAAAAAATATGTATACTGTATAGTATATTTTTTGGTTAAATTCTTAAATTACATTTTTGTTATTTCTACCAAAGTCTAAGTTTTATCAAGGGTGGAGGGGTGGAGGGTGGAGGAGTGGAGGGGTCATAATAGTACCTATATTATAACTACGAGTATGTTATTTAATTTTAGAAATGTTAATGGCTTTCAAGAATGCAAAGAAGAATAAAGATAGTGAAGAAAGCGGAAACCCTCAAGACATAAGTAATGAAACTGCAGAAGACACACCTTCACTTCTCTTAAAAACTATTAATTCTAACCAACAGCTACTGATAAAAGATAGTAACGAAGATAAATCTAATAGTAGTAATCCTAAACCAAAATAACTAAGTTTATTTCAATCCCTTAACTTCAATACGTTTCCAATAAATATCAAATGCTTATACATTTTTTCCGTTATTATAATTTATCGATTTATGATGTGTCTTCGTGGTAAATTATGCTTTAATTTTATTGCTTCATAAAACTTTTAGTAGCCATTATAAGAGTGTAATTAGAATCTTGTATTAATGGGTAATGCTTTTGATTTTCAAGGCCATTTAGATTGTAGATAATAGCTGTTATATCCTTCTAACTATTCCACGCATTATCATGTTACCCTACAATATTATTGTACACTGTTGTCCATTAGTGACCCACTTCAGGGTCAAGTGTCTTCTCACAATGGGGAGGAGGTAGGCACTAGTTCACCACGCTGGCCCTATGCAGGTTGGTGGACTTCCCATTCCTTTGAGAACATTATGGAATACGCTCAGGCATGCAGGTTTTACTGTGCTCTGTTTTCCTGCATCGCTAAAGCAGGTGGTGGGCACACTTATATTACTTATACGAATATTGGTATTTATTATAACTTTTAAGAAAGTCATTGGTATTCGAACACACTCTTGAGTGATATTTTTACACGTTTTTTATTAGCTTCACCTGTATGTATGTTTGTTTGTTTAAGTAGGTATTTGTTTGTAACCGACTCCTTTGGGCGCGATTTTGACCCACTTTAAACGGCCAGATTTCGTTCAAACTTTGTAGATTTATCGAGAACCGATGAAGATACACTAATTTGATAAAAGTATTCTATTTTTCAATTGGCAAAATAAGATTTTTTTAAATTTGTATTTATTTAGTTTTAACATGAAAGTTACTCTTATGAAATTAAGAAATGTTGAAAATTTTCGATTTTCACCAACTTTGATTGATTATTATTTAAGACTAGATTTCATTTACATGGCCGTAAAGAAGCTATAACATCCCGTTATAGTTTGTATTAAATAAACAAAAAAAGTGATATAAGTAAATCGAACTAAAAAGTGGAAAAATAAATCTATACCTAGTATTAAAAACTAAAAAACACGCATATTTAGCATATGAAACTAAAAAGTGAAAAATCAAAGAACGAATCATCGAACTAAAAAGTTAAAAAATAATATTCAAAATAAGTTTAATACAAGTAACTAAGTACTAGTAAGTAAGTACTTATTACTTACTGTGAAACAGAGTCGGGCGCTCGATATACGAAAAATATTTCTTATTTTTTAGTTTTTTTAACTACATATATATTTATTTTAATTTAACCTCTGGGCTGTCACCGCTTCTCTTTGTACTAATTGTTAAATAAATTATTTAGGCGAGAGCAGAGAGATAAGGAAGAAACTCCGATCCTGTACCTACTTAGTAGTCAAGTTGTCCTGAAAAGTTAGGTGCATATTTTAAAAAAAGAGTGTTATGCTATCAGGTACCATTCAAATGACTGGTGAATACGAAAAAACATTGTGAATTTCGTGTGTGATTTAAAGGGGCGGTGATTGAACCCGCGACAATCGGGGTTGAATTGATAGCGGGACGCGCGCGCGGCCTTACGCGGCGGCATGGCGCCGAACCACGTCGATTTTCCTATAAAACTTAAGTTGCGATATACACAGCTAGGTCTATTTAGTGATCCGTGACCAATTTTAGTAGGCATGACGTCATTAATGTCACAGGCTACAATTTATTTATTTATTTTTAACCCCCGACGCAAAAGAAGGGGTGTTATAATTTTGACGTGTCTGTCTGTCTGTCTGTGATTCTGTCGTGGCACCGTAGCTCGCGAACGGATGAAACGATTTCAATTTAGTTTTTTTTGTATGAAAGGTGAGTTACGGGCGAGTGTTCTTAGACATGTTTGATGAAAATCGGTCGACTCGTTTAAAAGTTGTGAAAGTGGGGAAGAATAACCGAATGTCTGCAAATATAATCGAGTGGGGGTCTCAAATGAAAGCGCATCACGTGCACATTACAAAATAATATGTTCAATGAAAATTGTCATTATTGTGTCGGGGGTTTTTCAAATTTTAAATTTAATTTATTATTTGTGACTCATAAAACGTACCTACAGCAAAATGGCGGCTCAAGTTATGACGTAGCACAATATATTATTAAGTATAATTAATATTATTAAATATCTCTGGGCTAAAACTATTTAATTCTTCAGCATACTGACCCTTATCTAAATCAAACCTTATATCTGGGGAGATTATTACTACATTAGTATTATATTTATAACAATTTAAAATACTCGGTCAAACAGGTTCAATTTATCACCGAAAATCACTGCCAATATCAGTACATGTACATTATGCATTATAATATATGTACCACCATAGTGGTGGTACACTTCAAGTGCCGTTGAGAACTTTATGGTGAACCCTCAGGCATGTAAGTTCCCCTGTGATATTGTGTTCCTTCACAATTTACAATAGGCGACACGCGCATAACTTAGAAAAGTCATTAGAGCATGTCATTGTCACCGGGACCTCTCGTTTAAGCGACCGTGTTCTTAGCCAAATATCAGTGCTCCGTGTGCCACGAGCTTTATTGTGTGTAACCGTGCCAGACCTATAATTTGTTTCCTTTTGGGTCACCCGACTTTTGGTCCATGTGATAATGTTAGGAACTTAGGGTTATCTAGACAGATTCTTTTTGCTCTATGGTAGCTATTAATTTATTAAATATTTTGAGTAAGCAAGTGATTATTTTTTTAATTGAAGAGTAGCGAACTACCTACCATGAACTTTATGAACCTCAGACGGGACCTTAGTAGGTACTAGGTAGGTACTTCGGTTTGTTAAAAGGTGTACATATGGAGTACATATTGCTTATGCAGAGGGAAAAAATGGTTGCCCCAAATTTGTTTCTCCAGCAACCACATATGAACCCAAAATATGAAAAGCGTGCATATCCTTGTATGAACTTAAATGCATCCATAACTTATGGATCACCAAAAGGATAATCACGTGGGTTTCAATAAAGCCCTTATTTCCTTATCTCTTTCTTCTTTATATGAAAAGAAATCACAATTGCGCAACCTTGACACTACCTATTTGTCTGCGCTGAGTAAGAAATTGATATTTGGCCAAGTGATACTGGGAATTGTTGCTTTCATAGTTGCTTTGTCTTTCTACAGTCGGCAAATACTGCGCAAATATATTCACTAAGTGCATTTACATTAAAATGTTAATAAAAATAGTCTTCGCATATATATTCTTATTCAACATACATAAGTAAGAATAAATCATATCGACGGTTCCCGGGCTATTTGTATTAAGCGACATTTTGGGCGAAATTGACTTATATACATATTCGGAATCAGCGAATTTTTCCGCGTCGATTGAGCGGGGTTTGGTGACAATCTGAGCACTTTTTTGTCGCTTAATACAATGGCATTTTTGGAGCCCATTTTGCACTACGATGTATGAACCGACACAAAATTTTGACAAATTTAGGCACTGTGTACTTAAGCTATACTATGAAATACCAGAGAGTTATTTAAACCAATTAGCCTCACCTGATAAATATTTTGAAATGTCGCTTCATACAATTAGCTTTACCTTATAAATACATAAGAATGTCACTTCATACAATTAGCTTTACCTTATAAATACATAAGAATGTCACTTCATACAATTAGCTTTACCTTATAAATACATTAGAATGTCACTTCATACAATTAGCTTTACCTCATAAACACGTAAGAATGTCGCTTAATACAATTAGCTAGATACTTGAATTTGCTAGATGTGGCGAATAAACCCATGTTCCTTAATATTTTATTGAACTAGCACTGTCGCTACAGTTACTACAAAAACAAAATTTTAGTAGTTCAAACAAATTTAATAATAGCAGTATACACTTAATACAATCAAACTTGACTATGGATTGACTACTGAGGCGTCGGTTAAAACATTGGTTTTAGCAAGGGCGCGCTGGCGGCGCGTCCATCTAATACGGGCGTCTAATAACAGGGCGACTAGTTTTAGAAATTTAAGGGGTCTGAAATTCTACAAAAGGCGGACATTCTAGCGGAACGGTTACGTGGGGCGCTCGGGGACATGGATGTCAAAATTAGTGGGATGGGCCCACTAAAACCGGAGAAATAAGAATATTTAATTTGGTGGAATCCGTAAGCCGCCAGGAAATTATGGCAGCGATTGCGGACCTGCGGTTGCCCTTGGAGGACATAAAAGTTGGCGATATTCGTTTCACCCTACCGCACTGGGAATGGTATGGGCTCGTTGTCCACTCACTCCAGTTAAAAAACTGGCTAGTGAAAAGTACATCCGTGTTGATTGGATCAGGGCAAGTGTTCAAGTACTAGCACCACGCAAGCTGCAGTGCTTCCGATGTTTGGAGTTTGGACACGTGCGACAACAATGCACGAGCTCTGTGGACAGAAGTTCTCGCTGCTAAATGTGCGGTGAAAAAGATGACGATCACAAAGCGAGGGAACGCTCAGCTAAGTCACTTAAATGTACCGTATGTGCTGACATTGGCCTACCTGCAGACCACCGAATGCGAGGTAAAAAATGTACTCCGCCTTGAGCAAGAGCTTGGCTGGAAGTTCTCAGGATTCTTCTAACCCATCTCAGGATTGACATAGAAAGTCAACTAACGACTGAAGAAGCAATGGAGATTTAGAATTCACAGGATTTCGGGTCCTCCAGGGCAATCTGAATCACTACCGCGGGGCTCAAGCTTTATTGTTAAGGTCCTGTGCGGAGTGGTCGATTGCCATGGCACTGGTGGCAGAGCCGTACGATGTGCCGAAACATCCTCTTTGGTTCGGGGATATCGATGGCTCTGTTGCAATGGCAACAGATGATGGTAGATGCCTACCACGCCCTATTATAGTGCTGGGTGATTTTAATGCTCGCTCAAAAGCATGGGGTGACACAAGGGGAAACAGAAGAGGAGAAGTTATCCAAATGTGGGCAACAGGGTTGGACCTTCGGCTTCTCAACACTGGATTCATAAGTACCTGCGTACGGTGGCAGGGGGAGTCAATTTTCGGGTCCTCCAGGGCAATCTGAATCACTGCCGCGGGGCTCAAGCTTTATTGTTAAGGTCCTGTGCGGAGTGGTCGATTGCCATGGCACTGGTGGCAGAGCCGTACGATGTGCCGAAACATCCTCTTTGGTTCGGGGATATCGATGGCTCTGTTGCAATGGCAACAGATGATGGTAGATGCCTACCACGCCCTATTATAGTGCTGGGTGATTTTAATGCTCGCTCAAAAGCATGGGGTGACACAAGGGGAAACAGAAGAGGAGAAGTTATCCAAATGTGGGCAACAGGGTTGGACCTTCGGCTTCTCAACACTGGATTCATAAGTACCTGCGTACGGTGGCAGGGGGAGTCAATTGTGGATTTGGCATGGGCTTCAAATGATATCGGGATGTCGAGTCGCAGAAGAGTTAGTAAGTCTATCCGACCATCGCTACATCATGTTCGCTGTGACATTGCGACCCCCTAATAACAGACACGTTGGTCAAGCACGACGATGGTCTGTTAAACAGCTTGCCAGTAACCCATTAATGACCCACTACAGGGTCGGGTCTCCTTCTCGTAATGAGAGAGATGTAGGCCTTAGTCCACCACGCTGGCCTACTGCGGGTTAGTGGACTTCACATACCTTTGAGAACATTTTTTTTTGTGAACTCTCAGGCATGCAGGTTTCCTAACGATGTTTTCCTTCACCGTAACAGCAGGCGATATTCAATTTTTTTTTATAAACGCACATAACTTTTTTACAAAGTCATTGGTGCGTGCCACTGGGATTCGAACCCGGACCCCTCGATTCGAGGGAGGTCGAATTCTAAGCCACTGGGCTATCACCGCTCACGCTGGATTTTGAGCAGAAACCCTGACCTTTTCTGATCCCGAGAATGAATCAGTCTGGGTACGGGAAGTAATGACATCTATATGTGACGTAGCGATGCCCCGATGTAGGGCCTCTAATAGAAAAGAAGTATACTGGTGGTCTGAACACATTGCAGGATTGAGAGTTAGATATCCTTTGAAGCGGCAACAATCCTGACACGCTTTCCACCCCTCGACATCTTGGCGGACATGGATGACAAGATTTACCTGCAAAGTCGGGCAATTCTCCCAACGAGAAAATAACGATGAGCCAAGTCTTCTGCGAAAGCAGGCACATAGACGGGCTTGGACTGAATGGCGCCAACGTCTGGAGGAGAAGCATGCAGGTCAAAGAGCTGTTGGAACAATTCTGCCCAATTTTGACGCCTGGATGGGAGGGTAGTGTTACGTTCCGACTGTCACCACGCATGGCTGCTTTGGTGAGCATTTGTGTCGGATTGGACGGGAAGAAAAACCCCATTGCTACCACTGTGATGGAGATCAGGACGACGCTCAGGACACCCTTGAAGCGTGTCCTGCATGGGAATATGAGCGTTCCGCCTTGGTTAGCCAAATTGGGGTTAACTTCGCTCCGTCTGCAATTGTAGCAAAGATGCTGGCGGAGAAGACAGACTGGAAGGCAGTGGTCTCCTTCTGTGAAACCGTCATGGTAAAGAAAGAGGCCCTTGAGCGCACCCGGGAGATTGTTGACAAGATAATAATTCCTAGGTACCTTTAAATTCAACAATGTTTTAACCGCCCATTTCAGTAAACTTCATTACTCAGGCACGATTAGAAACAAATTAGTAAAAACAAATCTTCAATTTAATGCATTTAGCCTGGAGCTATTATTTTCAGTTCTAGGTGGTTAGGTCATTTAACCTGGAGCAAGAATTAACAAACCTAGGCGGATAAGTCAGTTAGCCAGGAACAAAAAATACTAATTGGAGGCGGTTAAATCATTTAGCCTGGAACAAAAAAATAAAATAAAAGGGTTATTTTGTATTAAACGACATCTAACTTCGTTAATAATAGGAATATCAGAAAAAAAACCTAATCAGATTATGCAGACTATGTAACATTATCAATAAATATCCATCTTTTTCTAAAATTTTACAAATTGTGGAAGTTATGAATTTTTTTTCAAAAATCAAAACTTTAAACTGCTCTGGTGTAAAGTTTACAAAATGTCGCTTAATACAAATAGCCCGGGAACCGTCGATATTATGTATTTAAATCTATAAACAGTCCAAGATATAAGACAAAGACAAAACATTTATTTGCCCAAATATAGGTATAGAGTTGTTACAAATTTAATTATTTAGATCAATCTATATTTACCATTTTTAGGTACCTACCTACTTACCTATGCAAATATTAATGAGAAAATTATTATTTTATTTGTATTATGCACTTATTGTAACTCTAATCTACCTAACTTGTAAGTCAAATTTTAATATCTGTAAAGATTAATACAGAGTCGGCGTTGAATTTAATTTACATTTGCAATTGATTTACTTAAAATGGCGCTATTTTATTCTTGTCACTAAATTCTTTTCTGAGTCAATGTAAACGGAGTTTAAGAAATTCATCGAATCTTAATAATTAGCAGCAGCTCCAGACTAGTCCATTCCTCGGCGTTCCCACAAATTATATCGCCCCAGCGACCCCCCATTCCCCCTAACGCTTATAGTAGGTACCGGACTAATACAGTGCCTTTCGATTACGTTAACGCAATACGTCGATATAAATTTATTGCGATACAAATTTCAGGCTCCGATATCTACAATTCTACATCATTCTGAAAATGGGTTCGAAAAAGATAATTTATACTTATACGAAGTTATTAAAAGTAAAAAAAAAAAGAAGTTATTTTGGGCTGGCTTTGATCTAGAGACGGGCTAGAAGCTAAACTCAGGACTCTAAGCTCAGGGTCTTAGTCTTTGATAAAGTTTAACGACTATTATAGTTATGTTTTATTTTTACCCTTAGTAGTGATTGCAAAGTTTAAGACTATAGGTACACAGTTTCACGTCAAAATATTTATTCTAGCCACTTTTGTTATACCCCACACTTTTAATACCTAGGTAAGTACTTACTATCGCATTAGTTAGTACTTAGGTACGATCGTTTCTTATAGGAATCTCTCGCTAGCTCGCTGACATTTTATATAATACACGTTATACGAGATTAAAGTTATGTAGAATTATATCACAATATAAATAAACGTTACCTAACTGTAGCTGTGATAGCCCAGCGGCTCAGTCTCTTACTGAAGAGGTCCGGGTTCGAATTCCAGTTGCACGCCCCTATGACTTTCTAAGTTGACCTGAAAATTCAAAAGAATGTTCTCAAAAGCATCTGAAGCTCAATAAACCTCAATAGGCCACCGTGAAGGACTAAGGATGGCCTAACGCCTCCAATACATTGTAAATATACCTATATTATTAAATTCACGGTTAAATTCTAATCTGTGCATACCTAATTGTTAATTGCATAAGTACTTGTAGTAAAACCCATAGTGTTGTTTAGCAAGTTAAGTGTGTAATTTTCATTTATAATTATCAATTATTACATAGATATTATTTGATGTTATTGTTATAAAAAAACCCGTTTCACAGTCCATAATCAATATTGAACGCCAGAGACGGGCATAATTTTGTTATCTTTGAATATTAAAGAAGCAAGTCTTCCGTACTAAAATAATCGCGCAAGCATCCCGCGGGAAGAGTTGATAGTATGAAATTGTGCCAGTTGATCCATATTGAATTTTATAATATTAAAAATTTTAATTAAAAAAATATATATATCTACAATAGGTAGGTACATATAACTAAAATGCCCCAGGAGGTTGCAGAGAGTTTTGACAGAAAGGAGATTTAGGAGGAGGAAAAGAGAAAAGAGATTGATCAGTTCTAATTTTTTCTTAACCATAACTTTTCGAATCAAAAGAAATGATTTGTTTGATACTCTTGGCGATGGTACCTCTCAGAAGTACGAGGAGCTACGCCTCTGAAAAGAGAAGCAACTGTAGTTACTATAAAGTTTATCATAATAATATGGCCACATACTCGGACGTAGTTTCCACATTTTGATCAGTACCCGTTATTAAACTATAATACCTGTTATTGCGAAGCTTTATGTACAATCATTGTCGACGTACCACACTGCTAATGCTTGTCCATAAAATAAATTTATAGGTACTCAGAACCTAATCAAAGCTGGTGTCGAAATCAAAGTGGCTATATCGTAAAAGCGTTATATAACATTAAGCAACATGAACAGTTCTGTTATGCAGGAGTAGGTTAGGAGCTGTACCATAAAGCCAGAAAATACAGACTGTGTAGGTATACCTAAGCGTAGAGGTGTAATTATTTGGCACTCTAGTGGTTGGGTAATAGCACGGGTAATAGGTAATGACTGAGACTAGGTAATGGGCTATTTTCTTGGATATTCATGCCATGTTACATACTAAAGTAGGTATAGTCCGTCCGGAGTATGTATGTACAATCGACAAAATGACCTACCTTGATATGAAATACCTTGACCCACCGTAAACTTATTTTTCTACAATCATTCAAAATCAATTAAGTCGAAATTCGCGTAAATATTCGATCCCTTGGAAACAACCTTGTTATTGTTTTATAATCTTGACAGTTAACATTAGCATTGAAATAAGAAATAGTAGAATGGCAATATGTAATGTTCAACTAAACGCAATTCTATCACTCTCATCGCGACTGTGAGTGCATTCACTTTGCGTTTTATAATCTTGACAGTTAGTCAAGATTATAAAACAATAATTGAACGAGGTTGTTACCAAGGTAACGAATATTCACGCGAATTTCGACCCAGCTTCGAAGTGGGTAAAGCTATCATTTTGTCGATTGTATATATGTACATACATGTATATATGTATGTACCCCTCGCCATGTTATAACATAAAGCATGTTATAGAAAAATCGTGAACTTACTCTTTTACTGGCAATATAAGCTAATTAAACTAAATTATGTCAATGTCATTTTTTTGAACGAATCAATAAATTGACACCAACTTGACACAAAAATAAACAATAATAATAAAATTTAATTGTAAAAAAATAAAATATAATTCAGTACGATGAATTCAGAAATGAATATTCCAAAAAAGCGCCGGCTTCCGAAGCTGATGGCTTGTATGACGAAAAACAGCTTAGAAGACCTTAGAAATAAAGCCTTGTTCAGTTTGGATACGCTCGATGCCAAAGGAATTCGAAGGTAATCTTTCAAGGATTTTAATCCTTATAATATCCGCTAGTGATAGACAGTACCACGCATCAGGAAAAAGTAGGACCACCACGTTGGTCCAATGTGAATTGGTTGAATATCTCGAATGTTCTGTATTGATAACAACGGTTTAATGTATTCTTTGAAGCTTTGAAGTATCTAGCTGCATAGAATGCAGTGTACGTACCTTATAGTTTCTTATTTATTTACCATCATGATAGCTAAAGTGATGATATCCTGGACATAGGGGCTTAGAATTCGGCCTAAAATCAGGAAGTCCTGGTTCGAAAACATGTGGTGACTTGGATGACGTGACTTTATGATCGTTTTATATAAACATTTATGGCTATATCTAATGGTGAAGGAGACAACTTGCCTGCATGAGAATTATTCTTAATGTTCTCTAAGGTGCGTGAAAAAAAGGCGAAGGATTCTGACAAGAGACCTTGCCGTGGATCACTAATGGACTGTAGATTTATCTGCCTAAATTAGATACCTACTAGTCCTATTACCTAAGCACACAGAAAGTTAAATGATATGGGTAATTTAACGTCACACACCCTGCATCACACGTAATGAGATGATAATGAAAAGTAATGGATCACAAACAATCGATCAAATTCTGATTGTAGTACGTTAAGTATTTTTTTGTATAACTAGCAAATAAATCTACTTTATACTACAGGTAAATAACCATATTTTGGTTAATTAGTTTACGTTGCTTAAATAGGACATACGCCGATCGAAAAAAAACAATTTTATTGCTATAATTTTTTCGTAATTTTATTTATTTAAATAAATTGTTGGTTCTAATAAAATCAGTCTTAGTCAATGCTGTTCAATTCATTTAATTATATAATATTTTAATATATGTAATATATACCGGGCATTGCCGGTACAAATGGATTAATGTATATTTAAAATGATTAATGAGGAAATCTTGACCTTGTGTGGAGGCGTTCGAAGTCTTTAAATTAAATGTTTTTCGAATTAAATGTATTTTTATAAATAAGAATACATTAAAATTTGATAGATCCAAAGTGTGATAAATAGTTACGTTATACACGTTGGCTCTGATAATTATTTTTCAAAAAGAATATTTATAATTTTCTTGGAAGAAAAAATTTGTAGACCAGGTAATGATTTCGCACCGATAACTCAGATACTACTTGAATTGCTTCTTACGAGTACTTTTACATCGACAAAAATAACCCTAGTACGATAATTCTACATAAATATTAAAATTTTCTTGTGTAAACTTTTCAGACGAAAACTTCCTCTGCACGAATGTCTCATTCTGGAATTGCGAGAAACAGGATACGGCGAGTCTTCAGATTATTTACAGGATCTTATCTACGACAACTTACAGTTGCTAGCAGAAGATGATATTGGGATTGTGGTGGATCTTCGACGAAAGGAGAACTTTCTTGAGCACATTGCCGCAGGCCTTATTCGAGCTGAAAAGGAACGTGACAAAGGTGATACTGAACTACAACAAACGTACATCCAAAAGTCAAAGTCAAAAACTTTAATTTATTATTATCAATTAATTAACTTAATGTTAAAACAACACCAACACGCACTTGCCAAGCGCGGTGATTACGGCATCAACCCCCATATGGACAGCAAAACTCAGCCACGGCCCTGAGGACCGACGACAAGATCCGTGAGCTGGAATACGAGATAGACAAGTTAAGCTGGAGTGTCGTGGGATTATCCGAAGTCCGAAGACAGGGGAGGACACGATAATCCTACATTCCGGCAACTTGTTCTATCACCGGGAGGGCGAACATCTGTCCCAAGGTTTTGTCGGGTTTCTCGTCCACAAGTCCCTCGTCAACAACGTGACGGAAGTTGGGAGCGTGTCGGCAAGGGTAGCGTACCTTATACTCAGAATATCCAAGCGGTATTCGCTGAAGGTCAATTCCGTCATCAGCACTGGAAGTACCCCGGAGGCGTGGAGCAGAAGCGTGGTGGTACTGTTCTTCAAGAAGGGTGACAAAACCCACCTGAAGAACTACAGGCCCATCGCGCTTCTGAGCCATGTCTATAAGTTGTTTTCGAGGGTCCTTACTAATCGTCTAGCGCGCAGACTCGATGACTTCCAGCCTCCCGAACAAGCCGGTTTCCGAAAAGGCTATAGTACCATAGACCACATACATACGCCTCGGCAGGTTATACAAAAGACCGAGGAGTATAATCTGCCGCTATGCGTAGCGTATGTGGACTATGAGAAGGCCTTCGATTCTATCGAGACCTGGGCGGTGCTTGAGTCTCTTCAGCGATGCCAGATTGACCATTGATGTTAATACCACGTCCTTTCCACTCCATCAGCTTGAATACATCTTCTTGTGCAGCGATAAAAAGTTTTAGGGAGATGACATCCCCCTGTCGTACGCCGCGCTGCATGTGGTTGGGTTCGTACTGTTGTCGTGTACTCGGACTTTCATGGTGGCGGCATTGTATACTAACTTTTTTAACTAAAACTTTTTACCGCTGCACAAGAAGATGTGTTCAAGCTGATGGAGTGGAAAGGACGTGGTATTAACATCAATGGTCGCAAAGTTTGCAAATTAAAGTGGCAATGGGCTGGCAACATCGTTCGCAGGACTGACAACCGATGGGGAAAAAAGGTCTTCGAATGGCGACCACGTTTAGGCAGAAGGAGCATAGGTCGCCCTTCGAACAGCTGGACTGATGACCTGAAGAAGACAGCGGGAAACCGTTGGATTCAGAGGGCCCAGGACCGGGCGGAGTGGCGTCGATTAGGGGAGACCCATGTCCAGCAGTGGACTACCAAGGGCTGAAAGGAAGGAAGGAATACATTCATTCGCCTAAACCACGCCATTGGCATGAAGACTGGGAAAAAAGCACTATTTTAAATTCAAAATAAATTTATGAACTTCTCAGTACCATCACCACCGGTTAGGTGCTCCAATGATTGCAGTAATAAAAGCGTGCCAATCTTTCTTGCTGTTCGAGATAATAAAGTAGTTTCATCTTATGCTCCACCTATGAAGAGCCTTGTTGCTTGCGCCAAGCTTCTCTAATATCAAAATGTGTTTTTTACCTTTTCAGAAAACACGAAGAAAGAATGTCTAGAGCTTCTGGCGTTAGCGTTATATTACTCAGAAAAAGGAAAGGGTATACTTTGGTTGGCAGAAAAGTTCTTCCTAGCAGCCATAGCAGTGTCCAGCCAATACCTTATCGACGGTGGACGACAGAAAAGCTGTTGCAAATATCATTATGCCAAGTTTCTTCTTGATAAATGTATATACTTACTCTACGCCAATCTAGTAAGCGTTGTCAAGCAGCGTCGAGTCTCCTCTCACTATGAGAAGGATAGGTTTAGACCACGCCTGCTCATTGCGGGTTTGTGGACTTTGCATTTCAATACAGGTGGACTGACGACCTGAAGAAAACAGCGGGAAACGTCAAACAGAGGGCCCAGGACGGGATGGAGTGACGTCTGTTAGGGTTGGCCCATGCCCAGCAGTGAAGTAACTAGGGCTGAAAGGAAGGAAGAAGGAAGGAAAGAAGGACTTTACATACCCTTGTGATCATTATATAGAACTCTCAGGTATGCAGGTTTCCTCATAATGTTCTCCTTCACCGTTACAGCTGGTGATATTTTTCATTGTAAAACGCACATTACGTAGAGTCCGACCGCAGTTTTCGCGCCTCTCATAATTTCTTTTATTGGCAATAGTGCGAATGACGACAAAGTATCGTTTTTGAGCCAATGAGCGTGCAAAAACTTACATGGACAATGTTATAGAAGACCGACATTGATGTGCCAATTTAATTATTGAATGTAGCGGCGACATTACAAATTTTTTACTGGTATATAGCTGTAATAAAAGTTACAGGTGCGTCATGCGTGTAGCTGTGTTATTTTTATAGTTGTTAAATATTGGATTAAAAACCTAGTTTCGCAGTTCCAGATGGTGATACTGAAGAACCGTTTGTGATACTTACGGAAGCCAGAGATAGTGCCATTGGAAAGGTAGGCTATAGGTACTATAGTATTTAAGCTTACTTTTCTTTCTTTTAACCTTAAAGATGCAGTAATGTTTAGAATGGAATAGATAGTATGATATAATTTAGTAAGGAGAATGACGTAAATGTTGTAAAATATTAATGGCTTATGGCTTGACTATGGCCTTCTATAAAATTAATTTATTTGAATTCAATATTTTACAAAAAATATGACGTTATATTCATCATATTTGAATGTTTAAATTTTACGAGTTCAAAAAAATATCTTATTGAATAAAGCAACAAACGTAGTGCGAAAAAATTTTAAAACAATCTTTTGATTTTCTTGTGTTTTTATACTTACATATACCTACATATTTTAATTTTATTACCTTTACTGGAATACATTAGCATACCCAAGAGGGCATAAAAGTAGGCATTATAAATAAAAAATAACTAAAATCTGTCTGCTAACCGTAAGTGATGGTCGAGTCGTCTTTCAACAAAGATAATGATAAATTGGGCGGACGGAGGATGCTTTAGTTATTTATGTTTTATCACAGGATTGGCCACTTTATGAGGCTGAAAACGACGAGGAGGTTCCATCTGACACGGTCTTCGCAGCCACAGCTATACAATTACATAGAGTTCTACTTAGTAAGGCCAGATATGCTCGCAATGAGGACCCGGCGAAGGCAGAGAGGCTGTCGCGACTGGCGGAAAGAAGAGCACGAGATGGTTAAAAATAATATTTGTATTTTTTATGATGCCATCTGTTGGTAGGCGGTAGATTACTGTCGCTTTTTGACACTAAGAACATCAGAGAAAGAGAACTCTTTTTAAACGGTCTTCAAAAGTACCACCTTTTATATTAGTTGGACTTCTCATGAATTTACTTTGTAAAATCGTGAATTGAACAGAAAAACCTAAAAATAATTGGCTGAACTTATTTTTGTGAATTTTGGGCACATGTTTCCAAATAATTAAGTCCTGGAGGTATTTGATTCCATTTGTACCTACCTACCTATTTCTTCATGATATTTCCTTCGCTCAATAATATTGAGGTTCCAGCTAGTGATATTCCAAAAACGGCTGAAGCAATTCTAGAAATAGGAATCAGTCAACTGATGATGAATAACCTAAACAACGCCCAGAAAACTTTTGAAAAAGCACTCAAAATATACACAGAGAGCAACAATGTTGAAGGCCTTTGCGATACGAAGATGCACTTAGCTGCTGTGATGCAAAGGTAGGTAGAGTTTCACTGTAAACGTAGACCTTACCCGTTCGTATACCGTCGGATTACGGTGGCCTAGAAGGGACGGCGACAGGCCCTTTCTAAGATGGTTTACCCTTGGAGTTGAAGTTTGTGAGGCAAAGTAGGTATTTTAATTCAAAACTAAATGGATTCCATTGCGACAATCCCTTTAAACTAACGTAAAAATCGAAGTCTATGCGCATGAAACTGAGGGCACACGCTAGTAATAAAATAAGTTGATATTTAATTTTGGCAGTGGAGTTATGAATATGATAACGAACCTTTAAGTTTAATGAATTAATGATTTATCCTACGGTAGCGATTACCTATGTTACGGGAGCACATGATTCAAAACCTTGGAGTATCTATCTATCTCGAATACACGTTAGCTGATAGGTATTTTTGTTGAATGTTTTAAAAAGAATATCTACGAAATATACCAAAGGAAAATTTTATTTCAGTATAAATGGAGAAATAAAAAAATATTCTCCATTTTTATGCTAAGTTACAAACGTTCTATCTAATAAATATTCAATTGATTCCTTTGTCAGCCAAAGTGAATAGTAATTTATGTCAAACTTGGCTACTCGATTGAAATTCCGAAAAAAAGACGTCCAATTGCGATAATTTGTTTTTGAATTCAAAAAGCGAAAAGAGGTACTTACTAGACGTGGGATAATTTGGATGGGGGGGAGGGTGTGTGTATCTATATCTTGTGTGTATCCATCATATTTTTCCCAAGTTTCTATTAATGTAATTTTTTTATTATTATATCTCTTGAGAGTTCTCACTTTTATATTTTTGAAAAGATTGAAGTACCTAGATACTTTTTACCGACTTCAAAAAAGGAGGTTATCAATTCGACACGTATGTAGATATGTAATATTCTCAGAACTGCATAATTTTTACATTATGTTGGTCTATTACGGCTTCCAAACAAGAATTTCATACCAATTTTTATGGGTGTATCTAATATACATACACATACTAATATGTATGTGGATATGTTTGTCCACGCACATCTCTTTAATACTATCACTCCGTCTGGTTATATAAAAGTCTTACATAGCATTTGATCGCACCGTAGATTAGGAGACCACGAGACGGCATCGAAACTCCTGACAGAGATGGGGGCTCTGGCGATGGAACATGGGCTGCGGAGACAACTGGGCAGGGCACTGCACTTGCTCGGAGAGCTGCACCTGAGAAGAGAGCGGCCCGAACTCGGCACCCAGCACCTTTGCGAAGCCTTCCATTGCTTTATGGGATTCAATTGGCAAAATGTAATTGAACACTTTCACTATTTTAGATTATAAGTACCTAAGTTGAAAGTAGTCGACTGTCAAATCTATTGAATTTTGTTTGTGAGTTTAGCTCACTATAAAGTAAAACTATAACTAGTTTAAGTGTTGCACATACTCAATAGGATAGGACTGAATTTATTCTGGGTTGGTTATTTATCATTTAGAATGAAATGATATAATTTATTGTTTGGTGGGTTACTCAATTAATATTTTTATTTTTTAAAGAAGGATACTACAAATTTCCGTACGATATTAATGATATTAGTTATTGCTGGTAGGTAGTCGAGTAAGAAGGGTTAACTTCGGTTACTGTGAATATTTACTTATGCTAAACTTGCAACAGAGCTTTCAGAAATAAATCGAACCTGTGTTATTAAAATGTGGTACCCACTCCAAGTCATAAATTATGGCAATAATAATTTATTATAAGTAGGTAAGTAAAATAAAAATTAAATTTAAAATTTAATAAAACCCCCGACACAATAACAACAATTTTCATTGAACAATTATTATTTTGCAATGTGCAAGTGATGCGCTTTCATTTGAGACCCCACTAGATTATATTTGCAGACATTCGGTTATTCTTCCCCACTTTCACCCCCCACAACTTTTAAACGACTCAACCGATTTTCATCAAACATGTCTAAGAACACTCGGCCGTAACTCACCTTTCATACAAAAAAACTAAATTGAAATCGCTTCATCCGTTCGCAAGCTGCGGTGCCACAGACAATGCAGATAGACAGACAGACAGACAGACAGACAAACAGACAGACATGTCAAACTTAACATAACACCCCTAGTTTTGCATCGGGGGTTAAAAAACATTATCCAAGTTTCAACGTAAACAACTATTAACGGTGGTTCAAAGTTACCCAAAAATGTTAATAGTTAACCAAGTTGATTCTACCTTTGTTTCATAATAATAATGACGATTAAATTAATATGATAAAATTAAACAAAATATTTGACATTTTGTTTTGGCGCGATCGACTGATAAAAATAAATGTGGCTAAGTAATTAAGTAAAAGTAGCCCTGTAGGTAGGTATCTAGATAAATTAAATAAAATTAATGTAGTTACCATTTATAAAATTATTTGGGTCAAGATTTACGACCTGCTTTATTTTAGTGCTACAGATTTATGTTTCGAAGCTCGTGGTTTGCCTTATGTTGTGGTCTCAGCCCCTGAGTCAGCTGGCTCGTGGCAAGGCCAAGGTCAGTCTGATTTTATTCTTATAGATGGTATATTAATATTAAAAAAGTGACAAAATCGGGATAAATTGCCGTCGAAATTTATTCGTTATTTCGTAGGTAGGGTATTGGTGAATATTTATGATCGCCATAGTTTTGGTATATCGGGAGAAAAAATTGACAGCACATTTTTAAGATCAATTTTGTCAGTGACACCTGCGCCACACTGTTTAAAACAAGCGTCCAACAGAGGTCACCTTGGTGGAAGGCTTGTGGAGCCCTCGGTTGGTGTTTGCGGCCACACTTGTTTACAACAAAGCCCCCACCTCAGTGTGTTGTCGACTCTCTGGTTGGAAGCACGCTAATACAATATGGCTCCTTACCTATCTAAACTTCAAAAAGTTGGTGTGGCATTAGTACTCATTTCCGCCGGTGAAAATAAAAAAGAAAAAAATATGGATGAAATAATAATTAATTAATAATCATAATAATTTAATAATTATGATTTTGCCAGTAACCCGTTAATGACCCACTACAGGGTCGGGTCTCCTTCTCGCAATGAGAGGGATGTAGGCCTTAGTCCACCACGCTGGCATACTGCGGGTTGGTGGACTTCACATACCTTTGAGATTTTTTTTGTGAACTCTCAGGCATGCAGGTTTCCTCACGATGTTTTCCTTCACCATAACAGCAGATGATATTTAATTATATAAAGCGCACATAACTTTTTTACAGTCATTGGTGCATGCCACTGGGATTCGAACCCGGACCCCTCGATTCGAGGTCAAATTCTAAGCCACTGGGCTATCACCGCAATAATTATAATTTAATAATAATATAATTTCTTTTTCACGAGACGTCATTTTGCATACATAGAACGACACGTGCGCACGCAACGGTTGCCGCTTCGAACTGCCCTAGCGCGGTTTACAACAAGCGTTTACACTGTGGAAATCGTGTTTACAACGGCGGCATCCACAAGCGGTTGGTGGGCCGCGACCGTCCACAGAGGTTGTTGAAGGTCAAACGAATTTTTGTTGCAAACAAGCGTTTACACTGTTGCAAACCGCCGGTGGAGACCGATGTGGAGGCCTTGTTTTAAACAATGTGGCTCGCCCATGAAGACGTCAGAAGATAACATCTCGCCGCGGTAAACCCCTTATTCGAATAAACGTGGTTGCGTAAACATTTTGATAAGTTGCTGTCAACGTTACTTTTTTTATACGTCCATGGTCAACATTTGTGTTGCGGCGTTGATGACAAATTAGAACATTGTGGTGTAACATGGTGTAAAGCCCCGTATTCATGGTAAACATTAGTTTAGCAACATTTGGTCAACATTGTTGATGAGCGGAGAGAATGTTGCTGGAAACTTTGTTGAAATAAATACAAGTTGTCCACACACCAGTCTGCGTTAAAATGTTGCCCGAGGAAGTAGTGTTGTTGTGTTCTCTGTATCTGATGTATAGGATTTCTAATAAACAAATAGAAAAAGATGGTGGATTCGAAACTATCTTCTGCAAAGAGAAAATTTGATGAGTGACCTCAGAATGACAGATGGATCATTTATTAGCTTTACGAGAATGTCGAAAAGTGATTTCGAACATCTTCTGGAAATTATTGGCCCGTCAAATAGCCAGAAGGGAAACAAATATTCGGCAGCCAGTTTCACCTGAAACGAGGCTAGCTATTAGGTACATCACGATATGCATCGTTCTTTGTTTCTATCTTTGTATTCTTTTATAGAAGAATCTCATAATAATGGTTTAGATTCAAACAATTCTATTAATTGCATTTTATCATTGCTCCACACTACTGCCATGTTTATAAACTGTTGCAAACACGTTCATACACGTCAACATTTGTTGCTAAACTGATGTTTACGCTCGTCGGGCGAGAGGTTGTCAACATGTCGTTATCAACTCCGCAACACGCAGTGTCGCCAGCACAATGTTGACAGCGACCCCGCAACACGTTGATTCAACATTGTTGCTAAACTAGTCACAAAAGTTAGAGATTGTTATTTAATGTTACCGTGTTGCAAAACGTTAATCCACAAAAAGTAAATGCATTGGAAGGAATATAAAGGAAGGCTATTATCTTTATTTTTGTGCTAATCAACTAAAACGGGATATTTTCATGTCCCCAGGATGTTTTCGGTGACACCGGGACAGAACAGCCGAAAATGAGAATTTCCAATTCAAAACGGATGTATGGTCACTTTATTTATTAACACACAATAATTTAAAAACTAATTTAGTTGCAATATTTGCAAATTCATCTTAAATTTTATGCAAATAAGGTCAACGATAAAATAACTGCTTGCGCAATACTGCAGCAGGCATTTAGTGATGAATGTTACTCTACCTAGGTAACATATCTATTGGATTGCGTTATTGTTATACTAATGTATAAGAAAAATCCATTTTGTACATCGAAATTTGTTTGAGGGGATTAAAAGAGATCACATATTATATTAGGTATATTTTAATCGACGTATATTTACAAGTATGTAGTTTAATGTAGGAATAAATAAAGTTATTTTTTTAGAATGGCGTTACCTGATACCTAGATTAGGTAGTAATTAATATTATCCCACCAATTTAAAAATTGCCTAAGTACCTTGCACAAATAAATTTTCCGTTGCCATAAAGTTATTAAAACAAGGTTGATGTAATTTTCCGGTCAACGTTTCTAAAAAATCATAATGAAATTTCATACGAAGCTTCTAAACATTTCTATACATTTCCTGGTTAATTTAATTAGTTCCGTATTTTAGAAGTCCTGTAACTGAGGACGTGCTATGGGATTTCAGAAAAATAATTACGAAGTATATGGCCTATGTATATCGGCAACGAAATGATAACTTCCTTTTTTATGACCGTTTTTATCCCTTTTTCAGACATTATTTTGGTGTGTCTTCTCTTGCAAATATATGAATTTAATAATATTGTTAGGAAAATTTTGTCTAACCGATCCATAAAATATGCTTAGACTAATAGTCTATTATTATTAGTCGACATATAAATTGTTGTTATTCCGTATAACCTACCTCAAGGCATGTTCATGGTAATGAAGTGGTAATGAAAACCGAGTGGAATGCCTTGACTTTGGCTTAAGTATAGGTATACGTCATGTTAACCGACTATAGTCATTATAAAATAAACCTATTAACATATTATTCTAGAACATTAGCTTGCACTTTAAATGTAATAGGTATTGAAAACATTTTTGTTACTAAGCATTCAAGCAAATCAGTAGGTACATACCTGGAAAGAATCGACTATTAATTAATACTTACCAGGAAGACCTTATGTATTTATTATTACTTAAGGTATTTGCAAATTAACATAATAAATTAGGGTGGAGACACGAGCTAGTCAGATGAGCTGAGATAGTCTTACCCAAGTCAGGCGGTTTCAAAACAAGCATAGGGACTTCAACGGGTATACGAGTATATAGTTACTAATAATAATATCGATAGTATTATTAGAAACCTTTACGGATTACCTAACGTCTCCTATGCAAGAAAGAGTCCATGCATGTAAGACACTAGGAGCTCTAACCCATCAAATCCTTATTGCACCGACGACGCCGCGACGTTACTTCACTCCATAACCTTTGCATGTACTCGTATAACAATTTTTGACATTAGCCAATATGCGCCCATAGTGACTAACTAAAAGGTTTAGCAAATTCACTTAAATAATTATAATTTTGATAATCGTACAGCCTAGCCAGCCTAAGCTTCTGCTCGGAAGAGATACAGAAACTGATTTTGATGAAATATACAAGAATCAGAGCACAGAAGTATTTGAAGAAGAGGCAGAACAATCTCGACTGATGATGGCAATATCTGCAGGTACCTTTACATTAAAGATTATTTAGCATTGAAATAGGGATAATAGATAATTGAACGGGGCACGCGTATGTACTCTACAATCTGCACAACTGAGCGCATATTACCTAATTCTATCACTGTCATCGCAACTGTGTGTGGGAGTGACAGAATGAGTTTGGCGCGTGAATACCACTAGCTGAGCTAGCTACAGTAGATTCGGAACAAATATGTTGGTATTGCCCTTGTATTTACTTGCTTTTTCCTAATATTTATTAACTTATATGATATCATATTAAGTGCAAAAGGTTTTATGTTTACTTCATATTCACACATAAGTAATTTTAATAGCGCTTTTTATTATTTTATTGATGGGTTGTTGTAGAAGTGTAGAATAATTTTATACCTAGTGATAATTTTACTTAAAAATTATTACACGATAATCTCTATTATGCATACATTACTCATTTGTATGTAATTATAATACCACTACTAAATATCAAACGTGTATAACATGCACATACCTATCGTATATAATTATGTAGATACAATACCCGTTCAAAATAGTAATTTATATTTAAAACTAGTAGGTATAATTATTGGGTACTGTTAACATTGCAAAATTGTCCAATATATCAATAATTCAGTTGTTCTTCTTTGTACACAAAGGTTTTTAATATAAGTTTTTGACTCAACTTAGCACCTTAGTAGCTGTCTTTTTACTTTTTACAAGCCTGTGTAGTTAGACTAAAATTTAAAATAAAAAAATTAAACCGACATCAAAAAGGTATGAAATAAAATTTGTTATATTACTTACTATTTTTTGAGGTTGGATAAAATGCAAACAATCAAAAAAAGAACGAACACGATCCGTCAATTAGTTTCGGAGATATGCGTGGACAAACATATCTACATACACTCGTACATACAAATGACCCATGAAATTTGGTATTCTTGATTGGAAGCCGTAATAGACTGACACATGTAAAAATTGTGCAGTTCTGAGAATACTACATACATAGGTACGTATCGAATTGATAACCTCCTTTTTGAAGTCCGTAAAAGTAACTTTCAATTATCTTTTATAGAGACTCCATCAAATATTTAATTTTATTCTTAAATATATCCTTCGTCAATCAGTTACAATTAAAGATTTGGCGTAAATTATAAAAAATGTAGAGTATTTCCTCGCAAAATAATGAGATTGATACCTTCTATCTAGTTATCTACAGATTTTTTTGTGAGAGATTAATACATAAAAGCGATAAAGTATAGATACATTTCTGGGTAGCCCTACTGCGTCATTCAAGTGGAATTTTTGTGGTCGTATCTGTAACTTTCCACGTCCAGTCTTTGAACTTGAATAAAAACAAGCAAGCAAACAAGTGTTATTATGATTCAAAATTGTTTTTGTGCCATGCTGAGCAGTAATCTGCACAAGATCGATTAATAAAAATCACTCCAAGGATGTCTGTCATCGTGTAGACTGAGAAAAAAAACTATACTACCTAATTTTATAGTTTCTTCCGCATCAAAAACTTATGAAATATTATTATGTAAATGCATGTAATTGATGATATGATTTTTGCGAATTATACTCATCTGTAGCAGATTCTTGAATAGGAACATGGAAGATTTTGAGTTGACTGACATTTTGATTCTACAGGTCAAGAGCTCATGGCATCTTACTTTAACCTGATAAGAGAAGCCGCTGTTTGCTCCATAGCGCAAATTAGGACCATAGAATGGAAGTTGTCTCATGCGGGCTGGTGGGTCGAGAGACAACACCATCAATTCTTACCATGTTTATGCCCTGCCCATAATAGAACACCACTTGATGTTTTGCGGTGAGAATGACTTGATGTTTGACTGTATCATTGTTTAAAAATTGGTTTTGGGACTAATGTCATTTTTTAACTTCAGAATTAAATTGGAGCTAAAAGCCATGTCCACTATGCCGGCTATATATTCCGAAGCGACAGCTCTATTCGGACGTACCGATACAATACAAGATATAAGAAAACTCCGAAGCAGTTTCCAAAAGGATATCTGAATAAGTAGGTCGTGTAAATAAATTGCCAAAAACAATGTTTAAATATCCATTTATTGATTCATTTCGTCTTGTTTTAACAAAGTATTCCAATAAGTATTTACATGAAAACACATCAACACCTTAGCACGTAAACACTTTGAGCAACATTAAGTACATATCTTGCACCATTTCTTCGTCTGTCCCATTTTAATGACGTCTACCACCCCATAAATATTCTTTCTTACAATTAAATTAAAGTAATTTAGTCAGTACTGGTATCACAAAAGCTAATATAACACTATAAAACTGTAAAAATGTGCACATTTGTTACAGAACAAAGTTACAAAGAAGAATTTTATTAGTCATAAGTATGCTCGGTCGTTACATCGCCTTTGCCAGCCTTTTCCTGGGCTCCAGACGAACCTTGAATCCTTCGGCACGCTTTAGGATGATATCAGCCTGGAGATTGAAATCTGATTCCTTGAGGTCAGAATGGATGCGGAAATTCCTTAGGATCGTGGACAGGATAATCTTGAGCTTCAACATGGCGTACTTACGACCTGTAACAACAGACACATTTATTTATATACGATTCGATGATCTAACCGTAGTACTACAGTTTTATTCATCTATTTATATTATATTAAATTAGATACAGAGTAAGTAGATTAAAATAAAACACAGTAAATCGTTAGACTGGAACCAAAGTTAGCCTTGTAGGTAGATGTTCCTTATTGTTCAGTATTTAGACGTCTTCTACTAAGTATTTAAAAAAGAACATACTAAACCCAAATTAGTCCATTTTAGTGCTTCGGAAATATGTTTCTGTATAAAGCCAAAACAATAAAACGGAATTTCGTGATTTGGAAATGGAAAAAACACATTATTTTCTGCTGTAAGAAACAAGTTCCCGCGGGATATTCAAAATAGAAAACCACACAAAATTCGATTTGTTAACTTACCGACGCAACTCCTGGGACCGGCGGAGAACGGTACGAAAGCGTAGTAGTGACGGTTGGCGGAGCGTTCTGGCAGGAAGTTGTCAGGGTCGAACTTCTCGGGGTTGGGGTACACGTCGCCGCGACGGTGCAGTTTGTACGTGGCCACCACCACCGTGGCGCCACTGGGCACCTTCTTGCCGTTCGACGCTGTCATCAAAAGAGAAAAATTTATTCTTGGTTGAAAATAAAACTGAAATCTATGCGGGCAATGATCTATCTATCTTCCATACTTTCAGATGGACCATTTTTAGGTCTTATATATTTATACGTCAATTTTTCCTTATTTATTTGAATGGTGTCAATGCCAACATCGTTTACAATGCCAATACAGTAAATTATAATTATGCAATTTTTGCATCCTAATAACGTACATGTATTTTACCAGATCAGGTTACTGGTTTATTTTATTAAATCTTTATTATTTAACTTTAAACGTTGTCCTGCTAGTATTTTAGGGTAGTAGATTTAGTTCTATACTTTTAAACAAACAAGAATAAAAGCAGATTTGACACCGGGATATGTGATTTTTGGAAGTAAACTATGTGGTTTCTTCCATCTACCAAAGTAATTTGATCTCTTATAAGATAAATTTATAATTGGTTTTTTCGTACCAGATATTATAAGTTTCTATTTGTAGCCCATATTTGAGTACCTGTTCCATATTTGACGTGTATTTTGATATTTGGTTTAATGCTCAATTTAATAATATAATTATTATAATATTAAGAACATAAGATTGTTACTTAGCTCTTTAAAAATGTATGTGTGATTATTTTGACGTCAATAAATGGTTAATTTTAAAATAGTTTTTTTATTTTTGAGGCAAAAACAAAATGGTAGCCCATATTTGGTTACTCTCCTCTATAGAACGCATGTAAGGCATTTTTTAAAAGTTAACCGTATTGTTATTCTCTTTAATATTTGAAGAAGTTAAGAATATTTTACAAATCTTGGCAGTTTGAGCAAACCTTTTCTAAAGGGATTATTTTAATAACATGAACTTACGAAGCGTGATGTCTTGTTTGATGTGACGGGCGATGATAGGCACAGGCGGGAACATTCTCAGCGTTTCCATAAGGCATCTCTCAAGGTACTTCATCTCTAAGGTATCTTGAAAAGTAGCAGGACGGTCGGAGTCTCCAAAGATCTGGTCGAGTTCCTCCACAACTTTGTCCTGAATGTCCTGGTGGATACCCATCATTGACAGGAAGAAGCTGCTTCCAGCGGCTGTGGTGTCGTGACCCTAAAATTGAAATCAATTTAAATATATTTCAGTTTCTTTTATAACCTACGCTTTTTTTGTCTTGATATAAATATTTGTTTTCCGTGATCAAAATATCAATATACGTATTTTAATTTCTGCAGATGTGTTGCATAATGCAAATGCTCAAATGATTGATTCCAATTGCCATTAATTTTTTTGTACCCAAGTTATCCTCACAAATAGTGGATTAAGGACATTTAAAATTTGTCATACCTCGAACATGATTGTGTCGACTTGCTCCTTGATCTCCTCGTCAGAGATGACCACTCCGCTCTGTGAGCTCTCCAGAAGAAGGTCGAGGAAGGCAAGACGCTTCTTTTGTCCAACATCCTCGTCAACATCCAGATCATCCTTAAGCCCAGCCGACTGTCCGAAAGATAGACCTTCCACTGAAGTAGTTTTAACGGAGGTGGTTTCCGATGCTGTGTCGGTCTCAGTCATGATTGTGGGTTTCTTGCCAGATTTGAATTCCTGCTTCTTCCTTTTAATGACCTGCGTAATAGCACTTTTGTTAGTATATAGATAGTTATCTATATCGATACCTATAGCTAATACCTGTTGTGGCTTAAAATTGTTCTGTTTTACTTTTTCGTACACTATACTAACGGACTTACCTTAGTGGTCAAACCGTGGATGACATCGAGAAGCTTGTTCTGTACTTTAGCGTATTGTGTGAAGTTGAACAGCAAGTCCGGTCGGAGCCAGATCTTGGTGTGTCTTAAATGCAAAATGTCGCACATCTTCATCACAGCCATGGCATATTCGAAGCCGCTTTGGTCCTGGGTGCTCTTGCTCACACCCATAGCGGTCTCTGTTGATACAACAAAAACACATCGATTATTTTGTCTAAGAGGTGTGAGAGAGACTCTAGAGAGAGTAAAGAAGTCTGCATGCCTGAGTTCTCCATAATGTTCTCAAACGCATGTGAAGTCCACCAAAAAGCATTAGTCCAGCGTGGTAGACTAAGACTGCATCCCTTATTATGAAGGAGACCACTAATGACTTAAAGACCTCTTAATTTCTTAACGAAAACGTATCGAAAAGAAATAAAGCTATTGACCTCAATCAGACTGTATTTGGTTACGCAATGTAGCTCGTAAATAGGGCTCGTGAGTAGCAAGAGCTCGTTGATGGTGAATATCGGCCATTAGTATACGTGTAAATGCGGGGGGTCGCCAAACTTGATACCAAGTAGTGCGCGCTGACCGTTGTATACTTTTCCTTATGCTGCCGTGAATTAAATAATGGCATCGTAGAGTGCCGTTCCTATAGCTGGTTGAATGCTAAGGTTACCAGAGGTTATAATTACGGCCATAAACATTACGGATGCTTACAACGATGCCATATAGCTCCATTTATCTTAACTTCCTTTACTTGGTCAGGTAACCGTCCATGAGATTATTTACATTTTCTTATGTTTTATATTTAAGGAATGAAATCTAGGAAAACAATGCGTGTGTATCTACTTCCTGTTTATTTAATAGGTAGGCAGGTCCTTGGATATGACGCTATTTTAACAAAACGAGGCCACGTATGATTAAATTCAAAGTCAATTAATTTTAATTTGACCATACCTATTTTTTAATTTTGTCGGTCACTGAAAATGTGCTTGAATAATAAGTACATACCTAAAGAACTATTTTAATGAATTGTAATTCAACATAAATTACCTTAATCTAATTACGTAGTACGACGAACCTACTTTAGCTTTTTTAGGTTTTGGTTAATAACTACCAAGCATCATAAAAAGTAGTTACTTATCTAAATAATGTACATACAGTAAAATTGTAAATTCTCGAAAAACACTGCGAAATTCTGTATTGAATTTGGACGTATTATCTCGATCTTTATAATGAAATAATATACTATTGAGCACAATCTTTATTGCATTTGACATTTTAAGTAAAGATATTTTCAAAATAATTTTTTGCATTAAAGGAAATTGTGTTATTGAAAATGCGTTAGTACCTATCTATGCGCGTATCGAGAGCATTTCGCAAACGGATTGCTGCGTCGGCGGTCTCAAGAACGATGTCCAAGCGATGCGAGGGCCAGCGCGACCCGACTGTGTCACCACTCCGCCTACGTGATGAGACGGTCTAATTGCTGTTTATTTTATACGTATTATGTTTACAAGCCGGTAATCCCGTCATGGGAATCTTATCTAACAAAAAATCATGCACTTTTATTGAATTAACAACACGTTATAACTAAATCCATATTCTGCATGAATCATGCCTGACCCAATTCAGACAAATATTAAGAGATTTCAGAAAACTCGGAAAACATTTATTTATTGATACCATAATGATACCAGGTTCAGATTAGACGTAGAAACAAATCTTATAAACTTGGATATTAAGTGCAAAAAGACACATAGTTTTCCTAATTAATTCATTCATTCTTTCATGACAAAAAAGTTGTCTACGAAATATTCATAATTAGAATAAACTTGTATCTGTACGAGCAGGTGTATTATTTAAAAATGTAAAATTTTGATGATTTTCATTTAATTTTGTTATCAAGTTACTTTTAAATAAATTAAATATTTGGATTACTTTTAATTTGCTTGAATAATATTTTTGTTAACTACGGGTAGGATAGATTAATTTTATTATTACCTATTTATTTAGTTCGTCAAAAATGTTTGGATATAATTTTATTCAAATTTGGACTCGTTAAATAAGTCGTTCAAAATTCAATAATTTATATTTGTAGTCACCTTGTAATAAACCAACAAAAGGTTGAGGAAAAGTATTCAGTACCTACCTATTTAAGTTAATTAAGTATGTGCTGTACACAAAAAAAAGAACAGTCAGTAAAGTGTATGTTAAATTAAAGTTTACATAATGTTTTTGTCGGTAACTGTCCGAGCTCAAAATTTAAGTGCTCACTCATATTTTATGTATTTTAGTTCAAACAAAAACGTTACCTTTAAAAGGACGAAATAAATTTTGCTGCTCTTTAAATGGATGGCAATTTTTTGAACGACTATCGCTATAAATTTTTTAGACGTTTAGTTTAATTATTATGAATGAACGCTAATTAATTTTAGTCTAAGGTTACTAGGCCTCTTTAGCATTCAACTCGTTGCAGATTGCGTCGGTAGCGAAGCAACGAGATTAGAATATTATTTTGAGGAGATGTATTATTGTTTATTAGTAACATCTATTTATTTATTTATTATGATCACCAACATAACACACATTTCCCTCGCATAATAAATACTTATTTTTAATAAACTTCGACTTATTGTAATTAAAAAATAGTATTGACCTTCAATTAGTAAAGAACAGTTTCATTCGAAAGGCAAATTTAAATTATGCATAATTTTTATGTACGTGATTAATCGTTTCTTTCTGATTCTTAAGCGATAACTATCTTTAATCTACGGTAGAAGTCGTGATTGATCTGCTGATTTGACATTAAGAAATATTCAGATATGGAGTAGGGTGGTGCTATGAAATGATGGAACGTTGCCTATATCTAGTCCGGCAGATATGCACGGGAAATATACGAAATCAATAACTATAATAAGCATTGACTGTTCAATTGACTGCATGAGGGTTGCAGTAGGTAAGATTGACAAAATTAAATGTCACCGTGACGATAACGTTGACTTTATTATAACAATAAATAAAAACATTGGAGACTTATCGTACCAAGTAGGATTTCCACAGTACACTCGCTCATGTAGTCATGGCAATCGAAGACACCGGTTTCTTTCTTGAGTTTGTCGACCACGGCCCTTGAGTTGGCGTTGAATAAGTCGATGAAGCTCTTGAGAACGTTCAAGTGAAAGGTGGGAGCGATCAATTTGCGGTGTGATCTCCATTTCTGCCCTGCATGAAAATTAAATTGTAAGAAAATAAATAGAAAATATCTCTTGAATTCTAATATACATCAAGTGCTCATGGTACCACCATTGACGAACTATACAATATATGTAAGGGAGGCGTTAACTAGAAAAGATTGCTTTCATCTAAAAGATCCCACTACTACTATGAGGAAGTTTGTGAGAATGGATGGGTGGATGTTTATTAGGTAAGCTTTCACGCAACGGCTGAACAGATTTGATTGAACTTTAGTATGCACGTATTTTATGTCCCGGATCAACATATATACGATATTTTTTACCCCTCTCTGGATCAATTTCTAAAATTCACGCGGACGAAGCCGCGATTAAAGTCTAGTCACTTTATACCTACGTAGGTACTTGTGTTCATTGGCTACTAAACTGAAGTTGATCTACATAGGCATTTCACGTTATAAAAAACTATGCTAATTATATTTTTTATACCTTAACTTCTGGTTGGGTCTTGATATTGTACGTTCGCATATTTACATAATTATTATTGTATGCACACAAGAAATTAGGTTTTAGATTTAAAACGTATTTGACGATGATGCTCTTTGTATTTTATTTTTTCACAACATGGACCATAAGAATCACCTGCTGTAATGTTGAAGAAGAATATCGCGAGGATACCTGCATGCCTAAGAGTTTTCCATAATGTTCTTAAATGTATATTATAAAGTCCACTTACCCGCACTAGGCCAGCGTGATGGACTAAAACCTGCATAATGTGAGTGGGAGACCCGACCCAAAAGTAGGTCACTAATCGGTTAAAGACAGGATTTAAGTAGTTACGCAGAATTACTTACCGGTGCTGATGAGGAGGCCGTCTCCAAGCCATGGTTTGAAGAATCTGTAGTCGTCTGCCTTGTCGATGTGGACGTGGCTGCCGAGGATCAGCTCCACGTCGCGAGGGTCATACAAGAACACGATGAGCCTCGGTCCGATCCATAGCTTGACAACACTCTCGTTGTCGAATGGAATGCTTTTGTCGACTACTTTCTTGAAGATCTCTGATGGGACAATATATTTGAGTTAAACTTTTGCAGTGAATCGATCGCAGTATTACAATGCGAATGTGCAACTGACAAAACTATACTAGTAACTAGATACACAGCTGTCGAAAAATAAAGATGTCATACAGGATTTTATTTATCTACATTTTTAGAATATCTTAAACTTGAAATTACGAGGTTAATCTATAAAGGTTAGCGGTCGTGTTTGAATGCAAGGCTCGCTAATCTTCAAAAAAAGCGTCAAATGGTATGTCCTGTTTGAATTAATCGTAGGATTGAACTGTTGTAATAGTCGTAATTACCTCGATGGAGGCATTATTAACAATAACCACTGCCGTGGATCGGCCAAGATTTCGTCAAATATCTTCGAATTGCAGCTTTGTTTTCCATCAATTACATAGTCCAAACCTCAATCTGCTGTTATGTAGAAAAAGACTCGTGACCAACAGAGAAACATTTTTTGTTGTTTTATGTCCTACTTTGTGTTTATTCTTTGTATATAATAATTTTAATCGACGATTAATGTGTCGCACGTTTTGTATTTTTACCTTGTTCGGAAAGATGTACTATAAGCTAAGTATTTATGCGAAATCAAGCAAAATGTTCTATTAAAACATTCACTTTAAAAGTTATATAATAATTTTAATAAAAATATTCTTGCCGTAAAATACTGATATCACGTGCAAACGTGACATCTGTGCAGTGAAGTTATTTCATGGTTGCATAATAGAATAGACTACGTTTAATACGAGAACGTGACACTTCTATTATTTGTTATCAAATTTTTAATATCATGATAAGAACTAGTATTACGACGAAATATTGCTTATCTTATGTCGTTAAAATTAATTTTCAGCTAGGCATCCCTTTCAAATACTTCAAAGTTCTAAACTATAAAGCTACTCAACACAATCATAGGAAATGCTCCAAATTAATTTGACTTTCTTATATCTTTCATAATTATATGTGCCCACTTAACTTATTATTGCCCGAGTTGTTCTGATAAAACAAGTAAAATTATAACACTCAAAATTATAACTCTTGTAAAGACTAAAAATATTAAGATACAAGTGTTTAAGCGGGTAAATTTATTGCGCGATATAAGTTTACTTACGAGCTGATCCTCCTGTGAACTCGAGGGCATTTCCAACGAGCGGTAATCCCTTTGGTCCGGGGATTTTTTCTGCTAATTCATACAAATGTCTCCTCGACATCCTCCAGTAGGCGTACCAGAGGAGTAGAGCCGGCACCAGCAGCATATAGAAGAGGCTGGTTGCCGCCCAGGTGCTGGTCGGGGCGACCACATTTTCAGCACTTGCGTAACTCATTTTGAATTATTTTCCACCTGCAACATACAATTGTGTAGTTCCTAATTCTAAAAATGTGTTTTGCGACTTGCCTTTTAAAATTTACCGTACTTAATGAGTTTTCTTGTTTTAAATTGTTTACTTTCCTTAGTACGTCAGTACCTTTATGTCAGTAGAATGTACTTGTAGATGCGGAACATCCTAGTTCTGGTTTGATTGTTATATTGATGAATAATAGGTATGTATATCTAAATTTCAACAATATGTTTAAGTAACTAGCTTATTAAATGTACTCTTTTTAACCTCCGACGCAAAAGAAGGGTTTTTATAAGTTTGACGTGTCTGTCTGTCTGTCTGCATTGGTTGTGGCACCGTAGCTCGCGAACGGATGAAGCGATTTCAATTTAGTTTTTTTTGTATGAAACGTGAGTTACAGCCGAGTGTTCTTAGATATGTTTGATGAAAATCGGTTGAGTCGTTCAAAAGTTGTGGGGAGTGAAATTGGGCAAGACTAACCGAATGTCTACAAATATAATCGAGTGGGGTCTCACAAATGAAAGCGCATCACGTGCACATTACAAAATAATATGTTCAATGAAAATTATCGTTATTGTGTCGGGGCTTTTTTTTAATTTTAAATTTAATATTTTGATTTATATAGTTATATAGTACCTACATCTATTTTTTATAACGTTTTAATTAAAGATTTAAGAAAAACAAATAATGCACGACTAGGTATTCATTTTGTTTTTTGAATTTATTGTATTAATATAATTATTCCATTACCTAGTTATTTAACAAACAATAATTGCACTTATAATATTTTATAGTGCATGATAATTAGTTAGAAAGGTATGTATTATAAACATAATAATGGAATCTTGGAATGGAATCTTGGAATAATAATGGAATCTTGGAAATCTTGGAAAATACGATCTTACATCATAAGACGTTTTTTGCAATACAGATTTTGATTTCTCAAGTATTTTTATTTTAAATTTATTTTTTACATTAATAGTATTTGATTAAGTGCTTTGTTTTATTTGTTTTTTTATTATTTAATTATCTAGTTTCCGGTGATATAGGTACCTACTTAATATATGGCGTTAAGGCTTCTACTTGCTATTGAATGATGATGCCCAACATTTTCTCTGTAAAAACAAATTTCTTGAATTAATCTGGTAATCATCGATCAGATTATAAGATCTTTAAACGTTGATCTACAGATGTTTTCTGATGAAACAAATAGATTTCTATCATTCTATATTAATACTTTTTTCAATCATTGTAATAAATATTCATTTCGAGGTTTAACAATGACATAGTTAAACTATTTAGGGTTACTATTATTAGGTTATTATTATTATATAATAATAAGACAAAAATATAAATAAATTTAAGCATCTAAACGTATAATTCTTTTGCGTTAAATTGGATACTAAATTTCCGAACGCACATTACCTACCTCATCTTCAGTCAACTTATAAAGTCCATAATGATGGACAAAATACCAAATATATTTTATTATGACACTCATAATTCCTGGCATATGGTTTTAATTCCGACTTACAATTTTGTTTCTAATTAAAAAGCAAATTTAAAAATAGAAGAAATTTTATGTAGAATTTTACCTTTCTTATAAAATAAAAAAGCCCTGTTCACTGTAGATAAATGTGAAAATCACTGTTGTCAAAATTAAATCCTCAAAGAATTTTAAGTTACTAAAACTTTTCATTTTAAAACAATTAATGTACGATAGTTAACACCTCATAATATAAACCGCAATAAATTGATCCCTACCTGCTGAACGAACAGGCACCTCTTGGGCCTATCACTAGGCACTGGCACTTGTAATGTTATGTTGTGATTGTAAGGGATGCCAACCGCGCCTCAATGCCGACTATTTACTAATGTCCCGCGCACCTAACTATATACACGCTGCGGACGTCACAACACTGTTTTACGTTGACCATTAACTTATGCGATGCCTAAAACTTTTTGTTTGCATCGCTGTAAATGCTGAAAATTAATGTATGTATTTTTAACCCCAATGGCTACGTAAAAGTGAGAACTGAAATCGTCTCAAAACGATTTTAGATAGGAAATGCAGAAAAATTACTAAACGTTTAAATAGAGACTGCGTCGATTATTCACTTATTCGTATCGTAGGTATTATCTATTGTATCTATTTGCAATTAATTTAATTAAAGCAATAATGACTAGCACCTTTTGTATTGTTGTGTCCAGAATTTTACTGTCATATACCTACTCGGTATAATTTGTAATTAAAGCTTGTGAAATATTGATGCAGTGCAAAAAACTAAGTGACAACAACCGGCTGCAGTGGAGTCCGTCATTAGTCTGAGTCCAACCTGCGAAACCTTTTTATTATGTAATTTAAGTGTTAAATAAGTTTAAATTAATTGGAAAGACGACGTACAATTATGCGAAATAAAAATAATACTCATATATCAGTCATAAATTTTGAGATTTTGTTGACAATAAGTTTCTGGCCAATTAATTCGAGCGCGTGTTTACGATGTGGACCATATATTCCGACTTATGTATTGTACCTGTATATAAAATAGTATAAAATTTTTTCAGTACGATGGCCACCGCCCTGAATAAAGCCCAGAACCATTAGGTATTTTCGGAGAGTCGCGACCAAGCATATTATTATTTTCATAAATTAAACGCTTATCTACCAATTTTTAACAATGAAAATGTTGCACATAAGAATGTGATTTATTGTGTATTATACGTTTGTTCTAAGGGACTTTTTAAGAGTAACAAAGATGGATTCTCGTAGCTGCATAGTTTGTTTACATTTAAAAATAGTTAAAGTATTTATAAAACTTGTTTTATATTAAGTAAGTTAACGACCTCTAAAATGTTTAATCATTTATGGAACCAGATAAATACTCGTACCTACAAATAAGCCTTGTGTTAAAAAATAGGATCAGAATAATATTATATTATATAATAAATAATAATCATAATATCATTACCTATATAAAATCCTTTAACCTGAATGACTGATAGATATATATGCACAGCCTAAACCGCTGATAGTAAAAGTCTGAAACTTTGAGGGTGTGTTCTTTGTATGACGAAGGCATCAGATAAGGGTTTTTTCGAAATTCTGCCCCTAAGGAGGTGAAAAATGAAGGATCAACCTTAAACGTCTACGTTACCTGATCTGAAACTTAGAGGGTGTGTTCTATTTGTGTTAATAACAAGTTAAGCAAAATTATTTTAGCAGAGCGAAGCCTACTTGTTCATAAAACGACTTTGTAGCCTATTAATATGCAATCAACGGCTGACTTTAACGTCAATAGCAAACACTAAATATTAAAAAAAATCCAAAATACATTGTTTGTATGTAACGTAATGAAATGATTTCTAGATTCTAAACATGGATGTTAGCGTAAAGAGTTACGGGACATAATAATATTAGGAATAGAGGCAGATATGAATAAATGAATAGACTTCTCGAAAACTATAGGAGATACCTCTACATATTTTATTCTCTTCAGGTGTCAACGCCCTCACTTCTCATATTGCCAATAACGGATTATGATTCTATTCATTGCCGTGACTGAGAGGATTCCTTTCTGTTTTTTGAGCGCATAAATAATCATCATACGCTTAGAACAGCATTTCATAACGTTTATATTATCATGGGGTGAAAAGAACTTCCTGCAGGTTGGAGGTATTATCTTATATATAAAATTCTCATGTCACAGTTTTAGTTACCATACTCCTCCAAAACGGCTTGATCGATTTTTATGAAATTTTGTATGCATAGCTATTCAGTAGGTCTGAGAATCGGCTACTGTCTATTTTTAGACCCCTAAGTGAAAAGGGTTGTTCACACCTAACATTTTTATTTTATTTTTTGGACAATTTTTTTTATTTTTATGTTTCAATAATGTGGCATCAAAAAATACAATCCTAAATTTTCACCCTGCTATCACCAATTCCTATTTTTTAATAGTTGATTTTTAACGCTCGATAACTTATATCGCAAAACAACGTTTGCGGGGTCAGCTAGTTGTATAAAATTATGAGAAAAATAATAGTTTACATAAAGTGAACGTTTAAATGCAAATTCTTAGTCCCTTAATTGGGTTCCTCCGCATTAATGGCAAAATCTAACATGTCTAGTCGTCTATCTAGCAAGGCTATGAGTTTTAAGCATTATTTTTTTTTTATTTCATTTCATAGATAAAATTTTAAACATATCTCACTGGAGGATCACTGCACAATAAATGCTTAACTAATGGTAACGAATATTTGTAGTAGCCTACTTTCAATTTCTTTGTACTTACTTTATCTTCATATTGAACGTAGAGGTAGAAGATAAGAAATTATAAATTGTAGACAACAATCAAAAGTACGTGTAAATATTATTATAACTCATACCAAGACGGAGTTGTCATTCAAGCCACACTATATTCACAAATGCGTAAGAATGAAGAATCATTGTCGGCGTCTTTTTTTCTATTGAAAGTTCAGTTGAAGGTGCTTTTTGTAGGTTCGGCAGGTCCTTACGGTTGCTCTGATTAAGGTCTGATCTAGGTACCGTGTTGCATGATTTGATCAGGCTTAACAAACTTGAAGTGAATGAAATGTATCGTTAGTAAATTATCTCAACTTACTGACGATAAAAAATAATTTATCCACTTAGTTGAAATCTTTGTAATTAGGTACACGTTTTTTGCAAATAGGTAAACGAAAGTACCGTAGATAAGTAAGTATTACATACATATCTACTCATGCCACGAAGTCTAAGAAGAATGTTAACCAAAAAACCAGATATTATTATCTATTTATCATACTTAGGTACATAATAATATGCTTAGGTTATACCTGTTATATATGTTAACTATTTAATAAAAAATGATATTTCCAATATTATTTAAGCACGATCAAAAAAGGTGGCATCGTCAGGAGCGGCTAGTACTTAGTTGGGCGAGACCAGTACTAGTGGGTCCTGTATTAATCTGCCCTGAAATACTATAGAGGAGTATTCTTCAGACCTTTTTTATACACGGTATAAAAAAAGGTCATTAGACATTCCGCTACCGGTACAAGTGGAAAATTTTTAAAATATCATACGTAGTCGGATTGTTTTGGATAAAAAGTTGTTAGGTATGTTAAACGTCATCGCAGTATCAAGGTTTTATAAAAGAACTGTTGCGAGATGGACACACTAGTCCTGTATTAATCTGCCTGTACTCTGCCTGCAATAGTTATAATTCACATATCTTTAAGCGTAAAAAAAAACGGGTTGCACTCCGGGAGTCCCGGCAGAAGTAAAAACTTTTAAGATGTGTTTTCTTGGTGATTTGGACGACAGTTCAATTAAAATACAATTGAGTTTCTCCGTAAGAAAAGAAACGTAATCTAATGCTAATTTAAATAATCGCAGTGTCGAATCCAAAATCACAATAATTATAATATTTAGCTTTTTTCTATAACAAAATACCTACACTTATCATTTATGAATGTTTCCTTTAGACAGTTTCCATAGTTACCAGGCAGAGTGGCGCAGTAACGCGTTACGTTACGAAGCCTCCCATACTTACCCTCCCATAAGTTTTCACTTCAAAAATTGCAATCCTATTTTGCGGGATGCAATTATATGCGAGACGATAGCAAAGTTGTAATCGGGATGGTAATTCATAAGGCTCCCACAAGGCTCAAATTTTGATGGAACATTAAGGGTGTAAGATATCCCTCATATCTTAATCTGGGCGCTCAAGTAACTCCAAAAATCCCCTCTTGGGCTCCCAACCTACATGTTCGAGTTGGCAGTGACTGAAAGAAAAGAGAGGATAGGCCCTTATTTGCTTACCTATATACATTTTTTGTTATGGAAGTATTACGCAAATATTGGTTCTTTTATCAGTCAATAAGCGTTCAAAGTTATATAATATTATTATATATTATATTATATTATGTTCCAATATCGTCAACTGCATAATCTGCATAATATGTATCCCGAAAACATCTATTTGCCTCTGTCACACACGTTGAGTATTATGAGCGTGACAAAGATAACCATTGTTTTGTTTTTCGAATAAAAAAAATACAGCTTGATGTTTATTTCAATTGAATGACAATAAACATGTAGATTTAACAATTATTAAAGAACATATTTTGTAATAAAACAACAATTTAATAGTATTTTACTTAGTACAATTTGCGTACCGTTATAAATAATTAAATTGCCCTCATATTAATTCGCCATCTTTGAATTGATTTTAATGAAATAAAAAAGTTTTTGAACCTTTCTATTTAATTCAAAACAATTTATCAAACATACTGTATAAGGAAGTTGAACACACACGAAACTGACACACTGTATACAGATTTATTTCAATCACATCTAAAAGCTCGTCGCGGGCGGACAGTGTAAGAGCTAATACTTAACCGTTCATAATTTATTTTGTCTTAAAAACCTTGTAATTGGGACATGACAGGCAATTTAATTTCTAACTTTTTCAACTTATACATTTAGTTACATTGGTATGATTGGTAGGTATGTAAACACCACATTAACCACATAGAAGATATTGGACTGTGTATAGGTTATATGAATTAAATTACATAATTTATTCGAATGTTAAATTTATGAGGCATGTACCAATTAACACCTTCCAGTAGTATAATGCCTGTGTTTATGAATTTCAATATTTGGTAGACAGGTTGATAGCTCCAATATTTATGATTTTGCCAATATTTATGATTTTGGAGCTAGTTTTAGCAGGTATTCGTGTTCTTCAGTAAGTAAATACGATGGATATTTTATACGCATACCTACGGGTACAAGCAGTAAATACTTACCCCGCTTTTTTATTGATTTCGTCTGCGTAAAATTAACTTAATTAGTAGTTGTCACAAAAAATTATATTTCAACCCGTCTTTCTTTTTCAAAGTGAAAGAAATAAGAATATTGATCTCTAAGCAAATAAAAGCAAATTTTTCGCAATGATAAGTTACCCATAGCTTTCTTCATTATTGTGGCTATCATAACCAAATCCGAATGACGGTACATTGTCGTAAAATTGTTATACCTATTTTGCGAAAAGCCCAGTAGACGGACACATTGACTATAACCAAAAATTTTAATATTGTATACGCTAATTACAATACTCTCATAACTGTGAAATTATGGTAGCGTTTGATAGCCTAATTCTTCTAGCTAAAAATAAGTTCTAGCTCCAATGTTTGGTGCATGGCCACGCGGTTTATTCCCTTACCTACTTAAACGTTTCGTGTGTGGTAGGGAAAATTGTATGTTTTAGTGAAAGTCCTTCGTATTTTATTTAACTGTAATTAAAAAAGATTAAAAAAATAACGTTTTGATTTGATTTATGAATCCACAGCTAAGCGCCCCCGAGCAAAATCTTATTTAAAGTACTTAATTAACTTGTGTACACAAGGCTCGTCAAATTACGAAGGATTCAAAGATCCGCTTTGTCTTACTTTTTGTTAGGTAGGTTATCCGTTTTGGATTCAGAAAATGCCAGAATAATTTAATGCCACAAATGGTGGAGTAAAAAATATACGAAGCGTTTTTTCTCTCTCTTAAAATAGATGAAGATACTTACGTCCAATCAAACTTAAAACACTGTCTGTGAGATCGGCATGTAATTTTCAAAGGTTATTTTTTCTCAAAATATATTAGGTATAATGCCTGTGTCTAAGAATTCGACCTCTTAATCGAGGGGTCCGGGTTCGAATCCCAGTGGCACGCACCAATGACTTTGTAAAAAAGTTATGTGTGCTTTATAAAATTAAATATCACCTGATGTTACGGTGAAGGAAAATATTGTGAGGAAACCTGTATGCCCGAGAGTTCAAAAAAAATGTTCTCAAAGGCATGTGAAGTCCACCAACCCGCAGTAGGCCGGCGGCGTGGTGAACTAAGGCCTACATCCCTCTCATTGCGAGAGGAGACCTGACCCTGTAGTGGGTCATTAATGAGTTACAGACATAGTAGATAATATGTAGGTCCCTGTTCATCAGGTTACTGAATACTTAGTCCGTCTTTTTGGAAGTATTATTATGCGTAGTTCGCACGTTATCATGCACATGTTAAGTAGCTGTTTTTCTTATGGCTTTGACTAACTTCTGTTAGGTACCTATAAATGGAAATTAAAACAAAAAACGTAGAACAATATTTTTAATTTCAACTTAAGTTACAAAACGAGCTATATTGATAAACGTTTTATATTGATGTCCATTGGTCATAGCAATCAATGGACCCTCACGTCCCATCTAAAATGATAGGCTAAGAAGTTCGATCTGGTATAGGTATTAGATAGTTGGTATGGGCTCGTGGCTTACCGTTGACTGCCTTACATGAAGCATGTCTGATTGAGCTTGATATAAAACAACTCTTCATACATGATCTAAATGCATTCGCGGTGTCCATTTACAAGATGTAAGTATGAATATTATTCTGTGATGTTTTGCTATAAATGCATAATTTTATTATCAGAAGTATTATGGTACAAGAATTACTATATTATTCTGTTTATGAGAATATAAACCACCATTCTTTCATAATCTGAATTTCTATTAATTAAAACGTATAAGTAGGTACGTACCTACGCAAAAGCTATTCCTTATAATTGTATATGTATGTATATCAGTACTGTATCCAAAGTTACAAAGCTCACAAGGCATTGAGTTACAATGTTGAATCATTTAGGTATACGCCATAGCCTACCTGGAATCAAACAATAGGTACTAAGTTAATATTTTAGAAAACAGACAAGACAAATCGTAATTGCGCTAATATTTGATACCTAATAATAGTTGTCTAGTACCTATTATTGCTTAAACGCTGAACCTGATCGGCAAATATCACTATGCAATGACTGCGATTACTGTCAAATATTAGTGTTGGGCAGTTGGGCTTCATTCTGTGTTGTGGATTTTATTATTAAAATCAACATAATAATATACAAAAGACGAGTATTAATCCTACTGCTATTATAAGTGCAAAAGTTTGTGAGGCCCTGGATGGATGGATGTTTATTAGGTATTTAAGTAGATCAGGTATTCTTTCTCTCGGAAAAATGACAATACAGTTTTGGATAAATTATTATTATGGTACACAGGTAGATTGCAACCTGGATTATCTAATACATAATTATATAGGATAGTTTTTGCCCTGTTTGGGTCAAATTCTAAGGTCCTCGTGGACGAAGTCGCCGGCGAAAGCTAGTAATTTATAAAGTAAAACATTGCTGATATTTATTACCGAAATATACTCATGAAACTTAATTTCCGCAATAGTAGGTAAGTACTTACAGCTATACTGCTAAAGACATTGGCAGCCCAAGTAGTCGTAGAAACATGGTAGAAATAAAGGTAATACCTCTATGGGCAGATTAATGATCCTAAGATCGTCTATGATGTACATCTGACAGGGATAAGCGTGACAACGTTTTGTGACATTTGACATACCTAACTAATTCATACTTTACGACATACGACGAAAAATTAATGGGTGGAATCTTAGCATTTACCTACAAGTTACTGTGATTGATTTGTTAAGAATGAACTTTAGAGGGAAAAATACTATAGCAACAAAAGGAAATTCTATGCGAAATAAAGCAAAACCTATACCTTCAATATCCGAAAATCCAGAGAGAGAACCAAGCGACGACAAGGTCTTAGCCATCTCCAATTTACAACCCGTAAAAGAAGAAACAAGGGAAAACCTATTTGAAGAGGCACCGGAACAGGACGAAAAACGACAAGCTTTTAAGTCCGAAGTAAAAAGATTTATTGAAATATCAAAGTACTTTTCCAGCCCACTAAGAAAATCCGCTTCCTATGTGTGCGAAAATTGTGTTGTATCCTATCCTAATCCGTATAGAATTGAATACAAACGGGGATCCATTACGGCGCAATATATAAAATTCAGTAATTTAACTTTAGAACCGGTTTATGTTAAGCTGTACAAAGTTATACCCGACTTGGAGCAAATAAAATTCATAAACATGTCTTTATCGAGATGTAAAAGAGTGCCTCCAGGGCTATCATATAGTTTGGGTGTAGCTTACGATGATGTTGAAGAAAAACCCCCATGCAATGCAAAGATGATTTTTGTAGCATCTAGAAAAACTTCTACACCGTGCTATCAAATTTGTGAAATCGATCTCCAAATAGAGGCCCATAAAATTAAGTTAATAACTGTTTGAGCATCACGTTCTCTCACTCAGTTCTCTTGTTAATTCAAATTTTGAGTCAGTACCTTGCAAAATTAGGCTTTTCAATCATTATACCTACCAAGAAACATCGCCAAGGGGCCAAGGGGCTGTTATTCTGTACAGTTAATAGTAATAAACATTACATAAACGGGAAAGTGTGTGTTTATTGAATAGGTAAATATATCAAACATAATGGAAAAGTTTAATTAAGTACACATTGGCAATTTCCGAAGGGAATAATTATACGGTTAGTGACTAAGTCAAACCTTGTGTCTTGCGTAGTGCGCTGCACGATGGGTGCACGTACCTAATCTTAGAACTATGCTGCTCTGCTTTTATGTTTTGGATGCCCTACTCTTACATAACATAGTCGAGTGTGTAAGGTTTTTAAGTATTTTGTTTTTTTTTGTTTAGTAATAAATTATTACTAAACAAAAAATATCACTACAAAAAAAAACGTACCTACAGTCGAATTGAGAACCTCCTCCTTTTTTTTGAAGTCGGTTAAAAAACAAGTATGTATTACGAATAAAACGTTTAAACTTGTACCCACATCCCACAGTCTAATAAATAATCGCCTATAATTAAGGTTTAAGGGTATTAAAAAAGCTCAAGCTGTAACGTGAGACCATTGACTTGATCATTCATGGCCTCCGACAAATATCTACCTATAGGTATATCACCCATTCAAAATTTTTAAAAATAAATTTTGTTTAAAATTAGATACTGTGTAATTTTCAATGTTTACCTAAGTAGGTCGAGCAGAACCTACTCCCAATTCTACGTGCACCTTTAACTTTTCCGATCGAATACTTTACTTTAGGTTTCCGGCTTCAGGCAAATTATACGTATTATTTGTTATAATCATTAATGGTAACTTCCAGAGGCACATAATTTAGCAGACTAACTTTGTAATTTTCCAGCAAAGTAGGCTTGGTATTGGTATTAATTGCATAAAGGTACAACCGGTTTCCTCGCAAACTTGAACTCCTCGCCTTGTGGTTTGCACGAGCTGGACATAAACATTCAAGTTCATAGAACTATTTTCTGCGTAATCTAGGTACGTATACGTTATTTATGCTACTTAAACAACCTAATATGCACCTGCGGTACCACGTGTCAATCAATATACTAGTAGGTATGAACTAGTTATGCAGTATTTAGGCGACAGTCATACACAGCTAAAGCGTGCTTGACTGTCGACGTATAGATATTTTACAGCTATTGATTATATTAATGAGAAAAATAAAAACAAACATGAGTATAAAACTCGATAACAATAAAATTGTTCTTCATCCAGGGGGCAACTTTCGCCTCTCACCAACCTTTAGTTTTAAAAACTTGTAAACAAACCCCGTCTTGAAATTGAGGTTTGGTTGCTGTCTAAGCTTTGCCGGTTTGCTTTTTATTACAAACCTAAGCATATAGACCACTTTTCTTCTTAGTTCCGATAGTACTTAGGCCATCTACCCATCATAAGGCACATATCTTTTGCGCAATATCATAAAATCGGACAATCGGTTCTGTTTACTTTGCCTATGTACATATAGGTATGCACATTGATTAAGCATATTATAATGGTATAATTAACCTTTGGTATTGACGTAGAGTTGCTATTTATCGAACTTTACGTGGTTGTTTTTTTGATGGTTAAGTTTTACATACTTAGTATCTACCTAGGTACCTACCTACATTTTACCTACTTTTCTTGTTCTTGTGGATGTTGTCAGATGACTTTTACCCGTAGGTATATAGGTAACGGAGAGTTTACCTATAAGTATCTACCACTCTAATATCTACTTAATAAAAGTTGGGATGAATGAATAAGATTTAAATAAATTCTTTAAATCTAAAATACTATGTTATTAGATACCTACTCGTACCTCTAAGTTTTTACATGGATTGGATTTTTAGCTGACACATTATTTATACGTAGCAGGTAGGTACTAAGTTAGGTAGGTACCTACTTACCTATTTTACGAAATTTTAACGGATTTCAATTTTCAGGTCCAATGTTGTAGATAATAAGTTAGTTATTAAGCATTGGAAACGTAAACATTGTGATTAATTTAAGTACCTACCTACCTACGTAGTCCAAGTTGACACTATAGTAGGTACAATAGTTATTAAAGATCGTAGAAAACGATTTTTCCATATTACAAAAATAAAAAGTTGTGGCCTGTGGCATAATAAAATTATAATCTTCGCAATGTAAGAGGAGATCCGGCAACATGCGTTTAAAATACTTACCTACCTAATTACTTAGTAAGTCCTACCTAAGCCTTCACCCCCAAGTTATTAATACAAACAGTTTTAGCTCGGGTTCACTTCTTTTTTATTTTAGCCCATTTAAGTCGTTGATATAAGTGATTTAAAATTGTGGATAAACTTCCGAAAAGCGCATAGGTACCTACCTACCTACCACCGATGAATTTGAAATTTGGTATAAGTAATAACATATTTTCTTCTAATCACGAATATCTCAACGAAATTTGGCGCAAACGTTTGATTTTGAACCTTTTTTTTGTAGGCAAATCCATCATGGATACCTACCCTGTATCGGGTTGGTCGACAAAGGGTTATCTGTGTGTGTTATGTCGGACTCCTATCGGCTAAAACCCCACCTGTAGTCGCCGCTTGTAGTCGGGGCCACGGGTAAACTTCCGCGAACGCCATTTTGAACGTAACCTAACCATTGAAGGGATTTAGACTTCTGTCACTGACCCTCGCTCCGCTTCGCTTCACTCGGGAAAAAAAATAATTTTACCTAACCTAACTCATTTAAGGGATTCCTGTGTTAAATTTAGACTTCTGTCACGGACCCTCGCTCCGCTTCGTTTCGCTCCGGGAAAATAATTTAACCTGACCTAACTCATCGAAGGGATTTCTGTGTTAAATTTAGACTTCTATCACTGAACCTCGCTACTCTTCGCTTCGCTCGGGGAAAAAAAATAACCTAACCTAACCCACTGAAGGGAGTTCTGTTAAATTTTGACTGTGGAGAGTGTTTAGAGTTGTTAAACATGTGGGAATGAAGCCCCGCAATTCCTAATCTCCACACACACCCTTTCTGAGGAGAGCTAAAAAAGTCTAAATCGGTTAGAAATGCGCAATTATGCACACTGAACGAAAAAGTTTCCCGTTCAAATTTCAGATTCATCGGCGGTATGCGCTTTTCGGAAGTACACCCAAAATTGTAGATTGCGGTTTGTATCATGTCTTGTTTCGATTGGGGAGGTGTTTGTTTTTTCAATATTAAGTAAATAGGGCAGCGGGGATAGTAAACTGACCTGCAGCCCGCCTGAAGTTGAGTCACTGAGTGGTCACCGCAACACAACAACCTCGAAATGATAGAAGGCCTCCCTGAATCTATACGTTACAAGCGTTGCAACTCATGAGTACCAAAGCCATAATGTGTGTATGTCCGTGTTTTATTGTGGTGTAAGAAATATTTTAGACACAATAATGGACTAAGCACGCAGTCTAAAATGAATTATAATAAAAGTAAAAAGTGGTTTTTTGATTGTCTGTTATTTTGTTACGCAATTGCAAGAAATCCACTCAAGGATTTATCCATGATGAATACGGGGATTTTACGGCTATTAAAACATAGATAATAATTTATTTAAGGTAAATATTATTCTAATTCCTACAGATTAAAAACTTTGCAGCATAAAGCGCTCAGTTTGGATGCAATTTCAATTAATTAGTCGCGCGTGTGAGCGCTGCCATAGTAGCTCTAGCCATAGTGCCTATTTCAAAGGTTGGCAAAGGTATAAGCACGAGTAAATTTCGTACAGCTCATATGAAATAAAACACTTCTATATGTTGTACATATTTATTGACACAACAATATTATTATTGATTTAACATAGATGATCTATCAAATCTTTGGTACACGTCGCACATAATTATGTTCTAGGAAGACTTCTGGGACGATGGCATAAAATAAATATCCCGTGCTTTTAATATAATTTTGTTATATAAATATATACAAACCGTAATTTTGTTATCATCAATTACACATCTAAGTAGTTATGTTTAAAAATTGCCAACAAATTATTAATTATATAATATTACTAGCTGACCCCGCATACGTTGTTTTGCGATATAAGTTATCGAGCGTTAAAAGTCGACTATTAAAAAATAGGGATTGTTGATAGCAGTGTGAAAATTTAGGGTTGTATGTATTTTTTGATGCCACATTATTGAAAAATAAAAATAAAAAAATTTGTCCAAAAGATAAAATAAAAATGTTAGGCGTAGACAACCCTTATCACTTACGGGTACCTATGAAAAATGGACAGTAGCCGATTCTCAGACCTGAATACACAAATTGTTTTAACTTTTTAGTGTATGGGTACTAAAACCGTGACATGAGAATTTTATATATAAGATTAAGTCGAGATAATTATCTCGACAATACCCCTTCTACTATATCTACCTACTTGGTATATTTCGACAAACTGTTGCCCATGCATTTCCTAAACATTAAAGAACAATTCACTCACAATTGAAAATAACATGAGAATTACATTTAAAGACTGTTTATTACGAAATGGAAGGTCCTTTGCCTACGTTGCTAACAGTTACTAACAGGCGACTTAATAATAGCAAAGGGAATGCAACGCCGTTGTTGAAACTAGGTAAGTACTTGAATCTTCAAATATACCTATGTGAAATACTAAAAGGTCTCTTGTCATATGTACGTACCTACAATACAGATAATTTTAACATTTTCATTGCCTAATAAAGTATAAAATTGGTATTTGTATCAATTTTATACACGTTGCTACATTTTGTCATACAATGGCGTGTGGTTTGCTACATTTAAAAAACTACGAAAAAATGCAGTTATCCATTTCTTTTTCAATTATCATTTTCAAACTTGCAATCTTTATGGGTTTCGAGGTGATCTTATCTAATATATTGTATCTTGAGAATAAATACATAATTAAGTGGTTTCCGACAATGGCAGTGATTTGATAAATATTTTTTACTACATAGTTTTAGGTTGAAATACCTAAAATAAATAATAAGTAGTTTACGCGAGCTCTGACGTATAACATTTGTTATTCAATCGTATCATTTCCACTTTGTTTGGTTTATAATTCATTAATTATTTCAAAAAAATGCACGGGTTTTTAAAATAACCCATTCTGTTTTATCGTATGTGCTGCCTAATTTTATAACATAATTAATTATATTAGGAATATTAATGCTACATATAAAATAGAAACGATTACTACATTATCACATGAAATTTTAAATTTTTCTTTCCAATTTTTATCTCTACCGGAGTACCTATTACACATTAATTTATTTATTTATTTTAAATCGTTAGTTTATGCTCATAATAATACCCAACTATATTCAACTACTATATCAAAGTTTTGGCACTAAAAGTAGGTTTTATTTTGGACCAAACCAAAGAGGACAGATTGATTTTGCTATGCATACTGTTGACAATCAACATAGGACGGCCAAATGCAATAAAATATAACGGGAAATACCTACATTTTGGTAAGAATGCCTCTTTAGAAAAAATCACTTTATATGCGTGAGTCTGAATAATTCAAGTGTCAAAAGTTACCATAAAATGTTTATAATTATATATCAAACACGTTTGAACCACCACATTCATAAAAATTAATAAACAAAATACATCGATCCTTTTCGAGAATGAAGTTGTAGGTAGGTAGTTGAAGTAAAAATAATGAGTTTTAACAAATGTATTTACGTATATTTAGAAAATTCATTATGACCATCCATAAATTTATTCGTAGTTTTTATGTATATATACGTAGACTTTTTGCTTAGTCAGTCGCCACAAAAACTGAGATTTTTCTATTAGATAAATAAGAAATCGTTTATACAAAATAAATTTAAAAGAAATCATAAATTTGGTATCCCAGTGCAGGTTTATGTTTATTTTTTGTTGAATAATATTTTTTCAGATCAAGCTTAGGTGTTGTATAGGAATGTATACAGTAAAACAAGATTATATAATTTAATTAAGTTTGCTCGAACGTGAACTATATGTAGGGACAAAAACCGTAATACACGCGAAGTTTTATTGCGAAAAAAGACCTTTAACACTCCAAGATGATGTTATACTACTAACTAATAAAAACTAACCACGTGTAAACCTCTATCAAACTGCAAAAATTAGGAAAAATATGTTTCTTTGAATATTGTGCATACAATGATTATTAAATTAATTTAATATTGTGCATTTATTCAAGGAATAAAGACCATTTTGTAAAGTGGTGCTAATTTTATATTACCTATAAATCCTATAATGCATGCTGCCAAACACAACACAAATATTTTAACGATGGACACGAAACTTTTGTTTTGAAAGATAGTTTAAACGATTAAAACAATTATGCGTTTTCTAGCTTATTGAAGAACTTTCTACGGCGCAGTACAATTTTCAGCGACATAGCAACATTTATACAGTATCTACAATGGAGTTATTTAACAAATAGGTATGTAATTGTAAGCCTAGGGCATGAACACATTTTATTAATATTATTCGCAATATTAGCAGAAAAGAGAAACCAGATCATACAATTTTCGGTACTTGACATTATCTATGCAATTGCAAATAATCTGATAAGGTTTTTCTTAACAATAAAATTATCTCAAACGAGACTAGGTTACATGTAGCATTTTTCTTAACTATCTACAGCTTAAAAAACCGCATAGAAAACCTGCTTCACTTTATCCTAACCATAATCTTAAAATATGAGATAAAGATTACAAAACGTAAGTTTAGAACTACAAAAAATCTTTGGGATTTAACTGGCAAGTTTACGAAAAATATAACAACCTCATATGAAACTTAATAAAACTTTACACATAAGAAATAACCCTGAAAAGTAGGTACCTAAATATAAATCATGCAATCTACATAAAAATATAAGTGAGATAAAAATGAGTATTGAATCCGACATTCAACAACAAATTATTTCATTATAACACAAAGTTCGAAAAGATGCTTTAGTGTTTTCAAACTGTCTTCATAATAATAATATACTATTTAATCTTTCCTTTCATGTCTCTCGAGACTGATCAAAATTGTCTTTTCTAATCGTCTGTGTAGTCTCAATCATTAATTTTACTATAACAATTTATTAATATCCTTAAATGCTTATTTCAGTATGCGAACAATACAAAAAATAGATGACTTATGTCGAAAACACAGGGTCGCTAATTACAAAGGATACCTTTTGTACCTGAATAACTATGGTTTGTTACGTTCCGCTGCGTGATTTCTGAATGTTAATCATCTCTTAAGTAGCTTACAGTCAAAAGAAACGCAAGCCTTACAAACTTGTACCGTACCTACTAACAACTATGAAATTGCATTTACATTACAAATTAAAACTTTTTAAATGGAAAATGGTCGAATTAAAAAATTGGACTATTTTCAGCGGTCAGCAGTTCATAGTACATCTAAGAACAGAAGTTGAAATACAGATGTGAAAAAGTTTAAGAAACTAAAGGACTATAATAATATGTGAGTACATAATTTCTGATTTTCCTTGCTTTGAACGTGTTCATCGTTAACTTTTTAATCGGCTTCAAAAAAAGGAGGAGGTTCTCAAATAATTGACGGATTAATTATTCGTCTGTATGTTTTTTATCATTTTATTAAATGTTTATGTTTTCATGATTTTATAGAATTATTATGGCAAGACTTGATTCTTTGAAAATAAAAATATAAAACGTGCGTTTTATGAAATATTATATTAAACGATGCTAGGAAATCCAGCGCTTTTATCAACAAAATATATCAGGTCAATGTAACTTTTAAATACGAGTATTTTTATCGATCACATAAAAATTGATATAGGTATTTGTACCAATGAGCATTAATTTAGTGGGTACTATGAATTATGCTTGGGTCCGTCTATAATACGTAGTAAAATACTTATGTTAAGATAAAATTTTGGAATATCTTTTGTATAGGAAAATATACTTTAAATGCCTTGAGTTAGAGAGTTTTCTAAAACAATATCAAATTCGTCTAACGGTTCTAATATTTGCCTCAGGAACGTGAGGAGGCCTCTTTTGCGCAGGAAGCTTTGCTCTTCATACATTTCGGCGGTCACGCGCGTTAGTGACATCGGCACTAACATTCGATGCAGCCAATGTTCTCTGGAAAAAGTAAATATTATATAAACATATGTATATGACAGTGATCTCGTCCAAACTTAACCCAAGTGAGAAAGTCATCGCAGACACACTGCGCCCGGAATCGTCCTCTGAAACGCCACGCTCAAATCGGGATTGAGCGCCAAAACATTAAACAACAACAAAAACAATTCTCTTTAAATTAAGAAAACTATATTAATAACGTTGTCTCAGTAGTTCAACTCCAAGCTACTCTAAGTATTCGGGCCGCAACGCGCCGAATGGCACGATGGCAGTGGTGAGTGACGTGACAACTGTTGTTCATCGCGCAAACTTACCTCAAGCTGAGACAGATGAAAAGCTGGAATTTGCCGTCTTTGCCTAGCGCGCGGCCCGCACTGTGTATCTCGTCCACTAGATGGCAGTAGCAGCGCCAGATGGCGCGATGCTCTTGATCCTGCCTGCAGTTGTAGGCGACGCCGCAGCCTTTGTTGGACTGCGTGCTCGTTTCGTCGCACAAACTCATTTTGAACTCGTCCTTGACTCGAGCTGTGGATGAAAACATGACTTACGACATTACTAAAGTATCACCAAATTTGTTAAAATACAACTTTTTCTAGCATTTCAGATCAGTAATCCTCAATATCAACGAGATCGATTGTATTTTTTTAAATTCTAATAACAGAGCAGATTAAAAATAATTCAGAGAAGTACATTACTCGATTATTATTACTGCTATGTTGTGTCCTGTTCTATCATACGGACCTCGGACGCTCTACGTTCTCTCTCGCACCTATCAAATAGCTAAAATTCTAAAACTTTATAGCTTGGCAACAATATTTTATGTACCATTTTTTGCAGGCAAACCTATGTGATTGGTTTTGTAATAAAAATATCTTACCTATAATAACAATTTCGATTGGTTAACAGATCGGTGTAGTTACCTATATTGACTTACCTGTTCACATCTGCTTGCCAGGTAGCCATGCACAGAAATAAGTAGGCAAACGCACCTAGGCATACTCTGTGTGTTAAAAACTATCAGTTGAGATAAAACTCATTCGGTTATCAAGAGTGAAAGTGATGAAAGAAAATTAATTTAAATTAAAAATAGCTATGAACACTTTTGGTCGTTTGGATTATAGTCAAAATACAATTATTTTGACTATTATTCAAACTTTTGTTGCCAATGCAGAGTGAAAACTGCCATCTCAGCTGTCTGCTAGTATCGAACAGACTGCTCGTATCGGAATCCCCAATAAAACTCATTAACTTGAAAATTACGGTTTAAGAAATGTTGCCATATTGTTGTACTCGTATATTTCTGGCCAGTATTAGTTTGACCAGTAAAAATAATTGAAATGGTTTATATGAATTTCAAAATTTTTATATTTAATTATGTTTTGTGAACTCACCAAAGAAGTCCCAGATGAAGAGATTCTTGCCAAACAGCCGAGCGGATTTAAAGCCGCACAAGAAGGCCTGTTCCAAACATTTGACTAAGCCATTCTCGCCGCATAGAAGCACGCTGAGGGAGTTAGCGTCCTTCTCGCGTTTGGATTGATAGTGCCACTTCACGATCGCATTCACGCAGTCTCCTATAAATTTTAAAATAATGGTTGATTCACAATAATAAAACATGAAAACAATTTCAGAAATTCAAACACTCCCAATGCCTATTGAGTGAAGTTTAGTAAATAGGATTCGAAGAGACGTGTAAGGTGTTCCCTTACTGGATTTTACCACATAAAAAAGTATGACAGAGTGGTGTGGTTTCTATGGGCGAGAGTAGACCTACCTATCATGTGCTGGATGGTGGAGGTGGAGAGGTGCGTGGCGGTGGGCGAGAGCGCGAGGTGTGCGGGCGCGGGGGAGCGCGGGGGGTAGACCTACCTATCATGTGCTGGATGGTGGAGGTGGAGAGGTGCGTGGCGGTGGGCGAGAGCGCGAGGTGTGCGGGCGCGGGGGAGCGCGGGGGGTAGACCTACCTATCATGTGCTGGATGGTGGAGGTGGAGAGGTGCGTGGCGGTGGGCGAGAGCGCGAGGTGTGCGGGCGCGGGGGAGCGCGGGGGGTAGACCTACCTATCATGTGCTGGATGGTGGAGGTGGAGAGGTGCGTGGCGGTGGGCGAGAGCGCGAGGTGTGCGGGCGCGGGGGAGCGCGGGGGGTAGACCTACCTATCATGTGCTGGATGGTGGAGGTGGAGAGGTGCGTGGCGGTGGGCGAGAGCGCGAGGTGTGCGGGCGCGGGGGAGCGCGGGGGGTAGACCTACCTATCATGTGCTGGATGGTGGAGGTGGAGAGGTGCGTGGCGGTGGGCGAGAGCGCGAGGTGTGCGGGCGCGGGGGAGCGCGGGGAGCGGACGCCCCGCACGCGCGCCGCCACCACGAGGCGCTCCGTGGACCCGTCGTCCACGCCCGTGCCCAGCCAGCGGTTGCACGGGAACCTCAAAACACACAAAAACACATCATTCTGAGCCTGAGGCTTCGTTTACCTGGCACCTTAAAATAAGAACAAACACACTTTGCAGTAAATTTAATAGTGCCAAAATCTTATATCAACCCGGTGAGGTAAGAGGATTTCCGAGCTCACATCATTCACAAAATAACTTTGTTAAATCGTTTAATTTTTTGATGATTGATTTAATAAAACTACACTTACGTATAAGTATGTCCTGTGACTTCATTTCTCACATATACTTGATCCAACAACCATCTCGGAGATAGTCCCGTGTTATCGTGTCCGATACGTAATGTTGAAAGTATGCCCAAGTTCTTGTGCTAAAATTAATAAAAAAACAATATATTTAATTATTAATGAAATAAAATACAATTTAAATCATTAATAAAGTACTTACTTTATTTTTAAAAACCTATAGAAAATTATTACCTGTATCGTTTTCAATCTGGAGTTTTAATAAGTCAAGCTAACTTAAATGTATTAAAACTTTGGATTCTTTCCTTTCAGCTCGGCTTGCAGTCAGTGATGCATGTCTCACATACCTAACGTTAGTTCATACAAAATAAAATTAAAAAATGATAACTTACATGAAACACAAACTCGTTCGTATTCCGTGGTATTGGTATCTTAGGCGTAGATTCACCATTAGCACCAGATATTGACAGCCAACAGTTGGCTGTTGTTTGGCTTGCTTTCCTCGATGGGACTATCAGAACTCGATAAGGCAATTCTGAAAAAAAACAAAGAATATTTTATAAGAATTTAGAAATAAATATCGAAATGACTAACAAAGCAAGCTTGCATGAAAAACACGTTTGCGAAACCAAATCAAATTGAAATTGTAATGTGAATTAATGAAGTTTACTGGGATTTCAAATTATATTACTTTATGGCTTTTTTATAAGTTTTTAGCTGTATGCTAAATTAGCAGGCCCTAAAAAAATTAATAAATGATATTCACATTTACTTACTAGTGGTCGGATAAGTATTAGTGAAACAATAATAATCTACAGCGTTCAAGGTCAGCAAGTGGTAAAGGAACTGCTCTCTTTCCTCCTCGCAGCGTAAAAACGCCGTTCGTTTGTACTGAGACCGCAGCAACGTTGTGTCAGCTAGTAGCTCCCTCAGATGCTTCGATAACAGCTTCTTCTCAAGCGACAATCGGACCCAAGCCCGGGCGTAACCGATTTCAGTTTTGATGTCTGTCATGGCTTGCACGTTTCTAGAACGAAATATGTATTATTTAAATCATTAAAATACAATAAATAAATAAATAAATCATACAATACTTTTATTTTAGGTACTAAGAAATAAAATTTAACAAGATTCTTTATTATAAATTATAATAAATAAAAAAAAATTAATATAATTATAAGATTAATATCCAATTTCAATTTAATTTGTAAAAATGTGCTAAAAACATAAATAATTTTGCATTTACCTATACACAGTATATAATACATAATCTTACAAAACAAGTATAACAACTGTTTTTATTGAGCGCTGAAGTAAAAACTCGTATTGTAAGCCACTGGATGGTATTTGTATTTAAATTTATTATTTAAATTTTTTTTAATAATTGGTTTTGATCTGGGTAACAATAAACAGCTCTTAAAATAAAACGTATGTTTATAGTGTTCTAATAAAACAACAGTGATTATCTTGACATTAAAGTTTATTATTTTGCGACATAATCCATTAAATTATATATGTAATGTCAAATTATTCCCACATTTGCAATGACACTGGACTGGACAACCCTCTTAGGGTTGATCGATAACAAAGGCGTTACCAATCAACACTCCAACTGCAATAAGCTTGTATCATACCTCATATCAAAAGTAAGGCTCTCAGGCAACGGTCTAAGCGGCACCGGGGCCGGTGGTTTCCGTTCCAATGTTCCTGAATTGCTGAGTCTATCCCTGGAGCTGTCCCGGGACCCGCCTCGGGAACTGTCACGCGATCTGTTGGCGCTACTCGACCCTTGATGGGCTTCTACTTCTGCGCCCACTGAAGATAAATCTAAACAAACAGGCAGCTTAATATTACACACGCTCAAAGTACACAGGTACACAGTCGGTTTTCCACGCACGCTTTTACCTCGTACGTGTAAACTTTGGAACGGTCTTCGGGCCGATATTTTCGCAAGAATAATACATGAGGTTCTTCAAAATGTTCATAAAGAGAGGTCTCCTTCATAGCTAGCAACGCAGTGGCAACTCCTATGATGGTACACGTGCAATAGGCGACGGTGACCACCAGAGGGCCGTCTGCCTGTTCGCTCCTTTCTGTATAAAAATATACAGAATGCACGTATACCCCTGCCGCCGGATCACAAGAAGTTAACAAGATTATCAAAGCTTCCAAGCTACTTAAAAAATTAGTAATTAAGTCTAATATTAATCTTCCAATTAGGTACTTGTGTACTTACAATCCAAACGTTTCCGTAAAACACACCAAGCCAAGGCTGCATGTGTCAAAAAAATATAATAAATAACTCTATGTTAATTGAATAATAAGATTAAAAGTTAAGATACTATCAACGATTTTAAATCTCATTTCAAGGATCATTTTAAGTGTTGCATAATAAAAGATATCAATTCAAAATACTCGTCCAACGTCACATAAAATAATATAATTTACATACCAGGAGTCAAATTATTCGGGTCAATAGGCTTAGTCGAATTACTGCACTGCTCCAATTCTTGATAATTAGTCAGGTGCATCCAAAGGGCAGATTTCCCCATCTTATGTTGAAGGCCATGCGACCAAAGTCTCTCCAGCAGGTCACAGAGCGACGCTATCATGGTACTCTCTTCTACTCCTGTTATAGACACCTCGGTCCCAAGACTCACTTCACTCTCTTCTGTGCCCATTTTCTCGACGAGCATTCGTTTTGTTTTACTTTTACATTCCTATTGAAAAGAACGGTGCACGTTTAGTCAAAGGGGTAAATGCTATGTATGTGTAGTTTTCTTTTTTGAAGATATAGTCATATAAGGTATGGCTCATTAGGCAAATGGGAAGAAAACTGAATGAAGTCTGAATGAAGAATCATTGAAAGCACATCTCAAACCATAATGTATTGTTAGCAATAGCAACAGTTTGTTGCCGATACAGAATTTTTAATTTTTAAACTAAAATTTTCTATTCTCATGTCTAATCTCCAAGGTACCTTTCCACATAATTGAATGTCATGAATATGCAGTAAAGGAATAATACGCTTTCGTACCTTTAAAAGTTTTTCCACGAAAGCTCTATTGTTTTGGGCGATGGCAGCCGGGGTTACTTCCGTTGAAAGTCGCCTGCCGATATCGCCCAACAACATTTCTGGTGGACAATCTTTGACTTGCCATTTGGCATTCTTTATACGCTTCAGACTATTTGTTCTGAAAAAGAAATATACGCACAATGCAGACGTTATGAGCCTGCCCGATATCTCTTAAGAATGAAAAATCATTTAACTACAACAGAAAAATACTAAGAACTTGTTTTACAGTGGCAAAAAACAACCTGCGAGTGTGCAATTTGGCTTAAAATTTAAAATGATTTATGCAGCACTTGCAAAATAAGAGAAATTATACATTATTTTGAATTTTAATAAGTAGGAAATGGCCAATATACCTACTTGCGCCCGTAAGCATTTAAGCGCACACAAATAAGAAGGTATAGCAGTTTATAGTAAAGCAAATTAAATGTGGCAAGGTGAGGGTAATACGTAAAATACTCAACAACACAGTTAAATTCATTTATTGAGTGTCAAGTTAAAATAAATACTTAGGTATTAGTTAAATAATGTATTAAATTCAATTCGAAAGTTTCATAATATTACATAATATTCTTAATATAAAATAAAACGAACAAAATCAATAAGAGCTTAGTGGTTTTACCACAAGATGTACCTAATAACATTTGGCTGTATCGATACTGTGTACACGACTACACGTGCCTCCTCGCTACGTAGTTACAAATACGTTCGTTTCTAATAAATACATAATTATTATAGCCATTCCACTGTTAACAATTGTAGTATTTTACATACCAGAATATTTTTACGTACTAGATTCAAATAAGGATGAGTAAACAAAATATACGCTATACATACGTAAAATTACCTACTTATTGCTATAAGATATAAATGTCATGCAAAAAAAAAGTCATGCGCGTCTATACAACATAAATCTTACATAACTCTGTTACATTCAAAAAGACAAATTTAAAAATAAAATGAGTGTACATTTCTATATTATGCTATATTATTTCATCTACTATAAATTCAAATTGAGCATTATGTTTGAATAAACATGCGTGTTCTTATCGATCGACACTAGTTGTACAGGTTAGAGACATCAAATAACTACTATATCAATATATTATTATAATTGATAATCATGCATAACATAATTATGATATCACAACACTTGGAAGCGTCTTATTTGATAAACCTTTGAGGTAATAAAAAGCAAGACAACAAAAATTTTACCAAAAAATATAAAATATCAGGAATAAAATAATTTAGTCGATTAATTGTTTACAAAGTAGACACAAAGTAAGCAAAAGTAATAAATCTTATTTATCGTAAAGCCGGGCCAGGGTTTTACAAAACTCCCAGTAATGTGAGAATTGTACAAAGTAATACATTTTCCTAGCCATGACTCATATGTCAATATAATGTGCTTCAGCCTATTACTTTGCAAATACCAATGACATGATTATAAATGAAACATTTTTTTCCTGATCAGACTATACTGTTTATACCAAAATGAGATTCTTACGAACGTTGACATACAAGGTTTAAATCTTATATATAAAATTCTCATGTCACAGTTTTCAAGTGTGGCATGAAAAATACATACAACCCTAAATTTTCACCCTTCTATCAACAACCCCTATTTTTAATAGTCTATTTTTAACGCTCGATTACATATATAGCAAAATAACGTTTGCGGGGTCAGCTAGTTATATATACATATATACTTAACATTATAAGGGTGTTTATCCATAGAATGTTAAAAATTAATTTAGTAAAAGGAATAAAAAATAGAAACGCTATCTATATCAGTCAAATTTGACAACGAACGAATAAGAGCTATAAACTTCTAGTAATTTTAATCAAAGTTTGCAAATTCAAGTGGCAATGGGCTGGCCACATCGTTCGCAGGACTGACAACCGATGGGGAAAAAAAGGTCCTCGAATGACGACCACGTTAAGGCAAAAGGAGCACAGGCCGCCTTCCTACCAGGTGAACTGGCGACCTGAAGAGGACAGCGGGAAACCGTTGGATTCAGAGGGCCCAGGACCGGGCGGAGTGGCGTCGATTAGGGGAGGACCATGTCCAGCAGTGGACTACTAAGGGCTGAAAGGAAGGAAGGAAGGAATTTCAATCCTAAATTCGAACGTAAAACATATAAGTACTTAAAATTATATAATTATTATGTCCTACAGATCACAGCGATGATCACTATGCACAAATGAATAAACAATGAACGCATCGAACACAAACAAAGCCACGTTTTTACTGAAAAACAACACATGCAATAGGTATTTAATACTTTCACAATATACTACTATTATATCGCTAATAAATTATAACACTTCTTAAATTAATACATCAGACAACAAGCACCAATCGTAACATGCATTAATAGGGTACGTAAATACCAACAAATAAAATTTTAATGTTTAGGTAAGGTAAAATTATTTAGTAAATATCAAGATTGAAATAAATGCCTTAAGATCGTCAGTGCTACCAGTTCGGTAATTATATTGTTATGTTTATCATTCGATGTTAATGACTCATTCTCGTTACTACCTATATTATCTTGTTGTTTAATACAATGGAAGATTTCAACTTATTTGAATGCGGATATCACGTTTACACGTTAAGAACATATTTTTTTATCCTACAATTTAAAAAACGTTGAAAAAGTATTGATAAGCTTCCACTACTTTAGTTGCCTCTGTTTTTTGTATAGAGAAATACCAACCGGAAGTGATATCTCGATGTTTTAATTTGATTCCTGGTCTTACAGTCAATATCTTTGTTGGCTTCACATTTAAACTCAATTAATAGAGCTGCAGATGTCCTGCTCAAGGCTCTGAATGCTACTATTGAGGACACACAAAACTTGTTTACTTAGAGCTAATGAAACTGTTATGTCCTTATTGATGTGTTACTTTTCTCTAGCGGGCATATTAACATTTTTACCTTCAATAATAAGAGCCTACTGGTATTAGTGTTTAATAAAAATAATTTTATTACAGCTAATTTGAACTTAGCTACTACTAAACATTAGACTATTAAGACTTTTACGCAACTTCTTGCGTGTGTGCACATGCATTGTTTACAACGTGGAACTTAGTGTTACAAAAACATGTTATTTTTGTTATAATTGCATTATAGTAACGTGATCCATTTTATCAATATATAGGTTTTTTACTAGTACAGATTTACTAACTGGGGATAGGTTTTGAATGTGCGCAAAGGCAGGAGAAGAGAAGAGATTGAAATATGTGTAGGTAGTGCTATATTTCACCGATGTGGTAAAATCTTTTCAGCAATTCAAAGCTAAGTATTATTTATTTTATATCCCAATCATTGTGATTGCCTATCTACACAGGTCGGAAAATTCGAAGTTTCACTTTAAACTTAAAGTAGCTGCATATTGGAGGTAAGCATATTATAAGCATAATGTATGCGTGAACCATGTAAGAGACTGTCGCAAGCAACCTATTAAATTTCAGATGAATATTTGTTACTTCTTTACGAATTTTCTTAACGAAAAAGATATTAAAAGGGGGTCAGAGTAGGCTAGTTGACACCTTTTTACATGCTTTTTTTAAACAAGTAAATTAGTTTAAATTATTCAGCAACATGCAAAACTTCTGGTAGGACTATAAATATATTCCTTTAAACATATTTTAAACCGGGTTCTCATGATGGATGTATTCACATGTCAGTTTCCGCGCGTGAACGTGCGATGCCGCACGCCGCAACCGGTGTCGTGTTTGTTTCGTGTGATCTTATACCGCGCGGCTAAGAACCCGGATTTAATATAGGTCGGCTAAGCTTAAGTCTGGGAGGGGGAAACGTCGTCAAGAAGCCTATTAGGCTGGTAGGCAAAATAAAGTAAATATAAATGTAGGTAAAGTGTGCGGTCAAGGTGAGTCGGCGGGCTGGCTCGGTGCGCACCTGCGGTCGGCGGCGGGCGGCGGCGCCAGGGCCGCGGCGTCCAGCCTCGCGGGGAACGCGCGGTAGTACGCGGCGCGGTGCGGCAGGCGCTCGCCCGGCGCGCCCACCTCCAGCTCCGCGCCCGCCGCCGCGACCCCCGCGCCCCCCGCGCTCCCCGCCCACACGCTGTACCCGCGCGTCAGCCCGCCCTCGCCCAGCCGCCGCCTGCAACACCCGCGACCTTGCCGCCTGTATTCCTCCGCCCCGAGATACGGTCAGCTTATGTGAGCGGATGGCAATGGAGCGATATTGACACACGCCATAGCTGTTACGTGTGTTCCTTTATAGGGCTTAGTCATACTGCACCATAGGAGGAAGGTCTTTTCCGCCCGTTTTCTTCTCCCGGTCTACGTTTTCCCCGAGGGGCGATCGAAGCGGATGAATGTATAATTATACTTAAATGTATGACATTCAATAAGTGTGTACCAATTGTACTAATTATTGAATAAAAGCTTTTGACTTTGACTTACTGCTGCAGTGAGACATTCACTGCCGGACATTGTTGTGGTTAGCAAATTTTAGTAAGTAACGGCCGAGCGTATACCAGTGACTGGGTGACCCATTTTCCCCGTTTTAGTACCAACACCCTTACAGGTACAGTGAGCTGGGTAACTTTTTCCGCCCATCTTTCGGTACCAAATGTCTTATGTGAGCTGACTGTGGCAGCTATCTCACTGCCGGACACGCTTCTAATGGAGCTCTTAATTTAAATTTTTATTTAATTACATTACGAACAATAGCTGCATTTATGTGCGGTTGATGTCAAATGTGTTGACAATATTTTTAGAAGATGGAAATGACGGTCGAAGTTGTAATTATTTGGAAGGAGCTAAGTACCATAAAGAAGTATAAAGAAAAAAAATCAATTAATATCCCAGTAAGCCATTCTACAAGTCACATTTTTAGATTATAAGACAACACCTCACGCTACTTTATTTAGGCCAACATCATTTTACACTTCGAAAATAAGAAGAGCATTCTTGTATGTTCATTTACAAAATAGATCACATAATTTATTCTTGGTTAAAGATGATGCAAAGTGTTATTTGCGGGCATCAATGTGTATTAGCAAATGACAATATGCTTGCCAGCATGCAAGCAGAAAGTACTGAAGTGCTCAAATAGTCGCAAACTGTTAAAAAAGCAAACACGATTAGATTTATTGTTAAGAGCCTTGCAATCAAATTAACTTCACACTATAGATTTTTCCTGCAACCAACCTTCACCGACAAAACATATGTAATCTACTTAGCTGCATATGTTCCATTACAACCGTTCAAACGTGCTCGTAGGTATCATTGCCGGCTTTCATTTTATGGATCATATATGATCGTGCAACCATTTTTCCAGAACTCCCAAACGATTTAACTATGCAAATTACAAATTTCGTAGTACGCACCTTACGATCTTTATGCGGTGTTCGAACACTTGAAGGTTGACGTCGTATTCTCCCCAGTTGCCCATTATTTTGTTGTCGATCAACGTAGCGAACATCTGTGTCTCGAGGAACCGCGAGAGGAACGGCCGGTGTCTTTGTGGCTGGTCGGAAAGGAACGATGCCTTGTCAAAGTTTACCATCGACTCGCGGGATGACAGCCAGGAGTCTCGGTCCTAGGACAAAATTAAATATGCTAAGTTCCGCTTTATATTAATTGATTTAACTGTCAGATTCTAACTTTTGTGACTACAATGTGTATGTATATGTGATGCGCTGCTTGATGTTGAGTAGTCATAACACTGCACGCTGCAGACATCAGCTAAACTCAAAAAAGATAGAGGTTCAATCTAAGTTTGTATGATGCGTTGCGGCTAGTAAGACAGGAGTTCGTCTCAAACAAAGTATCTCCAGCAATCACACTTCCCAAACAGAAAGACAAAACAAGTCATGGTATAAGGTGGCGAAATCTTCGTTCTTTATAAAACCAAATCATACCATACTAACATGAGCACTAGCCTGAAGTTTGGTGAAGAAAAAATAATATGTATATTGGCATATAGAATGTAAACATACCTGATCTGGCATTATGACGAAATTCTCGTACATGAGAAACATGTGAACAAATCGGTTCAGAAACGTTTCTCTGACGGTGATGTTAAACCGAACATCCTCATTGTATTGGTCTTCGTCATTTAAAATTTTCTTCTTTGTTGTAGGCATGACTGTGTCAGCATCTACGTCATCTATATTTACACCTGAAATAAAAATAAAATATGTATGTAACTCATTCTCAAATAACAATAGTTAAATTTTAAAACAATTATAGTGGCGTGTGTGTCTTGCGTGTTCTACACAATCATTAGTTTTAAAATTTCTCATAAGGCTTATAAAAATTTCAACATTACAACAAATTAGTGACAATACTGACAGACAAAACAATTAATATTAAAAAACAAATTTCATTTGAAACTAAAATACAATAAAAGCTAAAATAATTTATAACCTATAAAGGAAATTGTTAATATACTGATACGACATCATAGTATATAATGTTTAAATCAACCATAAAAACTTGCACTGCAGCTTGCCCTTACCGAGATCACGTTTGACACAATTACGTTACGTTACGTTATGTATTCTTCATGCCTGTACTTAGGCTGGGAAAGTGAGGTTGCCAGAGATACTATATTTGAGGTAACACCCACATGCAAATTCAGGATTTGTTTTTTATTTGAAAGTTAACATTTATTGTACATACAACCTACATAGGTATCCATAAATTACAGTGACCATCATTCATTCCTGACGTACACTTGAATCATTAATTCATATTGTTCACAAATATACGGCCCTAAGACAGGACGAGGCCGACGAGAGTTGCCAGAGTCGGTCAATTATTCATAGTACATTCTAACATTCAAAGTAAGTTTCCAAAAATATAACAGCTTGATACCAGTACGTTTGACGATGTCCACGATGCGTTGTAAGGCGTCTATTCTTCTTGGGGCCCCTCTTCTTGTAGGGGATCCCGGTGCAGGCGAGGCAGGGGACGCGGGGGACCCAGGGGGAGACGCGTTTAGTGGCCGACTCTCTTCCCACTCGAGCACATCGTGGAATGAATGTTTCCGCCGTAGACCACCTAACCCCCACCGGACGGAACAAGACGTCACAAGAAGCACATTTAACATTGGCTGGCTTTATCGTCCTTATGAAAGTTTTAGAAATGTGTCTGTTTTACTGTGCAATATTGAAAATTGAGATATCATCATTTTTTCACAATTAATTTATAATTCAATTTTAATTTATAATTCAGTCATCTTTTAGTTTTAATGACAATAAAACCAACATAAACATTACACACACAGAAAACAAAGACGCCAAAAATCTTACATAATCATTGGAAGATGTTATTAATTAACAACATCAACCAATTGCAACATTACTATCGATTGTATATTGCTTTTAGTTATTAGCCTATTTTATTTATATAACATTTTTTTTACCTGATGGCAAAGTGCAGCTGCTGCTCATACCATCGTTCATGTATCGGTGCGACGTACCATTTATTGGTGCACTCAGCTTTGTAGGTTCCGTTTCAGGTCTTTGGATCTGTAAAAAGACATTAAAAGTAAATTCTATTTGTTGTATTTTAATTTTACATTTTAATAAAATACTCAAAGGATAAGATCAACCAGATTTAAGCATTTATGTGTCATAATACACAATTTAGAATCAGCAACACATTAGTGACACTCTGAATGTTACAGATACCCATGGGCAGCACCGATCACTTAACACAGTTATTACTTATTTTCCAGCTAATTTGTTACAAATTCCTAGGGCGCAATATAAATAAATTGCTCACCTGATGTTTATCCAAAATATGATTAAGTTCTTCTATGAATGGTGTCCTGTGTGGGAGTATTGGCAATTCTTCGGGCAACTGTATGTCAGGTTTATCGATGTCAACTAAGCACAGGGCTGCTTCAGAACCGAGCGCTATATTCCTAGGTCCATTGGGTCCGATGCTCATCGCTACACTATCAGCATGAAGACCTATAACAACAAATACTTTTTTTATAAGTAAGTTTTTGTGCAGCGATGATAGCCCAGTGGCTTAGAATTCGACCTCGAATCGTGGGGTCCGGGTTCGAATCCCAGTGGCACGCACCAATGAATATAATCAAATAAATTCTTAAATATTGCTATTGTAATCTGCCGTGTCGTGCCTCCAATACATTAAAGACAGTTGTGTATGATTTATGTGTGAAGTTAGAAAACCACAATGAAAAGATGTACCTTGCCTTCATGAGTTATTAATATGGAATATTGGAATCCTCCACACTTTTTACGTGTGGTTTAGTATCATTTACTTACCCATAACAAATGGGACCGGAGCATCCAGGAAATGGTACAGTGGCGCGGGTAAAATTGGCACATAAACATGCGCCCAGGAGAAAGGCAGCAATAGTGACACGATACACTCGGCCACTAACATCAGCTTATTATAATCTGCAAGTAAATTAAAATCGTGTGAAATCTCTTATTTCTATTTCTTTGTAATAAATTAATGTTGTATTGGTGTAACACAAACTAGCTTTTATAACATGAACTATTTGGAACAAGTGGTGATCTTACTTATCAAAATTTTCATATCCCACTCTCTCCAATTCAAGAAGGAGTGTTTAACAAGGATTAACTTCAGACTGTAAAATATAATCTAAAGGGCAAAAACGTACACAAAAAGCGAAAATTCTCCTAGTTACAATATTTGTAGATTGATACCTATCTATATTTTTGCAGAATAACACTAAATGCATTGCTAGCAACCATTAGTCATAACACTAAATAAATACTCGTGACTTCCTCGTGATTGAGGCTAATAGATAAGATCACCATTGAATTCCATTTGCCTGCACAATAAAAAAAAAGATAGTGATATAAGTGAAATGGTACTTGTATGACTGATATTTTTAAAGCTTATGTTTACCTCAAGAAATTTTTTTTAACAATCTAGTTTTAATGCTAAATAAATAGAATAGGTGATGATAGCCATTATATTCGGTCATGCCCTTATATTCGGTTTTGTAGTAAACAAATACTTTGTTAGTGAAACTAAAACTAAAAATGTATTTTACTTCTTTTCATTAAGATAATCGAATGGTTACTTAAAACCATAATGACAAACTTATTTTCACTGACAGGTTATTAAATTAAAAAACTTAAAATTGTAAAAGAATGTATATTACAATATCTAATTCTTACCACTGGATCGCAGCAAAACTTGGTGTTCTAATAAAACACATGTGAACAATTGCACTACACAGTCAACACCTAATGTGGAAAACATCACTCTCAGGGGATAGTCAAGTAATGGTAACTCTTCAGGTGCATTTGGCATTCTTATCACCTGTAAGTGTAAAAGTATTTTATTTTTTACCTTGAATTCATTACTGAAGTCCACAAATCTCAAAAACATAAACTATCTCTACAAAAATGTGTTAATGTTCTCAACATGTCTACATGTCTCTCATGTCTTGTGTTTCGGTTGGGTAGGTGAGGTTGCAAGAGATTCCTTATTGAAGGATCATAGTTCTTATGCGTAGCAAAGCTCACATGGCCTCAGATTAATTTCTATGTTATCAGATGATTCGTGTCATGGGGTTGGTGTTGCAAAGAGTGATAGGGCATTCGTGGGTTGCAGTGCCCACTTAATTTATAAGGTGGAATGCATGCATGTTTGCTAAGAATAAAAGATGTTTCCACAAAACTTTACTTACAACTGGTACTGGATCAAGGTGAGGTTCAGATGGAGGTACATACAAACGCAATGCTTGCCCAGGGAGTGGCACTGGCACTTCATACAACAAGTTATACACATAAGACTCAGGACTAAGTCCAGGCCCGGGCTGTCTAGGCAGTGACCTAAGAAAATCAATTTCTTTTATAAGGGTTTTGTTGGGATTACTTGATGTCAATGTAAGTTTTAAAATATCATATCATTACGTTATACTATAAAACTGACATTAATATTAAATGAACACATCTTTTATTTGGTTGACTATCTAACGTCCACCAACATTTTTGTGTGCACTCTGAATAAACTTTACATTACAATTATCTAATAAAAACAAATATTTTATTGCTATATCATTAATGTATCCAAAAAAAGTCAATCAAAAAAATTATTACAAAGTACCAAGCAATGTGGGGTAAAAATAGAGACTTACCTAAACAAATTCTCTAAAAATAATTGTGCAACCCTTACATAAGGATATTGGCATATGAGAGCTATGCTTTTTGCTACATAAAGTTTATCTTTGGTTATGTCATAGTAAGTTAAAGCTGCACCTGTGTGTGGTGCAAGTTTAAATGACCTGGGCAATGATCTGGAGGTCTCTTTGGCAGAGCCCCTTCTATGTCCAGGTGGTGTCTGTCCACTAGACAGTTCTGTGATATACATCGCCTGAAAGAAGTAGTTATTTAGTACACAACATTCTTAGTTAATAACAAATATAAACTCTATGCAAAAAGTAGTTATTTTGTACACAACATTCTTAGTTAATAACAAATAGAAACTAATTATGTTTCATTTAAAGGAGAGGTTAAAATTCAGCCAGCCAGGGGTAAATCAATTGGTGCATGCATCAATGACACAAGGTATGTCTTAGAAATAATTGTGATCTTCTAAAGCTATGAAGAAAAAGATCTAAAGAAAATACGCCATTAAGCCTGAGAAGACGAAAACTGACATTTGGACACATATAAAGCAAAGAGGCCTTAATCTTTCTCTTTTTGAGAGGAAAGCGGACACTGGTGTGAGTTACCAAAGGTAATTAATTGATAGAAGTATTAGATACATTATTATGGTGACAATGAATATTCATTATATGAAACAAATATTATAAAAGATATGTTTTATGTTTCATTTTCGGACTTTCAATGATAGGCAAAAAGTAGAATTATACCATGTCATCTCTTTGAATGAATCAATACTTTTGTCATAAATTTCTATTTTCACACACAGTAAAAACTATCATTTAAAGTTAGTGGCCACTATCTTGTTTATATCTCCAACACTTTAAGAAAGGCGACAGCAACTTTACAGAAGAAAAAAAAATTCATATCTACCTGTAATGTGTGCATTGCACTACATATATTTCTATTTCTGACTTCCTCATAAAATATGAGACTAAATCCATAGTATCTTGATGCATTTTCTTTTGTCACAAGAAAGCTATGGAATTTTGGCTCTAGGGAATGTTTTTGAGTCCTAAACTGGAGACCAGCTGGTAAACATAGCTGTAAAAAAAGAAAGTGGACATTAATAAAAAACAATTTCTTTGACATTTTTATAAGAAGCTTCTTTCTGCAAAATGCAGTGAAATACTTCTATCACATCATAAATATGTTAAATGTTATGTCATTTTAAAACAGAATATAACAGAACTATTAAACCTAGAGCCCCTGCCTATGTCCCATTTATTAACAGAATTTGGTAGCATAGGGCTTATATCAGCCAAATTAGAAAAAATAATGCACATTTTATTTAATTTACATATAGGCAGAGAGCATTATTTATTATTATCACCCAAAAACATCAAATTAAAAAAAAATGATTTTAAAGGCAAAACTTTAATTGAATAAGAAAATAAATTATTAGATAATTTTAATGGTCCATAGTTTGACCGCAATATGGTTCAATATGGTAAAAAGGAGCATCAAAATATAAACAAATACACTTACCATACAAACTGCATGCTCATCAAAAGGATTACTATGAATATTATCAGGGTAGTGGGCTAATACTTTTCCCTTATAAGAGCGGTCTAGAGGTGAAATATGTAAATTATCACCTAAAATAAATAAACTCACTTAGAATAATTATAGACAAAGACTTATAATGTATATCGAAAGGTTTTGAATAAATTTACCGCAAAGCCTATCAGGTTCCAAGCCAGAATCAAAATCTAATCCACAAATGGCAAAATAATCGGCAAAACGACATCCCACAGTTAAATCCGAGACGGACATATTCATATCGACCCGTTATTATTAGAGACACTTTCTCTTTTACCAGCACTATTGTAGGTTTCATTTAACATTGTTTCTTCATTCTAAATAGGTAATTCATTAAGTTTACATTCTTATGTTACTTTCATTTAAACAATCACGTATCGCTTTAATAATATATAAAACACAATATTATAGATTTGAGCCATTGAATTGTACAAAAACTCGCAAGATCACATTAAAAATTAAAATCTGAGTCTGAGGCAGACAGATAGTTGGAGATTGACAACTTTGACGTTTTCTCATTCTGACATACCGTACTAACAAACGTCACGTTGTCTATGATGTATGCCAAAATTAGTGATGGACTCAAATCATTCATCATTCAAACATTCTGATAACAAGTTTAGTATTTTTTCTTAAAAATTATATCGTTACTAATATTTAGGACAAGTTATTTATTACTTTGCAACTACGATTAATTTCCCTGTTCTTGGTTCTACATGTATATTTCGTTACCATTTATTTTTGGGTATATGAAGGCTAAGTTTTTTTACAAAATATTGATTGACGTTCTTGTTTAAAATAGTACTGAGCTACAGTGAAACGTGGACTAAGTTAACGTTTAAAATAACAAAGGATTTAAGCAAGTATTGTCGTTGGTGTGGATTAACGCGATAAGACGCTCATGTAAGCTTTTGAGCTTAGTGTACTGGCAGCTAGCGATGGGCGATTATTACTAAAAACAATCGAATAAGTCGATTGTTCAGTTTAGTAATTAAAAGTCGATAACAATCGATGTTATTCGATTGTTGTTAACAACTGAATCGCGGCGACTACTACGCTACGATATTACTAAGTACTAACTTTATCGACTGATTTCGATTATTCGTGCGTAGTTGGGTACTACTTAAAAAGTAATTACTAAAGATGGTGCGGTGGACGGGCGTGCGCTCAATCCACCGATTTGAGAGCACACGACGTCCATCCTTTCGTCGTCAGTGTTCGTAATATTACAAATTATGTTGTAATATTATACGAACAAGCATTGACATGTAGATTGTAGGTACCACAGTGTACCCTTCTTTTTTATGTATTGTGTTACTTTTCTTTCTTGTAATAAATAAATGGTTAAGTAAGGAGTTTCTTACCAAGGAAGACTAAACACCAGAAAAACAATTAAGTAATTATTTATTCGTATTTTTTTGTTTACTGACTTCAAAAAAGGAGGTTATCAATTATTCGACACGTATGGTTTTAATATTCTCAGAACTGTACAACTTTTACATAATACGTTGGTCTATTACGGCTTCAAAAACAAGAATACCAATTTTTATGGGTGTATGTATGTATGTAGGTAGATAATTTTGTCCTCGCAACTAATTTACGGATCGTGTTCGTTCTTTTTTTGTTTATATCCATTTTGTTTAATTTAGGGAACGGTAAAAGTTTCATCAAAATCGGTCCATTAGTTTTCGTGATATAGACTTAAAAACCTAAAAATTAAGAAAAAAATTAATTTAAAAAAATTAAACCGACATCAAAAAAGTATGCAAAAATAAAATTTGTTACATACTTTAGGCCTATTTTTTGAGGATGGTGCCAAAATTTAAAAATGGAAAAATAGTAACACAAAACTAGTAATAAAAATAGAAACTAGTTATTCGAATAATCATCACTAGTCCAGTCAGTTTGAACATTTAATTCACAATAATTCCAAAAGTTTTCAAACTTCGGTCAAGTGAATGGTACATTGGGACGACAATAAATCTCATTTTGCAACCTTGTCCGCAGTCCGGAACATTGCTAAAATTGCAATTAAATTAATTTTTGCTATATGGTCGTGAAAAAAATTCCAAAAGTTCTGCAAACTTGGAGTGGTGTTAAATATATTATTTTACATCACGTGTCAAATTTGCAACCAATTTAAGTGTACGGAACATTCTTTTTTATTAAAATTAATGTTTTTCTTTATTAAACTGAAGGAAAACGTTCCAAAAGTTCTGCAAATTTGACAGATATATCGGAAAAATATACCGAACGATTGTATAAATTTGCAACCTTTTACGTTGACCGGAACATATTTATTTATAATTCTTTTTAATTCGTGGTCATTTTTTCGAGTAAGGTGGTCTCGGAATAATTACAAAAGTTTTGAAACTTGGTTGCAAACTTCGAAAACATCTATTCTGATGCATTTGCAAATTTGCAACCTCATACGCGATCCGGAACTTTATGCAATTTGCAAAAATGTAATTTTTTTATTTTATCACCTTATTACATTTTTGCAAATTGCAATTTGACACGTGATGTAAAATAATATATTTAACACCACTCCAAGTTTGCAGAACTTTTGGAATTTTTTTCACGACCATATAGCAAAAATTAATTTAATTGCAATTTTAGCAATGTTCCGGACTGCGGACAAGGTTGCAAAATGAGATTTATTGTCGTCCCAATGTACCATTCACTTGACCGAAGTTTGAAAACTTTTGGAATTATTGTTAAATTTTCGATTTTTAATGTTCAAAATGACTGGACTACACGGGGAACTACTAAATCGACAATCAAATGCGCAGTCGTACAATTTTCGATTCAGTCGATAGTTTTTCTCAAACAATCGCCCATCGTTACTGGCAGCACTGAACATGACACTCATTTATGACATTTATCAAAAAACTGTCATTCACTTTGATATTTTCATTTGTCAATTGTCAATTTGTCATAGTTGGTTGAACTTGGTTGTGTCATGTGGGCGACAATGGGAGTGTACTCTGTGTATTTGTAGATTATTTAAATTTATAATTATAATTTATTTTAATTCAATTATTCTTAGGCTGTCTTTATACAAAGATAAGTTGTGCTGTTATGTGTTGGCTGTAAGAATTATTTCCTTTTGGCGTGATTGTTCATTAACGACGTACAAAAATTATTAACAAGGTAAGATTTCCTTTTAACTTTTAACGTAAGAAATCGTTGTAATGCAATATTTATTATAATCAATAAATGTATTGATAAACATACTTAATGTTTTGTTCCTTAAATATGAACTATATTCGAATAGACTAAAAGCTTACAAGCTACTCGTTTATAATTGAAGGCAAAAAGTCGTTTATTTGCATGTTTTTTAATATTGTGTTTATGTGTTTTACCTCACTGCAGGGTCTATGAGCACCAGGTTGAACATTTGATCAAATAAAGGTTAAAAAATTCTTTGACAAAAAAATCAAGTGACATTTCTATTTGGGTATTGAAATAAAAATGTACTAGGTAATTTATTTTATCCTAATACAAGGAAAATTTGTTTCAGATGTTAGGAGGAAGAGTGCAGCATTTATTACACTGTGTTTTTTTTATATCCTTTATATTTCTGTTCTTGGTGTATGCAGGTGCCATAAACTTAGATGAAAAAGAAAAACAGTTTCCTGATCCATGGGAAACCTATGGGATTTATGGAACCATAACTTTGTATATTCTCAGGCTTCTAACTTTACTAACAATACCTCAGGTCATGTGCAATTTTGCGGGATTAACTCTCTTCAATGCTTTTCCGGGTAAAATAAAATTAAAGGGATCGCCTCTGCTGGCGCCTTTTATATGTATTCGAGTAGTTACAAGAGGTGGATTTCCAAAACTAGTAAGAAATAATGTCACAAGGAATATGAATTTATGTATTGATGTTGGCATGGAAAATTTCATGATTGAAGTTGTAACAGATAAAGCTATTAACCTGCCAAAACATAGACGAGTTAGAGAAGTTGTGGTGCCACCAGAATATAAGACAAAAACAGGAGCACTCTTTAAATCCCGAGCTCTACAGTACTGCTTGGAGGACAATGTCAACATTTTAGAAGAGAATGATTGGATTGTCCACTTGGATGAGGAAACATTATTGACTGAAAATTCTGTTCGAGGTATACTAAATTTTGTATTAGATGGCCAACATCAGTTTGGTCAAGGTCTAATCACTTATGCTAATGAAGAAATAGTCAATTGGTTGACAACTCTGGCTGATAGCTTTCGTGTTGCTGATGATATGGGAAAATTGAGGCTCCAATTTTATTTGTTTCATAGACCTCTGTTTGGATGGAAAGGATCATATGTTGTAGCCCAAGTAAGCTATTAATTATCACCATAAAAATCAATAATAATATTTACTATAAAAGTCACTAGTTAGAACTAAGTCAGCTTATTTTTGTATTTTGTAAAATAAGCCAACTTTAAAGTTTGAAAACTGAATAACAGTATTTGAACAAACTATGACTATTAATTAGCTAGTTATAAGTAAGTTAAGTATGTAAATAGTAATTAATAAGGAAAAGCATAAGTAAAACTAAAGTAATTTTTATGTTCTTTTTCAGGTAAGTGCTGAAAAGAAAGTGTCGTTTGATAATGGACTTGATGGGTCTGTAGCAGAAGATTGTTACTTTGCCATGAAAGCTTACAGTGAAGGATACTCATTCAATTTTGTTGAAGGAGAAATGTGGGAAAAATCTCCATTCAATTTGTGGGACTTCATACAACAGAGAAAAAGATGGATCCAAGGTATACTGTTAGTAGTACATTGTAAGAAAATACCTTTACTTATAAAAGTTTTCTTAGCTATATCCTGTTATTCTTGGGTGACCCTACCACTTTCTACAAGCAATGTCATTCTTGCAGCTTTCTGCCCTATACCATGTCCTCATTTTTTAGACTTAATTTGTGGATTTATAGGTGCTGTTAACATTTATATGTATATATTTGGGGTCATCAAGTCATTTCCAATTCACAGATTTGGCCCCTTGAAATTTATTTTGTTTATTAGTGGGGCTTTAGCTACCATACCACTTAATATTGTGATTGAAAATGTAGCCGTGATATGGGGAGTGCTGGGCAAGAAACACAAGTTTTATATTGTTAATAAAGAAGTAAAGATTCCAGTGACAGTATGATTAATGTTTCAGTATTTAAGACATAAATTTAATTTTGTTGTTAAATTAAAGCGCACAAATACATGGGTCTCATTGTAATTATTTTGGAATGTGAATTGATTTTGTGAAATTGAGATGTTTATTAATAAACTATCATTGCATAAACAAGCGACTGATCCTGTCTTTGCTACCAAAGATTGTAAAAATAGTATTTAAGTAATATATTATGGTCAAAATACTTATTGTATTGATAATTAATATTTCGATAATATTCGATTTCGGTAATTATTAATATTTCGATGATGAATATAAAACATTCTTACATAATATTATCTTGATAGTATGTATTCTGCCTGTCATTTTAATGTTAAATTTTATTTGTAACATAAAGAGCACAATATTATTCTTTAGTTGATTTGGAGATAGTGACAAATTTTTATTTCTTGTAACCTAGGTAGTATATTTTTGGTTGTCAATCTCAACAGTTTTTCTATAGCATGACAAAGATTTGTATTATTTTCTGACTTGAGTCTTTTTTGTTGGCTTCATTAAGATATGTACTTGTTTATGTCATTGTGTCGATTCGAGAGTGAAATGTCTCGAGTGCTTAAGTTTATATGCGACATCAGCACGTCAAAAATAAGTCATGTGTACAACTACCAATATAAGTACAAATTATCTATGTATATATGAGATATAACATAGTAATATATTTAAAAATTACTGTACTTATTGTAAATCAGATTTGTGTCTGCATCGTGAAGGTGTCTCTGTATATATTATAGAAGTTTAGAAGTGTTATATTTTTTGCTTACAAAAACCACTCAACTCGAAGTGATTAACTTACAGACATACGTAACGTCATGTGTGTACACCTAACTGATAAAACGGCAAAATTATTTTTATTAAAAATTCATTGTATCATTTTGTTAATGCCAGTTCAAATTTATTACTGTTAATTTATTTTTACATGTAAAAATAATTATAGGTAGGTAATTTATATCGGAAAAGTATTATGTTTAGTTCATTAGGCAGCAAAGCGTCTGCTTTTTGTAATGTAGGAAAATTAGATAACTTTCGCAAACTATTCAAAATATTCAATTAAAGAAATTAATTATTCATACTTGTTGCGTTGTTTTGTTAACTGAAAATGGGTAGACTGCACATACCACATAATGTTATGATACTTAAAAATATAGTTATATTATAGTAAATGTAGAATATAGTGTTTAGATAAAGTACTTAAACATGATTTAAGTATGCATGAATATTACACATTAGGTAGGATTTCATTATTTATGACATCGCACTTTTAACGAAAACAAGCACCTTACCGGATTAGTTTTTATTTCCTGCCATTGGAATTACTGCCATACAATTATAGGTCAGATCAGATCAAAATAGATTAGCTTAGAACAAAGTTCATATTCTAGCAGTAAAGGAAAGAACTCAAGGTATTATTAGGTATCGTTAATAAACAGCTATATATCCTTTAAAAAATATTTTATGTATGCGTTCCCTCGTGATAAAAATAAGTAGGCCAGTGATAATAGTTGTGATTATCAAGCAATCAGCAAATCACGGGTTATTAATGAAAACAAAACGCCATTTAGGCATCAAGCTATTGCAAAGTAAAATACTACATCATTTTATTGCGCTGAAATAGATTGAATTTATTTCTAGGTAAATAAATTCAATCTAGATAAATTAACGCTAGATAAACTTGACGGTAATCCTTGAATATTGCGCAGGTGTAATATAACGTCTATGATGACTTCATAGCAAAAAGGAACAACATAAATCCTCAAACATAATAGTATTTTATCAAAAAAGCACAATATAAAATTTATTTTTTATTGTATAGTGCTATAGTCCAGACATGGGTAAAGTCATAATGTTAACATTAACGGGACGCTCGGGGGTAGTTTACCCTTGAAACCACAAAAAAGGACCGAGGCGAAAAGTTGCAAGGATCGTACCATAAAGTTTCGCTTAAAGTAGTGCATATTTTAAATGATTTTTGTTTAAAGGTAGATTGTTCGATGAGTCCACAAGTAAAGGTATCAATGCTAGCGAAAATTATCAACATCCGGTAAATTTATCAAGTCTTGATAATATTGCTATGCTATGAGTAATCGTGGAACAGATTCGTAGGTAAATACTTCATACTAATACTTTAGTTTCTTTAAAACAGTAGGTATTTTACCAATAGCCGTAGCTAGACCTTTAGCTGTTACTCTATTAGTATTTCTTTTATGTAAATGATTGATTGCGTTTGGCGCCAAAGTACTCAAGTTATGTACGTAGAATACAATATGTGTTAAAATATTTACCACCTTCAACTTTAACAGTATCGCCTTTTATGGTTCACAATGTCCTTATATCCGATTGTGTCTAATATGTATTTATTTATTTTATTTATTTATTTCAAGTTTTAGCGTGTAATAACAATTTTAAGCAGTTGCTTACAATCCTCATCGGATCGTAAGAACTCACAAATATCGTTAAGTAATGAAGCAGCTTCTCCAACTTGTATCAGTATTCTGTCCAATATCTCGAATATCCCATAATATATTTGTATGTATGTCTTGTGAGTTGGACAATACCTTTCTTTATTAGGTAATCATAACGTTTTTATAATATATTATCATATCCTTAGTGACTATAATGTCCCATAATATCAGATTCACTTTAGTCATTTTATTTGTTATTTTAAATACTTGGTAGATACTGTGCTCCAATTAAGTTCAAGAGTTTTTAATAATTATGTAAACAAGCAATTTGAGGATCAAATTTATGAATATTGGATAATTCCAGCCATCTGCTATCATCAAAGTGTTAACATACAGTACTTACCTACATCTGCTAAATCTTTACATATTGGCACAAAACTAGAGTGTGTATGTTCTATGCAAACTACTTTATACTACTTTATTTCAGTAAAACGAAGCTTACCCGTAGTGTGAACTTGACTTAACTCGAGTAATGATCGGATCATTAAATTTTGACCTTGGTATTGAGGTTTGTGTATTTAGGGGCTGAGTGTTTTTTGTCTATTAATTATGTTTGTTGTCTATTAATTAAGCCTTATTGTCCACGTTTAGGGCCTGGCAATTGCCAACCGCTGCCTGCAAGATACTTAGCTCGTTTCTCATATTGAGTAGTTTAGTATTTGTAAAAATGTTACATTTTTATCACTTTACCCAGTAGGAACACATCATTAATAAGGACCAAATAATAAATCGCTAAACGTCTTAACCTTGATTTAATATTCGAAAATATTGTAACACAGTAGTTACTTATTACTTTTATTCGATGTTTTTTTTTAATAATTATTACTTAAATCATTATATTATTATTCTTATTGACAGAACAGTAGGCATGACCCATGACCGAAGATACTTTTTTTCCCGTGCGCAATTTTGTCTAGCAAAATATTTTTGCTCTTCATGGAGAATGTTCCATATATTCTCCCATCCTATCGGTTTAACAACTCTACATAGTTTTGTATTGTCCTCTCTATGAGGTTACCTTTTCACAACTTGGGAAATCTTGGAACATTCCCTATCAAGCTGCTTCACTGCGGTGGAGGAAGTAAAATCCAATTTGAATACTTTAATTCAGTGGATACAAAACAATAATTTTTCCCTTGTGTTTAAGTGTTCCTACAACCTAATTGAGTAATACCTAACTGATGAGGGAAATGATTTATTAATATCAAAGATAATAAAGAACAGGATAATGGGAATAAAATTTCATATGAAATAACTTCAACTGAAATTCATATAACATACATACTCACACAGACATTCCCGTGTATATGTTTCAACCTTTGGTTTCAACTCATCTTGGCACGCGATACTATCTAGATATGTGTGAGTATCCTTGTAAGTCCGCGAAATACGAGTACGTGTTCTTATCGCTTCTACAAGCTTAACGCACACATAGCGCCACCCGCCAATATGAGTTAAACTATCTGTACCACACTACCCATTGATTACATTTTTGTACCTAATTAAAGATGTTGTTGAATACGTCGAACATTCCTAATAAATCAGATACCTATCTAAATGATAATGTGGAGTGTTGGCTTTGACGCCCAAGTGAACTATTCCCGTTGATTAGAGCTAATGTCACAATATCGAGAACTAAAATAATGTTTATTAGTTCGTAGTGAATAAAATTGATCTCTCTTTTGGTGCATCTGCGTTTATTTGTGGTCATGATCGTGATTCGTGTGTGAACGTGTATGGTCGTAGGTTTAAATCAAAATTTGTCACATGTGTTGCATGCATAATTGTTTGCCTGTCGGGCTCTCACTTATAAATATACCTATTTGCATTCGAAGAACGTGTTTTATTTACATTAGTAAACCTTAATTTTCTAGAAAGTAGAATATTGGTTTATGTTATGTAGAATTCCAGGCATAACCCGCTCTTATCCGGCGCGACCTATTAATTAATCCTACTTTTACTACAAAGTACGCACTTCCCTACTTATCTTTCTTCTATTAATATAAATGCGTAAACTATTGAGGATGCGTAAAACATTCAGAATGGATTCTAGTTACACTTTTGCCACACAGTCCAGGAATTGTAGCACCAAAATATATCGGTCCGCTCTGCATAAAATCCTTCTACGTGATTTTTCGATTGGATTATGTCAGAGGGTGGCCCCTAAGTATAAAACCGAGTTTCTGTCGCCCGAAACCGCGAGCGTTAGCCCGCCATCTTGGAAACCGTTTTTTTTGGGTATAGGTACCTCGGAAACTGTAGAAAAGTTTCACGTTAAAAAGAGAAGAGATCTTTTTTGTAGAGGACAAAATTTCCCATCTTTTTAACCGACTTCATTTAAATACCAAAATTTTCCCCCTATTGTCGATATTTTCCGATTCCCGAAAAATGACCGTTTCCGGTACCCACCGACCGACCGATATAATACCGACCAGGACCTTTAGGTATAGATTTTGATGTCCTGTGTGTGTGAGGAGCCGCCATCTTAGAAAAATGGTGCGTAATTAGCAGTTTTTCGACAAAATCTCCATTGCTACTCACTTTCCAATAAAAACACTCATGGGCAAATTAATCTTAAGAAAATTTCCTATAAATTGTGTTGTATCAATTTTTTTTTGTCAAGTCATAACTTTTAGCACATAGAGTGGCAAAAACATCAAAACATCTCATTTTGACATTACCTACTTTAAGATAAAATAAGTGGTGCATTTTTAATTTATTGTTGTTTCCCCAGTAGGCTTAATCCTTTTGATGTTCTTGATTAACCATTTGTTGCAAGTTCATCACCTTGAGTATATCCAGTCATTAGAGACCGAAATTTCGTGTCCATCTTCTGATGAAAACGTCATCTATAACGATTGCTGCGTTTAAGTTTACAATACGCCGACGTTCTTTTATTTACTAATCACTTTTCGGATTGTTCGAAGCTTCTCTGGTACTTTTTAGGCCCAATTATTTACAGAGGTTTGATGTTTTACCTGGGAACATTTTCGGAATTTATGAATCGAACGTAGACAAAATATAGATACTTTTAATAAGATGCAATTATACCAAAAGTTATGTCATCAAACGTTTTGTGTCATTAAATGAAGACTTAGTTATTATTGTAGGGCTTTATCCTACATGTATAATAATAGGTACGGTATCTGTTGTTGGTACTTAGGTAGGTATATTTATAACCTGATGTTAGATACAGCTTACCTACCCTGTCCTAATTCGCAAAAGTCGCTCGTACGATAACGTCCTTAGGAAGGAATAAGTACCTAGGTACCTACGCTGAAAGCAAGGAACATGTCGTTGTCATCGTTTCTTAAACTAATTACTCTATTAGCTTTATTAGGAGTCACGAGTCACGACATCGGTGCCCTTTTAATTTAATTCGGTGCCGTTGCATGTAGCCTAGTTACGTAATACCCACTCATGCATGGATAAGTAGGCAGTCGGCAATATCTAATATTGTATGGGAAAGTATCCACTACGGTTTTATAGAAAAACGCTCAAAGTACCATTATTGTAAGTGCAGGCACGATCGAAAGCAATCTATTAAAAGTTTGTGGACAAGCTCTTCAGATTGATTGAAGAGCTTATTTTATTTGCTGTAAGCCTCACAGGGGACTAATGGAACCACCATTTCACGGCCGAATGAAAATTCCATTTGAGACCAAAATAAGGGTGGCAATACGTAGAAGAATCAAAATGCAAAATATTTTGTTTTGTTTACCAAAATTATATTTTTACAAATTTTATCTAGGATAATAGTTTAAGGTATGAACAATAAATAATTAATTATTTAAATCTGTGGTCACGGGTACCTAATGATAGTTAGGTAGGTAGATAAGTTTTTTCAAGAATGATCAAGATCATTTAATTTTAATGATAGCTAGATTTATTTTTCTTCTGCCTTAAACCATGAGTTTTTGTGTAATGACAATAAAAGATATTCTTCCTTATCATAAGGAACTAAACTAAGGTTACTGACACATAGGTATACCAAAGGTATCTTGTATCATTATGTCATACCTACCTACTTGCTACTTACTAATGATAAAAACCTTCGTGTCAACATCCATAATTCTCATGTCAAGTTTTACCATACCACATAGCAAAGGGAAGGGTTCTTTACCTTCCAAGTAGATAATCACAAAAAACTGCAGTCACCGTAAATAAGCAACTAAAATATCTTATTTCGACTTGGATGTATCGAGTTTGAGAGCATGTGCACTATATACGATTTGCATCCAATATCCTCAGACAGGACGATGATCCTGATCGAATTAATATTAGATACAAGGCGGCAGCGCGCCAAAGGGTTAATTAAAACCTACATAATAAATTAATATTCTCACGTAAAAGAAAAGTTTAGTCTGAGCTCCCACGAATCTGGCAAAACTTTTGCCCTTGAGGGTACGGACAGACGTGCTCAAAAAAAGCGTGCTTTTAAGCTTGCTTGAAGCATACTCATAAATAAGCATGCTCAAAGCATGTTCAGACGCGCTCGGAGCACGCCCCCTTCTACCCGCGCCTCAAATCAAACGTCGGTTGAATTTCGAGCATGCTCTAAATAAGCATGCTCATTAAATTACACACGTGCTACTAATGAGCACTTGCTCAATAAAAGCATGCTTTCGTGCTAGTAACGAGCACGTCTGTCCGTACGCATGAACCTAAATGTGGGGAGGATTTATTTCTCTATGGCCGTTTGGTCGTGCCTGGTGACATAATAATCTTTATCGATATACAATGAAATAAGTCAACCACGTATTCCTTACTGTTTTAAAGGGATTACGCATTTGAAGCCCTAGCCGTGCGTTCGTGACCCGCTTGCTGCCCACGGCGCATGCTTATGCTTTATGTTGTCTGTAAGTTAACTTTGCTTAATTTAATAATGTAACTTGTAGTAATGGTAATCTCTTACCAAGGGCGATGTATGGCAGTCTTCTATACTGGCTCGGTGGTACTACACCGGACGCTTGGGTTTGCATATCAGGTGTTGTGACAATAGAAGATGAATAACGTTCCGGATGTTGTTGTGGAAGAATTCATAGAACTAGAGAATGGTGTTGAGGAGTCCGGGCAGGCTGGCGAGGTTAGACGAGAAAGACGGTAAGTTGTTCTTTAAAGGTTCCTAGCTTGCGGAAATACATTTTACAATACAAAATTAGGCAGTTACAATTAATGTCAATAAATGAGTTTAACTAGTACTTAATCAAAAACTTATTCGTCAAAAAGTAAAAAAGAATACATTAGGTGCGCGCCAGATAATTATCTTAATCTAAGTATTCTATCAAAATTGTCTTGATGACTCGTAAATTTCCCAAATAAATATTTAAAGTAATTTTCAGACGATTGAGTGAAATAATACTTATCTAATACTTATGTCTACCACATAATACAAGGAAAAGGTAATACGTACATTATATAATTATGGTGGTGTTGCAGGAAAAACAGGTAAATTCTTTTTTTCTATTTATAGATTGGACTTTAACCCAAAACTGGGCTGCCGAGTTCGGTTTTCCAGTGACGTCATAGAAGCAACGTGAGTCTTTTCGCTACATTTGACTCGTCTAGAGTCGTCATGATAGCTGTAGTGACGTTCAATTTTCCTGTCTTAAGGGCAGATTCGCACGATAAACGTTCGTATATACGTACATTAATATTGTTTCATTATTAGCCTTATTGTTGAATCTTTTTTATTTGTTGAGCGTTCGTAAACGCGTTTACTAAGAGCACATTCTTATTCTGATGCCAAACAAATCAAAATATGCTTTTTGCTTAACTATCTATCACTATGTGCCTAAAAGTACCTAAGCTTTGCCAAGCAACTTGTTAATGATTCATTAAATGTAAAGTATAACAACATTCTAAAATATATATTCTCTCTTATAAGTTTTTGTAATTTATGCCTAACTAATGCTTCAATTTACTAAGAATAATTGCTTAAAATTCCTTTTACATCTGTAGGATTTATTTATCTACTTATATTTATGTAATATTAGTAATTTATTAAAGTACTAGTTATCGAATTTATTTAAATAACCACACGCCTATAATGTGTGTTTGCACAATTAATGTAAAGTTTGTCCTTAAAGAGGTAAAATAAAGGTGTAAGAGCAATCATAGCTCACCCGGGGAGGTACCCTACCGCCATCCTCTAATTCCAGCGCCAAGCTGCATGTTATTTAAGTTTTGTGTCTCGGTTGCGGAAACGTGGATACTGTATTTGAGGCCGTATACTCTATTTGAGGCCAACATTTTAGTTCTCATGAGTAGCTCACGTACGATCTCAGATAGGATTTCGATCCTAAATGTTTGAGGTTGGACGTGTCAAATAGTCAATTCACCTGCAATGACCACTTATTAACATGATGGCCTGCACGCCCACTGCATTCCATTATTATTCATATCTTGGATTTACCATAAATATTTTATAGATGCTACGACATCGATTCTGTTTACGTAAAACGTACACATTTTTATTGGATACTCTATGTGTAAGGATTTTTGCCTTTAATAAGAAGAAAAATATTGGTATAATCAGTGGTTGATTTATGTAAATTCGTAGGTATATTTACAGCATTTCATGGACACCTACGCAGCCGGCCTACGCTGTAGCTTTAACCCTTTAACTTGAGGTTGAAGTGTGTGATACTCGTAGTTCTTGGAACACACGTAACAGTGCTACGACGCAGCCCTAATAAGGACTGAGTTTTGAATTATGAAAATTGAATGCAATCGAACTATCTCATAATTTAATTTAACATAGGACTCTATTACAATACAATAAATTGGAATAAAAAATAACTGATTTAGAACTGAATTACCTAATGGTTATTGTTACCTAATCGATATTTGGTATTCAAATATGAATACCTCTGTTTTGTGCTTGTAATAACTCAAAATAAGGCGCATCATAAGGATATCAGAGAATACCGCAGAGAGCTAGGTACGGTATCCTTCTATCATATCACACGATTGATTCGCCATCGAATGTTGAATATCGATCATGATTTTACGAGTATCTATATACAATAAAACTGCATCACACGCAAGCCATCTTGGTTTCAAAATTTAACTAAGGATACCTACACTTTTCTGCTATTTAATAACAATACTACTTGACTATTCTTTTATCAGTCGTCTTATATGTAATGCTATTAGAATATAATGCTCTTATTTGCACCACACACAAACTTTATAATATACCTATAAAGTGGCATTTAACTAATTAACCTGTTAATTATTATTTTCAGGTAAGTTGTTATGCATCATCTAATTCGATTACATGGTATGCAAACGTATTTTTTTTGTAGAGAGCTAGAAATAAAACATACCTTTTGATTTAAATAAGTTGACTAACTTTTATAAGGCATAATTGTATGCCTTGTATGCCTTAAGGTATATGACACCTTCTATTACTATAGCTGCTGATCCTGAACAATAAATGCCTATCTGTTCATAACATATATAGATAATATTTTTGAAATAAGTTTTTAAATTCTGTATTGATTTATGTAACTTCTTCCTTTTAATCTAAGTATATAATTAATATTTCGGAAAATATAATGTCACGGGACTTAACTTATACTTATATTGATTGGTTGAAACCTAATATTAGTTAGGTAGCTCTATCTATTTATTATGTTCCCAGGTCGGCTTGCTTCGACAAATTGCGCGCTGACATAGACTTGGCGTTAGTAATCAATAAAGGGTAGAGCATTTTTTATGTAAATTATTATGAAACAAAACACAAAAAAGTATATATGTTTTTGCATGCATGGAACCAAGGCAAATGTTTTCGACATTCAAATATTTTTTTACAATTTATTGAATGTGGCAATTACCAAGCTCCGAAGTATTTTCTGTTGCCTAATTAAACCAAATGATCGTTCGACCAACACTAGCTTTTTGTTTTTAGTCAAAACAGATTATTTATCTGATCATTAATGATTACGAATTTATTTGAAATGAGTGGTAGGGTAAGGTTGCCAGTATTGGACCACTTAACTTTAAATTGTCATCACTGCTGAAATATGATAAGAACCGACAACGTGATTGATGATTTTAATAAACCTTACATATAAAAACTCACTGGTGTCATTTAAGATTTTTTTCCCAGACCATATGGCGGTAAAATATAAAAATCCAGTTTTGTAATGGTTGCTTTCTTTGGACCACTGTTTCATTGATTGGACCAGTCAGTTGCTATGATTGGACTTAGAAAATTTTCTCTACTGGTCCATTCAACGCTCCAATGAGAATTCAAATAAATAAGAGAACAATATTTTTTTTATTCTTTATTTACTTACTTATAATAATTATAAGACTAAATAACAGTTACAAGCGAAAATAAATAATTTTACAAAAAATATTTATAAGCGGAGATTTGACGACAAAAATTTAGTGTCGCCTTTGGTACTCCATACATCCTGCTTGCCTCATTTAGAGCAATTTCTTGTTTATTTAAAGCTTCTAAGGCCAGTTTCATGCCTTCTTCATTCCATGAATAATATTCTCCGCGTTTCGCCATGCTGAAATAAAAAATAAATGATCAAAAATACAATTTTTAGAAGCTCCTATGATTGGACCAGTCCAATCAAAGAACTCCGCACCGGTCCATTGATGGCAATTCACTCATCAAGCACAAACATGATAATAAAACAAAAACTGTTAAGTACTCAGATAAATAATAATAAAATATAGTAGGACAAATGAATAAGGTGTGCAATTATTAAAAAAACCATATTCAAACCCTTAATATAATTGGACTTACATGGTAAAGTGTGTCGCGAGATTTTAACATCAAATGCGTGCGAAACTCTGTGCAGCTCGTCCTTCCCAAATGAAGCCCCTGGCGACGCTGGCGGAAGCAGGGGTGGTTACCGGTTTAAATAGGCTCCGATTCGGCACTACGTTGGATTTTTAAAGCCGTTCGTTGTCAAGAATCCGAAGCGGTCCAATCAAAGAGCCGGTCCAATGATCGCAACCTTACCCTATTTACTTCGATTTTCAATATTTGTAAATTATTTTTGTTATTAGCGCCCTAATTGTGTACTAATTTTGGTTTTATATCTAACAGTAATATTTTCATAACTGTTAATTTTGTATATATGAGACTAATACACCTATCGTATTTTTCGTTATTATTTTATGGTACCTTAGTAGTTATTAGTTTCCTTTCATGGTATTCATGGTACTTATTTGTTAATTTTGTATACCTACGAATAAATAAATATCTAATACACGTCTTTAGATACGAATAGAGCTGTAGAAACTTAGGTATATGCGATGAAAATGCTCTTCTATCGAAGTTTATTTTTTGTAAAACGAGCATTTTTCAGACATATTTTTTTTTTCTTGGTAAGAATATGACCGCCCATGATAAATGTTATGAGTTTTGTCACTTGAGTGTTTTGGCGCTCCTCTAACTTGTTCGTATCAAAGATAAAAACAAGCTTACATATTATTATGTCCTTAAGGGTCAGTGCACGAAATATAAGGGTAAAAATTGTTGTAAATCAGATCTTTATGGATCATTAATTTTTGATCACATCAACCAGTACCTATCAGAGAATATTTCTTTGGTTTTAAAATACTGTCAACAAAACTGAATGAAAAGGAAATTTGTTAGAGGATAATTAAGTCCCATCGCAACCTTTATTCTTGTAAACTGGATCCATTTATGACTGATTTTAATTGCTAATGAGAATAAAATTAATGCATGGAATTTAAATGTTTCGGAAGGTCTTTCGACATCGCTGTTAGAATTTATAATAACACAATCATATCTATTGCAATGTTTTACTTAAATGTTTTCACCGGGATTTTTCATGGGATTAAAATGACTAAATGTTTAGCGGAATGAACAAAGAACAAAGACGACGTATCTTTAATTTTTTTCTAGGGTTAGAATAAATCCTCTCAAAAAGGGCGGATTTTGTAGCGGAGCTAGGTGAAATGTAATAACAGTTCATTCTTTGATATCAAGCCATTAACCACAAAGAGAGAAACGTTTGAAACAAATGAAAATGAGAATTAAACTTTATTTCATTTATTTACGTGTCGTACATTTTTAATCAACAATAATAGGTTCTGTATAATCGTAACTACTTAATTCCAATTTTAAAAGGAGTAGAACTTGTATAGAAGATTCCAATGAAGTTTTAAGTGTGTGATGGTATTTAAGGAATTTTTAAGGCATAACTGGGCACGGGGTGAGGGCGCGGGGGATGCGGCCGCCCGCCCAACGCGAGCGTCAGTTGAGTTCAACCTCGTGGGCGCTCGCCCGCCCGGAGCCGGTCCCTTCCGCGTTCGACGAAAACATCGCTACTTTACGTATCACGCGCCTTTCCCTCTTAACGGCTGAACTTTGTATTTTTTATTTTTTTCTCTATTAATTGAAAAGTGATTCTTGTCGAGAATACTGACGGTGCGACGATCGCCATGTGCGGTCACCACCCGGCCGCTGGCGCCGGCTGATCGTAAACTTATGCATTTTTCTTTATTTAGTGCATTGGTAAGTATCTTTTGATTTAACTATTTAGTATACCTATAGATATATTATACAGAAAAAGATAACTTTTCTATTAAGATCTGGATATATATTTGCTATCTAATGTTTATCGCTGCCATATCTACCTACATTCAATAAAGTAATTTTTAATAAGTTTAATATTGTTATTAAAATTAAAAATAACTTTCTCATAAAAAAATAATAATTCAAAATTAAATTTATTCACATTCGTTTAAAAAGACATTTTGTTCTTATGTTATTCTTACCGTCGGCATCCTTTACTAGAATAACGAATTTTTATTTCTAACGCCATATAATTTAAAACCCTAAATATTCTTTCCAGAAACTTACCTTGAAAAAAATAACATTTTCCCAGGAAACTGCCAACAAGTGTGCTAATTAGTATCTACTGAAAAACTATTTTAATCTTTCCTTATATCGCTGACAGATGCCCATAACGCCGAACCCTGCGGATAAATTATCCGAAGTTAAATTACATTATCCGAGGTTTTTGTAACTTTAAAGTATTTTTTATCACAAAAAATATTTTATTAATTTCTCAATTATATCTACTTAGGTTATTTTTGTAAAATGCATGATTATATTTTTACAGTAAGATAATTTGTAACTATCTACTGCTCTATATAAGGTCTATACAAAATTATTTTAGTTATTCCAATCTTTGTGCGTTTTTAATTTGTATCTATAAATAAAAATATATATTATAGGTAATATCTTTCAACTATAATACGTTGAATTAGGCAATTCTCTTCGCACATAATTACGTGTTGCAAGCGAGAATGATCTACAAACAGTCTAAAATAACCCTGTTATTTTGGAATTAACATCGTAAGCGTATAGTAAAGATATGTTTTACGAGTACTTATAACTTTGCATTTCGCCGGAAAGAATACGAGCAACGTTCGACTAAATATTTACCTACGATAAAACGTGCCGTTAATTGTTATTGCATTGAACACGCGCCTTCAACACATTTCAGTTTTACGGCCCGACTTATAAAAATTTAATGTGGACGCTTAATGAAGTATACAGGGATTAATCTTGCAGATATATTCAGACTCCTTTACAACCTATTTTATGGGCCAATAAAGAAGATTGGACGAATATCTGCATAGTTTGCGTGAGTTTGACCGAGCCGGATATCAAATCTCCGACCAAACGTTCTCCGGAAACGTGCGAAATTTCATAGAAACTGATAAAGATCCTTTTACCACTCATTATGTAAAACGTCTGTTCTGTACACTTTAAACGGTATTAAATTGAATTGCAATTAGGATGGCGTCTTTAATTTGATTTCGCTTGCTATAGAAGTTGTATAGAGTTTGTCTGTGTAAACTACCTTCCCCTAATTCACCTGTGTCCATTAAAACGTGGCACGCACGCCCGATTACGATCAATTTAAATTAAGAATTAGGTAGTGCGATTTTCTAATATCTAAGTTTAATTTCCGTGAGGTGGCAACCGTGCGAAATACATTTAAAAAAACGTTAAGGGGACGTTCCTATAATGTAAGCATAATATAAGAACAAGCTTGAACTATCTTAGGAATAGAAATAGAACCTTAGGTAGGTAGGTAAAGATTTCGAAGACGAGCAAATCTATTGAAAAATTATTCGAAAAACTTGACCATTTATGCGAATTCCCATTAACTTTCAAGTGCATGTTTAAAATATTCTTAATGTCCCACTACAACGAAACGAACTGTTCAACTATGCACCTGCACTCTCCATCAATGCGGATTGATAGAGTTAATGCGCCTATCACCTGTAAATTGCGTTTTTATTTCGTCAATATTTATTTCGACAATACTAACACCGGCTTTTATACTTGGTACGTGTTTATGGTGTTAATGTTTTGTAAACATCGTACCTAGCTAAATTTAAACAATACATAGTTACGCTTATAACATCCATACAAATTGTAAGTACTTATGTAAAGTGTTATATGTAGTAGTAGGACCTATCTATATAATATAAAGTATGAGTAGTAGTAGGTATATAAAGTGTATTACATTTACACATTCCCGAGCTTGAGTAAAGCAAGAAAGTTAGTGAAGCATTAATTCCGCTAAAAGTGTATGTTATTAATCTGACTTCTTGAAAAAAATTTCCTGGCAGAAGACAGAGGGAACGAAATAGAATAAAATTCAGAAGGCCCGAAACCGAAAACAATGGCGTCGATTAGAAAACTACTAGGTACATATTACGCATTGCACTGAGCCATTTTCTCTGGAAAACTTCGTAAAGTTGTTTTCATTTTTCTCCTTATCTGCATTTACATAGATTGTTGGTTTACATTGCATTCGCTAAACGTTATCAGTGCTTACTACAACATTCGTCGTAGCGTAAATGACTAACGGGAAGATAACAAGACATGCCATTTAAGTAATTCATTTATAGCTAATATTTTTATGAGAATGTACTGAAATTACAATGACGTCATCAACGTGACATGTTGTTCGGGTTTAGTTACTGCGTGTTTATTCGGCTAGCTGCGGAAATGGGCCTAGTTACTTATTTATTCAAGTCTTATTACAGCTCACGGCTAACAGCTTTGTTTACGTATACCTACGTAGGGGTGTGTACCAATATGGATTCTATTCTTGAACTATTGCGGACATGTAAATGAAATACAGATTCATATATGGTATTTGTAAATTTGCCGGGCTTTTGTCGCCATGTGGTATAAGGTGCCAGAAAACCGAATGCGAGAAATTGTGAGGCATAAAATTTCGATCACGTTTAATGTTCATCTTAATCTTATTAAATATCAAATCTTAATCTTATCAATATTAGAAATTAGACATGTACCTACATAATACTTATAACAAGCAACGGATGTGGGTTAAATATTTAACAGAATTTACATCTTCAATACGATGTAATAAGTTGTTATTTTCGTACAGTAGCTTAAAAATTTGTTTAGGTAGGTATGTCTCAATCTCCGCTCAAAATAAATTGTGTTGCAATTTCGTAAAATATGTCTAGTATAATCAAGAAACGGTCTTGAGGAGTTACACCCTGTCCATTATTCAAGTAAGAAAACATGATGAGGATCGTCTTATCCATTATTCAAGCAAAATTATACTTTTCTCACATTCCCATCATAATTAAGTAATTGTAATCAATGTTGCTAAGAGAAGGCAGCCGCGCGGTCGGAGCCTTTGAGCGGGTAATCATAGAGTAGGGTTGTTTTTACCGACTTCAAAATTCGATACGTATGTATGTAATATTCTCAGAACTGCACATTTTTTACATAATATTATATGTTGCTCTATTACGGCTTCCAAACAAGTAATACCAAATTCATTTTTTTCAACTTAGGGAATGGTAAAAGTTTCATCAAAATCGGTTTAGTAGTTTTCGTGATATTGACTTTAAACTAAAAATTAGGAAATAAAAATTATTAAAAAAAATTAAACCAACTTCAAATAGTATGAAATAAATATGTTTCATACTTTAGCCTTACTACTTAACAAAATACGTGGTACAAAAGACACCAACCTAAAAAATAGTAAGCCTAAAAGGATCAAAAATATTTATTTCATACTATTTGAAGTCGGTTTAATTTTTAAAATTATTTTTATTACTTAATTAAGGTAGGTTGAGCTTCACAGCTTGGAATACTTGAAACTTAAAAAGATTTTTTGCATCCACTGAGATTTTTACCGCTCCACACTTGTAGCTCCAGACTTCGGAATCCCCAAGTCGTGGGCGCCACGAGACAAAAACACTCAGATCAGAACAGATCAAATTTTTGCTTCGCCGTGATTTACTGACGTGTTCAACCAATGCGCCACGGGGCTCCTCAAACGAGTTGGAAGTTTTTTCCACAGCCACTATTTGGCAGAAAGATAGATACAGCCTAGCTTATTAACTCTTGTCTAGAATAAGCTGGTTTCTCTAAAAGAAAACAGAAGATATAAGAGTAATATTCAATCCATTATTTACGTAAGATAACACTTCTCTCATCCCCTGAAGAAATTCCCCAGAAGGCAACGCGGGTTAATCAGGCAGGCTCTTTATTCCGCCGGCGACCGCCACCTGATTGGTGCCCTTTACACAAGCACTTTCCAAGTCACGTACCCTAATTTTTTTCGTTAATTGGGAACAGTATTAGTTACGCCTTTTAGTGAATGGATTAGATTCTTACTAAACTGTAGCTAGTCATGATGATATACGACTTAATGAGGGGCTTACGAGTATTTACCCCAGGGCCAAAAGGACGGCGATGATTCGGGAAGGGCGAAAGATGACAAAGGACCGGGTCGCTGATTTGCAATTCTGGATACCTATGGGGTTTAAAAGATAAACAAAGAATGAGGTATTCCAAAGTAAATAAATTATTATTTGCATATTTAAAAGACAATTCAGTATTTAATATCTACTCATGACAACATTCACACAAAATATCATTGTATCAAATTGGTCGCAATATTCATAAAGTTCAACCTTTCGCCCTCGGATTTAAGTGTTAATATGTAAAGAAAGAAAAGAGCAAATATTTAGAATTTCATCCTATCTAATATTCACGAAAATAGTACTTTTATTGCATTCCTATAATTAAGCAATCAATGCTATGGAAGACAGCGGATCGGAGCGGTAACGCTGGGTAGTAAGGCAGGCTTTTTATTCCGCCGGCGACCGCTGCCTGATTGGTGTCCTTTACACAATCGCTTTTCATGTCACGTACTCTTATTTTTTTGTTAATTAGGAACAGTATTTGGTTACGATTTTAGTGATGAGATCCGAGGTTCCTCTAAACTGTAGGTTGTGTTGCTGATTTCGTACCTACATTGCTATATACGTTTCAGCGGCCTATATTGTTGTTGATACCATATTTTTTTATATAAATTACATCTTATAATCGGCGGTGATTTTTCCTTGAGTCTTCCCATTAGTTTAGCTTGATGAAACACGTCTTTTAAAACCCGAATAAAACTTGAAATTAAACTCAAGATTCTTCGGTATATACCTAAAGTTGTAAACGGCGTTGTTAATTTGTTGAAGTTTTGAGGTTCGCCAGACTTATTTAATAACTTAATAGACAGAAATTCGAACACGCAGAAAAAATAAGGATCTCTAAAAAGTTTTTGTTAGAACCTGTTAAGGTTTTATTTTGCTTAAATAATAAATGTTTAATCGTTGTTGTTATCTCACTATCTCGCTTTTTAATAAAGTTTCTCCGTTCTCGCATTAACATTAGCTTACAGTTCGTGGCGTAGACACCTTCCGGGAACTTTCGTATTAATATGAATGATAGACGTGAATTTAAGATCCGTAAGAATCAATTTTCAACCTACTTATAAAATGGGATAGTAACGTTTTTGGTGCGCATCATTTCTCGCGCACCTGTCAATTTTAACCTGTCACTTTCACTGTCACACCTAAAATTAATTTGTTAGATAAAGTCAGCCCTGCTCAGAACTTAGTAAACCTGAACGCAGCCAATATACATATTTTACCCTTACATAATATGATGTCGGTCTTTTTAAATTAATACGCTTTTATTAGCTTCTGCTGTATGTCTGTTTGTAACGACTCCATTGGACTTGATTTTGTTTTGTAACTGTTCAAAGACAATCGTTCTTGAGGAGTAAACTCCAGCCTTGCGTCGGGGCTGATACATACACTTTTTTATTCATACACATCTTTCTTGCACTGTAGACAGACAGCTTGAACGACGATTGCTTTGATATTCTAATGAAGAGCGAATCATTCTTTAGAAAATCGAAGTTTCGATATCATAATCATAATAAAATTATTCTCTTCTTCTCTTTGAAATACTAACTTCTTCTCTTTTTATCAGAGGTTGCATCTATGTTGCTATTTATACGAACTAAAATGGTCGCCTCAAAATCTCTGGAAGCGCCTCTGGAAACCACACCTCCTAAGCAAAAAATAAGACTTATAGAAAGAGAGGCGATAAGCTGTATATAAGTACGAGAGTACTGAATAGTAATTTATCGTTATCGTATTTTTACACATAAAAACCTTTTCTGCCTCTTTACCAAGCTGTGTTACATAGGTACCTACCTAGTGCAGAATTCCGGTGTGAAGTGCACGAGAGTCTGTGTAATTACCTAGAGCTCTACTGGCCTCTACTTAGTCTGAAGTTAAGTTTTTTTGAAAAGTAGCTGCGATTTCTTTTTGTATTTTAAAATACTTTTAGGCTGATTTTCACCAAAATCTGACAGATCCGGAGCCTAGTATCTATTAATATTGTTTAAGTAATGATACTGTATCATTACTTACTACATCTATGACAAATTATTACGGAAATTTTAGTTAAAATTCATAACGTATTCATTTTTACGGAAATTTTGACATGGCTCTTTGGTTACATTGGTTACAGAGGTAACTTTTAGCAACTTAAAATTGCCTTTGAATATAACTCTTCTTGTGATGAAATTAAAAAATACTCGTTAATTAGATAAATTAAATTATACAGGAGTTTCGAATGTCTTTTTTACCCAACTTAAAATAACAAAAACCTCAGTTGATTTCATAATGAGTTAGTATTCTTGCGCTTTCAGACACCTGTACAGATCAAGTACCAATACCATCACCTCAAAATTCGAAAGCTGTCCATAAATTATGTCAGTACTAAAACTATACAAAACATTGTAGCAAAAGAAAACGTAACTGTACGAGGAAACTATTCGGTATTCTAAGCACAAAGCTTTGAAATGTGCTTTTGTTTATTTGATGTATTTACTCAAATGGATATTGGAATAAAGTTTCTTGAGTTAAAGGTAGGAAAGACTTGACGTAAACACGAGAATGCTTTTGCTTACATTGAGCCAGCCAAGACCGACATCCTATGCCGTGCAATAATACAATATTAATGACTTGGACTGGCTTAATTTTAAGGGCTCCGTGCCAAAATGGTATTATAAATAAGTAACTATGCAATCAAAAACATAACTTAAAAAAACTCAAGTCTCGCAACTCAGTTCTAGCACCGTAAAAAGTTGTGAGATCTATGTAAGTATGTATCCAAGTACTTAGTTTGAAGGTTTTTGTGTGTTTTAAAAATTACAAGAAACTGTTCGTTTTCAACATCTGCTGTGAGAACGAGAATGATAATAATATCATTTACTTTTTTTCAAGACATATTCCCAAATAGATTTTCTAATGCCAAACTTAACAAGAACCCTTAAGTATAGATCTATTCAATATAATTAATTATAGGGGGTCATCCATAAATTACGTCACACGTTAATGGGGGGAGGGTGTGACAAACTTTAAAAATTGAGGTGACGTTTATGAAAACTGCATTCATTTAAAAATTTAAAATAGCGGACAAGACTTTTGGGGCGACGATTATAAAAACTACATTCAAATTTTAAATGACTGTTCCTGATTTTTGTATTAAACCTTACCATAAACCAAAAAGTCGACGACGCATATATTAAGAAATCCGTATTATTATTGTGGAAATATTATAAAGAAATAATAATTTCAAATCAAATAAGATTGGATCACATTTTATTCATAACTAGCTGACCCCGCAAACGTTGTTTTGCGATATAAGTTATCGAGCGTTTAAATCGACTATTAAAAAATAGGGGTTGTTGACAAAACGGTGAAAATTTAGGGTTGTATGTATTTTTTGATTCCACATTATTGAAAAATAAAAATAAAAAAATTGACAAAAAATAATATATAAATGTTAGGTGTGGACAACCCTTATCACTTAGGGGTATGAAAAATAGACGTTAGCCGATTCTCAGACCTACTGAATATGCATATAAAATTTCATAAAAATAGGTCAAGTCGTTTTGGAGGAGTATGGTAACTAAAACTTTGACATGAGAATTTAATATATAAGATTATAAACTAGATTATTTATCTATCTTAATTTAATACACATAAAATAATCTAATATTATAAAAAACTCGATAAATTAATGAAGGAAACCCCGTTAACACTATCGACCGCACAGCAACTCGGTGGGGCGGGAAAGACGGACGCAAATCGTCTCGGCGCGTTAAATACCTAAAGCTGACGGATCGTTGCGCCTTAAGATACAATTTAATCCACCTTAAATTTTCCCACGTAGTCAGCTAAATCCTAAAGGCTAAATATCTTTGAACTGGTATGTTTGACTGAATGTTACAGCTACCTACATTTATTTTTTATGTCTTTTAGAGTTATTTGTTTTACTTCAATACAAGTAGCTTTCTATTTTAATTTGGACGGGTAGTACCTATTCAAATCTACGTATTTTTGTGATTTGTAAAATCATAACATACTTTAGGAAGAATAGTGTCGCCATTTGTTAGGAGATCACATATTTCGTAACTAGTTTATCACTTTAATACCGGAGCTAGGGAGAATTCATTTCTCGTACGAGTATATTAACAAATGGATGGCAATTTATCATCGTCCCTACATCCTTTACCATAATATTATTTGATACATCGTTAACTTTTGTGTTTATGGTACTTTGGTAGCGTTTGGGATGATATTGTGTAGGTATAAAGCAGAGCACTGACGTCAATGTTGCTTTATGATTCAATTCGACGTTAAACTGAGCTTCGCCCAGCTGAGTGCAGCCCGCTCTAAAAATAATGTCTTAACAATTTCACATACGTTTAACAGGGCGCCACGCAAACACACTGATCTGATAATGGTTTCGGTAACCCTTTAGTCTTATGAATCTTATCTATCTAATTGATAGTGCTTAATTCTAGCTGTATTCACTTATAGTTTTGAAACTATCGTACGTGCTAAAACCCGCAAGCTTTTTAAAACTATTATGGGTATCATTACCTAAACCCAACATTTTTGATAGGAAGCGCAAGTACTTATTATAAATGCAATCTAAAGCAGTCACAATCACAGCTTTCGTGTTCCCACAACTTTGGCATCAAACAAAGTTTAGAGGGGCAGGTAACCGATTATTCGTCTTTGGCGCGAGTTGTGTGGCAGGAATAAGAAAGTAAATAAATGGACACGAGTTGTACTTAGCGGTGTCAGTACGCGACTGCCTTTTGAGTAAGCTATCTTATAGTAGGTACAATAGGTAGTGCGGCGGCACAAGGTATATATATGACAGAAACGGGAGGCTGACATGTAATCATAATTTAGCGAAAATTTTCGACCTTTCAGGACGTGAGGGCACTTAAAATACTGGGTTGGTAATTAAATGTTTTTTTTTAAAGAAGTGTACTGAAATTACTTTTAATTCTTTTTATTTTGCTATGTGGACTTTTCATAAAGGTGAAAAAAAATTATATTCCGCTCAGAGATACGTATTTTGTTCTTATTTACGACAGGTTTCAGTCATAGTGCAGATTTCGGATAGATGGCATCATACCTATAATTATGAAACCGACCTACTGAAAATATAATTTGTATTAGTACAGAGTCTAAAGTCTAGAGGATTGACAATCCTCACTCCCAAGCTACTTTCCAAGGATATTATCAGTTTCTTTTTGGGGAATTTGAATCGCTTTGAAACCTGACTAATAGCTAGATACGAGTCCCTGCAGTATCTGCAAGCGACTTAAAACCAGCAATCCTCGTCTGCGAAAGTCGAGATTTTTAACCCCCGACGCAAAAGAAGGGGTGTTATAAGTTTGACGTGTCTGTCTGTCTGTTTGTCCGTATGTCTGTGATTCGGTCGTGGCACCGTAGCTCGCGAACGGATGAAGCGATTTAAATTTAGTTTTTTTTGTATGAAAGGTGAGTTACGGGCGAGTGTTCTTAGACATGTTTGATGAAAATCGGTTGAGTCGTTTAAAAGTTGTGGGGAGTGAAAGTGGGGAAGAATAACCGAATGTCTGCAAATATAATCGAGTGGGGTCTCAAATGACAGCGTATCACGTGCACATTACAAAATAATATGTTCAATGAAAATTGTCGTTATTGTGTCGGGGGCTTTTTTAAATTTTCATTTTTATGGTTATGTTTGTCGTGTCTACTATTAGCTTTCAAAGTTCCTTATTTGGGAGAGCCGTATGTGTCAAGGAAAGCTAATATCATCACCTACATGTCACTGCTGTCGTTCGAATGTCGTGTCTATACATTATTGAAATAAAAAATTGAATATTTTCGGCAATGGAGTGACTCCAACAGGTTTTTACACACTTTTTATTAGCTTCACCTGTAGATACCTATGTTTGTTTGCTTTTAACCGACTCCTTTGGGTGCGATTTTGAACCCACTTTAAACGGCCAGATTTCATTCAAACTTTGTAAATATATCGAGGACCGATGACAGGGCAGTTTTAACATGAAAGTTACTCTTATGAAATTAGCCAAAAGTTGATAGTTTTTGAGTTATAAATTTTTGAAAATTTAAAATTCTAGATTTTCTCCAACTTTGATGATTAATAACAAATTAATTAATTATACATAAGACTAGATTTCATTTACATGGTCGTAAAGAAGAACATTTAAAGTTTATATTAAAACAATAATATCCCGTAATAGTTTGTATTAATAAAAAAAAAGTGATATAAATCGAACTAAAAATTGGAAAGTAAAATAATATAGGTACTTAGTTAAAAAAAACTAAAAAACAAGCTTTTATAGCATATAAAACTAAAAAGTGAAAAATAAATATGGTATAAAAAACTAAAAAACACACTTTTGAAGAACATCTAGAAAATTATACTTTTTAGTTCGATGTGATACAAAAGCGTGTTTTTTAGTTTTTTTAATTTCTCTTTATAATATGATTATCTGGAAAACTTTCTTCCCTATAATAGCCATCTAGGTTGTGTTAAAAAATTTGTTCATAAGAGAGTTAATTTGTTACATTATACATAGTTATTCAAATTACACTAAACTATAAACTACCTACACTGTCTTTTTCAGATAGAACGTAGCCCTGAACGTAGCCCTGTAGAAGTCACCGTATCACATAAATATATTCATGGTTAATTAACCACATACAAAGCTATTACTATTCATTAAAATAAATAACAAATACATCCAAGACTTTCAAACTTGCCGAGCTACTAAAATATACACATGTAATTGGACCGCACGCCACGTTGCTACCACGCTCCATATCGTGATTGTTTAATTTTTAATGTCTGCCTGTGTTGATTTCTGCCCGAAATAACTTAATTAATTAATAGGCGGCTCACTCTTTATATGTAGGGGTTTTGTAGGTAGGAACTAAAAAATAGAATTAAGCCTCGCGACTTCACGATTATAGACACGCGCTCATCTAGCGCGCGCTCAGCATCTGTCGCGCGATGCTGTGCGCGATTTCAGTTACACATTCAAACATTTCCCATTCACGTTCATTTATAATTTCACGTCAACATTTTTACATTTTCTGCAAAAATAAATCAGTGTTCAACCGGCACTCGTTGGGGTTGGTTTTAAACGCTTTTATAGTGTGAGTGTGTTATATTTTGTTCAGTAGGTAGGTACCTATATATTTGATTTGAATAATGTTTCAGATAAACTTAAGGTATATTACACATTTTATATATAATTATAATTATCCTTTATATATATATATATATTTACTTTAAAAATAGTTTTCGTGGACTGATGACGTAAGTGTATTTAAGTGTATTCATAGGTATTATATTTTGTAGTTTAAACAGGTACATTGTATGTGTTTCCAATGCTAACTAGGGCAGAATAAGAATATTTGAGACTCTCCTCACGGCTGAAGAGTCTCTCATAACTCCCGTCTGTGACGTGGGACACCCTCAGTCATTTGCACGTTCGACATCTCGGGAAGAGTATATCAAGATTTTATTAAAACATTACACGCGTAGATCATCCTATCTATGACATTTTTTATTTCGAAAGTTCTGGTACATCTTATATTACATTTAGATAATTATGCATGATATATATTATATATGATTTGGTAATAAATGTAAGTAAGTATAAGTAAAAGTAAGTATAATTAAAATTACTTATGAAAAATTACTCTTTTGGAATCTATCCCAGTAAGTTAATTTTATAATAAATACTCATTAAGTATCATGGGAATATCCACTCACAATATTTTTTTATAAAAACATCTTGTCATTATTTTTTAAGAATTGTTGTGAATGTTTTATAAATATTTATGTCGCGGGCTCTATAGCGCTTGTATGCAAGAGAAAAATCGTACCAACGAGCTGCACATAAATTACACAACTTTACCAGTTCTATTTGCTATCAAACTGCTTTTTATAACGGTGGTGTTTGTATCGTTAGTATTTCACTAAAACCGATTACGTTACAATTACAGGTTATTTACTCGTGGGTATTAGATTAGATAACGTAGGTTGAAAAGTAAGTACTTCTTTGTGTATCTACACCTTATCAAACGCCATATTGCATACACTTTTTAGATTCCGTAACTTTTTATTTTTGCTGTAGGTACTCATATCAAACGAAATTTCATTCAAATACATAATATGTCCAACGAGTAAAAAGTTTCATACAAACTTTAATCCCCTATTTCAACACCTTGGTGGTTGAATTTTGAAAAATCCTTCCTTAGTGGATGCCTACGTCATAAAAGCACTACGTGTGCGAAATTTCAAGTTTCTAGCCCTAAGGGTTTGGCCTGTGCATTGTTACATCCGTCAATCAGCTTTGCCTTTTATATATGTAATGTATATAGATAACGTAGGGTGTTGTCACAGGGTAAACAGTGGCAAAAGTTTTAATTACATTCTTTGGCTTTGACGAACATCTTGAATAATTGATTTAACAACTTTTTCTCATTTCCTTTTTACTTTAAGTTAATTGCTAGGTAAAAGGAGATCGTAGAGATTTTAATTAGCCTCAGTAAGAGCCTATAGTAGTTGATTTTGGTTGATATTTTATTCCGACATACTTTTTGTAGCTAAAAGCAGCCCTCAAAAACAAAACAAAACCTCAAAACATAGCTCAGTCTGAGATCGGATGTGATCCATTGGCTGCTGTCAATACTTAACGTCTATTTCTTTTCAAAATTATCATTCTATGCCCTAAAATGAAATAAAATTTACAATATAGGTTGCCAATGTAAGGCGATTGTCTATTTTCTTAACTCCATAATAGTCACTTTTACATTTTTAACTACGTTAAAATTTATGCAAGTAAGTTAACGTTGTAGTAGCCTGTATAATCGACTAGGAAGTACTCGTATAATAAGTATGCGATAATACATGCGAAGTTGCAATCTTCGAGAGCACTTGATTTAAGCACTTGTATCGTTTTGATCCATCGTTATCGCCTGAGCCGAGTTTTCTATGCATATTAAACAAAGCTAGCGCTTTAAAAGTACGCTCATAGTAAAGTATGCAGCAGTTTATAACTTTGAACAGTGCTGGTGTCGTGTTTGAAAATAGAATGGTGTTGCAAACTGCCGACGGAAAACAAATAGCTCTTTAATCGGATACACGGTTCAAAAACAATAGGACGAAATGTACCAATTTCCATGTACAGATCGTTCCTCATTGTAATGCATTGAAATTGCATACTTAAAATATTACAGTTGATGTATGAGCTTTACTTTAACCGTTGATGTTGCCGCAACTCTACTTTATTCAGGTAGGTGCTATTTTGTTTACGATTAAAGAGCGTTAGAATTATTTTTTGTAATATGTCTCTTTGTAATTCATTAATGACCTTATATAATGTAGGGTCGAGTGTCTTCTCAAAATTGGAAAGATGTAGGCCTTGGTCTTCCTCGATGCCCAATGCTGGTAAGCGGACTTCACATGTCTTTTGCGAACATTATGGAGAAATCACACAATAGTTTCCCTCACCGTTACAGCAGTTGATATTAAAATTTTACAAAGCGCACATAACTTTTTAACGGTTTTAAATCCTCCTGGCATTTGAACCCGGACCCATCGAGTAAGAGGCCGAATTCTTAGGCACTGAGCTATCACCGCTATTATTTGTAATAATATGGCCGGAGAAAATAATAATGTAAAGTGGTCACTAGTACTGACTAATTATACCAATTTTTTATTTGGTAAATTCCCAGCAAATACGATCCGGATTATAAGGCTGACAGCTGCAATGGCGGATTGACTGATTAAACGTCACGATGTCCTTCTCAATGCAGTCTATTGGCTGACGATCATGATTCGATTACTACGTTGTGCCGTATGTAACAGAACGTATTTTTGTAATGCAACTTCTGAAAACAAATAATATTTGTTTTCATATTTTTTATATAGTTTTCATATTTGTTATATTCGTTTTTCTTCTGTGTTTCCGTTTCAAGTTTTTCAAGTTTTTGTTTCATCCGACATCAAAGGTGGACCCTTTGCTTTGACCCCTGCCACACGACACCCATTTTGGATCATTAAAGGTTTTATCATAATGATAGCAAGGGATATATTTCAACGAAAATTAATATAATAATTTTGAATGAACTAATTATGATACGAAACAAAACAAATGGGGTCTAAATGCATTCCTTACCCAGAGGACACCTAGGGTATGCAATAGTCCTCTTTATAGCATTATTTTGGACAACGCAAGGCAACGTTAAAATTGCGGTCTTTGTGAATCGTCAGATAGTCGTTCGTTGCGTGGCGGTTATTTCCAGGCTATTCATGTCCATACCATTGTCGAGGAAGCTTTAAAACGTGGCCAATTTAAATGCTTTCACCTGTTCTATTGTACCTACCGGCATAATGTACAATGGAATTAATTTAAACAATTGCCCTGAATCAATGGGCAATGAATGAAAATTATTGTATTGCTGTAACATTCGGTGTTTACATCAGAAATGTTAATTTGTTTGTGAATTGCGCATAGCCCGCGGCTTGAGTGATACAAGCGATCCAAAAAATTAAACAACTTCGGGTGAGATCGCTAGTGGTGAATTGTTGAAAGTTTAAATCACTTTGTTGTACCCACTGGAATCCTTTTCTCAACAACTTTATTTTAACAATGGACGATTTTAAATTCTAGTTTTTATATCTCCTAAAGGCACCTATTCTCGTAATATAGGGGAAGGTTGCTATGAATGGACCACTTAACTTTACGACCTCAAATCTCAAAAAGTATAAGTCTTAAAATGAAAGCAGTTTATTATTTTTATTCCGTAAGTACTTTATTTGTGATAATCAAATGCACAAACAATCCATGCTAACACTTTTTTATATAAACGAAGAAAACTAAATCTTGGGCGGTTGCCTTCTTTGGACCATGAGCACCTTCATTGAACCACCGAGTTGCCATCAATGGACTTCGAGAAATTTGTTCTAGAGGTCCAATCGAGGCAACTAATTATAATTATCTATAATACTAAATTATGAGACGGAAGGAAAAACAAACAATACTTATACACATACGACAAGAAAACAAACAATAGTTATAGACTTTTTAATTAGTATTAAAATTTTATTTTTGGCACATTTAGTGAGATCAATAGTCATCAAAATTAAGTTACAGCACGGCATCTTACAGTAGCAAGTTCCGAAGGTGACCCCCCACCTTCGGAACCCGGTATTTGAACGTGTTCTTTAGCTTTCTGGTTAACTCAATCTAACCTTCGTTTAAGAGTTGCTTTTGGCACACCATACATTCTGCTTGCTTCATTTAAACCAATTCTTTGTTTCCTCACTGATTCAAAAGCAAGGTTCATACTTGTTTCATTCCATGCAAAGTACTTTCTTTTATTTAACGACATTCTGGAATTTGAAATAAATAATAATGAATAATTAATTGATCATTTTAAACTTATATGACCTAATTATTATGAAAACGCAATAAAAAGTTGCTATGATTGGACCGGTCCAACGGTCGAACTCTCTTGTGGTCCATTGATGGCAACAAGGTACTGGTTAAGAAAAACTAACCTAAAATAAACATGGTCATGATTAGACAAAATTGAACAATAATCCTTAAATCTCAAACAAACTCTTCAATATTTCATAAAAGTGAACGCAGAGAAATATGAATACAATGATACTTACGTAAAATTGTTCTGAGCGAAATTATAAGATTTTGACCACCGCAAACACAACTACAAGCGTCACTACGTTCTTTCTGCCGCAGCATCACTGAGGTAAGAGGGGTGTGTAACTGAGTCGCCACGGCCTCGTTTCGACTAGTTTGGGCGTTGCTAGCTTCCACAGTTTTGGAAATACCTTGGTGGTCCAATGAAAGAGCTAGTCCAATGATCGCAACCTTCCCCTATTCTAGAAAAACAGTGCTTTAAAATGCTTTAAAATCTTAATTCTATAGAAATATAATATTAGGTAAATCGGCTGTCAAATGATAGAGGCGTCAAAAATATGCATGTCAAGTAGTGATTTCCAAGGTTAATTTCGATGTTGTTGACTTAATTTTTAAGAATTTAAGTAGGTAGGTATTCGTTTAATTTTAATTCGTTTAAGTTTATTTTTTTAAGTATTCGTGTCGAATTGATAACCTCGTTACGGCAATGTAACTAACATTAATTTAAAGGGCGTTAAGTGTTACTAACAGGATTCGTACGAATAATCGTACGTAGATATAAATCTATCTCGTTCTAATATACTGTATTAGTTAGTTAGTTAGATATAATACATCTACGCTTAATTAAAATAAATTAATTATTCATGACTCCAGAAAAAACAAAACCTTATTGTAGCTAATAGTTTCATGTATTTCAAGTTTTGGGGATTTTCTTTAGTCAGCCGTATATTACAACTGTAATCTAACAAATTATTTTAAACATGGCAGAACTATTTCAATGTAATATTGTGTAAGTTAGGCTCTTGACACTTTGTGAAATAATCGAGTCCGAGGGTCGCGCAGGCGAGCCCCTTGTTCCGTGACTGCATGCATTGCCGACAAGCATACCTACATAATATTGATTTTCCAATCCCCTACTTCCCGTTACAAACATTATCCTACCTCTATAGCTTAAAATCCCCACTCGTTTTCCTAATACGGTCGATAACGTAGAAACGACATGGAAATACAATTAATCAAGATTGTATATTGCTTACAGTGGAGTTGGGGGTTATCACTGTAATTTATGTTAGTAATCTTAAATTCATTAGTAGTAGGTATCTCAATATATTTGGTTAGATAGTAAGGCAGGCAGGCGGTGGTTATAGAAAATGTAGAGTCAAAAGAGCATAGTTGACAATGGGATAAATCATAATTCGTATTCAATACGTAAATATATATAATTTTAAGTATAGTAAAAGTTTAATTTACTTATACGTAGTTTTATCACCACGCGAAACCATCCAAAGCAGGAGAATTGAAAAACACTTGCTTACTATGAATATAAAAATAGTTAGTTATAAAACAAAATAAAAATAAAATATTTACCTACTAGAATAAAAGATCTTTTATTCTATTTCACAGTTGGCAAATTGGGGTAAGTTTAAAAATACTGAAAATTAACATTTTCTTTCACATTTGAAAGCATTCCTCGATTTTATCTTACTCTTTTAAGATAAAAAACTTGAGTAGGTACGTACCATTTTTTGATGACGGGTCAAAACTTTCAAAAGGAACTTGTACTCGTTACTCTCATGAGCAAAGTCGAGTTACGTAGGATTTTCTACTCACTGAAATCCCCCGGGGCCGTCCTCGGCGCTTGTGAAAGACTCCGGGATCTCCAACAAACGCACCGGTGCAATAGGTACTTAAGTTTACTTTTCTCTTGGGTGACCGTACAGTACCTACAAACAAAATAATAGATACTTATTTAGGTTATTTTCACAATAATAATAATTGTAAAGTAAAGTAACCTAAAAATGCATTGATTATTTTGAAAACTACATAAAACCACAAAGATGGTTGATACGTGATACCTACCTACGTGCAAGTTTATTTTGAAAAAAATCGTGGAAATGGGTATGATAGGTACACAACAAAATATGTTAGTTGTTAATTAATCTTACTTCAACCTTTGTGGTTTTAGTAAGAAGATAGGGCAGAGAGATTTAACGCCTCAGATCAGATAGAGGCCCGATTTCCATTATTCTAGTTTTCCTACCGTACCATTAGCGTCTTCTAATTAAATATAACTCTAAACTACTTTCACGTGTCCCTTGCTTAGTGACACGCTTTTAATTCGTAGCGATGTGCTGTACCATATTGAATAAATTATAATTTATCTGCTAGCTGCTACCCTAAAATTACATGCCTAATCATAATATCATGCCACGTTTTGTGTAAATTTATGCGAAATGATGCGATGCGGATATGAAAATGAAACGCCAAAGTGAGGAGTTGGCCATTTTCTTCGGGAAATAAAAACAGATTTTCCATAGGGAGATTGAAAATTCCCTCCTTCTCTGTGTCGAAGGCTCGTTTGCATGATTGAAAACAAGCTAAGGAAAGGCTTTCCGGACCTGTTGAACAACATCGTGTTAAATTCTATTTGGAAATCTGCACTTAGACGGAACTTTTCATTTGAAATGAAAGGGTTCCTTTCAAGAAAGTAGAAATTAAAGAAATTAACTAAAAAATTAAGAATTTTAAAATCGAGTCAGAAGGTTCACATAAAGGAGTTACACGTTCCGAAATTTCTAAACATGGTTTGCTGTAAAAGTCGCTTGAAAAGGAAAGGTTCTGTTCGGTTCTGCAGTGATTATCTAGTAATTACATGTAGGTAGGTACTTTAAAACCTATACCAGTCCTTTAGCATAAGATTAACACTGGGTCTTGATTCTGTCATCTGTATATTCGTCGGACCATTATGAATGCTTCGTCTAGAAGTAACTATGACGGAGCCACATCTCGTATACTTTTATCTGCGTATACTATTGGATCGTGGATAAATATTTTTTCAATAACGTGAACGATCAAAGGCCGGCGGCGTCAACGTTCCCCGCTTGTAGGCGTGTGAAATTTTTATTCACTGTATGTTTACAATCATCAGCCCGTGTTTTCAAAATATCGTTATTTATTGAAACATTTGTTTCAATACAGCGTTTTAAAATACTCTGTATTCATTTCTCCCGATATTATATTATAATAAATAAGTATGGACATCTATACCTATATTTGCTGTCATTTGACGACCCAAGTGGCGCAGTGGTTAAGACACCGGTGCGCTGCCCGGAAAGTCCTGGGCTCGATTCCCAGCAGAGCAGATGTTTGAATGATGAATTTGAATTTCTGTTTCTGGTCTGGGTGTGTTGTGTTCTTGTCTTGTGTGTGTCCATGGCGCCCACGACACAGGGAATTCTAGTGAGTGTGAAGCGTTATTTTATTATTTAAATAAATTTAAAGGAAATGTCTTTTGAGTTGATCATCATAGTTCTTAACAAGACTTAGTGGGTGATCTCAGAAATTTCCAATCAAACAAAACCTCGGAATTATCCATGTTAACGGAAACCTAATTTTTTGGTTTCATAATTTTCATAATTTGGGATTCATAATTCTCCAAATCTTGTCAATGGACTATAGTAACCACTTTCCATTAGAGTGCACGCACTAGTTATTTCTTTCTTACGAAAAAATCATTAGGGTTGAGATTTCTGCACTCCTATTTGATATTACAATTTGCAGACATCTTTAATATACCTACCCTACGTGTCTTCTTATATTAGAAAGTGACACCTAGCTAAATTTAATATCTACAATCTCCATGTTGGCTCACATGTAAAATTATTCTGTCTGAAATATTATTTGAAAACTTAATTGTCTTCGCCGCATCAAACGAAGAACCTACTCGTAGGTCTAATACGGTAGATATGTAAAGGTAGTTGTAAGTTTATGATATGTACTCGTAAGTAAGTACATTTCGGTGGTGACTAAATTATAATTATAGAGTAAGTACCTACTGAGGAAATTAATTGAAACGCCCACTACATTACGCACCAAGTACGTCTATTATATTAGCGAGCTTCATGTATAATGTAATATGTTTTCGACATCCAATTTAAAACCAACCAAGTATCCTACCTGCGTAATTATCTTATCATATCCAAGCGTAGTCAAAACGACGGGGCTTGTTTAACTCATTGTAACTGCCAGGGTTGCCGAAAATTTGAAAAAGTTAATCGCAAGGAAGCTAAGTTACAAATTACGCGTCGCAGGACCTGTATAAAGTTAAGTGATTAGTAAAATCTATAAATGGATGAGGTCGAATGTCGAGGCTTTGCTACTCGTAATGCAGGGGGCGGCTTACAGCGACAAACAAGTCGTTTGCTCGTCGGTATCGGAGAGTGTTTGCGCACTCATTAGTCCGTCTCTCGACTCAACCAAGCCAGTCGGCGATGAAGTGAAAGGAAAACGGTTCGGCTACGGCACCGTTCATCAGAAGTTCGTTTGATTCATTTCAGTTCATGTAGGAAAAGCTGTCGCAGACTTGATTTTAACTATTTTTTATTTATTCTCAGAACTCCTTGCTTTTTCTTTAAAATGGTTTTTTACTTGAATAATATGGGCATATTTTCTGCACGTAAAATTTTATGTACGCACAAGACATTAAAATTGTGTTGCGTAGTGAAAAAAAAATCAACAAATATCTACTACTCTAACACCCATGTAGGTAGTGTCATAGAATATTTTAATATACTTACAAGAAGAAAAAACAAATGTGAAATTTCTCCGCTTTCATACTTTAGTCACACAGACGCACACACATTATAGGGCATAATTCACAGTTTCTGTGTTTTGACATTTAAAATCTTTTTTCTCTAGGTTAATTTTTTTTGAGTGTAAATAATATATATAAATATTAAAAATCGAAAAGTCAAAAATCTGGGTCAATCACGCTCGCTATGTTAATGATGAGTACTTACCTATACTTGCTTCGTATTTTTTGCTTCGCATACTCAGGAAACAAGCAGGGAAATAGGTTGTAGCGCTGATGACACGGAGATGCATTTGAAATCTACCTACTTTTGACATGCAGTAGCTTTCTATGATTTAAAGTTGTCAAAACTCGTTTTCAACTTTAAATGAGGATGGGTTCTCTCAAAATTCTCAGTAGCACAGGTTTATGCCTTATTACGGGAATTTTTAATTAAACATTGGTCGTCATATAATGCTCCAAAAAGTTTTTAACAAAAAATCACGATGGAAGGTTATTAAAAATTTTTTTTACATGATTCACGGGAATATACATAATATGCAAGACTAACTCCATTTTTGTTAAAATATATTTAGGGTGCCGCTTACGTGCTTTGGATCCCGCCACGACACCTTGAAATGTCTAATATCCTGTCACTATTTTGTATTGTGGTGTCCAGTGACGCGACGAAGTAATTGCCTTTTTAGGACTAGCTCTCCTTTGTTAGAAAAATTTCAATTGTTCTCAACTTGCTATTTTTAACTGCTTATCCAAATCCAATAGCTGACGTGTCTTGTATTTATTAAGAAGTATAGAAAATATCTTAATGATATAAAAATAACGTAAGCAATAATGTTTTAGCAATAATTTATAACTTTTATAGACGTACTAACAACTTAATTTCACAGTACATGTATAAGGTCCATTAGTTTAAAACACTTGGCGTATATAATATTATGTTGATTGTAAATAAAATAGCCAAATATTGGAGCAATATTTACGAAAATAGCTCTTATATTTGGGCACGTCCATTCCTCACTTGGCACTGAGTAGTTTATACGCATTACGTAGTTGTAGGGCTTAGTCTATTGGATTATTAGAGATTCCCTGACGTCGGATCTGGCATGCCAAGCTCGCTGCTATTGGTCTTTAGACAATGGCGCTATGCTTTGTGCTAACAAAGACATACCATTCAGCTTCGGTGTTTGCGTTACATTATTTTGTCCTAAGTAAACTATAATTATTAAGCCCTGCGATGCATAGTGCCCTATCTCCCCCATATGTATTCTCGATAGATTGGTATGCAACATTTATAACACGGCACGGGTATTTATAATGTAAATAGTAAAATAAAATAAAATAATCTTTGTTTTTTTTATCTATTTCTACTCGGATTAGCCAGTTCGTATATTCGAACTTTACTTCCTACGACGTCCTTCCTGTTAGCCATTCGTAGTTCAGCCCCACTGCTGGAGGGGCTTGCCCTAATCGATGCAACTCGGTCCTTTGAATCCAACGGTTTCCCGATACATAAAACGATATTTTTATGTAGGTATGTTAAACCCTGTTCTCTTGCAATATTTAAACTAATCTCACAGTCCTCTGAAAATAAGCTTTAGAATGTAGGTACCTACTTACAGTTAATTAAATTGCGAACTCGCCTTGCGTACCGTGTAAAACTCAGTCCGCTCGCAATCGAGAGAAATGGAATTATATTCGGAATCAATAACTTGTCATATTGGGGTAGTATAAAAATTGGTTCGGATTTCTTTCTTCGCCAACCTTTCGAGGAAAACTCCACACCTATTACAAGAGTCTGGAAAATTTAAGTGGAAACTCAACACCGAGGGGAACAAAGTAGAATTTACTGACATAATTAACGAATTAAAATCGTTATTGTATTATTTGACGGCTTTTAATGATGTAGAAAAAGGACAGATATAGATCTAAAATAAATAGCGTCAATAGATACGTATTGAAATCAATGCCAAAAACAAACTTTTGATATTGATGGTAGATGTCATTCATAAGTATACAAGGAAATAAATGTAATACAATAAAATTGTATTAATAAGAAAGTCGTAACACAAAACAGCCTTTACGCGCGCACTCTCGCTAAATATTAGGTTGGTACATTATTACATGCGGCTCAGGCAATAATTTATATAGTTAACTAGCTGACTCCGCAAAAGTTGTTTTGCTATACAGTATAAAAGTTGTTGCTTATGGTGTTAGCCACCTAGTGCTGCGAGGGTGCTAGTGTTTTACAGGTAATCCTGTATAAGTTATCGAGCGACAAAGGAGCACTTGGTATGAGAGTGATGGCGAGTAATACCAAAACTGATATTACACTGATAATGAAAACTTAACTTAATTTCAATATCACAAATAAAATCCTGTTTAAATTCCCTAATCATTTTGTTCCTAAACATTTTAGATAATTCTATTTTACTTGTATTTAAGTTATTTTACTTGTATAGAAAAAATTATCAATAGGTTTTAATAAACCGAATACCCGATTATTGAATATGAAACCGATTTCTGTGCGTTAAAGGTACACCCGGAACACCTCTAATGTCAGTGACTGAAAACTGGCACGCTTCAAATCATGTTATGCGGCCTCCAGTCAATCAATCCTCCTAGTTCACCCATTTTATATAGACCGTATGGCGCCTAAGTTATTAAAATTAAACAAATACACACTTTTGAGTGAAATGAGTAATGGTTGTTAATTATATCGTGCATGATGTAGAATATTAACTACACCCCTTTATCGTGGAAAAACACGCAAACGTCGCTTTTTACATACCTACTGTAAGTACATTAGGAAGGAATGGTATATTCTAATCTAATTCATTAATTCACTCTCCATTTAAACATTTCGCTTATATTCACGGGTTAGTATGTTAATGAGACACGGCAGGAAATGAATTTAATTATTGAAATTATTAGGAAAATTGGGTTAGGAATGACGTCACGGATGAAGTATTTGAACATGTTACGCGAGCATGAGGTTACGCTTACGCGTAGAGCCTCTACGTCAGATCGTAGGTTTACTAAATTGATCTTAGTACGTAAAACTCAAACCTTACATATCTATCAATTGCTCAATATTTATATCGAAATGTACTGTATTAAATTTGCAGTTGATTTTGTACGCATAAAACCGAATTTATCAATCATAGAATAGAACTTTCCATAAGATAGGTATAAATAAACGTGATTAGCAAGCCTTTCGTGATAGACTGTAGTGTTGTGTCTCCTCACATATCTAATTGCCTACCTACTGGCCTACTGCAGGTTGGTGGACATAACATTAACCTTTGAGAGCATTATGAAGAACTCTCAAGCTTGTAGGTTTTATTACAGAATTTGATCATTATACGCTTACATGATAATTAGTAGTAGGTAAAAATATGATGTTCAAGTAATTATAAGTAGTTCGGAATTATCAGAATGCATTATCAGATTGTATTCTCAACGTCTTCCGTCTCGATTTATGTGAAAGTTCAACAATACTCTTTGAATAAAGAACGAGTGACGTTAGTAACGAACTTTATTCTAGAGTCCGGGATTACAAAAGAGTGTACCCAGTGTGTAGCTTTATAGACTCGACGGATGGGTCCGACAATGGAGATTATCGAGATTATGATTACCGAGAGGGTACTCGCTATGATTAATTGATAATCGTATGGATAGTTGTGCTGACAGTGCATTCAACATTGCCCTTTGGACCAGAGTTGCTAAAGAATTTAGAAACTGTTGATTTATTGGGGCCAACGAAGTGTCCATCCTTATGTAGGGTAACGAAGGAAAGAAGGATAAAATTTGGATTACATCTGACAAAAATAGGACTTGTAGAAAATCCAAAAATCTTAAACAGTTTTCTAGCTGATTTGCGATAATAAATCCGTTTAGTGTTGTATTCCGCCTTGGAGTAAATTGTTCATAGAATTTTTTATTTGAATGGTAATTTTGTAAACAATACTGTGGCCTATCTTGGTAAAGGGTATCTCCTCAGAAATTATTGTGTTTAATATTATGAATGGGCGCCGTGCTGCTCTACCATCGTTAGATTCAAATACGACTGTTAAAATATTAAGTACCTACTCATAGGAGATGAGAACTATGCAAATTAAATAAACTTCACGTTCATAGGTCAATAACATTATACCTACCTATATACCTAGTGCCACGTGAAAAATATAATTTTTAAGTAACAATTTCAACGTGTCGTTTTTAAGTTAATAAGCTTACAATGACATGGCATTTAAATAAGAAAAAAACATGCAAATTTTTGCATGTCAATGAGTATACCTAATATAGAAATGGGTATTTAATAACTTGGATACGGTATTAAAAAGGAATATTCTACAAGTTGAAAACATATTAATACTAAGAAAATAATAATAAGCAAAATAAATGTAGGTAACATCAAGCAGAAATATTAAAAACACCGAAGCAGTTAGAGGTACATATCTACTACTCTGTAGATACGTACCTCTAACTGCTCTGTTTAATGCGGCAACTTTTCTTTCTGGACCAAACTCATCCAAATCCTGAGGGACAGAGCAGATATAATGTTATGAATATATGTATGTAATCAAAGTAGCGGCGAAAACAAAACCCACAGAAGGTTAATGATTACAAAATTTTTATTCGCAGCAATAATCACTTGGGCAAGTCTACTAATTTTTGAAATTATGCCACTGAAAAACGATTATTCCATATATACGACCAGACGAATCTACTGTCCTATAGTAAAACTAGCTGACGTTGTTTTGCCATATAACTAAGTTATCGAGCGTTAGAAATCGACTATTAAAATAGGGGTTGGTTGATAGAAGGGTGAAAATTTAGAGATGTATGTATTTTTGATGCCATATTATTGAAAAATAAAAATTTGTCCAATAAATAAAATAAAAATTTTAGGTGTAGACAACCTTTATCACTTAGGGGTATGAAAAATAGACAGTAGCCGATTCTCAGACCTACTGAATATGCATATAAAATTTCATAAAAATCGGTCAAGCCGTTTTTGAGGAGTATGGTAACTAAAACTGTGACATAAGAATTATATATATAAGAGAAGATAATATATAATAAGGCCCTAAAAAGGAAAAAAGTGACATAAGCAGTTCCCGCCAAAAGACAAGGTCGCTAAAATAAAAGTTTGCTAATATAAGCTGTCCTATTATTAATATCCTGCCATTAAATTTAAATATAAAAAATCTTTGACCAATCTATTTATTTACAATTTGCCCAAAAGTGACAAATGAGAATTATGATTTACTGATATACAATACATGAGATACAAATAGGATTCAGGTGGTAGGAAACGTCGTCACGAACATCGAACTCTCACGACGCGTCGTCATAAGAAAACCTGGATGCCTGAGAGTGAGAGTTCTCCCTAATGTTCTCGAAGAGTCGAAGGTTATTGTATAAGGAGACCCGTCCCTGCAGTGGGTCACTTTAATGGGTTACAGACAGTAGACTCGACGCCTGAGCGGACATTAATCGAAAGGTAAATTAATCATCACGCGTTATAGGATTTCCAGGCACAAAAGAAATCCACCCCATTAATTGACACTGCGACGTGAAGCGAGTCCATCGACCGATTAATATCTTTACAATAATGGGTTTTGTGGAAACTCCCTCCTTTGTCAGGATGTTTTATCGATATTTGAATAGTTAATGTGTGTCGCCGGAAATGTTTTGATTTGGAAAAATATATTGTAATTAGTGTAACAAATTTTCGTTTTTTGAAGGGAAAATTACTGTCGATGTGAACTAAATATCACAATTTATAAGGCTTTCAATCTTTATCTTTATTTAAAATTGAATGTCTAATATAAGCATGCGATTTTTGTTGATTCTAATAACACATATTATTTTTGAACTTCTTTTTTATTTTATTTTTTTGTTCTATATTAGTCTTTTAATAAATAAATATAAAATATAAAGCAGAATAAAATTCGGAGACAAAGACCAACAAAAATAAGTAAGACAGTTTTTAATAAATTAATAATTACATAATTATATCTACTATACTTACTGTTTGCCTGTAACCCACTAGTAAGCCACTGCACTATCGTTTCCTCACGATAGTTTCCTTCATCGTTAAAGCATGTGATGTTTAATTTTTAAGGGCACATAACTTTTTATGAAAGTAGAAAGAGAATATTTAAAATAATTATTTATTATAACGCGTTTAAAATACAACGCCTGTTGCAAAAGCTTTTGTAAAGCATAGAGTCATATCATAAGTAATGCTGTTTCATTAGGCGTTCAGTGGTTACATACAATCACATTACAATATAGCTTATTCGTAGTAACGATTGCCAGGGTTACTAAATCGCCGTTTGAAACGTAAGCAAAATGAAATAATATGTTTAACTTTAAATTAATATTGTTTACAAAAAATATGATATTAATTTTTAGTAGGAGGCCACCTAATTTCTCAGTAGATATTTTTTGGTTGAAACTCCTGAGATTTTGCCTATAAATACAAGTAGGTATGTATAATAACTAAATTTAGTCTTCAAAGGTTGTCAATGGGCTGCAGTGATAATATTTATCATCAAAACGCTTATTTTTATGTTTTAAAAGACGAAAACAACCTCAGAGATACTTTGCCCGTTTCTAAAACGATTTGCCGACATACAGAAAAAAAACGTAGGTACTTATAAAGATTATGATGAACGAAATTCAAGTCGAAAAAGTGTTTTACCGAATATCGTGGAGTCGGAGGAATAACATCAAAAGAAATGGCGGGACCTACGGCGGCGGCACGATTTCAAGAAACGATACACTAAAAAAATAATGGAGAGGTTTTATTCACTATTCGTTCGTTTATCCGTAAACAACTTTTTGTTTGTTTACTTTTTCAATACATAGGTACAGTTAGGATATCAAAAATGGGATACATAAACACTACCACTGTACTCGTATTTTGCTCAAGTATTAGAGTAAGTATACAATGCTCTCCAAAACTTTTATTTTTTCTTTATCAGGTATATATAAATATATCAGTATTCTTTTCGTAGACAGGTCAAAAGACTTCAGCAAAATTTAAAATTTAAAGGTTACATTCTATAGGTCTGTAGGATCTGTGTTTTTAACGTAAATAACAATTTTTATCTTTATACAAACACAATAACAAGTTTTGTATAATAATATCTTTACCGTTTAAATCATATGCCTACCCATAAAGTAGTGGATGAACTGTATACCACTCGTGTGGTAAGTATGTATACAAACAAATTAATTACTGAAGTGTAGTCGATATTAGAACGACGTTTTGTTGACCCAATAGGTAATGGAGAAAAGTGTGTTAACTAGCTTCTAATTGTCTCTACTAATTACCCCGTGTAAAAATGTAGGTATACACAGGTAATTCTGGTGTGGGTGGGTAATCTATGGGTGTGAAGCGTAATTTATTATCACTTATCACGAATTATTGAAAGCTGACCGACGGCTTCTGAATCTGAACATGAAATTTAACAGCATTGTAGCTAATGGGAAGATTTCAGGTAGCAACAGATTTTTTCAAAATTAAACCTCGTAAGAAGTGTAATGTAAAAGTTCTAAGAAACTCTTATTTAGAAGGGCAAAGCCTGCCGAGTCAGCTATATTACTACATATTATATTACCTAACATTTATATTATTGTTCACGAGTATCACATATCAACCCGTTAAGAACAAACACTTAATTATATAAATAATATAAATATATATAATTATATAAATCTACCGATTTGGTAGTGATTTCTTTGGTGATAATAATATTAGACGTATCCAGCCACTTCGGTGCGATCAATTCTCGGAATTTATCGTTATTGACTTAACGCCACCCTCCCAGATTATCCGATGGTACTAAATGAAGTAACACAATTATTACACATACATATTTTTCATAGCCAATGATCGTTGAACGGTTATGTTGATCAACTTTACTCATGTTAAGTAATTACTGCAATCCAAGGCAGATAGTAATGGACATCTACGTCCAAATTTATTACTTTTACGATAGGCATATGAGTTGAGTATACCTATATGAGATGTCTAGCACTATCAAGTACCAGCAGAAAGTAACATTTAAGGCGTTAACATTTAGCTAACGCGATTGTTTTTGATTATTTTATTATTAAGATACGCCACTTTATTAACCTAAACTTTAATATACCTCATTATCACATATCTCTATAAACATTTCCACTTCCGTGATAAACTAAAAATAAATACGACTTACCTTCATTGTACATTGTTGGCATAAAACAAAGGATCCTCGCGCTATTGAAAAAAGGAAACCAAATATCGCGTTACATTTTTAAAGCTGTGGCAGAGTGAATTCTACGTTCTCTGAGTCATAAAACGTTACAGTCGGCATTGTTTTAGTACGTTATTTTGACCCATTACTTTCCTCAACCACATAAAGATTTCCACATAAATTGATAAAATGAAAAATAATGTTTACTGGCTGAATATTCCATTGTTGCGTTGAGCTCTGGTAATGAATTATGAGGCTACCTTTGGGTAAACGTAAACTGGCTTAGTTTGTGGGAAAATATAACGTAACGTCTTTTTTATTACAAGCTTTTATTCAACCACGTGTACGAGTAGATTACTTTGCGAAGAATATTACGTACGTGAATGTAACCGCGATTTCGCTTGCGAATTGCGAAAACAAATAGATTTTTCGTCCGTCCATTTTTGTATTTCCTTCTAAAAACCAAGTTCAACCAAGTCAAAATTCATTACCTAAATTCCAACCTTGCCTCCTATATCCTTTTACTTTTTTTCCTTTCCTGTGTTTGCTATTGTCAATGACTTGTCTTTAGAAACAATATAATATATGTACACCCTACTTACTAGCATTTCTTTCTTTCTGAACTTTTACTTTTTAACTCCTAACCACTTGGTTGTCTAGAAGTGTCTCTCTTTTTAGCGATAAAACCTATACTCTAGTGTCTTATCTATGTTTCTATGTACAATAAAGAGTTCTATCTAAGGATATTTTCTGAAGGGGAGAATATTGTTTATAATTATATGTTTATTTTTTCTCTATCTCGCATCAAAGCAAAGCAATGTATGCATCAAACTTTTCACTAACTTGGAAACTTACATGAAATACCTACCTACGTTATGAAAATGGCAGTGATAAATATTGGAAATACAACAAACAGGTAACAACTACTTTTAAACGTCACTTTAAAACTTCAATTAATATTCACGTAATATGGCTTTAGATAGCAAAATTTTACAACAAGGATTCAATTTATTTTTTAAGCTCTGGTTTAAAGTTATCATACGGTTACCCAGGTTGCACAGTCATTCTAGTTTTGTCATACATGGACTTTGAAATTTACGAAACACACTTGTTTGTATCTCTGTCTTTTTTTTGTATCTATCTCGAGTGACAGCCACTAGTAAAAAGCCCTTGAAAACAATGTTTGTTTTATTAGCCAGAGCTTTAAGGACGTTTCCGTACTCCGTAATTCATCTGTATCTGTGAAATATCACTTCGAGAAGAACTACTGTAGACAGAGCAATTCGGACTGTGATTTCTTTTATGTGCGTGTAAAAGCGGTCTTAAATATCTTAACGCTTTGAAATGGTGTAATATGCACGATAGGCGTATTGAAGGGTAGGTATATTTTAATAAATTGTGTTGTTGAACTAAATTATGTTTGTACCTCTACCTGTTGCGTGTAGTTCGTCTATTGTTCAGTGATTTCTGTAACCAAAATCTAAGTATCAAGGCTAAACTTGATGTTGTCTTATGTTGTGAATGCTACTAATGACAACTTTACAAGTATATTTATTGTCTCCATGTCGTTGCCGCAATATTCTTTCATGTTTCCTTTAAAATCGCCATAAAGCGATGAGATCTCCTTTTGCGTTTTGTCTACAAATTGCATAATGTATATCGAGGTAGGCACGCGTAGAAATTATTAAAGAATTTCTTTTACTAGCTATAGTGAAAATACGACAATGTAATTTGGCAAATGAGCGTGCAGAAGACAGATATCAATGCGACCATATCATAGATGAATATGGCCGCCATTGAAGGCTTTATTTTTCTGATACAGTTAAAAAGTGTTTATGGTTTTCGTCTACCAACATAGTTGTATTACTTACTCACAACGTCTTGTACCTAAGTGAATAACAATGTGTGATGTTTTAGCGGTGTTGAGTGTCCGGTGCAGACGCGCGGGCGGCGGGGCGGGGGGTGAGCGAGATGAGCGGCGCGCGCGCAGCCCGCCCCGCCTGCCATGCAGCGACTGCGCACCACCTTCAAGCGATCCCGGACGCCGACGCCCGCCGACATGAAGACCCAGAGTAGCCTCGAAGTGCCCAAGCAGGTCAGTATTTTTATTCTGTTTTATACGAGTAGTTAACGGTGATAGCCCAGTGGCTAAGAATCCGGCCTCTTAGGTACAGTTGTCTGGGCTTTATAAAATTATAGTCACGACCGTCACGACGAAACGGAAATCACCACGCCACGCGACTCAAATCGCCACGTGTCTCAAGTCGCCTCGTGACTCGAATCAACACGCGACTCTAATCATCGTTTAATAATCGTTTAACATAGGCTGTGCCAGTAGCCTTAAATAAATGCCATCTAAATGTTCCCTACCAGGTGAGCTACAATAACCCTGCCATTGTTTTCTCTCACTAACCAAGCGAGATTATGTACCCAAGAAGAAAACTCTAAATACTCGTAGGTACGAGGTACTAGGTAGGTGCCTAGTCTACTCATAGAAGCCTAGCCGTCGTCAGTCTGCTCTAGAACTAAAAGATAAACTTCCTTTCTTAAGAAAATTTTCAATTTATTTTAGTGAAAAGTTAAAAAATACAGTAAATCTATTTGGTTGAACGAATTATGAAATAACGGCGGCTCTATTCGCGAGTTTTGTATATTTTTTCCTTATCTTGTTACAACCTCTCTTTGTTTACTGAATAAGGGAAACCTGCGTAGGCATTCAGGTCCCTTCAAATCCGTCAGGACGCTGTGCTGCTTTTATTGCAGTAATTTTTGGGCCAGTCGGTTATAAATATTAATGCTGAAATGTCATGTCCATTAGTCCAGTGGTCATATTTGCCTTCTGTGTCCTATTAACTGATCCTGTAAGGCAGTGTTTCCTTTTAAAACGATAAGCATAGGCCTTAGTCTACCAGGCTATTTCGGGTCGGTGGTTTTGTTACGTGCCTAATGTTTAATGTACAAAGAATAAATAACGCACACAAGGATTCCCTGTATATTACACACACACCCAGACCTAAAACAGAAATTTAAACTCATCATTCAAATGCTCCACTGGGAATCGAACCCAGAACCCTCCGCGCAGCGCTCCAGCGTCACAACAACTAACAGTCGACAATACAATATCAGGATATAACAATAGCTTCATTATAAGTTTGTAAAGCCCAAATGATAAACATAATGGGGTGATCAAAAACCTCAATAAAATGATGTTAACACCGACCGTAGCAAAAGTGGTTGAAGTGATAACGGGCTATATGAATAACTGATCAAAACAAGGGTTAACCCATCCAATTACTTTTAATGAGCAACTTTGAATGCGATTTAAACCTACTTTGTAATTAAAAGCATTCGTGTAAGCGAAGCGCGCGTAGTCCTGAGACTTGTCTAAATAGCAAAACTTTTGCTACTTTAATAACATACTCCGATACTCGCTTAAATTTCGACATGCCGTAGGACCAAATTTTTATCGATAAGTCGTTGAACTTCATCGCTCCATAATAACACAGCGTAAAAATATCCTATGTGGGTTTTGGCGACTAGATCGTACGTCTGCCAATACGACTGGTGAGAATTAAGTATTAAAGCCCCTTAGACTCCCTATGTTGTTGGAAGTGAGCGGCACCAAGCAGTTGAATACAACAAAGGGTTATAGTTATTTTATGTAGGCACCAATAAACTAAAATGTTTCAATGTTGCGCAAATTTCTCCCAAAGTTAGGAAGATAAGCCGGCACTTCCTATGCGGGGCGGTGGCTGTTAGTTTTCATTAGTTCTGACTAAGCCGTGTAGTGCGATTAGGTATGTTATACCGTAAGCCGCCGACGTAGGCCCATTACGGAATTTATATGAAAACACAGACACAATGAGTAAGGCAACAAGGGAAATTAGATATAAGCCACACATCCGTTAAGTTTAAGATCGCTTACAGACATGCTTTTTTAACCAGCTTCTAAAAAGAGAAGGTTATAACTTATAACTTATAAGCATTACTATTTTGCGTTACTGCGATTTAATCGATACAATGTGTTTCAGCGATTCTTTTTCGTTTAGTCACTGATCGCCAGCAGCGTGCAACTGAGTAATCGCAGAATATACCTGAATTAAACTTTTAGAATTAGAACAAGTAAACTTATAACTACCAGATTTGCGCAATCATAACGGATATCTTTTAGTAAGAGATTTAAGCTCAAATATTGTGCCAAATTCCCCAAGCTTATATTAGAAAGCCTAATATAAGCCGTACTAGTACTTACGTCCTAGGAAGACTAATAATATAAGTCATACATACATAAGCCGACACTTCCCACTCGGGGTGGTTGCTAATTTTCATTAGTTCCGGCTAGGCTTGTGTAGCGTGACCATGTTATATACCTAATATACCCTAAGCTGCTGGCATAAGCCAATGAATTAATATGAACACTAACCGAGTATGGCAACAAAGGAAGTTAGGCAGGTACCTGCTTACTAGGGATTGCAATTGCTGGATCCAGCATACAGCAATCCAGCTGGATCCAGCGCCTTTTTAAACATGCTGGATCCAGCGTCCGGCATTGCGGATCCGCAAACGTATATATTTCTATTGTTTATTCATGCAGAACCCGTGAAAATGACTTTAGAGCAAGAGCTTGAGATGGAACTTAAAAGAGAGAAGAAGAACTTTAATAAACAAAAGGCAAGTGGTCAATTAGATTAAGAAAAGGTCCTGAAAAAAGAAATGAGCGTTTATGAGACCGAAAGGAGTGCGAGGTGAACATTTATCTATGGTTTATGAGTATTTAATGACCCTGAAACCGACCAGCATAGAGGACGAAAGGCCATTCTCAGTAGCCGGGTACATATGCAGTTATGTGCGAAGCAGGTTGGGAGACAAGACTATATAAAATTGATTTTATGATAAAATTTGTTTTCTAAGGTCTTACTTTCAGATTATTCAAAAAAAGAAATAGTCTCTTATCGTCAGATTTTAAACTGCCTAATTAACCATTAACGAGTGGAGAGAAGATTATTTCGGAGCTTCTTTTGATACAAAAAATTGATTGAATATTAAAATAGTATTATTATTACGGTCCTTTTTTATAGTTAATTTTAAAAGAATTTGTAAGACTGATTGCTATCCTGATTAGTCATCCTATCATTAAACATAAACATAATAAGATATCGCTTACTTAGAAACATTATCTAAAATGTTATATGAGGTTATATGTTTGTCATTTAATTTTAAGTTGATTCTTTTGATCTCAAATGATTAAGAAACTAAGCAAATTGATATAAGATATCACCAAATGAGTGAAAGATTTCATAGATTATCGTAAGTAGTACAAATTAAAAAAAAAGTCTTATAAATGTTGTCTTTTTATTTTCGTTCCACATTTTGCTGGATCCGCGCTGGACCCAGCTGGATTCAGATCAATCCAGCAAGAATCCAGTTGGATTGAAAACGCCGCTGGATTGCAATCCCTACTGCTTACAGATAGGATGTTTTTGCGTTTAATGTCTAAGGGCTATAAAGTTCCTTAGATTTTAAACTCTCGTGATTTTATGATCGTATCGATGTTATATCGTGTTTCAGCATTTCTCGGCGTTAAATTGCTAGCAAATCGCGCAATTACGCGATTGCAGTCATACTGCATTAGGTTTCAGCAACTTACAGCATTCAGCCACGGTACTGAAAACGTGATATATAGTTATTGGGTTAAGAAGAGACCTTTCAAATCTTATCTGGAGTAGGTACCTACGTAGCTAGATCGACACACGCCTTTTTAGTTTTTTAAACTATCAGTTTTGAAATATTGGAATGTGGACAACATTAACAGTTAATTTCAAAATGTAATTCCCATAAAAGACTGCTCACAGAAACGTTTGAAAACTCAGCTCAACTTCCAATATCTTAAAAAATGCGTTTTCTTAGCTGCCTTATTACGTTATTTTGCGTTTTTGATAGTTCAATCTCAATTGAACTCAACTCAAAAGTATCTCAATTGAATTAAATAATTTACCTAATAATATGTATAATAATATATCTTTCATCCTCATTTGGTAAATACCGATGCTTATTCGTCGAGTTTGAGAAGCCCAAAAAATATTTAAGTACTTTAATAATCTCAATTGACTCTGAGTACACATTCCTTACTTTGTTTTTTCCATGTGCAGGTGCGGTCCGCGTCCTTCGATGAGATCCAGTTGGAAGCCGCGCGAGGAGCCGGCGCCAGCGCGCTGCTGTCGGTCCCGCAGCAGGGCGGCCGCAGCCGATCCTTCGACTCCGCCGGCTCTGACGATTCGGGCACATACTTAGAGGTAATTATATTGTAAACTGAAACGTGCATAACCCCGCTGCTTGAGAGAATCGCAAGCGATCGAAAAAGTTAAGCAACCTTGGGCGCTGTCAGTACCTGTAAAGTGACTTCCATAAACTTAAGATACCTAAGTGTAACACATCAAATCAGTCCATAGCCTTAGATAGGTGCTTTCCATGGACCCAAGAGAATGGATATACTTACGAAGTCATACGTTATCAAGCCATAGATGAGGGGTTTGACCCTCTGTTATTGCAAAAAGCCTCAAAAGCTTCCTCCTTTTTGATTTTTTTCTAATTCCACGGTACATGGTGCCATAAATAAAATAAATGGTGCTAGTTATTAGCCTACTAATTTCGTAAGCCTGAGGCCACTAAGATAGCTACGTCTGGTTGAAATACTAGAATGTAGACTTCCCTCTCGACGAAAAAAAGAATAAGAGCTTTGTACAGCTACATAGAGTAAGTGAGTAGTTACTTGTACCAAAAACGCCAAGTATAAATGACTTTAATATTTTTTGAATAGACTGCCGACCAGCCCGGTGATGCTTGAGTAGACCACAACACGACCGAATTCCAGTGCGGTTAACCGACTTTCGTATGTGGCACATAACCACTAGAACGAATGTGCGATTTAACATCAGAAGCCTTGTTAGGTTTTCTTTGAGCTTAAACCTTTTTCTTATTCACAAATATCCAATTTTGACGTTATTCCACTAAACTTTTAAATAAGGTTAAATATTCGGGAAATAGTCAAATCTGAATGATATTGCAATCTGATTAATAATTCTGGAGTAGGGAAAAGTTTGAGATTGAGTATCATTTTTGTGACAGGTTCCGCGATTATGGTCGAGACGTCGCTCCGGCAAGGGCACGCCACCACCATGCGTCCATTGTCGGCATATGGAAACTTGGCTGTCGCGTCGCAGCGAGGAGCGAAGCACGCCCGAGCGTCTCCCCGCGTCCTCGTCAGCGGAAGACGACGACGAAGAAGACGAAAGTGAATCAGATTCTCCGAGAGTACTTCTCGCACCAACTCCGCCGCCTAGAACACTTCTGCTGCCAACCCAATCACCTCCACCGTCGCCCGGAGCGCCATCGTTCGAGCTGCAACCGCCGATAGACGAGCCGCCCAACTTACCCCAAAGACGACGCTCGATATCCCGGCAAGAGGCCTTTTTCGTCGAACCGACCGGCAGTTCACTCGAAAACGTTCAAGCATCCGATCAAGGCGTCTGTGCTTCACCAAGAGACACCTTCGTTCACGACATATACCTGGCCGTACCGGAATTGAAACGTGACCGTGCTGCATCCGTCGATTCTTGCTTTTCTAAAGTGTCAAACTCAAGGGCTGAAGAATTAAACGGTGGTAGTGAATACTTAACTGTGCCAGGAACTGGACTTCGATCGCGTTCTGTCGACATCGTCTTGCCTACTGCGGAACAATCCAGATATAAAGCGCTTGCCCTCACATCATCCCAGGCTTCACCGCAAGCTCAACACCCACCACAAGCGGAGCAGCAACCAGTTCCTATCGTTCTCGATACATTTGAAAGCAGGTTAGTGTTATAGATTAAAATCGTCAAATAAAAAAAATCCTTTTATTTATTCTTTTCTTTTTTTTACAACTTATTTATTGCTTATTAACTACCTAGAAAAAATTCTAAACATTTTATTGTCCTTTACGTCTGGCATCCGACACCAATCTGCCTTCTAATAAAACTTCTTTATATCGCGTTTGTATTAGACCTACTGTTTGTTTTATCTATTATCTAATTATGTCAAAACTTAAGGTAAGCATTATATTACTGCGAAATGTTCAAGTTTATAATTAAACTTCGGCAATATTTTAAACACAGCAATGTTGTACAGGCAATTTCATCAACAAGTACGAGTATCAAACTTCCCTCTTTTGTGTGGAGAGTACCTATAAAATTGATGTATCAATTTAATCAAGATTTTTTATCATTGTATTGTGGTATAATTGAAGCCTACCTATGTAAATATGTTTGTAACGCATTAGTGGCCTGCTGCAGGGTCAGGGCTCCTCTCGCAATGGGAAGGATAGGCCTTAGCCTCGCTGACTACAGTGGTCTGATAGACTTTACCTGCTTTAGAGAACCTATTGAGAAAGAATTTTAGAACCTTTTTTTTAACTTACTTGATATTACTGCAATACCTATTGAGAACTCTTCTGTATGCAATATGCTCCTCAAAATGTTTTCAAATTCAGCATTAAAATGAAGGAAGCTTTTGATGAAGGAAGGATTTGGATAGAATTTTGTACATACATAGTTAACAACTTGGATTACGTCTTGTTTGAAAAAATAAAATCATTATTGGTCATCATAAATCCGTTTTGGTGTATTCCTATGGTAGGTATGATTTCGCCATCCACGCACACTTGATAATTCACCTGTATAGGTCCTGCTTCAAGACGGGTTATGCGGGTTTCGGTAAATATCTCCCCGGGCGTGCTATTTGTTGGGCCATTTAAATTTCGAAGATCACACGAAGCACCGAAACATTTCTAATTAGCCCGCAGTGGCCCGGATACCTGAAACAAAGGAATGAATAAGGCCACTAAATCTATTTCAGAGCTTCGATATAGATTAATAAAATCGTTTTCAAGTTGAATTTGTTGCCGTCGGCTTTCTAGGTCGACATTGAAAGCGTATAATTAAATATGATTTAATTAACTGTTTTCATTCGTTAATCTTTAGATAGTAAATATTAATTGACAGATATAATGTCATTATATCACTTAATAAGTAAGTAAATAACGCTTCACACCCACAGCCCCACACTAGGATTCCCTGTGCCGTGGGCGCCATGGATATACACAAGACAACAACACACACACGCAGACTAGAAACAGAAATTCAAATTCATCATTCGAATCTCTGCTCCGCTGGGAATCGAACCCAGGACCCTCCGCGCAGCGCACCTGTTTTAACCACTGGGCCACTTGGGTCATCTTCCGATATATCCTACTTAATATTATTTGCCTTTCTATAAGTGCCATTCAAATAATACAACTGTTTCATTTGTGTTTTTTTACAGAAATCAAGATAATTGTTCACAAAATACAGCTTAACACACTTCGTTTCTTTCCATCAGAGATATCCACTAGGGTATAAATTGTTATTCAGGGCAATTCATTAAAAATAGTAATTTCCTATTGTACAGAGTTTAGTTTGGGCTTTTCAAGGTAAGGTTTCACTCGTCCTGCACTTAGGTATTAAGATTACATTTAAGATTAATTTTTATGCAGTGTGAACATTATAGTAAAAGTGTCAACTCCTAATGTAAGTTGCTGAAGGAGGCAAAGAAATACTGCAACATTGGAACGAAAAAGTTTGGAGCGTTGCACGTGACGACCCATTTGTTGCTTAAACGCCTTCACGTTCTCGAAGTTTTCGTTTATCTCGACTTTATTGTATTGTTATTTTCATCTTGTTTTCATTATTTTGGCCTTAATGCGACTTACGGTAGAGGACAAAATAATAGATACATAGAAAAATAAATAAAATAGAACGGCACTATGGCCAATAGTATCCACTATGGCCAGCTCGGCCAGCCGCTATCACGCCCTAAAGTCACGCCATCACTCTTACTTACAGTCGCGATGAGAGTGATATGCGCCCAGTTTAACAGAATCTAGGATTAGGTACGCCTGCTCCGCCCATATAGCAGGCCTATCTACTTCCAATTTCTGTGAAAAGAAATATTTATTGGTTGATTAAACTGTTATCTCTTTAGTGCGCATTTGTTGTAGGATAAGTCAGTATAACCATATAATTATATAATAAACGTGTGAAAATTAAACTAACCTGTAATCATTTTGTGTTAACAACCGTATTTTACAAATAAATTGAAAAACGCTCCTTTCGTAACGTTTTTTCTTACATTTCTATATTTTTTATTTAAAAAAACAGCATTTTTCAGACATTATTACATTAGAATCACTTAATACTTGGCGTACCCTACTCTTATATCTTTCCTCTTCGAAATATCCATAAGTAAAAGCTACGATAATTCATTTCGCGGTAAGAAACCGCTGTTTTGTTTTAAAGCAGCTAGTCTTTGTATAATATTTATTTACGTTTTCCTTGCATTCACTATGCCTTGCGGCATTATTTTCTGATTACAGAACAAATTGCGTAATCTTTCCTTTCTACCTTCCGTAGCATGTTTGGCGTCGGGCTACAAAGAATGCAGCTGCTAAAGTTTAATTACCAGACAGAAACATTTTAAAATACTTTGTATACCAATGCAATACACGTTTATTATGCATTCAGTTGAAAACTTATTTCCTGGAGTAAGCAAAATAAAAACATAACCAGGAAAACTTTGTTGAGTCGCGGAATGGAATCTTCAATGTAAATGCATAACCTGATGTGATTTAAGGAAATTTTTCTTTTTCTTCTTGCAAGCCTCCAATTTTACTTTTTGAGGCAAAAACTTATGGTTGGCAATTTTTTATTCAACCTACAATAAAAATTTATCTGTGCAATTAGGCAATTCAAAAATAATTTTAAAGGTTTTAATTTAATTATGTATGTTACCTGAAACAGTAATCAAAGTTATTAACTTTGGATGTTCACCTAATTAGGGTGATAATACACAGTAACTTTTGAAACGTGATTAAAAGAATATTCTATGAAATGCCTAAAACTGAAAAACTGGGTCTATGGTATCATCTAAATAATTAAATCATGATTTTCATTTGAAACCAATGGACGTGCAGACCATGCGATGTAGTGGTCACTGCAACCCATTGACACCCATGTCAAATCCCAAATACATCAGAAATCCTATCTGAAGCCTATTACTCGTTGCTTTCTGCTACTGCTTGAAAGCTAAGATGGTCTACATACATTTATTTATTCCTCTAAACACATTTATTTATTATTTAATGACAGGGTCGGGTCTCCTCTCACAATGAGAGGGATATATGTTTTGGTCAACCACGCTGGCCTAATGCGGGTTAGTGGACTTCACATACCTTTGAGAACATTTTTTTTGTGTACTCTCAGGCATACAGGTTTCTTCACGATGTTTTCCTTCGCCGTAACAGTAGGTGATATTTAATTTTATAAAGCGCACGTAACTTTTAACAAAGTCATTGGTGCGTGCCACTGGGATTTAAACCCGGACGCCTTAATTCGAGGTCGAATTCTAAGCCACTGGGCTATCACCGCTGCCAACACATAACATGAAGAAATGTTGCTTCACGGCGGGTTAAGAGGGTAGCGGTTAAGTACTTCTCCGGGTGAACTGCGATGATCCTACCTTGAATATTAGAGTACTTTATGTTATGTAGGGATTAGGTAGAGCAATTGTAGATTGGGATTTTATGGATTTAGATTTTGGATTTGGATTTTATCCATAGGATACGTATATACCAAGAATACGAAAACCGCTTTGCGTATAGGGTAAAAGCCGGATAGTTGCCTCGGGGGGATACACGCCCTGGTTTTCAATACACTATGTTAAAATATAAGTTGGGTTTGCGCTTTACTACACGAAGTAGTGACCCCTCGTACCTCAGTGCCGCGGAAAATATCGGAATAGGCATTGGTGTTTGGTTTTTATGACCAAAAATCTTCCGCGGCGAAACTTTGACGGGCGTTACAATTATATTTGTAACTTATTTCTATTGAATATTTTTACTACTGATCATGGTTTCAATCAACTTTTTGTTTCTTTGCATGCATTAGAGTTTAAATTACATTGTTTATTATATCTTAGTGCTAAATAATTTTTATTTATTTCGCAAATAAAAAAGGCAAGTATCCGCATCAAAAAGGATAGTCGCCCTACTTACTTTCGCGGATAGTTGCCCCTAGATTGACTAAAATTTTTTTTAACAAGCAAAGACGGATTTTATTTTTTCGTAATTTTTTCGAGTTTACAGTGACTCTAATTTGTTGTAAATAAAATAAATATCTAGTTAACTGTTTTAGATAAGCAAAAAAAGGTGTCAATGAGATTTCTCAAACATACGGAATATCCTCCCGAACTTTAAGAAGACGCTACAAAAAGACTAACTAGCAACTGCTAATTCAAAGTAGATTTTTGATTTAAAGGTGTAAACTATGCAGTATAAACACAAATTTCTATCTTTGTATATACCTTCTTATCTGACGCATTTTTGTCACTTATCTGCTCGTGAATAATATTTTTATAATTTAAATCATAAAAACTGAAAACTATTAAATAATTTTATTTAATATTTCAAGTTTTACTTAATAAAGGATCTCAGTTCCTGAATTATAAAGTAAATTATAAAGACTGTTAAATAAATAATAAATATTAAGTACTTTAATAGATATGTCGGAGAAGGATTCAAGCCAAGTTGATTACTGGCCATACAATGCGAGAATGTTTAGAACATTATTTTGAACTTGTTTTAAAAAAAAAGAGTAATCTGTCAAATCTTGTTTGGAATGTCAATTTTATTGTCAATAGATTTTCTACGTTGTTGCATTGTGATAATTATTGTTATTAAATGTCTACGAAATAAGCTGAAAGTAGAGGATAACTCAGAGCGTGGTCGGTACACGTTCTAGTTCGCCATGTATTGTGTGGAGTTGTTGGAGATTCGAGGGATTATGGGGTCGTGGTGGACCAGTTGTGAGTTAAGGTTCTGGTGGAGTAAGAACGGTGTCACGAACTCGCTGCTCTTTCTCAAGAGTTTGAGGCCATCCATGTAGATGTTAAACTAACTTGTACGTGTGTGTGAATATTGTGATACCTTGAATAAATACTGTGTAAACCTGAAGTACTAGTACTTTGTTTGTGCTTGCATTATACCCAAATGACGCCCACTGCTGAACACGTAACCACTAATGATGATGTCGAGTAGAAATGGTCTTTCTCCGACATCAGAAGTGGGATCGGTGCGAGCACAAACGTGGATAGTTACTTGGAGGAGCACAATGTTTGGCGGATCATGTTCGAGATGCAACAAAACAGCGTTAGACTACTTGTGGAGGCGCTATGCAACCCGCCGGCTATTGAAGATGATCTGGATGTTACGCTGCCCAAATTTAATCCTGAGAATGAAGAGACCGATGCCTGAGCTGGAGAGCTGGCTGAGGAGATATTCTTATCGGATTTTGGTACCTATACAGGGGAGTAAATTGATTGTTTTTCCTAGTTTGGCTATGGTTGCGGTTAAATGCAACGTGGTTTTGTCGAGTAGCTGTTTCTGGTATAAAATCGGCAGAATTTGATCTTTTGTTTGTTTTTTTGTTTTCACACGAAGCTTGTTTTTAATGTTTGAGAAATGTAAATTTTAAAATTGGAAAAAACGTTGGAAAATGTGTTATTGCATTTTATGACATTTTCATGTCAAAAAGACAACAGGACCTTTTGAAATACTACGCAAGATGACTTTCTAAATTGAACTTTGCTTTTATAAAATGTTATGTTTGTGGAGAACTTTGTCATAAATCTTTTAAATGTTTCAGTCGTCCATGAAGCTGTGGTAGCAGTGCGACTGCTTGTGATGTATTAAGAATGCGGCCTCGAAGAACATGTGGCATCACAGCGCTCAAATACGGAAGTTACTAGTAGCAATACGAAACTTTCAATACGGAGACACGAGTGGACTGATACGGTGTAAATGTGGTGGATTGTTAACAGGGTTATAAAATTTGGTGAGCAGTTTTCAATTTGGATTGATATAGGTGTTGACTGTTCTTTAGGTTGGCGATAAAGTGTAAATTGCCTGTGTCTGTGTAAAGTGTCTAAAGTGACGCGGTGGCCATTGAAGGGCGAGGTGGCTATTCAAGGGCGAGGTAGCTATTGAAAGGCGAGGTGGCCATTCAATGGAATGAAAGGCGAGGTGGCCTTAAGACGTCAGTATGAGGTGTATTAATGAGTAGAGAGATAAGATAGAGCTTTTGCAAAACAGATGTAACGCTTTGGTCAGGAGTGGCCGAACAAATTACTTTAAAATTACGTGTTTGTCTTCACAGATATTGATGGTGGTCGTCCCCTATCATCACACGAGGACGTGTGAGAGGTCAGGAAGGCCGTGTCGGAGAAGGATTCAAGCCAAGTTGATTACTGGCCATACAATGCGAGAATGTTTAGAACATTATTTTGAACTTGTTTTAAAAAAAAAGAGTAATCTGTCAAATCTTGTTTGGAATGTCAATTTTATTGTCAATAGATTTTCTACGTTGTTGCATTGTGATAATTATTGTTATTAAATGTCTACGAAATAAGCTGAAAGTAGAGGATAACTCAGAGCGTGGTCGGTACACGTTCTAGTTCGCCATGTATTGTGTGGAGTTGTTGGAGATTCGAGGGATTATGGGGTCGTGGTGGACCAGTTGTGAGTTAAGGTTCTGGTGGAGTAAGAACGGTGTCACGAACTCGCTGCTCTTTCTCAAGAGTTTGAGGCCATCCATGTAGATGTTAAACTAACTTGTACGTGTGTGTGAATATTGTGATACCTTGAATAAATACTGTGTAAACCTGAAGTACTCGTACTTTGTTTGTGCTTGCATTATACCCAAATGACGCCCACTGTTGAACACGTAACCACTAATGATGATGTCGAGTAGAAATGGTCTTTCTCCGACAGATATAAAAAATTTTATATCCAAAATAAAAATCATACCGAGGTTACGATCCCCATTTTCCACGGTAGTGGCCTACCGCCTAGTGGCTGTCCGCCATAGTAGGCTACTATCCCTTTTTTGAGAGGTGAAATAAAACGGTATTCATTCAAAACCAGTATTAATTATGTATACAAAAGTAGGCTATTATAGAAGATAAAAGACCAATATTTTGAAATACATACTGAATAACTTTCGGCAAGTTCATATTTTTAAAAAATAAAGCTTTTTCGAAAAGTGGGGCAACTATCCGGCTTTTACCTTAGCTATCTGAAGGTAAGTATTTACATTTTAATAGAAACGTCCTTCCAACTTTGTTTTTACTTCATTAAGTATAATTAAATGGACGGGAAATTTATTTACGAGTGTCTTAACAGAGGGAAAGGATTTAAAGACGCGTTAAATAAAAGCTCGTTACGCTTTTTATACCAATAATTTAAATGGTTTGCTTAACGGCGTTGTGAAATCGGGCGAAAATTCTTTTTGCTCCAAATTCCTGACAACTTGAGCAAAATGAAATTTACGAGTTGCGTAGAGCTATTTAGCGTTTTGCTGAGTAAGCACTTTAAGTTTGAAATTAAAGCATAGGCGACTAACAAACCATGCTAATTACTTTACAATTTCTGGGATGCTCAGTATCTAGGTAATTACGGAAAATATAAATTATTTTATTAGTAAAATATTTTCTTTAAGTTCGTGTTGAAAGCCATTTTCAAATAAAGTAGTAGTAATAACCTACTACAGGATTCGATTTTTGTTGGGGCGAACTTCATATGTCTTCGAGAATGTTATGGAGAACACTGATTTTACGCGAGGTTCTCCTTCATCGTTATAGTAGAGTTGATTTTGTAAAACACATAAATTACAAGATCTGAACTGGGATTTATTAAGAGACTGATTCTTAGCCAGTGAGATAACATCGAACTTTTGACTGGGTTCGTGAGAATTTCTAGATGAAGAGCGTTAAATAAAAAGTCGTGAAGGCTGTTACAAACAATATGCTAAAATTCTATTTTATCTGTTGTATATCCGTAACTGCTCACTGATTAAAACAGAAAATTAAATGAAGATTACAGAAAGGTGCATTGTTGCAATCTGAATACGCGCAGCTAAATCAGTCTAAAGTGAACAATAACTACTTAGCTATTATATTATAACAATAACTACTTAACTATTAGCTATTAGCTATTACCAGTACCCACCATTCGGCACGAGAACATTTTGTGGTAAAATCCCAGAAAAATCGTAAACGAGATATCAAGATGTTCCTATAAGAAATAAATAATATAAAATAAATAGAAGAAATAAATAGTATATTAAAATACACTAACGCGAGGGGTGCTCAAAATGGATCGAATATTTTACTTTGTTTCACCTAACTTTTATGACGAATAAAAGGTAGATGCCAACATTCGATTTTTTTATTTGCTTCCCATGATTTGGGCCTTGAATACGCCTTCATGCAAAATCTTCAATAAGGCGCATGTCCTTATATTTTACGTAAAAATATTCTAATGCATTCTAACATAGGTTAATCGTAGGTACAAAGATTTGTGGCGTAAAAACTATTTTAGTCTATTTGTCTGCTTTATTACCCATAAGGTAAAACGAAATTTGAAAATTGATGAAAAAACATTTTTTTCCCACCACTCACCACACTTTTCCATTCGTCAAATGTGTTACAGATCACAATGTAGGTATTACATGTGTCCGTAACTCCGTATATTATAAAATATGTTATATAGATGCCAATATTATTTATTTTATTGAAGTGAAAACTTCTTTTAGCGCGGTACGCATGTTTTTAGATGAAATCAAATCTCTGGACTTGCGACACCGTTACGAGACGCACCTATAGAAGCATAATTATAGAAAGTCAAAGTAACTACGGAAACTGTCAAAAGGAAACATTCATAAATAATATGTCTATTTTGTTATGGAAAAAGCTAAATATTATAATTATTGTGATTTTGCATTCGACATTGGGTTTATTTATTAAATACTACTAAATTATGAAATACTACTACTTATTATTGCTTATTATTACTACTTATATTATTAAATGTTAGACTAAATTATTCATATCCTCTTATTATTTCTTTTAAGTCTTTTATTAAGGTACTTACTTATAATTTCTTTCATGAATCTTTAACAGTATAAAGAAATCCACAGAGTAATTAAAATTGGCTCTGGAACAGTTGCTAATGAGAGTATCGTGTTGAAACGATTCGCGCAAAATTTATGATGTATATATATAAATTTCCTACTCCATTTATCCGCCATCTTATTACTTACAATATTTAACCGACTAAAAAAACAGACTCTAACAATCTCCCCGGGGCCCCGCGCCAACACACCACGGACACCATGACGGCAACTGCGCCAACATTCTTCCATGGACCGAGACAGTTCCCACAGAAACACCACATTAAGAGAAGGAGGTTTGGGATGGGGGAAGAAGAAGAACTGGCCCAAGGCTCCAACGCCGAAACACGTCCTAGGAAATTTCACGGCGGCTACGACCTTCGGGTGGTAACCAGCCAGGCGGGTCCCACGAAGGTACCCTACCACCGAGCGTGTGTGCCGGGTTCTGTCGCCTCTTACGACACCCTGGTATCCCGGCAAGGGACTAGGGTTAGTATTCTAAATCCGCCCCAGTACGGAAAGCAATGATGTTTAGTGGTATAACAGATCACAAATGACACACAAAGATGTGTGTGATGCAAAAGAGGCAAGGTCATTCAGTTTTAAAACACAGATAAAGCGTGTAGTAGAGAATACAGTGGGTCAGTATATTACTATACAAGGGCACCAAGGTACTTGTGGCTCGTTCAAACCGTGCGCCGCCGCTCTGGTGAGAAAGTGCTCTTAAAAAGTATGTGGCATAGAAATACCGAGAAAATAGTCTCGTTGACTGTCTTGATATCCAGACTCTATTGTTAGGAAAACAATGCACGGAATGGCTCTTTAGATTATAATAAATTGTCGAACGGCTGTAGCTAGCAATTTAGCTATTTGGCCAAAATAACTAAATTGAAATATGTTTTTAATTAGCGGAATTTAATTTATGCTTACCGAACAATTGACATTACACGATGTACTTTTGTTTAATAGTGGAATGCCACAAATGTTTTTGAAAATACGCCTTTTTATCGAACTAAGGAAAATAATAAAATGATACAAAACATATAGATAATCGAAATAATCGAATCGACCCTCTCATACTCGTAGTCTGTAATTTTTTCCCATCAATATTTTCCTGCAATATCCCTTAGATTTTAGACATGATATTGAACTTCCATAAATGACGAACTAACTTTATAACTAAAATAGCAACTAGCAGAACCTAATAAAGTGCCGCTGAATATATTATGAGATTTACATTTCGTTACATTTACAGTACCTATCTGTAAATTTTCTTGCAACCATAGAGCGCCAATTTTACTAAGTTTGTCTTCAAATATAATTATTGTATCTATTAAAAATAGAACGGAATCCTAAAGTGGCTATTCACGCGCATAATGTATTACAAGCTTATCACTTGGCACTTGGCGGGTATACCCACAAAATCGCAATCCGAACGCCACAGCACTATCACTAACGTCGCGTGTTCTTTACTCCAAGTTTATTTTTGCCTTCGAAGCTACCCGTGTCAATCATTGACATAAAAACTAGCAAATGTAGTCGAGTTACCTTGGTAGAAGTGGAATAAATAATAAAAAGCGTGTAAAAAGACATAGCAACTAGTAAAGTCAACTCAAAATCAACTGCTTTTATCTATTATTGCGTACGAATTGTGCACACTTAAGGAGTACGTAATTGTAACTTTGGCATAAAGGCATTAGTAAGCACATGGGCTAGGAAAATTTATCGCTCAATATAAGAGAATGTAGTGCGCCAATTACAAACTTATTTTCTTCCGTGTTTGTGATCAAATAATTATTGTATTAAAAATAGATCGGAGTACCAAAGTGGCCGATCACGCGCGTAATGTATTATTAGCTTATCACTTGGCACTTGGCAGGTATACCCGCCTGATCGCACTCCGAACGCCACAGCGCCATCACTACTGTCGCGTGCTCTTTACTCCAAGTTTATTTTTGGCTTCGGAGCTGCCCGTGTCTATCATTGGCGTTATAGGTAATGTTATTTAATTAAAATTTAATGTTATTTAAGTGTAGCTTTTCACTTCTGTCAACGCTTTTAATAGTATACAACTATATCTTTGTAAATAACATTAAAGACATAGTTGTATAGGTACTATTAAAAGCGTTGACTGAAGTGAAGAGCTACACTTAAATTAATCAACTGGATTAAAGTGTTACATTTATGGCTAAAGTTAAAATAATTGGATTAACGTTATCCATACTTATTGTCAGTAACCCATTAATGACCCACTACAGGGTCGGGTCTCCTCTCACAATGAGAGGGATGGCCTTAGTCCACCACGCTGGCCTACTGCCTTTGAAAACATTTTTTTTGTGAACTCTCAGGCATGCAGGTTTCCTCACGATGTTTTCCTTCACCGTAACAGCAGGTGATATTTAATTTTATAAATCGCAAATAACTTTTTTACAAAGTCATTGGTGCGTGCCACTGGGATTCGAACCCGGACCCCTCGATTCGAGGTCGGATTCTAAGCCACTGGGCTATTACCGCTTATACTTAGTTTACATATTAGTTTAGCTTTAATGTTAGTAGCGGTAAAACTTGTAACTTGTAAATATATATCCAAATTGGGGTATTTCGGTAGGTTACAAAAAGGTCTCTTGTGACTAGTCTATACCTATTTAGGAATAATTTAGATTGTTTTTACAAAAATAAATTAATCCTAGAAAATTAGTGGTGTCTATATAGGTATATATAGACACCACTAATTTTTCTTTGCTAGAACTCATAATGCTTGTTTGAAGCACTTAAACTCTTTAGAAATTCTTATTCGCGATGAAAAGTATAATTTATGCATCATTCATTATATTTGTGTGTGTTAGTTATTCTAGAGTTTCCGTACCGTGATCAAAATGTTGAAAGTTCTTACACGATAAAGCCTTGATAGCTCGCCCGGTGAGGTATACTTACTATACCGACAGTCTCTTACCCATCGGAAAGCAGCATGTTCTTCATGTCATAATAATATGTTTCGGCTGGGGAGGTTGGTTGGTTGCCGGCATAGAACACAGAATACTAATCTGTCTTCTATGGTTGCCGGAGATACTTTATTTGAGCCGAACATATTAGTCCTCATGTAAAGCAAAGCACCCGTATACAATGTCAGATACGATTTCTTCTCTATTTGGGGTTGGATGAGGGTATTCAGGGGCCGCAGTGACCACTTAAAGTCAGGTGGTCTGCATTTTACTTTTGCTGCTCAATTAGTGTAAAAAAAGAATCCGCAAAAAGTAAAACATTGGCTTTATAAACAGACAGCGGGCAGGATAAATTTAGTGTCCATTAAGGGCTCACAGAGGGTGCCCTAACCAACAATTTGAAGCAACAAGACACTTCGCCTCTCGTCCGACGGTCAAGTGTCCATCGAGGGACGAGGATGTATAAAATGCTGATTTTATACAGTTGCCATTTATCGTATCCACTACTTTACCCTGTATAGTACCTAGTGTCGGTTAGTCTCTGTCGTTGAACCTAAGGAGAAAATTACGTTCAAACAAGGCACATGGTGTTTGTATTTTTCTCATACCTACCGATTTTATTACAGTAAAAGGTATACTGTACATACGGAATATTAATTATTACCATTAAAATTAATTTAAACGTGTGACAACATACTACTCGTATAGCTCAGAGCGACCTGTCAATAGAGAGGTTAATAAACCCATAACTTTATATGTTTCGTGCACATCTTTTGTAAAAGTGACATCGTAAGCTTCGTAAGATACGACAAGAAGTATGAACTGTCAGCATGTGTAGCATAGGGGATAATTATTACGATTATGGTTTTTTATTTTATTTTAGCAATTTAAGTTTATTTTATTTATTTTTTCGTAATCTAATATTTACTATAAACGTTTAAAAAGGATTACTGTATGAAATTTGGTGACAACCTTGCCGTGTGCCGTACGACGCTATACCTTGCTCACGTATACTCTAAGGTGAAGAGCATAATGATTATATTGTAAGCATTTCTATTTCGGCATGAATGTCGCGACTCGCGGGGATAGAGTCAGACGAGACCGGGGCGAGACGGCACGCGGCGTCGCGCGTCGCCAGCGCATCGGAGGAGGCGCGTTAGTCCGCGCGCATGATCCCTAAACCGAACACGTTAAGCATAATACGCAGTTTATTATATACGGTGACAAACGTACACACAAAAAATCTTGTGAAACCCAGTGAAGTGCCCAGTGGATAAGATTTCAATCCCAAAAATGTGAACGGCAAAGCGACACCTAACTACACAATAGACAGAAGCCTTGTATGCTTTTAATCGATACAGAACCATAGCCCGTACATTGAAATAGCGTTAATTTTCTAAGAGCATAATAATTATATTGTTCACATTTTACCTGCTTCGCCGCAGATAATTTGGAACATTCCAATCCGAAGGTCACGCCATGACGACACGACCAATGTCAAGTCTGCGTTAGTGATGACCGTTATATCTCATTCTCGATTTAACACTTAAAACATACATTTTATTGCTTTGCAGTTAAAGTGAGTGAGAAAATTGTAATTATGCTTATTGCCAAAGCGTTTTATAACAATCTTACAGTTTTATACAGAGCTTTAAGGTAAATAACCTTTACGGCTTACCTACTTCACTCCAGCCGATATAAAGTTCATAATTATCACTGTTTAATAGGTGCATTCATGATTATCTATTCGGTATGCCGCTAATGTGTGCGCAAGATACCACGATGTTTGCTCTCCGATAATAATGACGAGAGGAGTGCGCGCGCACGAGGACTCATTTGGAATTATAAAATTGGCCACGTGCTTTCTGTGACTTATGCGGGGCCGAAGCGACAATATCATACAGGTGGTGTGACGAGATAGTGATGACGTCATTTATATTGTTTTGCGTCACGAAGAGGAAGTAATTTGTGAATAATTCACGTGGTTCGTGTCTACGCGGAGGCCGGAGGTGTATCGGTGCGCCGATATGTTGTTGCATGGTGGCGCAGCGAGAGGCCCTGTACCACGGAGGCGTTCAGGTCTCTTAGGAGCTCCATGCTGGCCTGGGGTACGAGCCGATCCGCGGGCAACTCGCGGAGCCCGCCAGAGGTCGTCGACTTGCAGGCGGAGAGCCACTCCAGCGACGAAGCCAGCGACAGCGATGCCAAAGGCGCACTGCTCGCGGGCGCCGCCGCCTTGGCTAGAAGACGACACGCCGTTAAATTTAAAAGGAAATGTAAAATTGTCTTCAAAGTATCAAGGTCTGTTGATTGGATATTATCATCTTCTGTTTATGCAGAATATAAAACTAATCATAATAAACCTAACCTACTAAAATATACTACAGCGTGAATTTAATGAGTTGGTAAACAATTAGGTAAAAAGACGTTTAAATTCGCTAGGTACTTCTGCGTTATAAATAAATCTATAGGTCTACTAATCTATATCTTTACATGAGACAATAGGTATAAGATAAATTTAAAACTAAGTCCACTCCCCCCATCTCAATTTAGATCGTTTAACGACGTAGGTTGTTGGATGCACGACAAAGACCGGCGGCCGTTACTGTTAGACAATTCAGGTCAATCAATGAAGTTATCGACAAATACCTACCAATGGGGAAATGAGGTAAGGAAATTGCATACTAATAGTAGCATTGTGTTTCGTACTAATATTAACAGAGATTCATCAGCTCAATATGTGCGTTCTAGTCTAGAATACTAGTCTAGTACATCTCTACATTTCTGTTAAACCTAAGGTTCGTTTAATCCTGTGTTTAATCTAACGTACCTATAGTAAATCTTAAAAACAATCATTTATTTAAAAAAGCTGGTAAAAAAGGTAAAAAATATAATGTCCTTATTTCATTAATTTAACTAATTAAATTATCTCGGAAAACTCTATCAACCTAAGTAAATATTGCACAACTCCATCAGACGAATTTAGTAAGAATTGTGTTGTCGCCGACTATAATTGTTGGAGGAGACGTATCGACATTCTGGACACGTAGTATTTGCATCAAGCACCAGGGCGCGCGTAGGCATTGTGAGGGATACACTTCTATTGAATTGAATCACCAGACCATAAAGAAATTTTACACGCTATCATAAGTCCGATCGACGCGACGGCTAATTTAGAATCTTTTAGAATCAAAGAGCACGCTGTTCACGGACCGTATTTTATGGACCTTTTATTTCTTTCAAAGTAGACTTATTCTAGATACAATACCATTTTTGTACGCTTTAGTACTTCATTGATTTGCGGTGGCGGCGCAGCAAAAGCCTATAAATGTTTAAATGTGCATAATACTTATTTTCAAAATTTTCCTAGTTTTTGTTCTACGAGTATCAGTTTTTTTTGTATTCTAGGAAAATAGATGTGCTGCCATATATTTTTATTCAAATGGAAATTTTATACACCTACCTATGTACGTATCTCACCAAAACTGGACTCTACCTACTTTGTAAGTTGTATCAAATGCCCAGTGCCAAGACCAAAGTGAAACTAAAACTCAACTGCTGTTCAAACACCCAATTTTAAACTCACTAAAAGCGCTACAAAGTATTTGGCTTTGTTCTTTTTATTGCACTCTATCTTTAGGATAAAGCGTTAAAGGGAATTTGATAGTGTGAAAAGCTAACATAGGTATTCTACCTATTTATTCATACTCAATGATTCATGTGTTGACTTTTGCAGTAATAAGGTCGTTAAGATTCCGATTGAATCTTAAATTTAAAAAACCTTTATTATAAAAATATAAACTAAATTAAACTAAAAATTGTTATAAACTATAGATAATTTACTTAATGCTTAAGTACATGAGAATTTGTTAAATGAAGCCTAGTGTTAATTGTAATTAAATTCAACTCACCAAAACATTCACGTAGGTTGGGTTAAGTGAAACAGCTTAATACTCTCCAAAACGTTAAATACTTGGCATCCAATCCATACACCTAAGTTAAGGCTACTTTAACTATCGAGATGGTAACATTGCTTTAAACTATTCGTAAGTTTGGGATCGGGTTTCGGTTTAATTGTATTTCATTAAACGGAAGGAGTTTATATTAAAGCGCCCTGACCTACAGATAAGAGCCCTTCTAAGTTAGATTCCAAAACTATGTCGGGCTCTTAAATAGCACCTAAAGCGTTCCTTTCAAATTAGTTTCTCGCATCTGGTGTGTCAAATTTAATACAAATGTTTCAAATCATTTGAATAGATTATGGAACAGATTGGTAATATTGTATTTTAATGTAATCATACACCTTGGCAGATGTTAGACGACAGCATCGATTTTCCTAGCATCTAATGCGTGTGTATTGAAACAGCTCTACATATTGTGTAGTAATTACTATAACTAGCAATGTTTAATTGCCTACAAAAAGCGACTGATATAACCTAAAACTGAAGTAAAGAACTATCTCAAAATGATGAAATAATATTATTTTGTTTCTATAACATTTAAAAAAATATTGCGCTGTGTTTATTGATAAGTATAATCCTAAATAATATGTATAATGTAACATCCAATTTAAATTCCTATAATGATACATTCTCATAAGAACCCGTTCCTTATAATATTTCTAAACACGAAATTGTGTTTAGATGAGAATAAACACAATCATAAAGACACACGGAGATAAAATAACTAAGTTAGAGTTAGCGTAAAACACGACATTTTTACACTATTTAAGTTCCTTAGACGCAATGTTCGTTAGTTTCTCATTATCTACGTACCTAAATATTCTTAAATCACTTGCCTGAAAAACTATGTTATACATAAGATCATATATCATCATGTTTATAAAAAAAACAAAATAATCAGAGAGATTTAGCAGAACCTTCTTCGTTCCCAGAATTTTCTTCGTTTCATTTAATTAATTCAAGTAATTTTTTTGCTCCACGGTCAATTCAAGAATTTTTTATCTATTATTTATTAATCAACGTTTTGTCTTTAAAGTCTAAAGTACCTCTTTAGACAGCAATCCAGTTATCCAGTAAAACTGATAATCCACCTGAACTTGGCCCCCCGTTTAATTCCGTTTCTTAATAAGTGCACGTAAGATCCAACTACCCTAGTAGGAGTTTGTAGTTAGCCAACTAAGTTCCTCACTCCGTGATGTTGGAAGTTAGAGCAAATGTCTATAAACAGAGCTGTAGCGTCAGAAAGCCAGAGATTGGGTTAAGTTGTTTGCTATCATCACCGCAAAATCAGCTCTCAAAGTGTTAAGTAGCAGGGTTGAGAACTTGAGACCCGAGTTGTGCTAGCTCCGTGAAATTTTAGAGTCAAGTACATGTGTTTGCGTTTAGGTCTGTTTATAAATGTGCTTTAAGACTTGAAAAATCGTTACTAGTGGCTTTTAAAAAGGCTCATTTTAAAATAAAGTTGGAGACCCAGAAAAGTTGTATCTTCTTACATCAATCTAATTTCTATTAAGAATAAAATATGAGTAGTTTAAAAAATAAAAAAAAACACGCTTTTGAAGAACATTGAACTAAAAAGTTAAAAATAATTTTCAAAATAAGTTTAAAACAATAATGAAGGAGAAATACTAGTATTATTGTGAAACAGCGCCGGGCGCTCGATGTACGAATAAGCGTGTTAAAAATATGGCATAAAGAGCCCACGCTTTTTTCACAATAATACTAGTATTTTTCGTTCATTATTGTTTTAAACTTATTATGAAAATTATTTTCATTAATAAATAAGAGATCGTTTATCTGGATAGCTAGAGGATCAATACCGGGCTACCGGCTAATAAATATAATATTAAAAATTAATCTAATATTCCGATACAAAAATGAGTGGTATCTAAGTTTTTATCTATCCAGCCTCGGAGTAGGAGGGTCTCTAAACCTTTTTACCTGATTTTTGATTACTGTGAGTCAACGATTCCCGACCTTTTTCATTAGGACGTCATTCAATTTTGCGGGCTATACTTACCTACTCATTTTACTTTTGTACTTCTGTACGGCAATCGCAGTAAACAATCTAATAATCTCGTATAATACATTATGTATTATGTGTGAGATACATTGTGCTTTTACATTTGCATAAGTATAAGTAATAAATGCCACAAAATTAGTAGTTGTATTTTATGTACCCTCTTTTATTGGTTAAGTATAAGCAATTTATTGATTTGTATCTCGCGTCCCACTTGACAGATCCTAGGTCGTTCGACCTGATTTGATGATGTGTGACGGTTTTATGGACTATAACTTTTTATTAAGTTTTCTCTGAATGTGACGACAGCCAGTGAAAATAACGCTTTTTAGGGATCCTTTTAAGCTTTAACCGTTTTAATGGTTCAATTTATTTGCTCGTTATTTTGTGTCAGAGGCATGTTGTAATAAAGCAGCTTAATTCAATAGCTTCGCCGTTAAAACGTTTTTAACGTTAACTATTCGTGACACAAAAGTAAACCGAATGTAACAATAAACAACACTCATTGGAAAAGTATGAGTTCCTGCTAAGTACCTACCTACATAATTTGAATCTTACATCCCGTAGAGTTCCGATTTGTCCCAATAAATTTTTCAGCGTTTTATAGAAAAAGCATGCATTCTGTTAAATCTATATTAGCTCCTTCTGTCCTGTTATCCACTATTGTCAATTTGAAAAGGAACGGACGCAGTAGGTACCTATCTTCGTAAACATAATAACATTATTATTTATATTCTCTTCCTACGATCAACACGACAATACAAAAATGATGATAGACCAGAGTTGTGTCAAAAACCCTTCTTGAAGCATCGCCTGTTTTTAGTGATGTGATACATACTTACCCATTTTTTAATAATTGTGTCTACTTATAAGACAGGTAAAGTGTTTCATTAAGGAGTATTAGGTTATTTCTATTGTTTTACATTTACTCTGTTTTCTGGTGTATTTCAGTTGTTTCTTAGATTATCCTTTATTCCTAGCTTTAAGCTAGTGTTTAGATCAAAGAAAAGGAAGTTAATAGATGCTTCAATAAAATTGTATGGTAGTAGGTAGTAGATTGGCAGCCCACGTACACGCGTTGATTGGCTTGCACTAACATATTTACAGCCGAAGGTTAAATATTCTGTAGTGTTTGCTAATAAATTGCCACTGGACTGACGCATAATATTAATTTATATTTTTTACATCAACATTACTCAGCAAACCATTAAAATAATACGAGTAGGTATGCCTACTAAACGTTGAATGAATTGAGTTTCACTTGACTTAAAACACAAAGATTATAATCATGATACTTAATTAATTGAGTGTATAAATAAATATATTAGATATAATGAAAATATCATAGAAATTACTTGCTATGAAACCCTGGACTTTATGAATACTTTATGAATAAAAGCAATGAGTAAATTAATGAAAAAAATAGTTGGACGAAGTTAAAACGGTTCATAATAATAGGTAAAGGACTATAAATTTAAAGAAAAATACTTTGTAGGTACCTTATATTTAGCATTTTAAGTAAAACAAATTAAAATTTTATTTCTTAGCTTTAATACAGCACGCTTTTAGGACAAGTAAGGTGGAACTACTCGCCATAAAATTGTTTACGATACATAATTCAACATTATTACTCCTACTGACTACGTACAATGTTTTGGGACAGTTTAGGTAATATTCGTACTACATAATAGAATGCAACAAAGGTTTCAGTGAGAATTTAGCAATATGATCCTACAAAAATTGTAACGTCTTTATAAGAAAAGCTGGTAACGCGACACGCGGCAACAGTGACCACTTAAAATCAGATGTCCCTGACATGCCCAGTCTCTTTGATAAGAAGAAATAGTAACCTAGAAAAAAATATTTTCCATTTCCTAAAATACCTATTGAATAACGTATAACGAATAAATTATTGTAGACCGCGACTCATTTCGTATTTAGAGGATTCTAAACCGAACGGCTGATCGAAATCCCATCATTACAATGCCGGCTATTCTGCGGTCGTGTCTTGTTTCAGTTTTGTTATTATAATTGCTGGTTTCGCTCGCTTCGAATGTTAATTGAACTATGTAAGATAATTAAATAATTGTAAGATCTCGTTGTGATATCCAAATTGGTAGAGATTCATTTTGTTTTGCTTAAACGTGGCGTGAGAATTGACAGCAGCAGAAGAATCACAAGCAATCGCTTTCTAGAAATATTAAAACAGCAAGAATACTCTCATTTATAAACTTTTGGCTTGAACTTTATGCGTTTCAGAAAGTATTAGAACTGTTGTATGTCCTAGAAGGTATTATCGCCGCAAAATTAACACGAGGAAAAGCTACGGAAAGTTCTTTCGGATAAGAAAGTGTGATTTGTGTTATCTAGACAATCAACCAGAACGTTTAGTTACAACAAAACATCGAAACATAATTATGAAAGAGCGCTGATAATAACCAACCCTTTTGTTTATTTATTGTACCGCTACTTCTTGTACTAGGTACTACTAGTACCTATTGTACAACAGTACCTTACAATAGATAGATTGAATCAGTTCGGTCGATATTAAAGTTCTAAAATCAGCCAAACCAAACGATAGAAAGAATGTATTAGTATAGTAAGTATGAGCACATGGTCTGTGACATGGTCAACAGCACTATAAAATTCTATATTCGAATGGAATTCCAATACTTATTATTTAATGAATCTACGCATCTTGATATATTTGATAGGTAATCAAACAGACTCGTTAACTAAGTTGTTGCCTAGCCTAATTATTTCATAACGGCACATATACCAGTAAATTACGTTTTAAAAATAGAACGAAGATACCTATATCACCAATATTATTCCAAGTTCAGAACTTCTCTTGGAAATCTTCCAAGTCTGCTTTCACCTATCTTTCCCGGCTATTGCTATTTTGTTGCGGGCACATTTTAAAAATTGAAAATAGGTAGACACTATTCTTAGGCCTTTTATTCCGATGCATGTATATTATGATGGGTTTAAGGCTGTCGCAATAAATATTTTATATTATAGAAAATAACGACCGTAAATTTCAGTTTACAGTAAAATTTTATTGTGATTATTTTAAGTGTATAAATTTTAGATGACTACATTAACGTTGTTTCATAATTAACTTTTTTCTCACTAACAGATGGAATGATAAATTCATTCCGACTGTTTAAATAACATAAATGTAGGTAGATAATAATGCCAAGAATTAAGTACAGGTACATATGTATATTCTATTATATTATATTAATACCCAATGTTTAAGTAGGACTAACTGATGTGAGATTCTGCTCTGATTCTCCTCTGCTCTTTCAAATTTTTTCAACGAGAGTTTATTGTGGGTGTTTTCCTAAATAAATTATTAATTAAGGTTTATTATAGGTTTATATATTAATTATTAAATAAGGGAAAGTGCGTAAATAGCTAAATTTCTGCATGAATACAAAGTCTTGAAATAGTCACTAAGTACTGCAAAAACTTAGATGGTCTGTTAAATTTTTTATCGAAATGATTTATTTTTCAATAAACTGTGCACTGATATAAAGCGAAATAGAATATAACGCAGTTTTATCGCAGATATTCATTCAATTTATACACCTCGATGCACCTTGCTACACTTAAAGAGATCTTGGTCTATGGAACAAGTTAATTTATCCTCGTCCGATGAAGAACAACTTTCCGCGTTAACTTTTATTTGCCTACATAATTTATTAGCTAACAAATTATTTGTAACGTGATCTCATCATAGCGGTATTCTGAACAATTAAAGTTATAAATATCAGACGTAAACTATTTATAAATTAGTTAATCTTCCTCGTAATCAATCTCATTAAAACCAAATCCGTCACTTTGTGGTCAAGTAAAATTCGTAGGCTTAAGGAAAATAATTGCTTAGTAATGTTTTCTTTTGTAGCACACAGCTTGGGGCATTTGTTGGGGACTCTGCCAACTTTTTATTTTTTAAAGATTTTTCCAGTTGCGTTCAGTGTCGGTACTAATTTCAGCGGAATTTCTTTTGTTTATCTTTTCGTTGCTAATTATTATTTATTTTCTTTTTGAAGAAATATGAAGCATAATTATTTATATTTCCTATCTTTAATATCTCTTAGATGGCTTAGAACTTTTCATTATGAATAAATAAATAGGTAGTATCACCTACAATGATATTTCCCATTTAAATATTTAACTTCATAATTATTTGCTCTGTTAAACAAATATCTTTCTCCCCCAATTGTGTGGAAGGCTCTTCGTTATAATGGGATGTAGCGAACCAATTAATATCCATTTTATTGCTGGATATTACCTTGAGAATCTTGGAAGCCCGATTATTTTGCTAATAGTACCAAGAAAATAATTAAATTAAATTGATGTAGCTTTTGTTAATGAATGAAGGTTTCAAGCATTCTCTTCTGGATCAATTTAGATCTTCCTTATGCTGAAATTTTTAGGCCGCTTGGTATTACGTTGTGACTATAGCCTAGAAAAAAATTTGGAGCTTACTCCTCAATAAGTTGGACGACGTTTGACTGCTGCTTTATCTGTGTTACAAACGTGGTAGCTTAACGTTTCATTCGAAGCATAGAATTGTGCGTTTTATTTGCCAATTGATAGCTTGATAATATTAATTATACACTACTTAGTCGTAAGCTCCCGCAGTTTCAACTAAGACCTATCTAAAGAAATGTTCTACTTACTTGATTTAGATTTAATGCATGCAAAACTATTGTTTGTAACATATATGTAGGTATACTCGTAACTCACACGCATACCTTCCAGGAAATACATTATGTGAAACATAAATAAATACGTAGACATGTTATTCTAGAGGGCTGTTACATATTATACGTTTATAACGTGAGATATTTGTTGACGATATTTTTTATCTTTCTTGTTTCAGGTAAGACGAATGTTTCTGCCGTGACGCGACCCTTTGCTACGGAAAGTTATAGTATCTACTATTCTATGATATTTTTATACATGTAGAATTACATCGTGTTGGCAAAATAGATATCAAAAACACTCACAAAAATAATCGAAATACATCCTACTAATGTCCTTTTAATTGCACTATTTGAACTGTGTAGATAGGTAAGTATACATGCAACTCTGATAAACATAATAATAATATTAACTTTAATACTTCGGTATAATTTGGAGTTTCAACGTGTGGGAATAAATATTTATTGTCATAATTCGCTTGTGTACTCCGTCGACTTTTGTGAGGAATTTACGTTTGCGTCAACATATGAGTTATACGAGTTTCTACATCCTCAACCCCAGACTTTCACTTCAGGCAATTTTGTTTACCGATACCGCCAATAGGAATGCGATAATGATTAAAAGGAAAAAAAAAGAGGAAAAAAACCTTCAATTTTTATTTGATGCTAAAGGTAGGTACCTACTTCGAATGGAAATGCTCTAGAAGTTCAATCTTTCCAACGCGTAACATATAGAGTACCTACGTACCTACCTAAGTTAAAGCAATATTTATTTATTTTTATTTTTAACGACGTGCTATCACGGATATAATTTACGTTGTGTAGTTTTAAAACATTTGGAATATAAGCCAAGGCAATTCGAACACTGACACTCCTGTCTGTTACAAACGTGTACAATAAACAGATTTTTCAGTGAAATATTTTGGAACATTCCTTCGCTTTCAGTGTATTTTTATACTAAATGCAGCTCTTCTAAACATTTCGTAGTTTTAGTTGGTAGGTTGACATTACGATCTGGTAAGTTTAGTTTTACTTCAAAAACTTTGTTTTAAGAATGGTTTTAGAGCTGTCTGCGGGATGGACTAAAGGGGATAAAACAGTGCCAACTCATTATTTTGAGGAATAGATACGCAAATTTTACCTGGTAGCATTATAGCAAACAACATTGTAATCAAAACTGAACAATTACACGTAAGCATAAAAAATTGAATATCATAAAATTTAAATTTATAGTCTTAAAAGTGATTAAATCAATTGATAAGCTTTTAAATAGATTTGAGGCAAATTGTTTAAGTATTTGTCGCGCACCCTTTTGATGAATGTTGATGAATGAATGCAAGAATTTATATTATTACTAGTTGACCCCGCAAACGTTGTCTTGCGATAGAAGTTATCGAACGTTAAAATCGACTATTAAAAATACATACATCTCTAAATTTTCACCCTCCTATCAAAGAAGGATGAAAATATAGAGATCTACTCTTATGTATTTTTTGATGACAAATTATTGAAAAATAAAAATAAAAAAATTTGTCCAAAAAATAAAATTAAAATTTTAGGTGTGGACAACCTTTATCACTTAGGGGACAGTAGCCGATTCTCAGACCTACTGAATATGCATATTATTATTAAATTTCATAAAAATCGGTCAAGTAGTTTTGGAGGAGTATGGTTACTAAAACTGTGACATGAGAATTTTATACGAGTATATAAGAGAAGATAGATAACTTCATCATCCTGTGACAACTCTAACTCGTGAAATAATAGGAATTTTGAAAAATCCTTTTAATGTATTATTCTTGAAGGTCTAACTCTAAACTTTGGAAATAAAAAAAATCGATTTTTTTCAAAACTCCACAAGCATACCTACTCCTTGAGCGTTATTTGTGACTTTTATACACCTGACGTTATACTTTACGTTTTACTTCGCTTACTCAGTACAACACAGCAAAATACTAAAACTAAATAAACTAACTAAAATACTAAAAAATAACTGTATTTATTCAAAAGAAAACAAACAAAAATTCCCAGTGCGTCAAAATTGCACCTTAAAATTATTATATTTTTGTTATTTTAATGTGTACGCATTGTTCACACAATAGATTTAGGAAGACAATTATTTATGAAGTCGTTTAGGTTTAAGTGCATGCCTAAAATAAAAGTACGTATCTTTATTAACCCTTTTTACTCTTTTTGGTGCAGTTGAGCAAAAACTATGTCATTAAAAAACATATTCAATGTAGTTTTAAAAATACGGTGAAGAATATTTTTAAATTAACGTCAGCTCGTTTAATTTAAAATTAGATTAGCCAACTAGCAGAATTTTAAGCTTGCATGCACTGAACTAACTTCCCTGGATTTTTACATAAAAACCGCAATGCATTACATATTCTAATGAACTTGTCGTATAGTTTCCAACTTGCAAAAAAACTATAAACAACAAATTGTTTTAATGCAAAATGACTTATTCATTTGTCTAACAGTCGTTAATTTTTAGTAAACTAAGTATAGGTAACTAAGCTCCGAGTAACACTTGAAATGACTCCAGCAGAAAATCTAATACCCAGTACTAGTTAGGTTCATGCTTTGCAAAATAAGAACCACAGAAAATCATGTAGGTTTTCTCATTTGCTATTACTATCCATCACCATCAAATGATTTAACTTTAACTTTATATAACTGACTTTTTGTATGCATGTTTTGAAAGATATAGCTTAGCGCTTAGCAATAACGTTGTGCATTTTACCCAACCACAAAACCGCATTGGAAGCCTCGGACAATGCAACTAGCGCCTAATGAACCACGTCATAAGATATTATTAATTCACGGAGGTACTGTCTGCACTCTCATCCCACGGAATGTGCAGTTAGCAGCTAACGAAGAAAGACTGTGGCAACTTTTCTAAGACGTAAAGTTTTTAAGAGAAACATCTATTGGCTAGCCTTAGCAAGAAAATCCTTTCGTATGATCTCGCACCTCGGTGACGCTGTGTCGTCACGCCCTCTTACGGCACGACTCAATTACTTACTGAGTAAAGACGCTCACATAAGCTATGTTCGGGTCAAACCTTGCAACTTTTAAAGCAGTTATTCTTAACCGATTGAGATGAAATTGCATACCCACTCGTTAAGTTTGGATGACAATGCATGGTTATATAAATGAGGTCATTTTAAATGCATTATGGCAGCCAGTCCAAGATTTTTTATTTTATTATATTATGGATATCAAATGATGCAGACAAAAATGCTGAAATTACATCAATGAAGTATAGGCCAATCAAAGATGTTATCCTCGCTACGTGATTATAATGTCACTCAATCATAACCCTCGCTGTCTCTACGTTAATTCAATGTAAGCCTATGATTGACATACATTGCCAACCATCACAACATGCAATGTTACTCCTCATCCCACCTAAATTTGGTAAATGGAGTTTATGTCGAAATACGGTGTACCTGAGCTAATTTATCTATGTAACAAATTCATCATTTCTATAAACGCTATCAATTTATTATTTATGTCGAAAATACGTGTTATACAACTGAAACAGTTCTAATTGATAGCGACTAATCTTAACTAAAGCACCTTACTGCCATGTCAGTATTATTAATTCAAAGGTGCATTTCTACGGTCCACACTCTCATCTCGCAGAATGTCCAGTTAGGAGTTAACAATAAAAGACTGCTGCAACTACTGTGAGAGTGGCACTTAGTTAAACAAAATTTATTATTCGAGTTACTTCTAAAACAAGTGACAAAGTGATCTATTGGAGATGAGCTTTAATGATCGAGCTTGTCGATCTGCTATCTATCGCTGCTGGGACCCGACTACTTACTTACTTTTATAAACTCATTAAGATTTAATAAAATAATACCTAAGGCATTTGCGAACACGAAATCAAAAACCAAACGTTTTTATTCTTCTCATTCTACCTTTGTGGAATCTAATTACTTGCTTGGGTATAGATATAATATCTTTCGTATCCCCTAATTTCACTCGTAAGATTTATCGCTTGCAACAGAGATGAGTATGTAATATCAAACCAATGTTGGTATCAATTTACGACCTTTATTTATTTTCTTTGTGTTTGTCCCAATTTGGTATCTGCCTTGTGAAATATCATGAAATATTTTCGTTGTTCCTTTTGTTACCACGGCAATAAAATATGATTGAATGAAATCTTTTTAGATTGAGGTTTTAGAATTTTTGGTGTAGAATTTGTCGGTAGAAGTACCTACTTTAGATACGAGTACCTACATCTATTTTCCGTAAAGAAAATAATTCTCTGTTTTATTTGTCAAAATTTCAGTGAGTTTTTTACTTGGCCTACAATCGTAAAATATGTTTTTGGTTTCATTTAACATTCCCAGGAATTTATAATCTCATTAATTTAAAATTATCCCTTAAATTTCTTCTTTTTACTGAGCTATAAAGACGACCTGAGGAAGGTATGAACGCTAATGAATTTAACCTTAATTTCATTTAGCGAGATTTTATGAATCCAGCTAGCAAATAACTTATAAATAACTTTTTTCTCTAACTATAATATGTTTCCTATCTAAACACACTTAACCACGCGCCTGTCTGTTAGTAGTCTTAATAACCTTCTTTATTTGTATAGAAGCAGGAACAGAAATTACGTGGAGCAAAATGAATAAAAAAAAACTAACGATAAATTACGCCTTATTTTCTTAGTTGGCTTACGAGTATCTATGTCTTTACAAAAATGTAAAGATGATAATATACCTCATACTTACGTTCCTACGTATGTCAGTTTGATCAGATAATTGCTGTCTCCGACATACTCGTACTCTCGATCTCGAGGCAATTCTCCCGGCAGCGGCAGCTGACGCCAAAGGTACTATTATGTATTTTGCCTCGCGGTCGACAGCCTCCTGTTTCTAGCTCTTTTAAAGTATTTTCCGTAGTGTTATAAAACTTAGTTGTTGATGCGATTTTGTAGAGGGCGAGGTCAATGAAGTTTCCATTGGATATTATTTTAAAGGTTCAAATCGAATATAGTTTTAAATTGGTCAATAGAAAACCTGCTCGTCAGTCTATTTATTAAAATAAAACATTTTATGTAAGTATATAATATAAGTACTCTTTCTGTTCCAGCACGTTCGTACAAAGGTACTAACTACTAAATTGCTTCGATGGTTGGAGCAATTGGCTCAATATAAATCGTTAATGAAGTATTAGGTAGAAGATCTTTTCCTTAATTATGACAGTAGGTAGTTACCAAAGTCCTGTACGGCCATAATTTAAGCACCTAAGAGGTCAGTTAGATTGATTCTGATTTTTGACTATTCATGCCACTGCAAGGTCGGGGCTGAAAGAAGTCTGCCTACTTTGCTTAACTGTATCAGAAACAATTAAATTAAACTTAACCTCTATAGGTACACATCTTTTTCATATTTTAGATGTAAAAAATATGCCGGCAATAAAGGATTATTAGGGCCATAGATGAAAGTAAACTCCGTATTTTAATATTAATAAATTTTAAAGGTTATATAAAATAATCACGAGATTTATCAATGTAGAGACTGACAAACTCTTTTTTAAAGTCTCTTCCATCTGAACTTGAACTTGTAAATGATATTGTGATTTTTTCCATCTAAAACACATAGTTATAGTGTAGCGACTACATTATTATTAAGTAAATAATTTTCTTGGTGAGAATGTAACGCAAACAATATAATTGATACACTAAACTAAAGAAAGGAATGTTTTTAGAATGTTCGTCTTTAATTTGTGTGAAAATATTTTAATTTAAATCACTGGTGGACCTCGTGGTAGTCGTGGTGTTAATAAGTAGGTATTTGACCTAATGTCATTTTTAAAAATAGCCTACCATTTTAACTTAATCATATTTTAATAACCACTGAACTTAATTTTGAACTTGTATTTCAACAACATTCGTAATCCGATGAATATTTAGCAGGTATAAATATAAATTAAAAAGTTTAGCTAGATTCCATTAGATGTTCAATTTATTTTCGACTAACACTACCGTATTAGCACAAAATTACTTTTTTTATGAATTAAAACAGCACATTCAGAAAAATAAACACATGCTTCTTGTTATGTTCATGGTATTTTGATAACACAGCCAGTTTTTTACTGTTTTGAGAATTGAGAGTTTGTAAATAAATATCTAAGGTACTGCCTGCACATAGCTTAAGATCGGGTGGAATAAAAAACATTGTCAGTACCCACTTTGTCTGCTTACTGCTAGGTGAGAATTACATGAGCGCTTCCGTGTTTCAGATGGAATTTTAAAAAACCTAGACCGACGGGGTCCAGGTCTTTTTCGAAAAGTAGCATCGATAAACCTTGTCAAGTTCCAATGGGCTGTTTGCAATAACGGACGACACGAGTTGACCATTACAGTTCCGTTAGCGAGTAGGTATGTATGTCCCAGGCTTCCTTCTGTTATGGGAATATACCCGAGCCTGCATTACACTCATAAATTAAAATGTAAAAAAAAAATCATACAAATTATATCGTATTTTGCCATGAATATGTAAAGTGGGTAACAATTAAATCTATGTCCATTTGTACTAGCTCCGTAGGTAAGCCAGTTGTAAGCTGCGACAACGTTCGGGTCATCGAACTTGGAATGCACTTTATTTAGCACTTCAGTTTTCTTAATCATACGTAGTAGCACAAGTACACTAAACTATTAACCGCCGCCCTTAAAAACCGCCATGCATAGATAAATCAAAAAGGGTTTGATTTGATTAAGCCCTTTTATATTTAATCTAAGCCGCCATGTTAGGTTTTAGGTTGAGTGGAAGCAGTGAGTACTGGAGATGCAAATTATAGAGGCGACCATTTGCAGCGTCAACCCTCAAGCGGAGCTGCGGACTTACACTTCCCACTTTTTACGAATTTATTTTACTTCATTGAGATGTCTAACTTTCAGGTGACGAAGAGCAGAACACACTGCATTTTAAAACAAACTCTTTTCTTGGCCTTCGATATAATTATGTCGTTAGGTAACTTGTGCTACGACATTTTTTATAAATAGGCGTACCCACATGCATGACATTGTCTTATTTCTTAAAACTTCACAAATTTTAGGACCAAACCTCTTAAAATTTAATTTTCTAACTGTGCGTTACTTGTCTGAATTGCTTAAAAGTTGAGCGTTCCTCGTTAATTTCAATAGAATTACTGACTATATTCACATGCCTTTTTATCAGTTGGATATATGAAAGTGGCTAAGAATTATTATAAAATTATAACGTTTTTAAATGCATGACAACCCTAGGAGCCCTGAGTGGGCGCACGATGACCTAATGCATTCCCAATAAGACACACCGTGTGCTCTTATTCACTATCCAACTACAAGACTCCATTCATATTCATGTATGATAATAGCAAGTGCACTGCTTTTGAACGTAAAGGGATATTTTAATTCAGCCGTCCATTAAAACGACGCAGGTATTCGATCATTTTTAAAAGTAAAGTGACACACACGTTAATTGAATTCAGTCATACGAGTAGCTTTATTAGAAATATTTTAACGTTGATGAACAATTTGACATACTTTCGGTTAGATGCTTTCAAGTTATTTCCCGTCATCAGTGCACGCGTCACAGTGATCGTCACAGTGATCGTCACCGGAGGAACTCGTCGGACGAGGTTTGTGAAGCTCTGGGATACGTAGACCGTGGCGGTGGTGCATACAGCGTTGCACGCCTGCACGCTTGCACGTGGGGCCTCGGCGTCAGTCAGCGCTCGGTCGTCGCTGCCGGTCACGACTCGCGACACCTAGCCCAGCTGGTCGCGCAAACATTAACCGCTCAGTCACGCCGCCGTCGCGCCGCCGACTGCGACCAAAACACCTGTGATAACTGTGTTAGTACATCTTACTTGTGATAATACTGCGATATTTGTGTCATTATGGGTTTTCTAGACGATGTGTCGTTTTCCATGTTCAAAAAGTGCCCCAATCTCAAGCTTAAACGAAAGTGCAAGTCCCGCCGCACTTGTGATACCACTGCTACTGCGCGAAGGTAAACAACAATGATATTAATGTACATAACTACTCGAGTTATCAGCTGCGAAGACCACGTGGAGTTATTATTGCATCTCAAGATAAAGATTGTGGATAAATAGCTGCACTGATTCCCTAATTAATTACGGTACAATACTTTCAAACTATTCTGAATGTAGATTTTTGTAGATTGCTGTAAAAATAACATCATAGTTTAGTTAATTGTATTCTCATTAAGTAGGGGAAAAGTGTCATGAAGGAGCCAGGTTTTGAAGGAGCCACTTACATTATTTCCGTAGGGTCAAATCTGGTTGGAAATTATATTTTTAAGTGGCAACACTGATTTCCTGTTACTCTGAACTCCTTCATAACCGATAAGTTATGAAGGAGCCAGATGACACATTTTTTTAAAATGGTAATTTCATTGATTTTTTTAGTACGTTTAAGGTATTTCCGTATGAAATTACCTACCTTAATAAATAAATAATAATTTGAGAGAGAAAAATTCATGATATCTTTCATTTCAAGTATATTTTTTGCTTTGTTTGGTAAACTGGCTCTTTCATGCCACTTCTCCCATACTCTTAAGTAGACTGTTATAATATAATCTTAGTAGTCTGTAATCTGTAGTAATCTGCGCAAAGCAGTGCTACATTGGGACAAATTAAAGTCAATTGGCATAAAGTTAATTAATTCTAGCTGAAGTTACTTGTGCTAGCGGTATTAATTTATTCTTTTAGGTATTTGCTTGTAAATCGAATCAATTTTTGATGGCTGCTTTAATAAATTGGTATTTTTTAAATTGATAATTTTAATCAAAATTATTGAATTCTTTGATGAAGTTATGAAGGAGCTAGTACAAGTTATAAGAAGTAGTAAGAGCCAGGTTGTATTTTAAAGTGTCATTGCAAAAAATATGTGAAACGAAAGTTACTGAAGTGCCTATTAAAAACAACAAAATGACAATTTCTTAAAAATACTACGGACATTTTTTAGATTTTTTAAAATTCTATTAGTCATTAAAAATCATTCTAACTATCGCCTTAATCTTGTTAATAAAAAATATTTAACATATTAGTCATACCTATTATTATAATCTTAAAATTTTACATGCGAATAATTTTTAATAATAACAATTTAAAAATTTAAAGAGATTAACAAATATCATCTTCTAGCAAAAACGCCATAGAGAGACTCTGCTCTTTCAAAGCCTTGTTATCCGGCTCTTTCATAACCTATTCTTTAAATAAATATGTTAAATATGATTATTTAACATAATTAAAACTTTTTCAGCTCAGGTTTTTCATATCTAGAAGTCCAAATCGATGAAATGTTTGTGGTTCACAGGAAATCAGTGTTGCCATTTAAAAATATAATTTTCAACCAAATTTGATCCTTAACTACGAAAATAATGCAAGTGGCTGCTTCATGTCACTTTTCCCCTACTTACCGCCTTACTAATCTTACTACTCTAAACTCTAATAGAGCAAATACCAAAATACCTAGATATTAAATCAAAAATAAGCTAACTAATTTTATTTATTTATTTATTTTACTTTAATTAATACGGTACAAACCAATTACATTAATTAAAGGACATCACAATCATACTTCTCGCTCGCAGAACTTCAAGCATACTCGTACCGACAATATTTCCTTCCATCCATCCGCAAACAAATCACACTCAGGGTAAGTCAAATCCTACTATCTTACTAAGAAGGTACCTACTTTCATAATATCTATCTATACCCTAAAATTCTAAGTGGATGGACGGACGTTTGTTACTTTTCAACGAAAAACGACTCAACGGGTTGGTATGAAATTTTGAATACAGGTAGGTAAGTAGAAGTAGTTTATACCCTGCCATCTATTAATAGGTACTTGTAGGTATTACTATCCAGATGAAATTTTAAAATCCATGCGGATGAAGTCACGAGCCAGAGTTAGTATTTAATAAAAACATTTTAGTATATTCATGTTAATTGAATTATGTCAGGTACCTACCATAACACCTGTAATGGTTATATCTACTGCCTGCGTAGTTTTAATAGTGCTACAATCTACGCAGTTATCGTGCATCGATGTTTTGCGAATATTGACAAAATACTTAGAATACTTATGTAAATTTAAGTTGTTATAATGTCTCACATTCACATTTATAGAAGTGTTTGTACGTGACCACACAGAAGTCGTTATTTTACGGAAAAGAAGACGAAGTAATAATAATTCTGCTGACCATTGATTTGATCCCAATGTTTTGATTCGTAACTTGTTTTGAAAAAATAATTTACTGACAAAGACGTAACTAACATTAAATAATAAATAAGTAAGAATAATACCTTTGGCACCTAACATGTATTGTATGTATTTATAAAATATTTTACATCTCAAATTTTTAGTTTTTGGTTTCAGAAAGGGACAAAATAACCTCCTGCTTAATAATACCTAATAGGTACCTATGTACATTAGTGCAAGGCCACATTTATGCAATAACACCATTATGACTTGAGTCATTGTAGGTAATCGGTTCAGTTTTACGTTAATGCTTCAATATGGACGTCTAACAAAATAACCTATTAATATTAATTAACTTAATTACGGTTAAAAAGACCACATTTGTCTTTAAAATCCAGTGTCAATTCACTGACTGTCCGATATTAACCGCTTGATAGGCAAAGAGTAAGCAGTGTGGTACTTCACACTTGGTTAACGATTTAATCTAACTTATTTTGCACTATCTTTATCTATAGGCGATAGTCTACGATACTACTCAGTTGATTAAATCAGCGTGCAAAAGTTATGACAAAAAATAAAAATTACTAAATATTTAATCAGAAATTAAAAACTGCGTAATCCATCATGTTATAGGCATGTCAGGCACACTTAAAAAAAATAGTAATTTAGAAAAAAAACGATAGACCTATCTGAAAACAAAGCAAAATACATACCTATCACAATTAAAATTCAAAGTTTTTAAATAAAAAAATCTCGATAAGTTATCATTTGATTTTCAGAAAATAATCAGATTTAAAATTCGATGAATTCAAAACGCCATAAATGGTACCTAATTAAGTTTATGCATGCTATAAAATTAAGTATATCACACCCACAATCTCACGCTCTTTAATAGATATGTAATAGTTAAAAACATTTAAATATTTGGAGAATCAAAACATGCTTTTTCGTGAAGTAAAATTGTCGATTTTAGTAAAATTTCTAAATTTTCCACTTCATTGGGCCGTGAGTCACGGTGATACATACCTAACCATTGTTAACCACTTTTGTGTACTTTTTAAACAGATAAAGTGTTAAGTTACAAATTACAAATCAGAAATACGTATACAAATGCACCAGGTTTCTTCCAGTTTTGGGAAGAGATTTGTACATTATGGGGGGGGAAAATACTGTAACATAGACAAGAAGAAAAATCAAATAAAACACATAACAAAACAAATTGACATTGCGATTATTACCATTAAATGTAGTTTCTTTTCTTACAGAGAAACTCAATTGTATTTCAATTGAACTGTCGTCCAAATCACCAAGAAAACGCATCTTATAAGTTTTAATTAGTAACTTATTTGTTCCTTGTATTGTTTATTTTCTGCTTGGTAAAGTTTATTAAAATTATCAGTAGCCTTATTCGGTACCTGCTTAAGAATCAAGTAGGTATATTAACGAAACTAATTAGCACGTTTACACTAATAAGTTTAACTATTTATCTCATAATCGTACTTCTGGTATAAATATGAAAGTTTGTGAGGTGGACCAATAGATATGTGTTACTCTTGTACGCAAAAACTGTTGATCATATTTGGATGCATGTATTCATAAATATCCATTAAGTTTCCCCTACAATTATTAATACATAGATAAAGATAAAGATCTATAAAATAGATTCATGCAACAATAATAACCCTCGCTTTACAGCTGGCTAATGATTTGTGTCATTACTTACACTGTTCCAGTAGATACTCTTGACCGTGTAGTCAGTCAACGATAAATAAATAATAGAGTCAGCTCTGCTGTCCGGAACCGCACTGCGTGACACCGTGACGGCACGGCGCCGCATCAGAGTACTCGCATTTACTATTGTAGGTCACCTCAACATACAAACAGAGTCATTTAGCTAGGTGTAAAAGGTGAATGATTGAGCGAAAACATAAATAAAAGACAATGGATTAAATATAGCTACCTAGTAGTGACAGTAGATCATTGATACTGTTCCAATTATTGCTTTTCACTGCATGTTGTAGTTGAAATTATTAATTATTCAGTGGTGAATTGGTGATCCGTCAGTTATTGCACAATCGCGTTACCTTTGATAAATGGATGGAGTACGAAGGTGGAGTAATGACAATAGGATTTTTTACAATATAGGTTTGTAGATCTAGAGTTATCTCAATACCAAATCACTTAATGCTAAAGACATTATATTTAAATTATAAATGTGCATAAATCATTGACAATAGACTGTAGTTGTTAAGTTGTCAAAATTGTATCACGTTAAAATTACAGACTCTGCCTTCGCTATACTTCACTGTGCACTCAGTCAATGATACCTAAATAAATAAATAAATAATAGACTCAGCTGTCCGGAACCGTGCTGCGTGACACCGTGACGACATAGCATTAGCTCATATTTACAATCTCCGGTCATTTAGACATTTAAATACTAAGTACCTGGATGACCGAGCTTTGCTCGGTATTTTAATTTTGTAAATAATGATTATTGGGAAAAATATTTACATATTTAGTGCTGAATAACAACGCCATCTATGTCAAGTAGCTGTAGTGTTGCTGCGTCGGTAAATCATAATTTAGTTATATTGTTGTATGCATAGATGGCGTTAGATGGTGCAAATTTATATTGTTCGAATGTTCGAAAACACGAATAAAAACAGGTTCTCAAAGGTTTTTTAAAAATGAAACCTAGCTAGATAAATTTATTGCCCCCGAAACTCCTTAAATACCAAATTTCATGGAAATCGTTGGAGCCGTTTCCGAGATCCAGATTATATATATACATATATATATACAAGAAATGCTCGTTTAAAGATATAAGATATAATCAGCAGCTACTCGTAAATGTAATGCTTAGGAGTAAAAAAAGGGAGAATATGTTAGAAATTTTGGACATGAATATTTAAGCAAATCTTCCAAAGGTGCGTTGTTAACCTATGGAAGGTGCAACCGACCGATTCAATTGCTGGAGAAATAAATTGAACAAACCAAACAGTCCAAACACTTGCATCCTTTTCCGAAGCAGAGATTTGTCAAATCGAGCAAGAGATGCCGGCAGAAGTGAATTTGAACATTAACGTTGTGCATTTTTGAATATTTTGGAATGGTTAGGGAATAATTAAAAATCCCTGAAGTCCCTTTCCGAGTTCTCGAAGGACATAAACCAAGCTAAGGTTTTTATACTAAGTATATAATATGTATATTCGTATATAAGTTGCTTACACTTACATCAATATTTATTGTTACAGTTGATGATGACGTTGTTGAGCGTGTGAAATTATTTCTTGCCCTTCGATCCTTATATTTGTTAAAAAATATTTCTTTCATTGAAATTATTGCTCTTTTGCATAAATATTAATTCGATGCAAGATTAAGTATATTTGATTTTTTACATTTTTCTCTAAGAGATTCTCTATTCCCTAATATATTACACTAATAGCCTTCTAATATACTTCTGCTGTACAAATTGCATTTGTACTGCAGAAGTATATTTATAGTTTAATATATTTAATAAGAGATACAATAATAATCTCGTCACTTACAAGGTATATCCCGTGCGGATAAAGAAACAATCTGTAAGTGGCGGACGGTCTCATGCTATCTCGTTCATATCGTCGCTCTGTCTATACTCGCACGTAGTGGTACGACGTACAAAAAAAAGTTAAGATCTTTGGTTGTTTAAATGGCTTCTAGAAAACGCGGGAAGGTTCTTCATAGTGATGCACGACAAATAGTCTACAACGTAATTAAGTATTTTGAAGAAGAAAAGAGACTGGAGCGTTATCACCCTTGCAATTTAGTAACGCACGGGCAAGTATGGCAACCGGTTTGGACCCTAGCACGATATCGAAGATAAAAAAAGGAGGTTAATATTTTACTTGACCTTTTTTTACTGACGCTACCATAAGTACCGGCCGCCATTACCAGATGGTTTCTTTATCCGTTTGGCTTAAACTTATCTATTTTTACTGAACAATAGTAGTAGGAATTTATACGATAGTCTGATCGAATAATTGATTTTATTATACTTCATTATAAAAAAACCGGTCTAATGGAATAGCTCGCTTTACAAAAATATCATATATAAGTCAGTTAAAAAAATATTCCATCATTCTTGATACGAGTATTAACAGATGTTAGGTGATTTTTTTTTAAATCATTTGATAAGAATTTGGTTCTCTCTAGATCGAAAATGTTAATAAAATCACAACTCAAATCGGAGCACTAATTCATGTGCTAATTATTTTAACATATAAATACCGAAAGAGAGTAATACACATCCATCCATCCTCACAAACTTTCGCACTTGTAATAAGTTTTAGGATTAATACCTAGGCTTTTGCGGTTGCCGCTCTCACAGATTTTGATCTCACTTTAACCAAGAAATAAATTACATACGGCACTCCGCAGTCATTCAATTTCAATTCCTTTACTCAGTTTTCTCAGTAAGTGGCAGGTGCATCTCTGCGCGAGGAAATGATTTATCAACTCATAATAATTCTGAGCACCTTTTCGCGAATGTTAGGGAGATTTAAACTATTATACGTAGGGTTGCCACCTCTCAGTGTAACAAAATTTGTGACAATTGTTCTAAGATTCAAGGGTTGAAGTGTGTGACAACAATATTTTTTATAATACATATAATAAATATTTTCGTATATATTAAATTTGATAATGTTAAACATTATATAGGCATAATAAATAATTAAGTATCATCTACCTAATCAAAAATTGAAGATAGATAAGTATTCTTCATCATGCACAGTCATCTACGACATCAGCATGCTAAAAATTCTGTAAAAATCGGAACGGTGGGACCGTTCCGATTCCGTGAAATCGGGAAGGATGGTAAGTCTTATGATAAGGTATGTCACACTTGACACCCCTGTATAAGAGAAGTTCTATGAATGTACTCGTATTTCATTCGTGTGAATTCGCAACACGTGCTTCAAGCAGCTCAGTGTGCTTGACAAAAGGCGTACACGAATCGGAGCATCACATCGAATTTTCCGATTCTACTGGTGCGTTAAAATATACGGTTATACTGCACAATAGTATGGAGAATGTACGAGTACGTGTAAATATATATAACTATCTACGATATAAATAGTTTTTGGTAATTATTATAATTATGATAAAACAATTTTTTGCCCTGGTTCCTACAGATATTTTATGTGTAGCCAAGTACTCGTAGTGTACTAGTAGCGAGGTACTCTACTAATTCGAGGTACGGGCAATACAAACTGAGGCAGTATTTTTATTTGGCGCTAGATGTAAATGTTAAGCAAGTAGATACTAAACCAATACTTAACGGTCAAAAACTGAATTTTGTTGACAAAGCTTGTTTTCTTGGAAACACTGTTGATTCTAATTATCTTATTTACTTATTTTAAGTCAACAATATGTTCACAGTACCTACACGACCAAACACATAATATTATACAATAGTAAAATAATAATACAATAAAATGTTACATTAAAATTAATTGTAAAGATTATAATAGTTAATAGTTACACGTTATAATAAAAATTCAATAAAACAAGTTCAAGGTAAGTACTGCTGCCAATGACCATACTCTCTATCAGGCGCTAGCAGCTGTACGGAAACAGTGGGATGTGCATTGCAAGACCTATGGAAATGTTTTCAAAATCAAAATCAAAAATCATTCATTTGCACGAATATGGGTTAGTTATTGGTTTTACATGGCATTTTGATCAATCCATATTCACCTTTTCAGGTAACCTATGCAAAATAAAAAATAAAACGAATGTTAGTAATACAAATTAATTTATAAAATATTAAAACTTATTACTAATAAACAATTTGTTTGACATGTTTTGCACAATTTATTTGTCAAATTAGCCAAGTATATTAATTATTTTCATTTTATTTAGTTATAGTTTTGTAATGATTGTAATTTTACTCAGCCTATCTATAACAAGATATACTACCTAAATCATACCACTAGGTATTTATATACTACTAGCTGATCCAGCAGGCTTTGCTTTGCCAATTAATTTGACCAATATCCAAAGTTTTTGTGAGTCACAAACTTTTAGTAAGGATCCCTAATCTTTTCTAGCAATAAATATAGCCTACGTTACTCAGGGTGAATGTAGCTTTTCAATGGTGAAAGAATTTTTGAGATCGGCACAGTAGTTTTTGAGTTTATTCATTACAAACATACACACAAAAATACAAATTTTTCCTCTTTATAATATTAGTGTAGGTGTCGATGTAGACTACTTATATATTACCACTACTAATACAACTATAATACCACTACACTATATACTACTAAATTTGACGAATATCTGTTGTGACCTTAATTTATTGTAACCAGCCTGGTAAAAGGTTCAACTTAGCCCGCGTTACAAAATGGACCAAAGTGTTAACCTTGGGGCTTTCTACTCTTTTTTTTGTGAGCGTGTTTCATAACTATTCTCTCTGTTATAAGACCTGACATTGTAGGCTGAATGTAAGCCGTATAGCCCGAGGATTATAGGAGTGATATATCTTTCGAATCGAATTACTCAATGTCCGCCCCCAAATTAATGAAGGTATTTTCTTCACTAGAACCAATGATTTATTAAACTATACTCGTAAATTAGTTACGTTCATAGTAATTTACGTTAAAAACTGTTCCGAGCAATCCAATAAATACGTCCATGGCACATATTGACAAGCTTTACTGATAAGCAAAACAAAAGATTTGAAATAACACGAAATTGAAAGAGATAGCTATAATTTTAATGGATGCACTTCAAATGTTTTAGCCGTCCCAATTGGGACGTATTTGAATCTTCACAGCGCGCGCGCTTACCTGTAACATATCAGCTGCTTTTGTTTTATACAATATCATTGACTAGAACACTTAAGCGACGCTGTGCCTACCATAGATACATAGCTGTATGTGTTAATTTATCTCAGCGATAACACGTAAAATCTTAAATAGGTTTTCAGCGGATATGATTTAAGTACTACTTAAAATACTTATTGAATTCTGTGATTCTTAGAATTTTATTGCTTACTTTATAAGTTATATTCTAAAACAGAATATTCTTATACTGTCATTCCTGGCCATTAAGATGGACAGTTAATAGATTAACTATTATATCGGCCTATTGACATACTTAATCATTGTCGGACCTTTGCACACTATTGTGTGACGTGTAGGTATTTGCATTTAATCTTCTCAACGTTGATGATTAAATTGTAATTATACCTTAATGAACGAGTCCATTAATAGCAACAATGTCACAAACTAGAAACACTTAAGCATTTTAATGTCGATACGCATCCCAATATTATATTTCTTACAATATTACAATAATACCTTGTTTCACACGTACCACAACTGCTCCATAACCACAACTAAATTTCAATAAATACACGAGAGCGAGCACTAATTTTATTTGTATGATGAAAATGAGTATTTCAAACAAAACTACTAGCGACAACCATTCAAAATGCAACTGCAAGAAGTTACAGCGACATACTGACAAGCAACTGCAGGATCCACCTTTTGTCGGAGCGATGTAGTGTGCTTGTGGTATGTGTGAAACAACGCTAGGTAACAGGTAGCTATACGTTGCAAATGGACAAATAAATCCATCCCCAGCACTATTTAAGGTTGTAGATGGTTCACACTAGATGGTTTGGAAACTGAAATTAAATAAAATGTTAATTTTGGGCATCTATCTTTGTCCTCTGAGACTGAGATACAAAGTGGCCTTGCTTAAGGGTGGCCTTTATTATCCGTGGGTTGCAGTATCTTCTAAATATGAGGTAGTTTCCATACTTGTTTCCAATTTTATAAAAAAAATCTGCTTAAGATAACTTAATATAACTCTTATGAAACTTCGTGCCAATGAAACCAATCTTAATACAATGCGTGGAAAACAAAGCTATGCGTATGACTCACTAGGTATATTGACGTAATAATTTCCATATTGCATCTGCAAATTAGGAGCGTGGTATGAATACGCAGGCCTTGCCCCGGTAAGGAGCCCGTCGTGAACGGCGGCGCGGAACCGGTTCCCCCTCCGTAGGCTGCCTCTACACATAACGTTACTAATTTTAAGGAAATCTTAACATCTGAACAGTGTTATCAATAACGCCTTGAAACAACATAGTCTTAAGGCGAGTTCTGAGAGGTGAATAAGACATAATTTGAGGAACTTTTGGAACTGACGAAAGAGGCTTTAGGCGTTGCTTTTTTGTTTGTGTTGCTACGATATTTCTAGTAATGTTCTTATGTCTTACAAGCTGTGCTCGCGACTTCGTCCACGTGGAATTTAATTATCTCACTATAATAAACAATATAATTCTAAAATAAAAGTAATAAACTCCTTATTACATCAGCTATCTATCAGTGAAAGTCCCGTAAAAATCGGTCCAGCCGTTCCAGAGATTAGCCGGAACAGACAAAAATTGTTAAAATATTATTTTGGTTACTTACATATTCATTTAGGAGTGTTTAGTAAAGCGGTTATTTTTATATTACAAACCTACACTCCAATTTTATTTATTTTTAAAATCTGATTTTTAATTCGTAAGACGCTCTTCTAATATGCCATTACCTTTCTTTATGGACTTTATTTCCTTTAGGGTAATCTTAGCAATATACAATTTCCAAATGTAGTTTGCTCTGTATTCCAGAATAAAAGTTCTTCCCCAAACTATGGAAATAGGTACTTGCCTTCATCTGTACTAACAACTGTTTACTTTTTCGTAATGAATAAAACTAAATAGTAACATAAACTGAAATTAAGTGGAAAAATTCTGGTTAAAGACATTTACTTTTTCCCAAAGGATAAATTAAATATTTTGTAAGTGATCTTCAACAGCTTGGTCATATAATGAAAGAAATACATAAAGTATCACATAACTGTCGTGTGTTTCCAGCCTAACAGTTTAACTCTTGCAATGTCACTGTCGGTCGATTTATACTATTATGTATTACATCAGAGTAGCTTAGCGTTTTAACTCGTAGAAGGTATGTACTTATGTACTATTTCCAAAAAATCTATATAAGAGTAATACATTTATAAATTGGTGGAAATAGGTACCAATAATGTTGATTAAATTATAATTGAGAGGCACAATGTTCTTTGTATTTCTTTACTTTATTATAGGTTGTATTGTACCTACTTCAATATTTATTTACATTTGATTAACCCATAATTTATTAATTGAATTTTAAATCAGCGCTTACAGTGACTACCTACTGATTTAAAATAATTTATTGCAGCCTTTGTAGGTACATGGGAAGCAGTGAATCCATGATACCTACACACCTACAACTGCAAACTGTACTGATTTCCTAAGTGATCGTACTTACGTGTAGGTAAACTAAGATAAACTAACCTCTGTAACACCTCTGCAACCGAACCACAAGATTGCGCTAGCGTAATATTGTTTCTGTTTGATATCTCTCCGAACAAATTACAAAGGAAGTCCTATGTACTCGTACGTACCTGCGAAAAACACGTAAATAACAACTGAGCCGTAACTTAAGTCATATAAAAAATTAAGGGGGTAAGGAAAAAGCTGCACAATACGTGACTGCCAGTTCAACCCGAATAATATACCAAGAATGTACCGCTTAGTAAATTATTAACAATGTTATGAACTAGCTTTTGTCCGCAGCTTTGTCCACGTGGACTTTAATATTGGGGCGAAATGAAAATTAAATATGGGTTATACTTGCAAATTGATAGTTAGTTGTCAATTCGAGCAGACGGCATTACAATAAGTACTTACCAAGATAAAAGATTTCCTGTGACTTAGTCCTAACTTATTACCTACTTCAGAAAACAAACGATCTGAGTGAGAAATTTGTTCCCTATTAGTTTCGTTATTTCTGCTGATTGGTAAACAACCATTCTAACTTTCACATGTATAATGTTAGTAGGATATTTTGTGATTGAACTTTTGTGCAAAGGAAGAATCTATTGCCTAAGTCTTAAAGTCACAGTATATAGCAGGTAAAGTTGTCGGTTGCAACTGGCGGTTGTAAGACTAAATAAGGTTCGCTTCACATTCACAGCCCTACACTAGGATTTGTGTCGTGGATGCCATGAACACACACACCTAGACCAATGACAGAAATTTAGACTCATCAAAATCTCTGTTCCGCTCTGGTAATTGAACACAATATCAACGTTTAAATCAACGGCGCCTTATCCACTTCGCCACTTAGGTCGTCAAATTTGCATTTCATCAGATGTAGGCATATTATCTTAAGGACGCGACGTGGGTAGGTACTCGTAATGTAGCGATCAATAATCGCTAATCAATTATTTATGATTAAAAGATAAGATACCTAAGAGCCTACAGAGGAGGTTTAATAAAATTTTTGATTAAATTGGAGGATTTTCCTGTCTAAAAGCAATTTCGCAAGCAACAAAAATGCACTGTCTCGAAATATTCCTTGTACGATATTATGCACGTATACTAATTCAGTAAAATGTAACGTATTAATAATGGCATTTACGTTCTTTTCACCCTTGTATTTCTCGAAAATATCGCAGAGTGGTATAATTTGTATGAAACTTCTTGTATAAGATTATTTTGTAGATACAATATATTTTTAAACGGTTTCATTACGAATACAGCGCGCCTGTAAAGGTAATGCTAGGGTTTTCGATTCGGTATAAGTATTTGTATGGCCGAGGCGGTACATTCATTCCACGAGGGGTATCAACCAGGTGACTAAAGTGGATTAAACCTCAAAGTTCAAGTTTTTATTCCATTTTAATCGCCTGGGTGATTAAAGTGGAATAAAAACTTGAACTTCTGAAACTGCATAAGTTCATGCTCGAGGTACTGATAATGTCCAAAAACTCGTTCCGAAATATTGCTTGCATGCATAAATAGGCATAAAAATCTATTTATAAACCGCTAGAATATTTTAAAACAGAGAAGCCAAAATACAAAGTTACGGATCGTTAAGGCCTAAAACTTTGTATCAAAGATTGCAATTTAGTCACTGCTAAAAGTCGTCCAAACTTGTACACATTGTAATTATTTGGGATAAATTTTATATTGATAACAATGGAATAAAATAAACAGATAATACATAATTCTATTTTAATAGAAGAATTGCTTAGGTACAAATTTAACGATTAGGTTACAAAGATTAGTTAGTGTCAATATTTAATCACATGGCGGCGACGTCAAGAGTAGGAAGCATAGGGTCCACGGGCCCGCAGTTGCAGCAGCGCCAACCGTTGGTGCTGGGCACCAGGTGCTCGCTGCTCACGCACTCCAGGTGGAATTGAGCGGCGCATCGACTGCACTTAATGGACGCACAACCCTCCATGGTACGTTTGCAGAATGCACAGTCCATACTGATTAGGTAACTGAAAAAAAATGATCTTATACTTATACCTATGACAGGAACCTATGACAGAAAAATATCACTGTGTTGGTCGTCACCATTAAATTACTCTACCGAAAAGAAATACAAAAATACTGCTCTCAAACGGTATACTTTTAAAAGTTACCAAAATTCTCTTACTTTTAGTTTCAACACTTTTATAATTTTTATGTATTTTAAAGATATTCCTCTGGTCTTGTGTCTTATCGTAAAATAGATTGAATTGAAAGAACAAAGAAGAATGAAAAGATCTGTCTATGACGCAGTGACACAGAAAGAGCGTTCGATATTTAAATTATTTTCATTATTTAAAAAAATCAACATCCGAATAATCATTACCAAATAGCTAAAAAGACCTTTTTGATAAACATTATCAAAAAAAAATCCGAAAAAAGTCATAAATTAACAAATTTGAGAGATGTCATTCAGATTCAATTGGTGTAACGTCAAAGCAATGAAAGAATTTTGCACTCAATGGTTTGTGTTTGAGTTGAATCTCATAATTCTATTAATTAATGACGGTAATTTCAGCAGTTTAAGCTACATAATTTCAACAAGTTCCTGTTAAAGGAGAAAATATTCCAAATTTACACTTTGAAACACGTTTCGGCAATTTTCAACGGAGCAAGTGTTCATCCCAAAAATACGGTATTTAACTTTATTGTAAGTAGGATCATTTCTAATAATATCCAATTAAAATGTTATACGTATAAAAGTTAGTAAGTTAACAGCTATGTTACACAAAATAATAAAGTACCAATGTCTCAGAGCTACTCAAACTGTATGTTGCCACCCTCAAGGGTATCATACATAAGGGTCACAAGGTATATACTTCGTTTATATTTATTAATTTAAATATATTAAATAAAATTGTCCACTAACCCGCAGTAGGCCAGCGTGGTGGACTAAGGCCTACATCCCTCTCATTGTGAGAGGAGATCCGACCCTGTAGTGGGTCATTAATGGGTTACTGACAAATAAAATTAAAAAACACCGATCTAAACATCCGATTCATTCTTAATTTAAAAAAAATTTAATACATGTACGAATAAAAATAATTTATTCGTCCAGAACCCGTACAAATAGTCACTTCGTAAAATTTATTTGTTCACAGACGGACAAGCGAGAGTACAGGCGGGGGCGCGCGTGTTCTGCGCTCAACCCCCGACTGGAGTGAGAATGCTATCAGCGGAGAACACCTCTGGCTGCCGACCTCTGTCTCGGGAGATGGTTGCTACGTCGGTGAAACAGAATGCCAGGTCAGCCATAACTATACAGGATAAATTTTTCAAGTGTGCGTGGATGGGAAAATCCGTAACTGTGAGGAATAGCGAAAAATGCTGAAAGGAGTCTTGGAACCGATTTTGATGAAAACTAAAACTGCATCGTTAGATTTTTCAAAAATCAATATGCCTAGACGGAATCAAAAAAAGTCACATCCTATATAATTACACCATTCGATACCATTTCGTGTAAGTAGTAAGGAACTAATTCTGGAAAGTAATGACATACAAATTTAAGGATAGAGCTCATTTTTAACAAAATACGTTTTTTTCATTACAAACCTTATCTAAATCAGTTAGTAGTGCTAAGCGTTCAAAATTATGGCCATTGTTCCCAATTTATTATTGTGTTGCATTCAGTATTCAATAATTCACATTCAGCATTAAAAAGAAGAAAATAGTTCCATAGATTTGGCTGAAATTTTTTGCACTGATAAATTAATAACTCCTTTATAACATCCTCCTTCGAATTCAGCTTTGAATTGAGAGCAATGGCCATAATTTTATAAACAAAAACGTATTATGTTAAAAATGCGCTCTATCCTTAAGTTTGCCGTATGCCATTACTTTCCAAAAATCGTTCCATATCAGTAACTTAATTTGGATCTTCAACTATCAAGTCCACACTTTTTGTCAAATCCGGCGCCCAATCAAACAAGTATCCCGATAACCTATTTATTTTATTTTTTGTTTTTTGAATATTACAGCTCTAGGTTCAGGACTGGTTGAATAATTTTAACTGGTTATATTAGAAGATTTGCGTTGATACACATACTCGTACCTATTAGTTTTATGAGGCACATTGGAGGCACTTTTTTATCAAAACATACAGTTCCAAATGACCTGGTTAGGTAAGAAATAATTTTAATGGTACCTATTTACCGCCAGAATTGAACCTAAGTAATATATTATAATAATATTATTATACTTATTTTTGTCATATTAGGAGACATAAAAGTTACAATCCTAAGTTTTGAAACTCCAACATTTAGCAGCAATATTTTTTAATTAGTAGGCACCCTTTCTAACCATAAACGATTTTTATTCCAGTTTGCAACTGACGAAGTTGAACATGAAACTGTTCAAACTCTTTGAAAACTTTTAGAACTAGCCAATCAATACATAGTTATTTTTTTCTATTAAATTCTTTGCTTCGTTGGCTATCATACATCTTTATATTATAATTATAACTAGCTGACCCCGCAAACGTTGTTTTGCCGTAATATATGTTATCGAGCGTTAAAATCGACTATTAAAAAATAGGGGTTGGTGATAGATGGGTGAAAATTTAGGGTTGTGTGTAATTTTGATGCCACATTATTGAAAAAAAAACATAAAAAAATGTGGACAACTCTTATCACTTATCACTCTATCACTATCTATGAAAAATAGACAGTAGCCGATTCTCAGACCTATTGAATATGCATATAAAATTTCATAAAAATCGGTCAAGCCGTTTTGGAGGAGTATGGTAGCTAAAACAGTGACATGAGAATTTTATATATAAGATATAAGATAAGATATATCTTTACCTACTTCTACCCATCATCACAGATTTTTAAAAATATTAGTTTGATTAACAGGATGTTCAAGGATGTAACACAATATCACAGAGCCCGAAACATACCGTTTAACGAATTTTAATAAGTTATATTAAATAATTTAAAGTGTGAGTGCAAAATTTTTGTTGCCTTTTAGCTTTATCAGTGTTCGTGACTCGGCTACATAATAAAGTAAAGGTTGTTATGTTTGAGCCAACTTTATAAGTATTAAAAAAATAGCACACTGGTTTTTATAAGTAAAGCGATATGTTGGCGTAATTGAAAACAATAATATATATATTTAGTTTTAATAAATGCTTTACGTTCATCCAACATAAAATGGCGGGTTTGAAGAATGTGTCAAAATAAATATTATCTTGTTCCCTTTTCTGGCAGCGAGGGAATCCTCTTCGTTTTTACATCTTATTGATTCCTTCGGAAGCTCATTCTGTGTCCCTTGAAGTCCCTTCAATTTACATACTCTTTCATCATTCATATACCGGCACTCTTTATTATCGTGCCCTTTTTACCGTTTTATAAACCTTCAATTTGAAATGTAAAGTGAGTTTGAAAAGAAGGGTCCGTATAGTGGACGCCCGTTTAAGTGGGCGTCACAGTCTCAGATTCAGCCATCGGAACGGAGAACATTTTCACATTCAGATGTGCGCCCGTAGCGCCATCTAGTCAGGGGCGTATTTATCCTAGGGCCAAAAGGGCCATGGCCCGGGGCGTCTGGCTACTAGGGGCAGCGGAAGCGGCACTTTACGCTCAATATTTTACTAGAAGACCAAGTAAACAAACTGATAGGCTACGATGGTAAGTAGTCTCCATCGCCTATTGTACGAGCAACAACACATATCGTAGGTCATGATGAAAGATTTTGCTATTTTCCGTTTCTGTTACCTCAAAAAAATGTTAGAAGACAGAGGACACTCAACGTCCATGATGCACTATGTTCTTCATATCTTGTGTTCTGGTTGTGGCGATATGGGTACCGAAGATGCCTATTTTGAGGCGGTATTTCGTCTTCATGATTGTCCACGCATCATATCATCTTCGATAGGACTTCTGTGCTATTTCAGATTGTACGTAAGTTTCAGGCGTGTAGGAATCACATAAGATCAGATAGACTGCTTGCAACTCGAATACTAAAATGTTTCGTCGAAACGAGTGTTCGATTCGATTCGATTTCTTATGATTTAAGAGAAAGAGACTACCTAATAGTACGGATGGCATGAAGGTCTACACAGAAGCAACAGGACAAGAAACTATAATTTCCTCGACAACCATTACCAACTTCCCATTGTGTAGCGGTCGGTCGTTAGTAGTTAGTTGAATGTAAGATTAATGAGGCGTTTCCACCATTAACGAGGGCATGACCTGTCATTGTCAATACTACAAAAGGTAGCCTTCGGGCCAGGAGAAACAATCATTAAATAATTGGCAAGGTTTGCTGCGGGTCAAAGTGTAATGTGCCTCGGAAACAAGCCCTATGCGGTATTTATTTGTTTCTAAGGCACAGCAATAACAAAGCCCACCAATGAGGAACTGTGCTGCTAAATTGATTCGAATCTTTCCTTAGGCAAGGTGCTTACCCACATTTTATTAAGGAAATTACTTTCTTAACACTTTATAAATACGAATATTTTTTCTTTCGAGGTGAATAGTCAATTTCCGAGAGCGAAGCCACCTGTCACATGAATATAGATTGTGAGATGTGAATAAGTATAGAATTTGAGAGAGTGCTTATTGATTTTCTCCTAAGGCAAGAGCCTAATCTATAATTCTTTGTTACTGAGCACAATAAAGCAATACATATGGAGGTACGTAAATCAAGTAAAACCTTTTTAAAATAATCTTAAATGGAAAAAAAATACTTTTTACACTCAATTTATTCGGTTGAATTAAACTATACCTACCTTATGAGTATCGAGAATGGTTATTTAACTATTAATTGTATTTTTATGTACATTAATTCATTTTAGCTATCAAAAACTTGTTATCTTTAAAAGAAAGTAATTAAAAGAAAAAAGTAAAATAACATAATCCGTATATGAAACGTTTCATGCGAGGGCCGATTATTTCGAGTTTAGATTCGAGCTAAAAGTTTATTAAAACATTTATTTTTAACCCCTGCTCAACATCGCACAATAATTATTATCCAGACACGCTCAAGATTAATGGGAAACTTTTAAGAATTACGAATAAACCGTTACGTGGTAGAAGATAACGCTCTGTAGACATTATGGACTTTCCTTAGTTTACTAATCCCATTTTGTTCAAAGTTGTTAAACATCCCAGGTATTCAGTCGTTTACCGTATACAAACTTTTAGGCAACAAGTAGTCTGTTAACACACCTTAATTAGTTTCAGTTTCTTAATTACAGTTTTCTTGTTTTCTTAGCTAGTTTTGAATAGACTTTGCCGGATAAAAACAAGGGAGTTACAAGTACCTACTTATCTTTTCCGTTAAGTCCGTCACAAGTTAAAGATTTTTTTAATCTTATTTTTTTATTAAGTCCTCAGAACTATGGACCACAGTTGGCCTTGGCCGTAGGTCTTTTCAATGTCCTCTTAGGTCTACACCATTAATGGATCTAAGAGATAATGGCTTGACGGATAAAATTATTTCAACAGCCAACTTTTTGCGGTCCTCCATTGAGAGAGCGAAAAATTATCACACAAAAAAATTGGCGACACCAATCGTATGTTTTAAAAAATTTTTTCATTATCCAGAAGTTAACTTTTATTCTTCCTGTAAACACTCGTTTGCACTCTTTACGAAGAGGTAACATGTAATAAAAAGTGAAATGAAAAGGGAAGAAATGTAATTTGTCGGAAGGAATTTACTCGCTGCAAGGGCTGCCTTCATTTAAAATAAATTATACACTGGTAGGATAATTTTACACGTATATAAAGAATTGAATTATGCTACGAATTCGTCAGACAATGTGATGTAAATTAATATAAGTAATCTTTAATCATCTGGTATTTCTGTGAATTCGATTAAGCCGTCAATATTAAAGCGTCTTTTGCATCTGGTTCTACGATGGAGTGAATGATTTTTTTATATAAAAGTTCATTTTAATATAAAGCAAATAAAGTAGTGAGATAGTGGGTCATTCTCTCTTAATCATTTTCTCTTTAAATAATTATAAACCCAAATAAAATTGTATTGATTGCTTACATATTTTTGACTGAACATGCCAATTGCGCATTCTCATTGGACACAAGCAACTACAGTTTATTTAAGTTAAAATCATTACTTTTCAAAAAAATTAGCATTACACCAGTACCTTACATGGATTCTTTGACGAACACTATCATCAAAGTATTCGTGAAGTTAACGGGTTCCATTAGTATGGGAAGACGTATGTAGGTACAGATGCATTCTCGTTCCCATACTAATGACTGACATTTACCGTACGAATACTTTGACGATAGTGTACATGCTCGCGGCACTGGTCACAATTAATTGAAATCTTTGTTACGTTTCATTGAATCTGGTAATTCCTTTTGTAACAGAAACACGGAGCCCGCATGAAATGTTCGGCGTGCAAGATAATCGCGCACGTCAACTGTATCGACATCTTGATAGACCGCATCCAGTTCAACTGCAAGCCCACGTTCCGGGATGTCGGCATCAGACAGTACAGGGAGCAGACGGTCACCCACCACCACTGGACACATCGGAGATCCGAAAAGGGCAAGTGCAAGGCGTGTGGGAAGGTGAGAAAATTAAAAATTAAAATTAAATCCTTGTATAACTTTGTTCAACTACAAAATGGAACTGGACAAAATGGAGCCAAATACAAATTTTCAGCCAACACACATCATAATTTATTATAAATCTTATATGGGTTGAAAATGGCACACTTTATGGGATAGATACTAACTACTCATTTCACTTGATTTAATATGGCTCGATTTTTCTAAAAGGAGAAGGTAACCGTGCAGATGGATCACCTGATGGTAGGTAGTCACCGTCACCTACTGACACGAGCAACACCAGAGGAGTCGTCAGTGCGTTGCCGGCTTTAAAGAGCTTTTTTTTTAATCTAAATGTCCTTGATGTTCCATTTTTATTTTCTTTATATACCTAACTCTGTTTTAATATAACCGTATGCTATTGTGCGTAAACAGAATGGATTATATGAATAGCACTTCACCATACTCGTACACCTTTTACGTTGCATTTTTACTTAAGTCGCAATTTTGCATGCAAGGTGAGGTTTAGTTTGTGTCTAATATAACATGTTTATGTGGTTTTGTGTATCTATAATACTTATTTGCAAGAAATCTAAACAAAAGGTAGGTAATAAACAAAAGGTTTTGTTGCAAATAAAATTATATTTTTAACAATTTCTGAGTGATCGTGTGCATTAGCTACCGAAGAAATATATTCTGAAGAACGATTCTTACTACGAACTTTAGAAATATAGGTATTCTATGTAATTATAACGCGGCTTGAATTCTTTTCCAGAATATATGTATTTCTTTGCGTTTAAATTTCAAATGTAGATGTACTTTGCATATTACTAAGTCAGTAGCCTGACTGGGGCTTTAACTAGCCTAACGTGAATATGGTTGAAATTTACATATGACTTGCATGTGACACGGCATAAACTTTGCGTTCGTTATTTCCCTCGACTCAAAAATTGAAGTTTCATTTTAACGACATGACTGTGTTACCTACGGGTTGCCCACCAACACTACACGCTAAATGGTAAAGTATTTTTATGTCGCCACGCTAGTGTTACTTTAGTGGCATTTTTAGATTATCACACACTGCCCAGACGATATTATGTTGTTTTGGAATAACTCTCTGCCTTTTAAAACTTTTTTGAGGTTTCATGTAGGTACAAATAATAGATATAAGTAGGTAAACGATTATACCCTCATGTGCATGGCTTAATAGGTATTCCTATTTGGTAGGTATGTCTTATTTGGCTTATAAGATAGTAATATAGACCAGTTTACATATCTTTGCTGCACTCTGTGTCCATCTATAAAAGGCTATCTTTTGTTATACATATATAAAATTCTCGTGTCACAATGTTAATTGCCGTACTTCTCCGAAACGGCTTGACCGATTTTTATGAAATTTTATATGCTTATTCAGTAAGTCTGAGAATCGGCTACTATCTATTTTTCATACCCCTAAGTGATAAGGGTTGTCAACCCCTAACATCTTTAATTTATTTTTTGTACAATTTTTTTATTTTTATTTTTTAATAATGTGGCATTAAAAAATACAAAACAACCGTACATTTTCACCCTTCTATCACCAATCCCAATTTTTTTAATAGTCATTTTAGTAATTTAATAATTTTTCAAAAAACGTTTGCGGGGTCAGCTACACATAATATAAATCTTATGCTTACGTCTTATGCTGCATCCGATATTTTGAAGTACCGTATGTGTTAATCATAAATGGTAAAATATTTTTTGAGGCTGCAATTAGTTTTTTTAGCAATTAGCTTAGAGGTTTAACCTATGTGTACTTGTTTAGGTGCTGTTTACGTGTCCTAATTGTCTTTTAATCCGACAACGTTAGAAAATTGTTATTTTATAACCTTATAGATTAATTAGTAGATATTTATCTCAATCTGAAGATCAGTTATTGAAACCCATTGTAAATGGCCAAAAGCATTATTATCTAAAGTATAAATATACTTAAAATATACGTATATTAAAGTATAAAAAATATATTTTATGTACTTCAAATTTGCGTTTAGGATAAACAATTCGCAAAACCATTTCTTTTTGGGCAAAAAGTTTACTCATCCATACGAAAGAAATCCCAAAGAATTGAAGATATTTGAAAGGCATTGGACTGCACCATTGAACAAGCTTTATTAATTGCTTAATAGGGAGTTTCTTCGTTACTTTTGCTGTTCTTGTCATTATTCTCTGCAGTAATTGTTCTTCTAGATACCGAGACGCTGTAATGAATAATACTGGCACATTTCCTCACTGCAGAAAGGCACTTAGTAAATATCCTTTCAGCTCTGAGATACGGTTTTAGATTTAACCGTGTTCTTGAAGATTTAAATAACGGATAGTTTTGTTAGCCATACTTATCAATCTCACGAAAAATCTTGGATTCAGCAATCTATTGAACTATTGGATTTAAGATTGGATATGGGATAAGTGGTCTTATTTAATATTTTATTGCGATCAATTTGGTTCCATTCGAAAACCTGTCAATATGATGTTATGGATTTTAAGGTAACTTCATGCGTATATGCTTGTATATCTACTTGAATAATGTTGAGGAATTGTATGCTGTAGCTTAAAAACCCCAGACAATCCAAGGATTTGTAATTAGAAAACAACATTTCTTCAGATGATAAATATGAAATCCATACGTATTATTCAAATGCCAAATGCAATTTAATCTTTAATTACCTAATTCATATTTTTTTGATAAGTATTGAGATTTTCTATCGTTGTCAGAAAGCCTTCATGCCTTTAGTGTTGTAATCAGTTATATGCTATATATTTATTATTTTATTTTTGTCATTAATTTTGCATGCTTGTGTTGCATGGTTTTGTGTCACAGTCGCTCCGGCGCAGCTGCTGTGGGTGGTGCATACCGAAACAATATTCTGTAGACAAGCCCGTAGAAGTTAACTATGAAATGTCGGACCGTGTGCGTATTTCAGCTATATTGCAAGGATTTTGGTGCTGTATTTCTATTGAGTTGCTTTTTATTTTATTCCAATGCCTATCGCACTCTACATTCGTGTAAGTCAAAATAAAATTTAATACTAATGTGCATTTCTTTTTCAGTCACTACAGGGAAAGTTGTCATTCAGTTCGAAAGAAATCGTAGCACTCAGTTGTTCTTGGTGTAAAGATTCCTACCACAACAAAGATAGCTGCTTTAATATAGAAAGGATAGGAGAAGAATGCTCATTAGGTATGTTTCATTCAATTACCTGTAACTTTTTCCTATTAATGCTTGCTGAAATTCAAAATATACAATTCTTCATTTACCAATTGTAACTACCTATGAGTAGCTATCATTTATGATAGGTACATTCTTCTCCCCGTTGTGGGGAATGCGTGCCCAACTGTGGCCCATAAAGTGGTCTCGCCTCATTGATATTACCTACGAAATTTTGAAAAGTTATTAAGTAATTTTTGAACATTTCAGGTTCACAATCAAATATAATTGTACCACCGTCGTGGATAGTGAAACTTCCCAGAAAAGGTAGCTTTAAGTCGTCATTAAGGAAATCGCCCAAAAAGAAGACTGCAGGGAGAAAAAAAGGAAAAGATGCCAAAAATGAGCAAAAGACATTTGTGATAAAGCCAATACCGACTGCCAATGTGAAGCCCGTGCTCGTGTTTATAAATCCCAAGAGCGGAGGCAATCAAGGTGTTCGACTGCTTCAGAAATTCCAATGGCTGCTTAATCCGCGGCAAGTGTTCGATCTCACTCAAGGAGGCCCCGGCCCTGGGTAAGTGTCTGGGTTAAAAGCTTTACACCTAAGTTCATTTCCACGTAATGAATGTCAACGAATTTCATGTCCATAATAACGCCATCTACTTATTATATGTTTACGAACTATCATCTTGGTGTTTCATTGTTACAGAAACATCGTGATACTCGTATGCTTATAAAATAATAATGTATTACACACACTTCATGAAGATTATTTCTTTTTAAATTTATTTTTAGTGTAGTTAAACATTAAAGAAATAAAAAGCAGGTTATTTTTGTTATAATAATTAGGTTACTATTGTGTAAACATATCCTGAAGATTTAGTCAGAATGAAACGCCAAGTTGGCAATAGGTAAACGGATGACGTTATCTTTGACGTAAAACGTATAGTACCTAGATGGTTACTGAAGAATATAGAAACCGGAGGGTAATACTCAAGACACCAGTGATTAAATCCGTTAAGCGTGTTAATTGCCGCTTAAACGAATAGTGCCCAAGGATATGTCACCGAGCTCATTTTAACTTGAAGAAATAGACGCCAGTCGTTTCCGGTACAATTTTTAGTTTAATATTTTTTTTATTAATTACGATCGGTGTTACCCTAACGTAAGCAAATCACGAAAAAAATAGTTAACGTATCTTTATTTTAATTTGACATGGAAAACCAACTTTATAATCATAAAATGTCTACTAATTATAATTAATTTAAATTTTTGTCACGCGCTTCACACTCTTAGCCCCATACTAGGATTCGTTAGAAATTCTTGGTCATGTCGCAGGCAAAGTCTACATTTCAAATATTAGTGTTGAAATTCCACTCATAAGGTCTATATCTGTGTATCCATCTGCTAGATTGACTATTTTGGACCGGAAATGAAAACTCTTACCTGCAATTACAGCTTACACACGTTCACTAGATGCGAATAGAGTTTCTATTTGTAGATCATCATGACCCAATAGGCAATTCATTAGAATTTAGAAGCAATTGGAAACTAGATTGAAAGCTTAATGAAGAAACGCAATTGAAACATGAATTGCATTGACTTGTACTCCACTACAATGCAATACTCACGTAAACTTGTATCTACTTATTGTCTCTCATTAACTTGATGTGTACAGTAAAAAATAATTTATAAATTTAGCACTAAGGCGTGACACACAGAATCTTAGTGTGGGATCATACCATAGGGTACCCCTCAAACTAATTGAGATGACATTTTTAACTGCCAAAAACACAAAATCTTCGTAGATTTTTGTATGATGAACGTAAAATATGACTTTTAAAATACACTGTTTAAATTGTAATATTTTAGAATTAAGACAGCTAATGGAATTACATTTCGCAATTGAATGAAATCATCATCCCTGTCAGTTATTGATTATGACAATTTATTAGAGTTATGAATTAGGATTTAATTTCATTTATAATTAGGAACATGAAAAACTAGGATGAAAAAATATAGTTTTTGCGCTACAGTGACTAGCTAATAGAATGTTACAATGCGAAATGAAACGCTCGGTCATTCGTATAAACGCCAATGAACTATCAATTCCAATTAAAATATCACGAGATGTGCACATGGAAGAGAGAAAAAAGCATTAACATAGCGATAGATAGAGAATAGCACGATTAAGCTATTATTGTGTGAGATAAATTAACGAGACATGTAATTTCATATCTAATCTTTTATAGCACCTTCGAAAATAAATAGAATCATCGAAAGTAAAAGTAGTTTAAGTAAAAATAATAAATTAAAAATTAATATTACGACACATAAAATCAACACGAATTAATAATATTAATAAAAATTTGCTTATTTTTTAAAGGTCCTAATTTTAATGGTCAGAATTTATGAAACTTTTATAACGCGTGTGAGGATACGTCTTCTAATCGGTCAGTCTCGGTATGACACGTACATTTATGTTATCGCTTAAAATTAACTATTATTCAATTATACAGGTTGGAAATGTTCCGGAAAGTTCCCAACCTACGAGTGCTGGCATGCGGTGGGGACGGCACGGTGGGCTGGGTGCTGAGCGTGCTCGACAGGATCGGCTCGCGGCCCGCCGTCGGCGTGCTTCCCCTGGGCACTGGCAACGACCTCGCAAGGGCACTCGGTTGGGGAGGGGTAAGTCTTATCAATAAACACTACCTCTGATCGGATCTCTTCTCACACTGAGTAGAAACTAATCCACCACTGGGCTAATCAAGGTTGGTAGACTTCACGTGCCTTTTGAGTACTTTTTTTGTAAACTCTAAAGTGTGCTGGTTTCCCCGCGATGTTTTCCTTCATTGTTCATCTTTAGTTTTATAAACCGCACCTAACTCTTTACAATCTTAAATGCGTGCCACTGGGATTCAATTGCATTTTTGAATATTTTGGAATGGTTAGGGAATAATTTCGCACGAATTGCTTCATTTATCAGTATAAAAGTACTATCATTTCTGTGGTAGTCCCTTTTTTTATTAATACATGCACTTTGTTCAATTTCCATATTTTAATTACTCTGCCTCCGTCTTACGCATTTTCGCTTACGCATTTTCGATCAGGGTCACGTGTCCTGTCGCGAGTTTAACATTTTTTACCCATACCAAAAAGTTCACAGCACTGCTAAAGAAATTTTCACTTCAATAATTTTTGTTCTAAAGGAATGATGTACGAGTACTGTACTGAACTGCAATGAATGATGTACGAGTACTGTACTGAACTGCAATGCAATGCACTGTAATGCACATGTACTGTACAATGCTACCTGTAACCTACATGTGCATTGCACTGCAGAGAAGCGAAGAAAAATATAAGAATTGTTTGGTGTGTAATTCAATCTTATATATAAAATTCTCATGACACAGTTTTAGTTACCATGCTCCTCCAAAACGGCTTAATTTAAATTTTTATGATAATTTTTATGCATATTCAGTAGGTCTGAGAATCAGCTAACGTCTATTTTTCATACCCCTAGGTGATAAGGGTTGTCCACACCTAACATTTTTATTTTATTTTTTGGACAAATAATGTGAAACAAACAATGTGATCAATAATGTGGCATCAAAAAATACATACAATCCCTATTTTTAAATAGACGATTTTTAACGCTCGATAACTTATATCGCAAAACAACGTTTGCGGGGTCAGATAGTTACTTTTAAAATTTTGTACAACGGCCCATATGATAAATACTTAGATAATAAATAAGGTCATTTTTTGTATTCAAATAAAAGATTGAAAAATAATCTTTATTTTATGAAATGTAGAAGCGTAGCAGATACTACAAATTTTGGCGAATGCGATTCATCATAATTATGCTTTAAGTCACAATGGAAACTTTGAAATTATTAAATTTAGTCATAAATTGAAGGTCACTTAATTTTAGTCTAAGAAACATTATTTGACTTCGGACAGCGCTACACCAAATTTGACCAGCCCTCTCGTGGAGGCTAGCCTCCGTAAACTGTAAATACAAGGTGCTTTATTTAAACCAAAGTTTACGAGAACAGAGAAGTTGGAAGGAGCTACAAATTAATACATTATATTATGAGTCACAAGAGGTGCTCCAACAAGCTGGCAGTTGGCCGTCAAATGAAGGCAGATATTTTGTCATCTGACCTTTATAAAATATTTAATGTCGGAGCTTCAAAGCAGAATTTTTTATTTTCATGTTCTACTTCTTTCCTTGTTGGACGCGCCAGGTAAGGCTCATTTCACACGTACCACAACCACTGTAGAGTGGTTCAACAACACGTGTAGGTGCGCGCAAATTTTAATGAAAATTAATGTTATGTTAATGAAAATTCACCACACTGCCGTTATTATAGACTGCAACCAATAACGCAACACACATTTTATAGGTGGATACCACTACAAATCGTCAAGAAGACCCACTGACACTATTCACTATAACACTATCACCTTTTATCGCTACCATGTGCTGTATTTGTGGTACGTGTGAAATAAGGCTGATACTCGTTGCCGCCGCGCCGCTCCGGAAACTAAATGCAATGATAATATTATTTTTCTCAGTCTAACAATGGAACTTTGTAACACGAGGTTTATCGTATAATACCGTACGTATACCTATTTGCCTGTAAAGGAAACGGTAAAGACAAAAATAAAATTAATAACTGTTAGGTAGAAAAAGGTGTACCTATTCTATAAATTTTCTTAACTGAAAAAAAGCTATTATTGTTTTATACTCGAGTATTATATAGGTTATTCGGCTACAGCATCTACCTTGCAATATTCAGAGTGATTGTAACAAACAGCGTCCTGAAAATGGTGTCCGGTAATCACAATTTACGAGTAGACTTAATAATAAAAGACTCATACCTACACTGCTACTGTAACTCGACCTAACTTATTAAGTGAAGTCTGCACTTAAATTTTCACTTACCGCTACCTATTTTTCTAAACAGGGCTACGAAGACGAACCGATATCGAAGATCCTCGCGCACATCGGCGAGAGTGACACGGTGCTGCTGGACCGCTGGGAGCTGAAGGTGGAACCCAACGCGGACGCCGCGGAGGTGGACACGAGCAACGCCAAGCCGGAGCTGCCCCTCAACGTCGTCAACAACTACTTCTCCTTCGGCGTCGACGCACACATAGCGTTGGAGTTTCACGAGGCGAGAGGTAACTGGAATTTAAGTTAACTTAAGTAGCGGCAGTAGCGGCAGTAGCGGCATTTAACCTTTGTTATAGCCACACCAATATCAGTCTTCTATATCTGCAAGCTGCAAGCCAATGACTCAAAAACATGACATAGTCGTTACTTTTGTCAGTATCAAAAATTTACACATTCCCATTATTATCAGTAAAAGAAATTAGTTCATAATTTTTACGCCACATGGCCATATGTACAAAAACTCCGGTCGCACTAACATCGATGATTTGTTGAGCGTTTCCAAAGATTTCAAAATTGTATTATTGGGATGTAGACAGTATAGTTATCCTAAGACACTTCGTGACTCGATAGTCACTAAGCGAAAGATAAGTAGTATACGTGATCTAGGTACTTACTACATGGCTATGAAGGCCTTCATAGAAGGCTGCGAAGACAAAAGTTGAGGTTCCAGGAAGAATGATATTTTAACTTTGTAAAAGGGACAAGAAGGGACGATTTTTAAAATGTACCACTACAGTATGTTCGGTATAACTTCAAAACGGGAAGGAAGGCACTTAATTATCTAAGACACATAAATACCCTTAAGGGATGGAAGGTAAATACGAAAATCTTTGTCATAAATAGTAGTAATAGTAATTGATCCTGTCGGGGTCCTCATGATTAATGGGGTATTATTGGGGTAGTCCACGAGCGCCAATTAATCCAATGCCGTCGTCCGTATAACTCCAGTCATCTCCTAAACACAACATATCGATCGTCAGTTATAATTAGAACAAATTATAAAAAGATCCCCAAATTGAGTCCGTACCGCACTCGTAGACAATATTCTTAGGTATATAAAACAAACAGATAATAAGTAATACCGAGTAGATCGAATGATATTTACGCAAAACATGACCTAAATTTCTTTAACAAATATTTACTAACCAGCTATTCTGTCTGCGACCCCCACTGGAGAATCGGGCCACACCGACCTATTGCGGGTTGAAATTTTCTTAATTAAATATTGGTTAATATTATTTCGACGCGAATATTTCCTTTGAACATCGAGCCTTTGTATCTAGAGCACGTGCGATGTTTGGAACAGCCGCTTATGACATTAATTATTGTCACAGCATTAACAGCGTTCGGGGGCGAAAATAATTTTCGCTTAGCAATATTACAGTGAAAGCATACTTTATGACGTAATCGTATCAGCGTTATCATGAACTAATGTATTATCAACATAAGGGTTTATAAAAGTGAGGTGAATCAAAGGCGATCATGGACACTTCAGTAATGGCTTTGTCATCTAACAGTGGAGAAGAGATATAAGATTAACCTCTAGTTGCCGCAGTTACTGTGGTGTAGCTATTAGCCAAGTAGGCGTCTGTCTACCATATACTCGCATGTAAAATGTTCGCCTTTTACTGCTGCAAATTAAACCAAACATAGTCCCTTCAATCTTAACATAGAGCTGACTATCAATAAAAATCAGGAGTTTTTTGAAACGCTCTTGTTGGTCTTCCGAGCATGCAATACAATTATTATTTTGATGTTTTATGAATAATTATATAATTAATCACACGTACCTAATCTATCTGCAGACCTACTACAGAGTCCTACACAAATCGCACACAATCACAAATCCTACACAACAAAAATATAGGCCTTTGCCTATATGCCTATGTTTATTCGTCATCTCTACGCCGTCAGGTCGATACACCCACGTCCAACCTCAAAAAGGATAGATATCCTATCTCAGATCGTACCCAGTTACTTATGAGGACTACGATGCTCGCATCTAATAGAGTATCTCCGACAACCACGCCTCCCCAACTGAAAGTGAAACATAAGACATGATGATCATGGAGGGTTAAGAGGGTATAACGATAGGTAGGTACCTGCCAGGCGAACTACGATGACTCTACCGCCTAAAAACTTTACAGTAATGGTTTGTTTCAGAGGCTCACCCGGAGAAGTTCAACTCCCGCATAAGAAACAAGCTGTTCTACGGCACCGCTGGAGGCAAAGATCTGATGCAGCGCAAGTGGAAGGGGCTGGCGGAGTTCGTCACGATGGAGTGCGACGGCAAGGACTTCACGCCGGTGCTGCGGGAGCACAAAGTGCACGCCATCGTGTTTTTAAACATTCCAAGGTAATATGTAGTAATAATAAAATAATTATTATGCTTGACACTCATAGCCCTACACTAGGGTGTGCGGTGGGTGCCAGCTAGGGGGACGCCGACAGGACGCCGACGGGACAAGACGAGAACACACACACACCCAAACCAGAAATTTAAGCTCATCATTCAAATCTCTGCTCCGCTTGTAATCGAACCCAGGACCCTCCATGCATCGCACAAGCGTCTAAACCACTGAGTCACTCGGATCGCAAACACATCGTTACTAGTTAGGTCCATTGGCTACTTAAGGTAAAGTATTTTTGACTTCTTTATATTCTGTTCTTTTTTATGGGAATCACGTTCAAAATTATGTCCGGTTGGTATCATCGTCCAAATTATCTAAATTAATAATAAATCAAACTCACAACTAATTTACCTTTATTGATCGAACCAAGTAAACGAGACAGCAATTATCGTCAATGGGTATCTTAAGACAAATGGGACTAACCCAAACACAGTTAGGCTACGTTGATCAATTAACAGAGATCCATTAGGTATCTGTCTTCCGTCTCTAGCATCCGATTAACTCGACTGTATTCCCATGGGTAATTAATATCTGTGCAAATTTTCAATTTTATCTGATAACTAGAAGTTATTGCAAATACATTTCCTATAGACTTATTAGTTGCTGGGTCGGATCTCCTCCCACAATGAGAAGCATTAGCATTAGTCCACCACGTTACATTATTCACTCGGGCGCACGCACTCACCCATGCAGGTTTCCTCGCGATATTTTCCTACACCGTTACAGCAGATATTTAATTTTATAAAGCGCATATAACTTTTTATATTCCTCTTTTTATATATTAATAATAGATTCAAACCCGGACCCTTCGAGTAAGAGGCTGAAATTCTTGTCCACTGTGGTATCACCGCTTATAAACAGGTAGAGCCAATAAGAGCGCGTTAAAAATGTGCTCAGTCAAATGTCGAGTCGACCTCGAACTTTGGAGTAATGAGACGACGAGCTCCGACGAAAATGAACCGTGCGACTGGCTGAAATTAATGGACCATTTTAATCAATGTACCAATCGTTGCAGCAAATGCCATGGCATTTATTTACACAGAAATTTGTACTTAGTTACTCAGCTAACTTTCCTCTGCCACCGTTTTTGATAAATCGGCCTTTATACGAAACGATACAAAATCCTGCTCTTCATTTGTACGCTAAACAGTAATTGTCGTCACAGGTAGTTTATAACCTGGAATATGTGTCGTAACATAATCCAGGTTATAAACTACCTGTGTACCAAATTTCTTCAAAATCTGTTCAGCCGTTTTTGCATGAAAAAGGAACAAACATACATCTTCACAAACTTCATATAATTATAATAATAGTAATAGTAGTAGTAGGATTTCTTGAACCGGGCATTATTACATATTTATAATTTGTAATTTGAATATTTGCTCATGAAGCTTCCATTTATTTATTACAATTATGTATCCTTTTATAGTTATGGCGGTGGAACACATCCATGGAATAAGTCTGGAGGATCGGCGGAGCCATCCACAGAGGACGGCTTAATAGAAGTGGTCGGGTTAACCACATATCAATTGGTAAGTAATATTGACGCTCTTTGATCTTCTTCAATTTAATTAATTGATTTGAATACCTCGAATAAATTACAATGTAGTAATAAGTAGGTAACTTACGTCGTCCGTTTATATTAAAAATATTAAAATAATGGTTAATAACAATAGGCACTTGAGCTAAGCTTTGTACTAATTGGCCGTGACGATACGACACAAACAGCCGACCCGTCATCACAATAAAATTTAAACACAGCTTTTTAAATGGAGCTGTCCTAACTAACACTACGCTGTCGTACGACAAACTTGACACGACTGAACGATTTTGTCGTCGGATGCCTTGGCAATTAGGACAAGGGGTTAAACTGATTTTTTTTTTGTGAACATGATCTAAGAATAAAACGAAAATTGTGACATTAATTTTTATTCTATTGGGTTATGATTTTTGGAACAAAATTTCCCCTAGGTTTGCAGAGCCTTGAACGCCCTAATTTGTTGTAACAAATAGACATGATAAAAAATATACTTTATATACGTTTCCGTTAGTCTTATAATATATCCTTGAGTTCAGAGGTAGAACTTCTGATATGCTCGTAGCTAAATTGGTTATCACGCTCTCTGAAGCAATATGATAATATGAGAATGAAAAGGCTGGCTGAAATATTGAAAATCTTCAACCCAATAAAGGATAGTAGATAACCTCGACCTCGCTATATTAAGTTTTCATATAAGCTGGTAATATTTTATTAACATGATGACTAACAATTTAAAATTTTACTTGCGATTTACAGTAGTTATAGTTGATTCTCAAGTGTTAGCACCGATATATATCCTGTATATATATTATATAGCTACATAACCGTGTACAGTAACCCACTTCGAAAATAACCCAAAGGCGTTTTACGTTACAAAGCAAATGTGCCTGAGGCGCCTGAATTTTCAAAATTTCACTTTTATAGTCGAATTTACTCCTTCGGCATTCTTACTAATAGCAAATAACCTCGTATTTACTCCTACCATTTTAAAATCTGTATTAAACGCGCATATTTTTAAACGGTTGGCTACTTAGGCTTTTATACATTTTTTTTTCATCAAGTGAGTTTAAACTTTAAGATAAAATGAGAAATAGCAAATTTCATGACTAAAATTGAAGTTCCGACATTATTTAAAAAAATTAAAATAGCTACACACATTTTTTAAAACATATTCATTGGAGTAGTCTATAAAGTATATTATAACATCAAAAATCTAACGGATTTTACTTATTTGTAGCTGTGGTATACAGAAACACAGTAGTATGAAAAATATCGAACGTTTTTAAAAAAGGCACATTACTTTGGTACTACCTGGATTTACCTACTATAGGAGGTTTCAGGATTATGCATTCTTTCTGGGACAACCTATATATACCTAATGGTTTGTTGGTTCCAATATCGTAATACTATTGATGATAATCTACAAACGTCAACAACGTTTTTAATTAAATATTACAAAATTCTATGCATTGTTAGATTCGTCTACGTCAACCAATCATAAATAAAGTAACTATTTGAACAATAGATACGTTGTTAAAAATAGTCCTAGAACCTTAAGGCTAATTAATAAGTAAATCCTATCTTTTTGTATATTGTATAACCCTCGCAATTTGCTAGTGCGCCTGGCCTATATCTCGATGACCAGGGTTGGCAATTTTTATGCAACCTATCATTAATATTAATTATTAATTTGTATATTGCCGACATAAATATTTTGTAGCAAGACCTATTGTTTTTAATTAGGTCATTATGACGTTGATGTGACGGGGTTCCACCGCATTAGCAATTTGCGGTGGTAAAAGTTTTATTCTTTATATTGGGGCAATTTAAATACTCTTTATGTCCTATTAGCCTTTACTACAAGCGGGTGGTCACGGCACCTGCATCACCCAGTGCAAGACAGCAAAGATCGTGACAACGAAAGTGATACCCATGCAAGTGGACGGCGAGGCTTGCAGGCTGGCGCCCTCCGTCATCACGTTGTCTATCCTCAACCAGGCCATCATGCTCGCCAAGAAGAAGCCGGGAAGAGTCCTTGCACCGTTAGTGTATTCGACGTTTCTTATAATCAGGTTCAGTAGGGACCCGCTTTGAGTTCGGTAGCGGTAGGTTGCAGGGTCGGCTCGGTCATGAGTAATCCCACGTGGCATGAACTCTGCAAAAGCGTTACAATCCCAAGCACATAAAATACCATTTCATTTTATTAAAACAAATTTCCATACAGGAAAAAGAAAAATTTATACACACAAATAACAACTTAAAAATGTAGCAAATCAATGGGCATCGGTCAGTCAGGAAGCGATGTCGTATCGGCCTCTTATGGCCTTCTTAGACACTTATGGAGGATTCCGCGATCTCCGAGTTACTCCGAGTTTCCTACTCCCCAAGTCATAACTAAATTTCTAATGTTAAGTATGGTACGATAGGGGATGATTCAAAGTTTTTTTATTATAATAATCGTACAATAAAAAGTGTTTATTCAAAGGAAAATCTTTGAAACGGTCGCCTGAGGCCCGAAGATTGCTCGAGCCGACCCTTAGTTTTGTATTAGCATCGCACCCTTTTATGTTGGTCAAAGCTCGGCCACAAAGATCTGATAATAATATCTCTATATTTTTATTTGACAAAGGCGAAACCCCTCTATTTTTATTTACTTTAGAAAATTTTCCATGATAACTAAGCGCTATCTTGTGCCGGTACAAAATTAAATTCCTAAAGCCTTTCTTCCACGTGTCAAAAAGCTAAGAAACGATTCATAATGTGGAGAAAAGCTTAAAACACTATGTTCTATGGCGGCTACTCACGAAGAATTTTAGTAGGATGTGTGTACAAAGCGCGTGGGGCTTCTTAATAGCCTCGTGGGAGTAAAACCTAACAGTCTTTAAAGACGACAATTTATAGCATCCATAACTTACATCGATAAAACAACGCTCAGCTCTTTGCCCATCCGCGAAACTTGAAATGATGGATCGCAATACTATGAACTAAGCCAACATTGACGCAATCGAATGCATAGGAGGATTTTTGAAATAATAAACCGCTTTCAGATTAAAGGGCTTTATTTAAACCTGCCGCCAAACGTAAATAAAGTTGCTAAAGTGAAGTCGATTTCGATTTGTTTTGTCTTGTAATATTGAGTTTACTCTTATCTACATTTTTATTTCAGTCAAACAACGTTGGAAAAGCTGTCACTTACCGTGAATCTCATAAAAATGGCACATTACGAGAGACATCATTACGATAAAGACAGATTGGCTAAAACAGGTATCTATCTTCTATGTTTTTATTCTTTTAGCAACAATTTCAATTGTATCGTTAATATTAATTTCAAAGAATCTCTATTTTTATATTCAAATTTACAGAGAAATGTGTAGGTAATGATATTATCTATTTATGTTTGTCGATCATACAGTCATGTTGTTTTTGTAGAAAACATATCATTTTGTACATTGTTTTTAGTTGGATATCGTTTATTTACCTGCGATTTTACTCGGGGTCAAGCATAAAAAATGGAGTACTGGGATGGGAGTTGGTCTTTTCGTGTGGATTTGAGTGATGCCATTTGAGGGTTTTGTATTCTTCAACATCGATATTTAACCATGGCACTTGAAAATTCTATTGGGAATCGTTGTATTTTAAGAGATCTCATAAATCAAACGAGTGGAAGAAAGGAAGCCTTACATTTTGATCGAAAGGAACAAAAGTCCTCACTCGAGATTAATCCTCGGTTTATCTCCGCGACGCGCGACGGATCCGTATCAGCGTGCTTATAGAAACCCCGGTGACGAATTCTTCTCTCTTATAATGGCTTGTTAAAATAAATGTACCTACATGCCATTTTGTTCCCTTAAACCTTTTTTAAAGGTTTTTCGTTTCCTGTCTGTGTTTATGTGTTTTATTGCGATAATCTTTTATTGACAGACTCATTCTCCACTTACAGACAAACAGAAGAAGTCCTATAAATGATATTTTTGTTAGGTTAGGTTACCTAGATTATCTAACCTAGATTATACAATGTATATAAGTGTTACCTACTAGCTTTTTCTTCAGTCATTAAAAAGTTTTAATAAAAGCAGTTAATAAAATTTATCACATTAAAAAATACTTTACCGTGTTAGGTACGTTAAATAACAGTTTTAAACATTTTACGAGTATGAAGCTAAAATCGTAGCTGCTGAAAGCGCACGAAACTTTGATTTGACTATTTTCATAAATTTGTAGCGCATCTAGACCAAGAAATAATTAGTTTCTGCCAATTGGACATGACTTCATACAAAGTTTTACTAATCCTGTGTGCACACACGACACAGCGCTACGTGCTAATCTGACAGTCAATGGCTTACCAGGAGCTAATACGTACCAACTAATCAGCTTTCATAGAAACACATTACGTTCTTGTTTGAATGACTAACTATGTATAGACAATAGGTCTGCAACTCTTCAAAAGATATATATTAATATCTTTATGAAATATTATTATTCTCATATTCGTATAAGAGCACTGGCGTCACTCCTTGTGACTCTCGAGTCCATAGGCGACGATAACCACTAACCATCAAGTGATCCATTTGCCTGTTTGTCAGTTATTGTATAGAAATAGATATCTAAAGTAAAAGCTAATAAATAGTACCCACTATATCATAATCATGATAATAAGAGACGCTGAGTTTGCCAATGTTGAACAAAGAAGTTCAAACTATCGCTACGACCGACACCGCTACGAACTAGTTGACTGTGATTGACTACAATTACTTAGCTGTACCGTTTACTTCGATAACTTAGATTGCCGAGCCGTTCCGTCAATGTTAATTAAATCCTTAATTGTAAATTGAAAATTAACAGTTAGTTTGTTACATTGAAGTTAGTACACTTCAATGTAACAAACTAAGGAAAATACAACTCGAAAGCTATTTTCCTAATTTACTTATATGTTGTGCCTACTTCGTCGTCTAGCAATATTCTCGTTTTCTAACAATACTGTATAATTTTTATAACAAATTTGTATGTGTGCATTTCGCAAATAAATTATTCTTATTCTTATTTATACTCTTTGAACTGGCCAGCTTCGCGACAATATAAAATACAGAACTTTTCACTTGAAGTTTTAGAGAATTTTAGCATACATAGAAGTAGAAAGTTTTAGTAAATTATAGTCGAATATCAACTACTGGGCGACCACTAGTGTTTTTAATTTCACGAAATCCAATTAGAGACCTTTATAGAATAATTAATTAATAATAATTGTGTTATTGTAATTTTGTTCTAGCAACGACACCTTTTATTTTTTTTAAAATCTTAGTTAGGTACATTTACAGATTTTAATAGTTGTTATAATTTTTTTGTAGCTGATCGCATCGGCACTGTAGAGGCGGACCCGGCCGCAGACTTGGAACAGATCCGCACGCTCATACAGAACATCATCAAGGAGTCTCCAAACCATTCAAACCTCGTCGACTGGTGGTTTGTTGACTGTAAGTAATCCATTTCTTTTCATATTTTACAAGTTAAATGTGCCATCATGTTTTTAAAGTAGTGTGAAGTCCACCAACCCGCAGTAGGCTAGCGTGGTTGACTAAGGCGTACGTCCTTCTCATAGTACGGGGAGACTCGACCCAGCAGTCGGTCACTAATGAGCTTAGGCAGATACACAAAAACTGCAATTAGAATGCCCTGTATTGAGAATTGATGGAATACCACACCTGAATAGAGTAGAATCAGGAGTTTAAAGACATCTATCATATTTCTGCTCTACTGGGAATCGAATCCATAGTACACTGTCGTCAGTTCCCTACAATCTACATCTACATCTACACTAATATTATTATAATTATTATGTTTTATATATTTGTCGGAGAAGGATTCAAGCCAAGTTGATTGCTGGCCATACAATGCAAGAATGTTTGGAACCTTATGTTGAACTTATTTTAAAAAAAAAAAGAGTAATCTGTCAAATCTTGTTTGGAATGTCAATTATTGTCAATAGATTTTCTACTAGGTCTTGTTGTTGTATTGTGAATAATAATTGTGATAATTACTCGTATTGTAATCGAATGTTTACGAAATAAGCTGAAAGTAGAGGATAACTCAGAGCGTGGTCGGTACACGTTCTAGTTCGCCATGTATTGTGTGGAGTTGTTGGAGATTAGAGGGATTATGGGGTCGTGGTGGACCAGTTGTGAGTTAAGGTTCTGGTGGAGTATGAACGGTGTCACGAACTCGCTGCTCTTTATCAAGAGTTTGAGGCCATCCATGTAGATGTTAAACTAACTTGTACGTGTGTGAATATTGTGATACCTTGAATAAATAGTGTGTAAACCTGAAGTACTAGTACTTTGTTTGTGCTTGCATTATACCCAAATGACGCCCACTGTTGAACACGTAACCACTAATGATGATGTCGAGTAGAATGGTCTTTCTCCGACATATTTATTTATTTTAATATTATAAAGAGGAAAAATGTGTATTTTTGTGTGTATGTTTGTAATGAATAAACTCAAAGACTACTGTGCCGATTTCAAAAATTCTTTCACCATTGGAAAGCTACATTCAGCCTGAGTAACATGGGCTATATTTATTGCTAGAAAAGTTAAGGAATTCTTACTAAAACTTAAGTAACGTAACCCAAGGTGTAAAAAAAGTCTTTCGTCGCATGCGCTGCGTAAACTATTGATGATAGAACAAAAAAGTATGTTCTACAATATTAAAGAACACAATATTTATAAAAAAAACTTCGCGATATTAGTCAAATTAATTGGCATAACTGCCGGATCAGCTAGTATTCAATAAATCAATTAGAAGAGCATTCAGTAAATCATTTTCTTTCATATCAATAAATCAGTTAGAAAATCTCTTGTCTGAAGTTGATTGTTGAAAATTGACGTTCGATTAATTTCATTACAATCGAAATATCCAACTTTTTAGCCGCAGCTTCAATTCATAAGTTTTGGGTCGCTATATACCTACTGATTGTAGAAACAAATTTATATTTTTGCTATGGGTTATTGAGCTTTAAAAAAATGATTTATGAAATTATTTTTACATAAGACTTTCCATTAAAATGGATAAGTTTTTCTTAAGTACCTAAAAACAAATAAGTACTTTTTCAATTAGATGAAAAAACAGTTTATGTTATTTTTATTGTTTTATATTTTTTCATAATAATTATCTAAAACATAAAACATTACGTAAAAATTGCGCCACTTGATTCTTAATCAATAAAAACAAAAATATCCTAGTTGAAATACCCTTACGATTTGTAGAAGTAGGTTATTATGAAAATTGTAACTTTTGATTCCGAGCTCTCATGCAGAACATGATCAAAGAATCTCAAGTGCACTCGAACTTTGTCGATTGGCGACTCGCCGAAGTCGCCGTCTGTAAATTTACATTCTGGTTTTTGCCTTTTGGGACTCTTTCATCATCAATAACTTGCCATTTTGTGTAAATACAATTATTTTAAACAGTTTATTAAGTAGCCGTAATAGACGTATAATCAATCATACGAAGTTATAAAAAGTATGTTTCAAAGCAATCAGAAGTTTGTTTGTTAAGTCACGGTAGTATAAAAGCTTTTTCATATATTAACATCTTCAAGTATTAGGTTTTAATGAATCAAAAGTCCCACTAAGTATTTATTTCATTTAACTGAATTCTAATAGCCTACAATACAATGATTTTTTTTTATTTATTACGTTCGATATCCACGCGTTACCTACGTACCTACTTTTATGGGTTACCCTTTCATAAACATAAGTGCCTACATACAGTGGTGACTCCCTTTGATACATCTCTCTGTCATCACAACGAGTCAACGAGTGGCCCACATCTCTGATTTCAATCCGGCACATCCAGCTTTGGGCGGATATTCAGAAGTTAGAACGTTTTTGTATTCTTCACTCTGCTGCGAAATGAACACCCTTGTGTACATTTTGCAGCAGTAGTTCTTCATGAAAGTGTGGATCTTGGCGCGAGCTCTAGTTTGGGTTTTATTCAACGTTTACACCGAATAGATAGCTTACTCGCTTTACAGCATTTTATACAGAAATGTTAGCGTTTGAGAGTTATTTCTGTATCTATAATTATAATCCCTTTAGAGAGAAATACCTAGACCAAGATTTTTTGCTGACATTTTAAAGGAAATGCAAAATACGAATACGTTTGCAAACAGTAATTTGTAAAGGTGCGCTCCTCTGACTTTCACGGGAGTTTCATTCCTAGTCATGTTTACACTTACGCCATGTATGGTATGGACATTTACAAAGATATAATTTTATTTAAACGACCCTTAAAATGTATTTTCCAAGCAAATAATTATAAACACAATACAGTATACGCTTAATCTGCAGTTAATATACAACGCATCGACATTGTCGAATGATATTTTGTTTTCCCTATTTTATAATCGCTAACCAGACTAATAATTACAGCCGTGACCGCGGAACGGTTCTTCAGAATCGACAAGGCCCAAGAGAATCTTCACTACGCTACCGACATCGGACACGAGAACATTTACATCTTAGACGGGGCTCCACTAACGCCAGACACAGAGACCACAGCGCACCCGGCGACCACTGCCACCGAATCCCTCGATAGAACCGGCCCGTCTGTGTCGTTGGACACCACGACTGGACTGTCGGTGTCCCTAGACATCTCGCAAAGTGTCGACACACCCAGCGCTGGCGTTTCACTCGATGTCCCCGAATCTAATGCGAGGTAAATCGAACTTCACTATTTACACTACACGTGAGTAATAATAAACAATAAGTAGTTAGATAGTATATATCAGTATCGCTGAATCGATACTAAAAGATTGTTATCACAGTATAAACTCTTCTAGGATACTATCAGAAGCCCCCCGGAAGTTTCGCTGAATATCTACGAATTATTGTCGGTATTTTCATCATCGTCCCTAAATTCCAAGCCAGAAGGTAATTAAAACTTTGTATAGTTTTCCCGACTCGCCCGAATATGTGTCGAAGTTTTGACAAAACGCCGCTATTTATACCTCCCTCAACACTTCTCGTATTTCAGAGTTATCAAGCTTGTTGAATGAAAAGGAATATGTTAGTCACCCTATTCTACATTTGCCTTGAGTTCCGATTTTGAACAGTAGATAGGTACTGTTAAGTACAAATCATCGTAGCTTCTTAAAATAGCGAGTTTCTCCTTGTTTTTATCCCTTTATGAATTTTTATATTTTTATACAGTAATTTGATTATCCTCTTCATTAAATATGCTCAGTAACTTTAAGGTCAATAAACATTATTAATATCATTGTATAAAGATCCTTGTAGCTAAAACTTGGCATGCTATACCAATATCGAACTTTCAGCAGAACGTCTCTTAAGTTTCTGTAGACAACTACGTTATTAGTCTCTATGGACAATTGGACACGTTATAGATATGTACTATATTATTATCTACTTCGTTCGCTGGCATTTCATGGGCATCTCAAGCTCTTCGATAGGTTCATAGTAAAAACTTTTTTGATTTTCAAAAATTCAGTTGATATAATGTCAGGCGTTGTTAGATTAAACATAAATAACACAGTCGCATTCCGCTTATAAGGATATACTTACTTAGAATGGGTGTTTATGCGGGTTCTACCGTGCCTGAATCCCAGGACAGCCAATTTAAACTTTGATCCTAGCAGTCCCTACCAGTATGTCGAGTCTAGACATCTCGTCGCGTCAAACTGTCATACCATTAATCCAAGTCTATTTCGTAACAAATCATTCATGTAGTAAGCCCCTGCTGTGGCTTCGTATGTCATGTACCTACAATTTTGTTTATTGACAGGGATATCTCTCATTATTAACTTAAAGGTTTAAGGTTATTTGTGACGAAATTTTTAAATTGTACCATGTGTAAAGGCTGTTCTTTAACATTCCTAAAAAATAGTTTGATATAGCGTTTGCGAATGGTCAGTGTATCTATGCGATAAAAGTTTAAAAAACAAAATTTAAGGTTAAAATGAACTGAAACTATAATAATTAAGAATAAAAAACCTATCTTCTTTTTAATGTTTTAATCTGCTAAACCTTTGTGTGTAAATTGTCGTCAAATTCTGAATGCCTCTACGTGAATGATCGGATACTTACCTATTATGTTTAAGGTGAACAGAATTACCTACATACGGGCTGTGCTAGTTAACTAACTGCATCTTCCTAGTTCATTACACGAAATGGCGCATTTGATTGCGTCTCAGCTGAATATGAAGGTAGTGAATTATTTCCTTACATTCAAGTCTGCTCGAGCTTTCTAAGTTCTAAGGGCGCTAAGATATATATATATTATGTTACATAAACAGACACAATGTAAGTAAATACAAACTGTGTGCAGAGCTTATTAACGTGAGCTCCAACTACGTCAAGCAAACTTTCGAATTCAACAAAAACGGGTCTGTTTTATAAATTTAAACTTGTATAATTTAAATATGTTTACAATATTTAAACTTGATTCAAAAACTCGCAAATTCCAAGAAATTCGATATAGGTATCTAGCGATGCCGTATTAATGTCGTTTTTAAAAAGATTGTTCTTTACCGTTCTTTCTACTCATCTCCATCTTCTTTTTACTCAAAAGAACATTTTAAACAACGTCTTATTTAATACACAGTCTTAAGTGATAAGTATGTCACTTACCTAGTACGTTAGTTAACTAGTATGTTACTAACATGACGACAACTAAACTTCTTGACATTAACGAAGCCGAATATTTAAACTACTCTATAAGTTTCAACAACAATTTGCCGTCTGAGTGCTTCCTTCCAGTGCTTAGTATAGTGTGTAATATAAACTTGAATTAAAGAACATCATAGAAAAAATATCACTCTTAGGTTTAACGTCACAATATAATAATTACCACTCAATATTGTCGGCTCGCTTGTCTGTTTACAGGCCATTTTAGAAATTCTGTAAATATAGGTGTTCTTCAAAAACTCTCTCTCACTCTGCCGCAACATACTCTTAGCGGTAAGCGGCTAAGCCGACCGTACCGTAGAAGTTTTTCAACCGCTCGGGGGCATCCAACGAAGTTTGACGTTTTCCGCCTTAAGATAACGATGATCCCTACACGAGCCTTTAGAAACTTAAACTGATGGAAGTTATCCACTAGCGAGTGCGCCTCAAAGGATTAACTGTAATTCTGACATACCGCACCTGCTCTGATATTTGTTTATAAAATTGAAACTCGATTCCATCGCTTACGATTTGCGTGATCAGTGGTTTAAATTGAAAGCCTTTATACGGATGGATTAACGAGTGTATCGTTTGTTCGATAGCGAGTCCGGCTTAGGCAGTCCGGGGAGGATGGAGGACGTTCAGACCCCGGACTCGCCCCCCACCACGCCCGCTACCCCTGCGCACTCTACCCCACGGATATCCGAGCCCAGATATCAGAACAAACTCCAGGAACCCATGTCACCTCCATTATGCACTAGCCCACCAATGAGAGGAGCAGAAACGCAGCAGGACGCCGTAGTTAAGTTTAAAACGTAAGTAAGCCATATATCTCGATGTTAACCTCTTTAATCTTACAACTGACACGGGAGTAAAACATTTGCGATAAAGTGGGAACGGGAAGAAAGAGCAATAGACGATAAGACGTGAAATGTGATAACTCTGTATTTTTGATATTTTCATTATTTCTTAGGAACATGGTGCCAGAATTAAACCAAGCTTTAAGAAAAAATTTGCGAAAATTTGCTTAACATACCTTACACACGATTACATTGTATCATTACATAGAATTACAGTATATTCCTTTATTCTTTTCTCATTTTGTTTTGTAGCAAAGTACGAAGAACCAATAAAACTTTGGCGAAATAAACTTAAAATAAACGTAAGCGTGCGCTCGCTCACCTTTGTTTTCATTGGATTATGAAAGGATTATATAGGGAGGGGAAGGTTACCTATTATACCATAAATCAATCGAGGGGTCAGATTATGCTTTACCTTTTTATATAAAAACTAGCTGACCCCGCAAACGTTGTTTTGCGATATAAATTCGGGATGAAAAATTATTTAATTACTAAAATGACTATTAAAAAATAGGGGTTGTTGATAGAAGGGTGCAAATTTAAGGTTGTATGTATAACCTAATAATGTATGTGTAATATAATAATAAGGTTGTGTGTATAAAAATAATTGTCATAAAATAAAATAAAAATGTTAGGCGTGAACAATCCTTATCACTTAGGGCTATGAAAAATAGATTCGATAGTAACCGATTCTCAGACCTACTGAATATGCATATAAAATTTCATAAAAATCGGTCAAGCCGTTTCGGAGGAGTATGGTAACTAACATTGTGACCAGAATAATGTATAAGAAAATTTTATAAAATAATACAGGAAATGCGTGATATTATAATGACATAGATTTTTCTGCTTCATATTCATATTGATATTTTAATTAATAAGAATCGACGAAAATCTGCAAAAATAATTATGTTTTATTATATTATAATTTACTTATGTATGTATTTTTGCCATACCTATCAAATTCCCAACAAGTCTATTTTTTTATTTAAGCCTTATTATTTAAATACACGCAATATATGTTATATGCCCATGACAAAGGCTCTTAATGTATCACATGGCTAAATCCATGCGGCCATCCTAACCTATATTCCATTTATTTATCAGTCTCCCTCAAAGCCCCTCTGAGCCTAATCCTCAGGGACAGTCTAGAGTAAAACCCAACCGATTGAATACAAATAGTAACTCACTTTTTTCCATTTACTTAAATTTTGTCAAACTTAATCAATGAAGTTTGACGTAAAAGCCTAAAAATGAAAAATCATCTTCCTTCAGAGACAATTTTACGAGACACCCAAGACTGCAATCACATATAAAATAATTATGGTATATATAACTATCAGTTGCAAAAACTACATTAGGTATAGTCAAATTATATTAAAATATAGCCAAATAATATTCAACGTTTTGTTTGAAATGTTTATAATAATATGTATAATAACGTTAACTAAGTTCGCGCAGACATCTCAGAGTAGGAGCAGCAATAATGTGCGCTCATTGCGGCTCCATTAGGCGGCGTCTTCAATCCGTAATGGATCCTAATACTGCCACCTACGTCATTGGTTTGAGCTACTAATGCGAAGGACAAAGCTTGTGGTTTGTCTACCTCTCTATATATTAGGTATATACAACAACAAATAGGGATATTTTAGGATTTGTAAATATGTACATAGATGGAAATTTTCCATCCTAGAATGACTCGGTATCTACCCCGGGGTGTTGTTTGGTCGACTCAGCTTCAATCGAAGGTAGAAAACCCACCAAAAATAATAATGCTATAACTACACATTGCCACCTGATTGCCACCTGAGCTCTGAGATGGCCTCATTAAACATATTTCACTTTTACCAACACATCAAGAACGAGCTTATTTCACAACCAACGGGTGATGAGGACGGGTATATTGTTTATGAAGAGTATTGCCTACCATTTACTTTTCTTTGTGAGAAGACATACCCTTTTACGCTACGAGTACGTCAATGACGCGCATAAAGCCAACAATATAAAAGCTGGAATTTTTAATTTTAAAAATCTAAGTCTAAATTTTATATTGCTTCAACGATTTCTTTGTAGGTACCGTCCGCTCAAAAATCCAAATTTAGCTGCCTTTCATTAACGTAAGAAGCCATGCAAAAAAATAAGGGGATAGATACCTAAATTTCATAGGTAACCGCCAATACAAAAAAAATGAATAATGATATAATAATACATTATCCTACAAAAGTAATCTCTGATTCGTTAATTTATTTCTCTTAATAATACGGTAACCTATATATTTGATTGTCTGATTCCTTTATCAAGTTTTATAATAAATCGTATAAGTAGTTATTAATTTTATATCGTTCCTTTAGTACCTAAATAATTTTTAAAATGAAATATTGAGATCAGGAAATATCATATTATACATATGAGCAGTACTTATCTAACGACATACCACCTTTTATCTTGGGAAACTAAACGTAGACAAAAATACAGTTATACCGATAGAAAACTTTACTTTTCTTCACTTAAATAATTTCATACCAAAAATAGAAAAACTGAATTTTATTACTGAACAGGAATAATACTTAGGTACTTCGTAACAACTGTAAAGAACTTCATAAAGATGTAGACAATTTGCTTAAGAACTGAAAACTTGAATTTAAATCGTAAGAATAATACAATATAACATTGCATTTTCAAAGAACTGACTTTTAATTTCACCGAATACATACAAATTGTTAATTTAGTGTTGAAGGGCGACGGTGGAACAAGAAACTTGCCCCGAGGTAATACAAAGCTGTTTCTGGCTACGAAATGAGATGAAAATTAAAATCCACTTCATTACTCGTACCATCCAAATTGTTACATAAAATCACGATTCTAGAGCCATTTTCATATAGAGATATTTGAGAGGTGGTACAGCCATAGTACTCGTATCGTAGCTCGCCCGGGGAGGTTCCTTAACATTCTTTCCTTTCACCCTTTGTCTCGCCGTAAAATAGCATGTTCTTGCCTTCAAGCCTTGCAACCGATATTGCAAGAACGTTGTAGCCAAAGAATCTACCGGAGAGGCGACGATCTTAGTTATGAGGTTGTATATTGTATAGGTGCGTAATTGTATAGGTGAGGAGTAGCAACTAGCAACGCACCGTGAGAAGTAGCAACGGACCTATAGACAACCTCAGATGGAATTTTTAACCTATTTGAGGGTCAATATCGGTGTTAATTGATTGCAGTTACTACTAAACATCAGTTTGGTATGGTAACTAAAACTGTGACATGAGAATTTTATATATAAAGAAAGAAGATATGTATAAGATATTATGGAATTACAGTTATTTAAGCAGTTGGTATATCTAGAAAACTGGACCGAATTTTCGTTTTTCCTCGACTTATACACTAAACTCTTGTATTCTAAATTTGAAGCTTCTATGTCTGCTAGGAGTTCCTTAGAATTTTTATGATCGGTAAGTGAGTGAGTGAGTGACAAAATTAAGAAACTTTGACTTCTTATAAGTCTTAATCTACTGGCTCAAATTTTTAAAATATATGGTATTTATACAATGCCTGCTTGGTTGCTGAAAATTCAGCTTTCTAGTTTTATCTACAACGAATTTATAGGGCGTCGAAAATGGCCTGCACTGCTTCGAGAAAAGGATGGTATGGCCGTACCGCTTTTTGCTCGACTTGGCGGGGGCACTCCCGTGCCCCCAGAGCTCTGGATTTCTATTCGAGTCAAATTCTATGCAATCATGGCGTGCTGTCAAATTTTCGTGCCGTCGAAAACACTTTTATTAATTTTCTAAAAGTGAACTCTATTCGCATTTTTAACTCAAGTTTTAATATCTAAAACTACATTCGCGCGTCCATAAATGTACTGTAAGCATTATTTATAAAACGTAGGCAGCTAGGAGGACGTTAATAATTTATAACCTTCATCCCAATAAGTGCGATCCCTCTCAGATATGACGTCTTACCTTTTGGAGTTGCTTTTATAGCACTGTTTGTCGTCGAAAATACTTGTGTGAATAATTTCAAATAGTTTGCTCTGTCAGTGTTACGATAATGGAGTCTGGGATGTGATTTATCGCAGTTCTAAAGTTAAGATTAAGATTCTCTAGTATTAGTACGAGAGCTTACGACCAAAACCATGACGCATCGTTTTATGGCCAAAACTGTATAATACCGTTAGAATAGATGAATCTGAACCCAGCTAAGTGGGCAGTACCGGCTAGAAACGTCGCAGTTTTATGGAGGGGCATTTCTGCTACGTTAAAAAAAATAGGCAAACAGTTTTATCACAATATGTCTGATAATAAAAATGTACATAGGTTTCGTCATTTTATAAAGAAAAAATTTTTTTTCAGACATTTTGCGCGTCACGTGTGGCCTAAGCGCAATTTAAAAAATGTCAAAAAATTTACCCGACCTGTCTCATAGCAGCTTGGTTCATTTTTTTTAAATCGTTTGTATGGCTGCCAGACTTATGAAAAAATCGTTTTCAGTCATTTTAAATGTCACCATAAACTCCAAAAATCCATCAGCTGTTCTGACTCTAGCAACGGTTTCAACCACCATAGATAAATACTAATTGTCAATGACGCTCAGTCTAGTTGAAAAAATGGCTAACCTACCTGTGTGTTTTGCAAAGAAATAAAAACGAAAAAGTGAAAAAAATTACAAAAGAAAATTTAAAAAAGTGTAGAGACTTTCGGAGTAAAAAGTATTCTGCAAGGACATCTATTTACTCCGACATCGAGATACCACCGTGGTGTTGAAACGGATATAGGGTATCACTCAATGTGTGAAAATTCCAAAGGATTCTCTGTTTCTCCGGAGAATGTCCTTGATACTTCGAATAATGTTTTTGTTTTCAGAAGAAGATATATGCATATAAAATTTAATAAAAATAGGTCAAGCCGTTTTGGAGGAGTTACACAAATAAACGGCATTTATTGTACGGCATTTGTGAACTATAGGTCATTTATTACTCTACAGCATCTGTGTAATTCCTTTTGTATACATATACAGATACTTTATCAATGAACGCCGTACATATTTCCAAGGCTGGGCTCGAAAGCCAAGGGTCGCAACCCTTATAATATCTGATCATGGTACCAGGTGTACCGCTCAGAAATGACCGCATAGTGCTCAGAGTTATTTTCTGCTCATAATACTCAGCGAGTGTGAGAAAGGCAAATAGATATTTTGGAATACATTTGCAGTCGACGTCAGTGGAACGTCACGTAGAAATCAACTGACTGTTGTGACATGGTTGTGACAGGCACACTTTCACACACTTTCATAACGTGTACGTATACAAAACACACAATCAGAGACGCGGGGCAAAGATCCAGCAATCCATCTATATGTATTTATAACACATGGTTTTTGTTTACATTAATAGTAATCCATTCCATAGGCAAGATACAAAATAGATATTAAATAAGTATTGTACGCAGCAGTACGTAGAGTTTAGTGTTTATTTATAATTAAGTAGGTACGTACATTATATTTTAAGTTACAAAGAAGTAGGCGAACTAAGTGTGTTTTTTTTTCAAAAACAAGAATAACATATTCGTTTATTTTAAAATATTATTATTCCGCCTCAGTGGGTACAGACGGTGAAACGTGGGCACCCAGACGAAAACAATGATTTCGCCAGGAACGTTAGTTATAGTCGTTACAAAAGAGTGCTTCATACAGTTGGTACGGTTTAGCTGTTCATTTTAAAGCCAGCAAAGTAACAATACAATAGCAATGTATTCAGCCGCATAAATGTAGGTAACATTTTTTATAAGTAGCGCAGGATACGGGTCTCGAATAAGGAAAAACTTAGAAATTGTTAGGTATGTTATTATAAAGCCCTTGTTAATAAACAGAGCCTAAGCTTGGAGTACCGGCCTACTTGTTGGTACCACCACAAAATGTAGCATTATTGAGCGAATTAGGTCTAAATACGAGTCTAATACCAGTCTGTGGTCATTTTCTATGTTTGCTAATTTAACAAATAGCTGTAGGATGTCTAGCATTGTGTAGTAGGTACAGTTATTGGGCTATCTGAGCACGTGTGATTACTTTTGCGCACTGTATCACACTTTCCGTGAGATTGTAATCTGCACTCTATCTCTTCATTATTCTATTGCATGCAGCATTCATGAAAAACTCTTTGGACTTGATCAAGAAGCGTTCGGATATAGGTAAGATCAAATTTATTCTGCACCTCGGTATTTACTTCGTACAGATAATGTAATACTTAGCTGAATTAAATATATGTATATCTATATGCTACAGATAAACAATTTTATCTATTAGCACGTTTTCCTCATTAACTTGATTTGTTATGATAATTATAATTATCTGTAAAATATTGATGAAACTCTATATATTACACACAATCAAAATTTCTAGAAATTATCGTTAATTTCTCCCGTTTCTATATAAAATTAAGAGACAACTAAGATTAATTTTTATCAATCAGATATATTAAGATCAACAATTTTTATATTATTTTTATTTGACGCCCCAAGTGGCGCAGTGGTTAAGACACCGGTGCGCTGCGCGGAAGGTCCTGGGTTCGATTCCCAGCAGAGCAGAGATTTGAATGATGAATTTGAATTTCTATTTCTGGTCTGGGTGTGTTGTGTTCTTGTCTTGAAGGTGTTCATGGCACCCACTACACAGGGAATCCTAGCGTGGGGCTATGAGTGTGAAGCGTTACTATTTATATAGAATACAGTGAAAAATATTTAACATAATACTATAGAAATAGATAAGTATGGTAGCTTATTTTTAGATTTATATGCCCAAATTCATTTTAAATATATATATATATTTATTACTTATACAAAAATTAGGAGGAAACCACTAAAACCACAGTTTAATTATTATGTGACCTGAATAATATTTGTTTCAGAAATTTGTTGGAAAAAACGTCTGATTCCCTACTCAAAGCGGCGAAATTAGGCGACATAAAAACGGTAAAATAGATATTTTTAACTCTGTTCTGTTTGTCACCAACAATCGTAATTAGCTAATTTTCAGCTAATTTTCGTTATTACGAGCCTACTATATTTTTTTTATTATTCTGTCTTTTAAGGAACTAGCAAACCATTTTCTTCGTTTACTTAATTTCTGAATTTACGTAGTGTTCATTACCAGGACCTAGTATTTACATTTCTCAAATTGTTAATATACAAAATACAAACCCAAAGCCAACAAGCTTGCAAATGCCTAAAATTATTAATATTATGATAATTTTCTATATCGTTATAAGTACCATAATTTTCACTAACAAAGTATCTACTCTTCATAAGTAGGCTTTTCAAACTCCTAATATAGGGTTGTGACCTCAGTCAGAGTCAATTATTGAATTGTCATACATAATTAATATTCTTCAGATTCTGTACCGTAATCCGTCTTAGAACGTCATCAATATTAGACCAAGATCCCAGAACGACCTGACGTAACTCCTTTTCACATAGATGAAACCTTGGGTTCTCAATAGCGACTCATGTTCTGTGAATGTGGAGCCCGCACCTGTGTTTCATCTATGTGAAAATAAGTTACGTCAGATCGTTCTGGGATCTTGGTCTATATTTCAAGTCTAATTGTTATCTATTATTTCTTCTAGCCTAAATTGTTATCTATTATTTAATTTTATGCCCGTGAAAAAAAAAATTAAAGTCATTGAAAGTTGAGCTGAGCTTCAGACGACAGCAGAATTTTTATGGGAATTACATTATAAAATTAATAATTGTGACTACGGCGGAACCTACCAAAGTAAAAGTGGGCTCAACTTTTAAAATTTTCAAAAATGAAAAAGAGGCCAGTATGTTGATAGAGGTTATGTATAACTTGACCATAACAGCAGTTCCCATCAGAATAATCGACCAAAAATTGTAGTCCCGTTATTTCGGGTCGAGCTATTAGTGTACTTTTAACAAGGCACGTTAAGCCGTCGGGGACACGTTAAACCGTCGTTATAAATAAATAAATAGTAGTCATTAAACCTTGTCGGCGGCCCTATGAGCGATTTGAAAACATCCGACATGGGTTGGCCACTAGCCCGCTTCTCCACCAATCCGCATTGGAGCAGCGTGGTGGAGTAAGCTCCAGGCCTCCCCCTGTTGTGGGGCGAGACCCGTACCCAACAGTATGCCATAAAAGAGTTGCAGGCAACTTTAGGTATCCCAGTTTCTTCTTCAAAAATCTTTGTTCGTTTGTTAAACAGGTGAAAGACCTGCACGCGGCCGGCTACTCCCTGCTGTCGATCGACGAGAGCGGGCAGACCGCCCTGCACATCGCCGCGCGCTACGGCCACAAGGAAATCGTCAAGTACCTGATCGCCAGCGCGCCCACCTCCATTCTCAACATGAGGGATAACAATAAGTATGTACAAGCTTTTTAACGCCATACGTCACCGGGACGCCGAGGTGACGTAGCTGCCAACCGTGTTCAAGCATTGAACTGTAATTATGACCGCGAACACTTGGCAAGGGTTTGGTAACATCGCCAATTTATCAATTTCTATAGGTACATTGACAAGTTGGTTATGAAGCTGGCAACGTCGCCGTGGCAAAATGATGATCTAAAATTTTGAACAATAATTGATCTAAAATTTTATACTAACCTATATTCGTGCAAATAAACGTTTTCATTATTTCATCTCAGTTTCATGTAGCTACATTTTGTGGGGTGGGTGGGTAGTACTGACTGCAGGATTCCCTGCAGTGACCACATTGACTTCGCATCAAGTGGACTACATTCTTCGCATCATCAGCAATGGTATATCAACCAAATGAAGGCAATTTGGTTGATGATGTACCATTTGAAAGAAAAAACATCTTTGTTTTGATTGTCAGGGGTCAAACCGCGTTGCACAAGGCCGCAGCTAACAAAAAAAGGGCTGTATGCTGCATGCTAGTTGCTGGCGGGGCAACGATAACCACACAAGACAATGCTGGCAATACCCCACGACAACTAGCAATACGTGCCGAGGATAACGAGCTAGCATCGTACTTAGAAAGTAAGTTGAAAACATGACCGGTATAATATAATTATGTATACCACCTTTGGCTTTACCAATTCCTCACATTGAATCGAGATAAGGAGATGGCAACATTCGTAGGGAAATAGTCGAGTAACTTTTTAACTCTTTAACCTACACTTAAATCTGTTTTATCAGTACCTACTTGTATCATGATAAAGATTTTCAACATTTTTTTAAGTCCTTTCATTTTAAATCTTAAGAAGTTAAATACTACCAAGAATATTCAAAAGAAAATAATTCACATTAATTAATATTACTTACAACAAGAAGAATAGTGCTTCGTTATGCCGACAAAATCAGCAGTAACTACAAACAAGGTGTATTTTCCAGGTCAAGAGCATTTCCAATTAGCGTCGGAGGACTGTGGGACGACGGTATGAACGTACGCCGAAGGACCAACTGTAACAGGTTTATGGTTTTTGTTAGAATTCACGTCGTTTGATCCAGAACACCTGACGTCAATAGACGCAGGAACATGGAGCGCCTTAATTAGAAGACTGCGATGTATCATGCAGATTTTGCCGCGCAAATGTCGAACGTCACTCATGAGTAGGCCGCTCGATATTAATGTCAAATATCACGAAATGACGTCATAATTATGTATGTACGACTGTACGTATTCCTTGCAAATAAAACGGGAATTGGATGTTTCGTACATCCTCAAAAAAATGATTACGGTTTTCATATTTAATATGGTTTTGAAGTTGCGAATGTTTTCGAATATCTAATATTTTTTAATATAAACATCGCACTGCCTTTTTGGTAACGACACACGACTGTAGTTTCTCTAGTATTAGCGATACCGCCAGAGCGTGGGTGTATAATACAAAATATGGCGTAAACATGCGACGTTGCGTATGGGATAAACAGTATCTTAGAGAATCATTGTCAAATAACGCTGCTGGATGACGGAATCGCTTTTGTTAGAAACCAAAGCACTATCCGTTTCATGTGAAGAAGCTTTAGCAGATTTTAACGTTAACATGTTATTTGATAATTTTTAACTCCAAAGTGATATTCAAATTATCTTAAGATAGTTAGAAAATTTATAATGTTCCATAATACTTTAGTAAAATAATTAATAATTCTATTACTTAAAGTTATTTGAATTACCTACACGTTAGCTTAAAAAGTTTAATTTGCATTTTTAAATACATTATATTTAATCTTCTACACATATCTATGAGGTACATATTAATATCGGAGAAAATATTTATATTGGGGTTTAATACGAAACTTAGCGGCTGATGGTTTTGCTCGTAGTACAAAAACTCTAGATAAAAATCATTACGTTAAAGTATCCCTATATTTTTGTAATTTACCGTACTAATACCAATTTCATTATACATTCACCTATTATATTACTATTATTCCAACACATCCTCTACTTAATGATACTTCCGATTACTTCCTAGGTATGCATATTGTATGATAACAGGCTTTGTTTCTTGACGAGGGATTATATAATGTTCACGGCAGGGACTTGTCATGTTCACGTTGATAAAATACCAAGATGTCTATTTGATTATTATTTATTAAAATACCGAGATGATAATTGGTTACTTGGAAACTATTATGATTTGGTCACAGAAATATTTAAATGATGTTTAAACACCATCAGGCTTAAAATTTGTTTATGACTTGCAGGTAATTAACGAATTAACCTCGAAAAGAAATATAATAATAAAAATATCGTTAATTACGTAAATGCAAGCTAAGTTCAAATAAGTTTAAAACCCTACGTATCTTTTTCAATAAATTTTCGATGTAGTGTAGATTTTCTGATTGATTTTCAAATATTTCGAAAACAAGACAAATACCTATTGTTTTATCGTTATGTAAACTCATGTTTATGTTGTTTTGGATATTTTCGTAGACATACATCGTAGAGGTTGTAATTAGTTTTCGTATTTGTACCTTGAATTATAATAATCTCGTAAATTATTAAGTAAGATGAAAAATATTTTGTCATGATTGTAATTTATTGTTTTTGTGTAATACCACTTTAGGTCTATTGTGTTCTTACTTAGATACAATTAATATAATTAAATAACTTATATGTTAAAAGCTCTTAAAAATCATTTTAGTATACACTTACCAACAATCGCTGATATTTAGTCATAAAATTAATTGTTATATAATAATTGTACTCGTATGTATAATTGCTATTTAACCCTTTTTTAATGTCATAATTTAACCTAATGTATTTATTTATGCATGCAACGCTTAGCATAATAATTGTGTTTTATGATCTCATTTTGTGGTTATTATGAAAATTTAAGGAAAATAATTATGTTTAATTTGTTGTATGTATAAGTATTAATGTTTCTCGGTTAGTTGAGACGGTTTTTTGATTGCCCGTAGTGTGCTAGGCAGCATTCCTAATAAGTATTTAATATTTGTTATAATATGTTCGATCGTCTTTCCGCTCCGTAGTCTACGATACAAGATGCTGTAGAAGTTCACCGTTATTGTTAGAGTGGCATAACTTTCGCTTGTAGAGCTATTAGAGTAAGAGCCCGTGGCTCCCCAGGCCTTCGTTATATTTGGGCAACTATAAAAATATGATATTTCCTCTTTAGCTGGACAGTTTCGATGATTCCTCTATCTTTGAATTTTATCTACTTGAACGAATTTGAGGCACAATTTTACTCACCTTTACATCTATTAACTGCCGAAGCCACCGCGACCCAAGTTCCATAGTCAGGGTCCGTTCAGGCGTTCATACCTATATTGTGGGTATACATCTAGTATACATAGAAAAAATTTCAGCCTTTATAATATAACGAAAGCCTGGGAGCCACGGGCTTTAGGGCTATATATTAATTTGTATTATATACTGAGTGTAACACGAATACCTCTTCTTAGTGAACTAGTAAATTAGTGTGTAACGAATTTACTCGTACTACTCGCTGACAAGCGAACAATGAAAGACAAAGCTGTGAGAATTTGGATCTTAATGTAAAAAGTAAGTTCATTTTGTTGTAAGTATTTGTCGTCGTACATGCTATACCTATGCGTGATTTTTTTGTGGTTGTAGATAGACTTTGATGTTGACGTCCAATGTTATCGTCTGTCCCCATGTACTTCAAAACGCTTAACCGTGTGAGCTGCTTAAAAAGACCAATTTTATACACAAAGCTTCATGATTAAATCTTCCAACTGAATCACGCTTTCTAAATACAATATTTTATCTATTATACAGATAGCGCGCGAGTTGAATGCAGAGGTCAGAATGTGATAGTGCTGTGACCTTATTAGAATTAATGATGACAATATGTCGATAAATTTCAAAATCGTTTTAAGTTTAACATTTTAAGTTTAGAAAAAAAACAAGAAAATAATTATTTAAAGTGAATGTCAAATTGTTGTTCTGCCTTTCTTCAATACACAAGTCTAGAACATTTTTCGCCATTTCCCGTGCTCGGCGATGAATAAAAACTCGTTTTTTTGTAACAGAACTTGATGAACACGGATCAGTCATTATTAAAAACGAAAATAACACGCGACTGCAACTTGAATATTAACGCGATAACACAGTAAACGTATGATAGCTGTCAACAAGAACAGCACAGCACTACACTGCAGATGCAGGAGATGCTCCCACCCTTCGTCGCAGGCCCCGACTGCATTCAACTCGCGCGCTATCTGTACGTGCTCGTATTAATAAGTAAAAAATAGATTTTTTTTTTCTTTATAATAGTTGAATCTTATAACTGAAACCTAAAATGCCCTTAAAACCATTAAACGTAGTGAAAGTTTTATTTATTACACCCAAAGTACCGAATCAATAAGCCTACATGCGCGTTAATGAATCCACCACCTTTCCGCGCCTTATAGACGGCAGTGACAGGTAGTTATATAACTTTATGAATAATGTCTCTTAAAATTGCCTTCGTACGCTGTGATATATTACATTCTGTACGAAGCGTTTGGACTACTACATACGGCTCTACATTTTCGATCCAAACACGTTGTTTGTTTAACAATGTACGTTAGGTTGATATTCTATATCGATGACGGTAGCTCGTTTCTTCTTTTGCATGTCAGTAAAGGTATACGGAAAGGTTTATGGACTAATTTATATAAATATATTTAAGAAAACCTTTATCTTAATTGACCTTTAAACACAAAAACTTCGGTTTTATCTTGAGATGAATATTGCTATAATTAATCAATAAATATTAGTAGTCCATGTATCTAAATTTATTTACATATCCCTGCTATATACACCAATATAGAATTTTAAAATGTGTATAATAATAAATTAATAGTAATAGATAATTTTAAACCTTTATTTTATTAAAACTTGCCTTAACTGAGAAAGCAATTCATTGTTATAATACAGATTAATAATACAATTTATCTATAATTTAGTGTTAATATAGAACCTCTTGTAAATCTCAATCTGGGCGCTCTTCATTGAAATATATCGAGTATTCAGTGTTTCGAGCAGAGCTAGCCATATCACTGAACAAGTTTATTGTAATCTGGAAAGGTTCTTAGATAATAAACATATTACATTTATAAATGTTGACTACGAGATATTATAACTAATACCTAAAATTATGTAAAATTTCGACACGTGGTATTGTAAGCCAACCTAATCTTACTATTTTAGGTAAAATTTTCCTATTAGATATTACAAATCTTTGTATATACTATGTCGGAGGCCTTTATTCGTATATTATGAACTAATGACTTAATGTCTTTTCTAAATTACATTAGTATAGTAAACTATTTCTTGACCAAGTTCTATCTTATAAAAATTAAACTAAGTGCTTAAGTAAGTTCCCATTGTATTCGGTAGATAGTATTCGCAAAACAACATCATCACAAACAACTTGTAGCTATATCTTAAATATTTGTTGATAATTTTATCATCTGTCCTCCTACGTCGAGTAGCCTGCCACGAGATAATAGTATTTGATCCATAGAAATAATATAGTAGAGCAGGGAAGCCAGGCTTTCAACTGTCCTTCGGTTAAAAAGAGAGAGAAGATTGCCGTACCTTCTTTTCTCGCGCATTTGCAATTAGCGAGAAACAATACCTAAAATATTGAAAGTGTTTAATGCGCATGAGTGAAGCGCGCGAATGCTTTAAGGCTTTGTCCAGAAGGGGCGAATTCGTCGCGAAACGTTTCGCGCGAATTCATTCGCGCGTTACTGAGATGCTAGGCAAATACATCGCATCCACAAGCATCGCGCGATTTCAAAATACGTGCGTAAATCGAGTGCACTACGCCAGACCCTCCGCCGCGCGTGACACGCGCGTATTTCGCCTTGTTGCGTCCAGATAACGCGCGAATTTCAGAACAAATGCCCGTATCGAAGGGATTGAAGCGCCAATTTTTTTAAATGGAATCGCGCTTTGGTTCGTTCCTTCTGGACGCAACGGCCGCGCCTGATACGCACGAGAGAATTGCAGCGAATTCGCCCCATCTGGACAAGGTGTAAGTTCTTTAATGCGCACGCGTTAGTAGAGAGACAGATAGCGTACCATAATCTTATATCTCTTTCTAAGTGTCGGACATTTCCACTTACAGGCAGCAGTATGTCTCCCCTGCTCTACTGTAATACTCGTATCTCTATGATTTGCTCCAATAAAAGGATTATTCATCTGTAACTTAATGAGGTTGATCACAAATCGTCACACTGAGCTTAATTTCCGATTCCTTTGGAAATCATATTGCTGTGACGAAAACAAAGCAAACTCAGCTCATAAACATTGGACAAGTACACTTAAATGGATTTAAGTATACATGTTCAAAACTAACAGGGTACTCGTATTTTCACTGTTATCCTCTATTTATATTTGTAGGTATACAATTTTTCGAATTTTATTCTCTATACAAACCGTTGTCATGTGAAACATATTCAAATCTCAAAGTTACCTTTACATTTGGCTATCAATTATATAGCTTTCAGTCTAATTGCTATAAGTTTTCCGCCGAACATTGTTGTGTTACATCCTACCTTATTCGAAATCTAACTCAGTTAACATTTTCCTTCTTAAAAACGACACGACACACGACAATACCAACCACGAAACTATGTCAACACATATAGCATTCCATAACTTAATTCTTTAATATAGTATTTACCTACCTGTGCGATTTTCATGTTCATTAAGTACCTAGTTGGTACGTATTTATATAGTGTGTTTTCCTCTTTCTGAATACCTATTTCTTTAATGTTATTTTTTTATTTAATTTTACTCCTTACAAATCTTGACTATATCACGTGTCAACACTATTAATAAAAAGAGCAAAAATACGCCTACTTATTCACATCTTTATTGGAAGCTATGTAATTTAAGTGTTTAGTTTAGATATGTAATACAACAAATAACTTACAGCCTGCCCAGGAAAATTGCTTTACCTAACTAACAAATAATGTTGCTGATGCAACTAATGTTCAAATGTCTGAACCAATGAGATTGCAAAATCGTGACATTGACGTCAGGGTAAAAAATATCGCAAATCCTATTGGTCCTGTCATGAAAATAATAGGTTTTTTTTATTTTCCTGTTACGTTATAATACCACTTACACATCGATTAAGTCGGATTATGAATCCTTGTTTGTTACTATGTTTAACTAAATAAGACTACTATTGTTGATAATTAAGAATCACTAGTCAGTGTTGATTATTTAATTTAAGCAGAGTATTGTTTTAATGTTATATATATTTTAAATATTTCTGCAGTCACATTTGGTTAAGTATCAGGCATTATGAATTTCACTTAGGTACCTATACTGGACAGCAAATAAACCGAGCCACCCGCCACCTTGTAATATTAATCCGATTTTCTCAGGAAGTACAAAATATTACTAAGTAATGATTACTTCAAGCAAGCTTTGGGCAACGCGAGGTCGCTCGAAGCTCGAATCAGCAGATTTTCGTTGCAACGAGTTTACAGGCGTTAATTAGCATAAAACGCACTTTCTGTAGATGGATACTTCCGGGAAAAATCTGATAATAAGTATTACAAGATGTGAGGTGGCTCGGTTTATTTGCTGCCCAGTGTATACAACAATAAAATAATAAACTCAAGCTGTTATTTATAAGTCTATCCATATGTATAAAACCAGACTAATGTCTAGTTGTAATTCTGAAACAGACTACATTTGCCTTTAAGTACTCGTAGTAGGAAGCGTGCTTCAAGCTGGATTCCTCACCGTTGAAATCTCAATGAAAACGAATTTTGACAATGCTAAAAAGTAGTCCTGAAATAGTCGTATGAAGTGAAAATAAATTTGAGCTGATTTAATTTGAAAAAAAAAGTTTTTTATTTTCCCCTACATTTCTTTGGAGGTACAGTCGCGCGCATTTCAAGTTCGTCTACCTGTTCGAATAATAGGGGACCGGACTGTAATTGCTCTGATATAAACATAATTATATGTACTTATTTCAGATTTAAAGAAGTTATGTACGTAGGTATTTGCAAGCTTTCGATTGTAATAAATAAGAATACAATTGCATATGTTTTTTTTTTTTTGTTTAATTATAACAGCTGCCATGGAAAACGCCTAATTGGAAGAAATATTATATTTTAAGCGGAATATTTCACAATGATATCAAATGAAGTAAAACATTTTGTCCACGACTGTACCTCCATAGAAGTATGGAAAAAAAGCTTTTTATTTTCAAATTAAATCAGCTCAAATTTATTTTCGCTTCATACGACTATTTCACGACTATTTTTTGGCACAAACTTGAAACCGAAAATCGTAGGCGTTTCGGAGAAATTTGAAGTTTTTAAATGTTCTAGCCATAATCCTCACCAGGATACTGTTATGTCTCTGGAACCTCTTATGGACTATTTCTGAGATTTTCTGTCGTTGCGACTATTTCATGACTATTTTTTGGAACCTAAACCAATTCTACTTTACCGTTTGCTTTTACGACTTGTACGACTATTTCAGGACTATTTTTTAGCATTGTCAAAATTCGTTTTCATTGAGATTTCAACGGTGAGGATTCCAGCTTGAAGCACGCAGTAGGTAAGTTACAATGTTATATAATTACCTACGAGTAATTGTAACTTCAGGTTTTTATGCAGAGCCAAATTTCATTTCTTTATTGTTTGTGATATTTAAACAATGATAATTGTTATTTATTTTCAATGTCATGAAAGTTAAAAATTAAATACATTATAAGGTATAATATATAACCTACCTTTGTGTCAGTGTCTGCATGTAGATTTAGATTAATTATTGCAATTTACTGTCTCAATAAACACTCATTGTAGTTTTAAAATATTTTGATTACATAATAAGAGAAATTTTATCGCCTTTTATTGTATTTTAAAATTGTCTTATATAAAAGTAATTTTAATATGTAATGTTTTAAAAGCACTCATGTCATTGTAACATACTTATTTTTGCACTTAAATTTCACTATTTTAATTAAATTATTTGATGAAATACACTGAAAACATGATGATGAAAGCATAAAACCTGTTTTATTTCTTCACGCCGCACCCCTATTATTAAAACATGATAATGATAAGAAACAGCTATAACATTTAGAGACAAATGTTTTGAGACTGCAATTTCCGTGGTGTTGGATGGCATTTGAACCCGAACCTTTTGAGTAAAAGTCCAGATTCTTAGCTATAGCAAAGTGGATAAGAAACACTTGTAGATAATAATATACCCTTAGATAGTTAAATATTTAAACTTTTTAGATTTAGATCATAATATTGGATGACCGAGCTTTGCTCGGTATTACCTTTTTTGTCAGCTGCTAGGGGATCTAGTTACCTATTACAGATTCCGTTAGATGGCGCGTATAATGATTGTTCGAAAACACGAATAAAAACAGGTTTTCAAAGATTTTCTAAAAATGAAACCTAGCTAGATAGATTTATTGCCCCCGAAACTCCTTAAATACCACATTTCATGAAAATCGTTTGAGCCGTTTCCGAGATCCTGATTATACTTATATATATACAAGAATTGCTCGTTTAAAAGTATAAGATTTATTTTTCCAGTCATTTGAGAACAGTACCAGAGATGATACATTGTACATAAAAGTTGTCATCAAGCCTTAATTGTACTTATAAAACAAGATAATCGGTGTTGTTCAAATTCACAATTTTAAGCACCGTTATTATGTTTAGGTATTATCATAAGTATCAACCTCTATTTAATGTTGACATTAGCAAAGGTGCCTGTAAAACATAAAAAACCTTTAGCAAATGGACGGTTATAACAATATTGTGCCATCGCCAGCTATTTTCGAGGTTTAATATAGGGATATGCATTATTATTTATACATTTGGCAAAAATAATGCATCATATAAAGCTGTGGCTCCATTTCAATAGGTATTATACCACTTCTAGTATAGTCTATTTATTAGCTATTCTCATGATTTACGTTTGCTCCTAATGTAACATGAACAATATACAAAACTTTTCCTTTTTTTTGTGAAGTAATTTTTTTTTTTTGTGAAGTTAAAAAATATATTTATCAGATTATGTATTGTGTATAATCTATTATAAAACCACATGACATTTGCCTGTAGTAAATTTTGCTTACGGAACAGGTCATAAATCAACTTTATTTCTCTTTTATTCTCCCATACGCCTGTTTTTACCTTAGTGATATAGGAAGAAACATAAGTATTTTACATGTTTTTAAAATACTTATTGTACATGTTTATCATTGCTTCTGTCTGTGTTTGTGTGTATATAAATAAATTTAAAAAAAAGATTTGTAAGGTACCTGTTGCTGACGGGTTGCACTCGTTATTAAAACTTTTAAATTGATTGGTAAAATGTATATCATTTTAATTTAAAAACGGAACTGTACTACTGTTTGAAGGTAGACAATAATATAAGCATATGGTTTATAAAAGTGGGAATGTCGTTTGGAAGTGTAGTCAAGCCAAGAAAATAAAATGCCGTGGCTCTATAACTCTGAAGGTAAAATAAATAATTAGAGGCGGATAGAATGCCTTAGATGTATCTGATTTTTTTTCCTTTTTGCGTTTCAGGGTAAACAAATAGTTAAAAATAATTCCCATTCCTGTAAGATAGATTGCAGTAAGAACAAAATCGACGAATCAATTGACAAAATGAAAGAACAATCGCGCTTAACAGACACACCAGTGACACAAATCTTTAAAAAAGGTTTGACGAAATTACAAAATGAGGGTGTTAATTTTGTATCACCTTTACCTTCCTTTAAAAGTGTACAAACATCTTTGTATACTTGTCCTAATCGTACTAACTTTAAAAGTATTGAAGAAATGATTAATCCTTCCGAAATTTTCAGATTTTTATACTTGCTGAATACTATGACAAAGATTGTGGTATTATTATGTTTTGTTCACAAGAAAACAGAATCACTATTAAGAATGTTGATGTTGATGAGTTCTTTATTGACGGGACGTTTCAAAGCTGCCCAGCTAGCTCCATTTATCCAACTTCTATCTATTCATGGTGATAATATCTGAGTCACCGTCAACAACACACGTAATTCCGCTAATTTACGCATTGATGACTCACAAAAATGAAGACTCATACACCGCTTTATTTAAAATTATTAAAGCACAAATAGATCGGTCGTCAAAAAAAGTCCACTTGGATTTTGAAGTAGCTCCTGCAAATGCATTATTAATGTCCATTTTTGCGGACATTATTTCAAAAAGGTGCTGTTATCACTTCACTAAAAGCATCTGGAAGTAGGCTAAAAAAATGAATATTAAATCAAAAGAGGAACGGCGCGTCGTGGGTCTCTATACTGCTTTACCTTTACTAACTTTAAATCTGACCTCATAATGGTCTAGACTCTACACTTTTTCACAATATATATGGAAAGGACTTGGCTGAAAACAGAAGGATTTATTTATGACACAGTGGAACGTATATGGTGAAAGACACCGCACCAATAACGTTGTTGAATGTTGGCATTCGCTATTAAATAAAGATATGAAAAAACTTCACCCCAAATCTTTATTGCCTTTTTAACATTCTGGTTGATAGAGAACAAGAATTCTCTAAAGTATCAGAAAGGAGACGAGACTTTGTAAAACGGGATGAGAACATTATGAATTACCAACTACAGCTGCTGATCCACGGTGATAATTATTTCGGTGGGTCATTTTTTAGAAAAATTAAGATAAGAAAATATGCCTAATTGATATAAAGTTGATATTTTTATTATCATTGGTTTTTTTTGGTTTGGTTCGACTCCATAGTTCGATCAATCGAAATATGTGAACTTTTTTCCCGTTTACTTGGTTCGATCAATCGAACCACGTGAACAGGTTTTTCATGAACGTGAAGATGGCGGGACCACACAAGGTTTTTTAAATTTCATGTGAATAAGATTTAAAACAATTTTTACACTAATTTATACTTCCAAAATTAAAATTCTACACCTGTACAGTTCATAATTTCAAAATATTCCATATCGACGGTTCCCGGGCTATTTGTATTAAGCGACATTTTGGGCGAAATTGACTTACCTATATACATATTCGGAATCAGCGAATTTTTCCGCGTCGTTTGAGCGGGGTTTGGTGACGATCTGAGCACTTTTTTGTCGCTTAATACAATGGCATTTTTGGAGCCCATTTTGCACTACGATGTATGAACCGACACAAAATTTTGACAAATTTAGGAACTGTGTACTTAAGCTATACTATGAAATACCAGAGAGTTATTTAAACCAATTAGCCTCACCTGATAAATAATTTGAAATGTCGCTTCATACAATTAGCTTTACCTTATAAATACATAAGAATGTCACTTCATACAATTAGCTTTACCTTATAAATACATTAGAATATCACTTCATACAATTAGCTTTACCTTATAAATACATTAGAATGTCACTTCATACAATTAGCTTTACCTCATAAATACGTAAGAATGTCGCTTAATACAATTAGCTAGATATTTGAATTTGCTAGATGTGGCGAATAAACCCATGTTCCTTAATATTTTATTAAACTAGCACTGTCGCTACAGCTACTACAAAAACAAAATTTTAGTACTTCAAACAAATTTAATAATAGCAGTATACACTTAATACAATCAAACTTGCCTATGGATTGACTATTGAGGCGTTGGTTAAAACATTGGTTTTAGCAAGGGCGCGCTGGCGGCGCGTCCGTCTAAAACGGGCGTCTAATAACAGGGCGACTAGTTTTAGAAATTTAAGAGGTCTGAAATTCTACAAAAGGCGGACATTCTAGCGGAACGGTTACGTGGGGCGCTCGGGGACATGGATGTCAAAATTGCCCATCCCACTAAAACAGGAGAAATAAGAGAATATTGAATTTGGTGGAATCCGTAAGCTGCCAGGAAATTATGGCAGCGATTGCGGACCTGCGGTTGCCCTTGGAGGACATAAAAGTTGGCGATATTCGTTTCAACCCTACCGCACTGGGAATGGTATGGGCTCGTTGTCCACTCACTCCAGTTAAAAAACTGGCTAGTGAAAAGTACATCCGTGTTGATTGGATCAGGGCAAGAGTTCAAGTACTGGCACCACGCAAGCTGCAGTGCTTCCGATGTTTGGAGTTTGGACACGTGCGACAACACGAATGCACGAGCTCTGTGGACAGAAGTCCTCGCTGCTAAATGTGCGGTGAAAAAGATGACGATCACAAAGCGAGGGATTGCTCAGCTAAGTCACCTAAATGTACCGTATGTGCTGACATTGGCCTACCTGCAGACCACCAAATGGGGGGTAAAAAATGTACTCCGCCTCAGAGCAAGAGCTTGGCTGGAAATTCTCAGGATTCTTCTAACCCATCTCAGGATTCAGCACAAATTGACATAGAAAGTCAACTAACGACTGAGGAAGCAATGGAGATTCAGAATTCACAGGATTTCGGGTCCTCCAGGGCAATCTGAATCACTGCCGCGGGGCTCAAGCTTTATTGTTAAAAGTCCTGTGCGGAGTGGTCGATTGCCATAGCAGTGGTGGCAGAGCCGTACGATGTGCCGAAACATCCTCTTTGGTTCGGGGACATCGATGGCTCTGTTGCCATTTACTGGGGTGGAAAGAGATACCCTTCGTACTCCCTCATTGATAGAGGGCAGAGTTATGTTTCGGTGTAGTGGGGACATCTCGCATTTGTAGGCTGCTACATACTCGTATCTCCTAACTGTGGAATTGGTGCCTATGAAGCATACCTAGATAGACTCGCAGTTTTTACCCGTAGATGCCTACCACGCCCTATTATAGTGCTGGGTGATTTTAATGCTCGCTCAAAAGCATGGGGTAACACAAGGGGAAACAGAAGAGGAGAGGTTATTCAAATGTGGGCGACAGGGTTGGACCTTCGGCTTCTCAACACTGGATTCATAAGTACCTGCGTACGGTGGCAGGGGGAGTCAACTGTGGATTTGACATGGGCTTCACATGATATCGGGATGGAGAGTCGCAGTAGAGTTAGTAACTCTATCCGACCATCGCTACATCATGTTCGCTGTGACATTGCGACCCCCTAATAACAGACACGTTGGTCAAGCACGACGATGGTCTGTTAAACAGCTTAATAGGGATCTATTACTCGCTGCTACCAACGCTGAGTGAAAGTATTGGGATCTTGGGTATTGACATTGCGAGAGACGTGCAGTTTCGGAGTCATCTGGAAAGCAAGGCCAAACTGGCCTCTAAGAAGCTTGGTGTCCTCAACAGAGCGAGGCGGTACTTCACTGCGGGGCAACTCCTTACGGTTTATAAAGCGCAGGAAAGACCCCACATGGAGTACTGCTCGCACCTGTGGGCGGGGGCGCCAAAATACCAGCTAAGTCCATTTGAATCCGTCCAGAAACGCGCTATCCGAATCGTCAATGACCCAAGAGCGACCGATAGGTTAGAACCACTGAGCCTTCGCCGCGATGTCGGCTCTCTCTGTGTTTACTTTGCTCCGTGAGTGCTCCGCGGAGCTATACGGGACGATGCCGACATCGCCCTTTATTCGCTACACCAGGGCATAAAAAAAGCTCTCCTTCATAGCCGGCAACGCACTGGCGACCCCCCTGGTGTTGCACGTGTCAGTAGGCGACGGTGACCACTTACCATCAGGTGGCCCGTCTGTATGTTTGCTTGCTCCATTTATAAAAAAAAACAAAAAAAAAAACGCTGGATTTTGGGCAGAAACCCAGACCTTTTCTGATCCCGAGAATGAATCAGTCTGGGTACGGGAAGTAATGACATCTATATGTGACGTAGCGATGCCCCGATGTAGGGCCTCTAATAGAAAAGAAGTATACTGGTGGTCTGAAAACATTGCAGGATTGAGAGTTAGATATCCTTTGAAGCGGCAACAGTCCTGGCACGCTTTCCACCCCTCGACATCTTGGCGGATATGGATGACAAGATTTACCTGCAAAGTCGGGCAATTCTCCAACGAGAAAATAACGATGAGCCAAGTCTTCTGCGAAAGCAGGCACATAGACAGGCTTGGATTGAATGGCGCCAACGTCTGGAGGAGAAGCATGCAGGTCAAAGAGCTGGTGGAGCAATTCTGCCCAAATTTGACGCCTGGATGGTAAAACGGGAAGGTAGTGTTACGTTCCGACTGACACAGATACTCACCGCGCATGGCTGCTTCGGTGAGTATTTGTGTCGGATTGGACGGGAAGAAAAACCCCATTGCTACCACTGTGATGGAGATCAGGACGACGCTCAGCACACCCTTGAAGCGTGTCCTGCATGGGAATATGAGCGTTCCGCCTTGGTAAGCCACATTGAGGTAAACTTCGCTCCGTCTGCAATTGTAGCAAAGATGCTGGCGGAGAAGACAGACTGGAAGGCAGTGGTCTCCTTCTGTGAAGCCGTCATGGTAAAGAAAGAGGCCGTTGAGCGCACCCGGGAGATTGTTGACAAAATAATAATTCCTAGGTACCTTTAAATTCAACAATGTTTTAACCGCCCGTTTCAGTAAACTTCATTACTCAGGCACGATTAGAAACAAATTAGTAAAAACTAATCTTCAATTTAATGCATTTAGCATGGAGCTATTATTTTCAGTTCTGGGCGGTTAGGTCATTTAACCTGGAGCAAGAATTAATAAACCTAGGCGGATAAGTCACTTAGCCAGGAACAAAAAATACTAATTGTAGGCGGTTAAATCATTTAGCCTGGAACAAAAAAATAAAATAAAAGGATTATTTTGTATTAAACGACATCTAACTTCGTTAATAATAGGAATATCAGAAAAAAAACCTAATCAGATTACGCAGACTATGTAACCTAATCAATAAATATCCATCTTTTTCTAAAATTTTACAAATTGCGGAAGTTATGAATTTTTTTTCAAAAATCAAAACTTTAAACTGCTCTGGTGTAAAGTTTACAAAATGTCGCTTAATACAAATAGCCCGGGAACCGTCGATATAGAAAGTGGTCCCGCTATTTTGGTATCAAAATGGCGAATCAAAAGTTACTATACGCGACGGCTGACTCAATTTTATTACTTATATTAATTTTATACTTCAGTTCGCTTTTATTGCCTAGTAGTCTACTCGACAAGTTCAAAATGGTGTTAATTCTTGATAAAGGTCCTAAAAATATGTGCGATAGGTACCTCATTCGATTTGGAATGACGTCTAGAAAAATGTATTCGAAGGATTTTACTGCATGATAAAAATTGCAATAGTTATTAACAATTGAAGTTGAAAAAAGTAGGTATTTCGTTTTTCGGAAATTACTCATAACTATTATTTAAGAAATTTAAAAAAAAGATATATAAAGAGGAGAAAATTTTCAAAAAAAGAAGTCCTAACTCCCGGAACTCAACCTCCATTATTTATAATTTTTATTTAGTGCTGAAAGTAGGGCTCCGCGCGGCCGATACAGCATGGCCGCGCTGACGCTCAACAAAGTTTCTCACTTCAAATAATTTTTTTAAAGGATTAAATATCAATATTAAAATTTAAAAAAATTATGGTGTCATAAGAATACCTCAAAGAATAATGTACCGTTGGAAAAAAAATATTTTGAATAACTTAAAATACGTTGTAGACACCTATAATGCATTTATAAAAAACCGTTTAAAGAATACATGATTTGGAAAGAATATTAGATATTATATTTATATTCTGTTTCCGTTTATTGTTTTTAAATAATTCATAATGCACTAAGCAAATTTTATAAATTATTATGTTCTATATTTTGTACAAAAATTGTTAGGCATTATTAGGCAAGAATAACATTCCTATAATTCTTGGGGTAGTGGAGAAACAATTAGTTTGCCTAAAGTTTAATTCATACACATCTTCGATATATTTTCGAGTAAAACATTTTAGATAAAGGGGCGGATTCCGGTGAAGGCTCTGTTGATCAAGCGAGGAGTCCACCAACTGTGAAGCCAGGTAGATGAGGGATTACTCTTCTGAAATCATCAACAGTGCAGCAGAAGCTGTAGCCAAGGTCGAGGCGGTCGGGCTGCCATCTCAGCCAGTTGAAGGCGCCATTGTTCCTGCACCTGTCAGGGCAGAACTGCAGGGCACGAGCTTCTGCAGCAGTGTAGTAAGGATTGTTGATACTGATGAACGCAGTGCCGAGACGACGACCGGCATCGTGCACAACCTGTAAAATAAGTTGGATTTGTAAGATTTTTACGTGTTTTACGGACACTCAAAATTATTCTTCTATTGTATGCGGTAAGTAAAGACGTTTACAAATATATGTACCTATTTATATCTACTACCTATACCTACTGAGAAAATTGGGCTCAGTTATTTAAGTTTTAAAAAATAAAAAGCTTTTTAGGAATGCCGTAGTGTAAAAATTACCGTTAACACTTATTTATGTATCATTAAAAAGTCACATAACAGCAATTCCCGCCAAAATTTTATTTTTTGGGCGACCGAAATAATGAAGGTCGCTGATTTAAGGTGCCTTATTTTTGATATTCCGACCCTCCATTTTGTGCATAAAAATAATTGGCAGTAATTTGTTGTAATTCTGTACCTTGTAGTAGTATAAAGGCACTGGCAGTTGGCTGGGTGGGCGAAGGAAAATGTTAACAAGGCGACCGGCGGCGTTACGTAGCTGCGTGACACCGAAGGTTCCAGTATAAATTGTTGTATGGTAGCCGGCTTGGCCAATGCGGGCGCGAAGATTCTGAAAACAATATTATTGGCATGACAACATCTTTGAAGAAATGTCCTTTCAACGCGGTTTATTTAACCGTTAACGACAAAAGTAAGGTGCCTACATCCTTCTTATTCTGAAAGGTGATATGACCTGCTGTGGGTCACTAATGGGTTAAGGGCGGACGAAAGTAAGTCAAAGATTTAAACAAACACTTACTTGTTCAAGCCAGTTCCAGTTTCCAGCGTTGAATGGTTGCCACTGAGGAGCAGCGTTTATGAAATAAAACGTAGACCGTTGACCTGTAGCAAAGACGAAGTCACTTTTTGCAGCAAGATGTCCGCGAGCCAAGAACTGATGTGAGGTGACATATCTATCGGCCATGTTCTGTCCGACCAGACTAGCAATTGTAGCCTTCTGTTGGACTTGAGTGTACAAGTTGTTGATGGCAACTCCAGGGAAGAAAGAGCCAGCTAAAAACAGTCCAAATTCATATCACTGACAGAAATTGTTCATACAAGAATTGTTTTGTCAATACTATAAAAAAGTCCTTTTGCTTTACCTAGCCAGCTTGGGCGGTCAACTCCAGTTTGATGGACGGCATTTTGCGGGGTTTGAGAGTACCAAACATACAAAACTTCTAGCCTGTTCTGGTTGAAGCAAGACCAGTACTTAGGGTAGAAAACATTGTTCACAATGAAGCCCACTCTGAAAATGTATGGTAGATTAATATTTTAATTTTCACTTAGGAGACAGTCACTCCATTATAACTTTTTTGTTTTCTTACCGTATAACGATGTTGTTGCCGAAGCATCTTGATGCAGTTGCTTGCGCATCATGATGTGCGTGAGTGGAGCACGTAAGGCCTCCGAAGGCGCCGTTCCCATTCAGCCAACCGGGACCAGCCACAAGATTGTTATTTACACATCTGGCAGTCTGTTACCGCAAAAATAAACAAAGTGCATAGGTATTCAATTTTTTTTCTTATACGAGTAATTTCGAGCAAGTATCATGATGGGGATACGTTTTATTTTTAACATATGTAAGTGTTAATACCTACTTGTTAAAAAATGCTTATGATTTTAGAATTTTTCATAGATCTATAACAAAAACAGAAAACAGGATCCTTGCGGGGCTGTGTTAATGCTGTATGGGACTTACTGCAACTGCAACGTTGGCAGTAATTTGTGGGTGGCGAATCGTTCGCCCTGAGCCTGTGCAAGCTACGATGACTTGTTCGTTAACTCCCAAATTGAAACGTCCGGTGTTGCCAGTTGGATTCATGTAGTTATTTCTGTGAATGTACACTGGCTGAGGTTGGCCCAAGTCACCGTTCACTCTTATTTGGCAGCCTAGGAATGAATAATATCACATTTTTATATAAAAGCCTCAGAATATCTTATTTTAACACTAAATAAAAAATTTCTAAAATTATTTTTTTTAAAATTATTACCGCTGCGAGCTTCAACCGTCGCGGAAACATTCCCCCATTTAGGTTCCTCGACTTCTAGCCATCTATCGAGGTAATCTTCAAAGTCTTCTTCATCGAGTACCAGGGCGAGTTCTCCAGGCTCTGGCATCTCAGATTCTGTTGGAAAGGCCAAAACGGCAGCAGCCAACGCTGCCAGTACAATGTATGCCCTCATCGTATAATACACTTGTACTGGTTAACGGTCTCTATGGACCACCTTAGGTCAAGCAGTAGCTGCAAAGACAAAGATTTCGGAGTTTGTTTGATTTTATACTCGTAATTTATCTTTTTTAATCAGAACGATAATTCCTTAAATAAGAAAGATAAAACGATTAAATAAAATACCAGTCGTACATTCATACTAAAGTGTAAAAAATATATATTCTTACGATCATTATTCCCCCACGAAGATACATTTCTTTTTATTTTAAGAATAATAAATTGAATTTCACTATTAAATTTAATATAGCTTTATGTCTTTGTTATTTTTTTTGAATTCGAAGAAAACACAAATGTAGTAAAACATCCATTGAACATCTGGGTTTGGGAAAATCCACATAATTCAGAGTAATTAGGCTGAAAAGTCAACACAAGAGATCTTTGTAATGGGCGTAGGTAGGTTCTGCAATGTGAAGTCAGTTGACAAGGTTTAAGATTAAATCCACCTGTAATATGTACGAGTATGTAGCTTGTTTCTAAAACAGTGGCAAAGGGGCCTAATTCACCTTATATATACTAAATATAATTCGAACGTCAGTTTGTAGAAGCTGACAGCTCTATTTAGGTCAAGGAACCAGAATCAATCGAGCTGCTAAAAGCTTGCGCTTGCCGCATAGTGACGTTTCAACTAATTTTCTATTTCGTCATCCGTAGCGCCCGGGAGTGTGGAACAAAAAATGAAATAAAATAAAAGCAACTACTGCCTAAAACCGTCACAAATTGCTAATGCCCCTGGTCGCGTTTCAGTGACGTCAGCTGATGACCAGGGCTGTCAATTTGTATACACGCTTTTTCTTTCGCATTAACAATTTGTGTGGGTTATACTACACTATAATAAGCCTTGGGGAAAATGCGTCAGTCATACGTCAAGGTACCTATAGTGATATGTGATATTCTCGTAGATCATCACATTTGGTGACCTGGCGCACGCACTATCACTCTTGAAGGTGTAGTGGATTATGTTTATCGAAGTTACCACAGCGCCTGCTGGAAACGATGCGATAGAAAGAATGGCTTTATTTCATTACGTCACCACACGACATGAATCTTAAAACGACATTTCGGCCGTTATCTTTGTAGAGTAGACTTCGACTTTCTATTCTAATAGAGCTTCTGAGTTTGTAAACTTCCATAGTAAGAACTTGGATATCAGTGGCTCCAACTTTGTCTTGCAGTTTCTCTCTAAGCTCGAACTTCCATCCCGTTTATATCTATCTCATATCATATAATTTTAATTTTCTACTAATAGCCACATTTAAAGTTCATATCATAGTGGCAAGGACCAATTACTTTCCTAAAGTTATGTGAGCATTACAAATTTTTTTGTCACTAGCAGAAACAATAAAGAAAAACATGCCCAACAGTCCTGGGAGTTCTTGATAATGGTCTCAAAAGCTTACCAATTCGTATTAGAGCAGCGTGGTGGTCTAAGGCCTACATTGATATCATTATAAGTGTGACCCGAGTTTAAAACAAGAAGAAAAATCATCTCAAAATCATTTTATAATATACTAGCTGAACGGCAGGCTTCGCTCTGCAAATTAATTTGACCAAACCTAGCAATAAATATAGCCCATGTTACTCAGGGTGAATGTAGCTTTCCAATGGTGAAAGAATTTTTGAAATCGGCACAGTAGTTTTCGAGTTTATTCATTACAAACATACACACACACAAAAATACAAATCTTTCCTCTTTATAATAATAGTGTAGATAAGTGTAGATAAAGAGGACCTTAAGGCTTGCTCAGTCTTTTTCTATAATAATACAAATTATTATCTTGTTAAAGTTGTTATCAAATTCACTTTTTCCGTGTTCAATGATTGTGGCATCTTACGCCCACATGACGCCCTCGGATCATGGTGCGCAGATATATATGTATATACGAGTATGTATTAGCACAAGCCGGAAGATTATGGAGTAACAAAACGACTACAATATGTACCTAGCTGTTGCAGAGGTAGGCATAGGGTATAATTATTTGCTTAAGAAATGTTGCTGATGGCGTAGACCGCATCGATCAATCTAAAAGCGATGTCAGATGCGGTCTGATGATACGTTATGCCGGCTGTCTCGGGCCTCGGCTGTAATTGTCAATGGACAATACACACTGAATTTTGTCAAAAGCCTTTTAGGTAGATTGGAATGTTTTTCTACAAGGGCTCTCTCCTTTTTTGTGGATGAGGTTAAACCGCTGACGTCTTTTGTTCGTGTTAAGATTGATTAAACTTTACAATATTGTAAAGCAAGGGAAATTCGAATTAAGTTTGAGTTGGTACTTAACCTATATCTGGTAAAACTTGATGACTTCGAGACTAAAGGGACATTACGAATAGAAAAAAATACTCCTGTGGACATGTATAGTAAAACTAAGTGTATTATTTTGCACAAGAGTTGTCTTGCTAAAAATTTATTTTCAAATACATACTCGTATACATACATAATTCATCGTTACATGTTCTCAATTACGAGTATTACAGCCGATGACATAAAGACTTGATGATAGATTTTAAGTTTAAGAGACATTTCTTGGGCGTTATCTTCAAGCAAGAAGTCCGTTAACGTTGAATGCGGGCAGGTGAGGAATGACTCTTCGGAAGTATGCGATAGTGCAATAGAAGCTGAAGCCGAGCTAGCCAGTTGAAAGCACCGTTGTTGCGGCATCTGTCAGGGCAGCACTGCAGGGCGCGAACTTCAGCCGTGGTGTAGTATGGGTTGTTGATACTGATGAACGCGGTTCCGAGACGTCTGCCGTCGTCGTGTATGACCTTTAAAATATAATGGATCATTAATAAAGGTTTTGTGTAACTGAGGTTAATTATAAATTATGTCGGAGAATGTCACTGAATTTTCTACATTATTTTTAGCTTTCATGATGTTAATCGAGTTCTTTCGAAGTAGGCTGGAGTCCGCCATGTGTTGTGAGGAGTTGTAGATTCGAGGGATTATAGTATCGTGGTGGATCAGTTGTCAGTTTAGATTTTGGTGCAGTAAGAACGGGGTCATGAACTCGCTGCTCTTTCCCAAGAGTTTGAGGCCATCCATGTAGATGTTAAACTAACTTGTACGTGTGTGAATATTGTGATGCCTTGAATAAATAGTGTGTTTAACTTAAATACTAGTTTGTGCTTGCATTACACCCAAAAGACTAAACCCGTAACCACTAACGACGATGTCGAGTGGAATGGTCTTTCTCCGCCATATATTTATAAATAATACGTTTCCGTTAAGGCGTCGGGCCTGGTTGTTATCGACAATAAATTGATGGTTGTCAGAAGCCCTTCGCAAAGTTTATCGACAGCCGACACTGGTTACTAACTAGTCCTATCTTCACCAATCCGCTTTGGAGTACCCTCTATGCCTTCCCTTATTGTAGGAAGAGACAAAATAGTCTTGCAGCTAATGAAGATTTTGTATCGCAAAATTAAATATATTTTATTTTTTCCATTTCACTGAATTCAACAATTTTAGAGATACGAGAGAAGAACACAGAACTTCAAAACTGTACCTTGTAAAGTACATAGGCACAGGCACTTGGTTCGGCGGACGGGGGAAGATGTTTACGAGAAATAAGTAAATTAAGCCAATTTCAGAATGGGTCTCAATCTTAGTATGAGGAAGGCAGGCGTCGAGTGAATATTTAATTGCGCAACTACTTAGCGGACCTTTCCTTAGAGACAGGCAGGTTAAACCCCTAACACAAACATGACCCAGCCAAATAATTTATTAACGTCCTTAGCCCAAACTTTGATTAACTGTGTGTTGATACATAAGTACGTTTAAGAATTTTCCTAGCACTCAGCCATACTATTTTAATTTCATTCTCTCGCCTTCGTACATAAACCTTATAGAAATTTTGGCTCGCTGCTTGACAAAATAATGATGTCTGTCTTTTTAGCTGTTCTGTGAAGCTTTTTTTTCGAATGGTCAACTAAAAAATATCTTCGATTAAATTATTTGCTTAGGTAAATGAATATTAATTTTCACTCACAAAACTCACTCATAAAACTCACTCTTAAAGCCAGCCCCTAAAACGGAGCAATGCGTCAAAATATTTTAGAAATTATTGGTGGTTCCTATAAATCCATTTTTACTGAAATATTTTTTTCATACGTAATCGAAGTGAGCTGGTAGGAATTTTTCGAGAAGTGTTCGATTATAGTCCAAGAGCTGGTAGACATTTTTCGAGAAGTGTTCTATCATAGTCTAAGAGCTTGTAGACATATTTCGAGAAGTGTTCGATTATAGTCCAAGAGCTGGTAGACATTTTTCGAGAAGTGTTCTATCAAGGTCTAAGAGCTGGTAGACATTTTTCGAGGAGTGTTTGATGATAGTCCAAGAGTTGGGAGAAATTTTTCAAGAAGTGTTCGATCATAGTCCAAGAGCTGGTAGACATTTTTCGAGAAGTGTTCGATCATAGTCCAAGAGCTGGTAGGCATTTTTCGAGAAGTGTTTGATCATAGTCCAAGAGACATTTTTCGAGAATTTTTCGAGAAGTATTTGATCATAGTCCAAGAGTTGGTAGACATTTTTTGAGAAGTGTTTGATGATCATAGTCCAAGAGTTGGGAGAAATTTTTCGAGGAGTGTGTGATGATAGTCCAAGAGCTTATAGACATATTTCGAGAAGTGTTCGATCATAGTCGAAGAGTTGGTAGACATTTTTCGAGGAGTGTTTGATGATAGTCCAAGAGTTGGCAGAAATTTTTCGAGAAGTGTTCGATCATAGTCCAAGAGCTCGTAAACATTTTTCGAGAAGTGTTCGATCATAGCCAAGAGCTGGTAGACACTTTTCGAGAAGTATGAGAAGAAAGGATAAAAATAGATAATGATGTTTATGACGGTAAATTTGGAAAAGTGAAGATTACGAAACTATTGAAGATATAAATCAATAAAAGTATACAATTAAACATTTACGTGTATTTGCTATGCCATACTTACAACGTTCTGTTTTTATTAAACATATTGTTTTATTGTAGAAATTGTTGTTGGTTTCTATGAATTCATTTTTTATTACTGTAATATTTTTCCAATACGATAATAAATCTGAGAATATTACCTATATTGAGATATGTAAATATATTATGTAAATTAAAAAAGAGTTTATTGAAATAATTATAGGCTGAAGATATGGAAGCGCGCGAAATTCACACAAATTCATGTTTTTAAAAAAGGAACGAGAGCCCGCGATATAGAATAGAATAAGTCCGCAAATGCAATTTTGCGTGTTTTTACTTTAACCCATAAACGACATTAAATTTAAATTGTTAAAATTGGCTTACTTTTATAGTAATTCATCGTTTTTGAATTCAAATCATATACATTTTACCAATCAATTCAAAGTTTTAACAGCGAATGCAACCAGTCAGCAACAGGTAGATTAATCTTACCTTATAAATCTTTCGTTTTAAAATTATCGGAGAAGTACATAGAAGTAGAATAGTTTTAACAAATTATAGTCAAATTTCGACTACTAGGCGAACACTAGTTAAAATAAATATATAATGTTTTGTAAGTGCACCGTGCATGATACACCTGTGGTAAGATGATTAAAACGATAATTATGTGATTAGTCGATAAATCTTAGTAATTAATAATCAAAGATTAGGTGAATGTGATAACTTAAATCTCTACGTCACTTTGTTTTCAGCTTATACAGGGTCTCCCAGAAAGAATGGGTAATTCGAAAACCTCTTAGTATAGTAGGCCTCTTGACGACGCAAAATATGGAATTGAAAAAGATAGTATCCTGGTAGTATGGGAGAAGTGCTATGAAAGAGCCAGTTTTCTAAACAAAGCGAAAAATATACTTTAAATGAATGATATCATGACTCTTTGTCTCTCAAATTATTATTTATTTATTAAGGTAAGTAATTTCATACGAAAAACCTTAAACATACTAAAAAACAATCAATTTACCTATTTTAAAAAATGTGTCATAACCGTCCGTCCGTAACTCATCGGTTATGAAGGAGCCGGTTTATATTTTAAAGTGTAATTGCAAAAAATATGCAAAATGAAAATTACTGCAGTATTAAAAAACAACAAAATGACAATTTGTTAAAAAAACTACAAACATTTTTAATTTTTTTTATATTCTATTAGTCATAAGTCATTCTATCAAACGCCTTAATCTTATTTATAAACAATTTATTAAACACATTATTCAGTCATAATTATTATCATACAATCTTAAAATATTAGATGCGGATCCTTTTTTAATAATAACAATAAATTTTTTTTTACAAAATAACAAATCTTATCTTCTACCATACAAAGAGTCGGCTCCTTCAGGGCCTATACACCCGGCTCTTTCACAACCTATTCTTTAAATAAATATAACCAATAATATTAAAACTTTTCAGCTCAGTTTTTTCGTATCTACAAGGCCAAATATATGCACAAATTTAATTTATAATCCGTGTACCTATATTTATTTCCAATAAAATACCAAAAAACAATTTAAAATAAGTAAAATACTTACTTTTTAGTGCCAAAACCTTTAATTCGGCATACCGGCGTCCAATGGTTTCGGAAAGCTCCCAAATGTTTGTGGGTAATAGGAAATCCAGATAAGCCAGATGACACATTTTTTAAAATAGGTAAATTCTTTATTTTTTTCGTATGAAATTACCTACCTTAATAAATAAATAATAATTTGAAAGACAAAAAATCATGATATATTTCATTTAAAGTATATTTTTCGCTTTGTTTAGAAAACTGGCTCTCATAACACTTCTCCCATACATAATTTTTATACCTGCCATAATTGAGCTCTGCACCAAGTCGCCTTATTCACACTTCAACTTCCTGTCCTGATTTAGCTCTACATGTCAGACAAGAACCACAAGAGCGGTGTAGTTTCACATATTTACGCTGCTACGGTGGATTCTTCACGCGATGAACAAAAGAGAAACCCAGCTACGATCGCCATAGCTTCGCATAACCATACTCTACAAAGTAGCAATGGATCTTCACTTGCTGCACTAGCTTTGCACGCGTCTACCTTCTACCGCACTTTAGCTTTTCAAGACAAAAGATACAGCACCATACATACATACATACATACATACATATATACATACAGTAGATACATAGGTTGATACTGGTATCTACCCCTGTGTCTATTTGCTGCCACTAAAATTCTGCATTCTAGAACCTTCTAATTTTTATTTTATTACACTAAAATTTCCATCACTCTACCGTACTATCTATTGATGTTATTTCAGAAGTCATTCTAGAATCTTCTAAATCCTATTTTCCCACTAATATTCTTGTGATATGTTAGTCTAAAATTAGTCGCCTTAATAAAAGAGTTCCCAGTAACTTAATATACTACGATATATTTCTAATAAGATGATACATAAAGCAGCTGTTTTAAAAGAATATCAATAAATTATTTAAGGAGTTTTTTTTTCAATATCTGTATTTTTGAAAGACGGTAATCCTTAAGCCTATAATAATTAATTTAAGCATATAATCTTGCTATAATCATCACGGTCTGGGGGAGTGTTCTGGGCGTGTGATGTCGATCATTTAATTTACGCGCATATTTATGACGAAAGAAGTGATTGATTATATTTAGATAAAATTTATTATTTAGTGTCTTTGTTTCTAAGCTCGAACAAAGCAAATGAATCTATTAAATATATTGATCTACTAAACATGTTGATTATAAATTCTCTTCTATTATTATTATTAACTAGTCAAAGTCGGTCCAGCCGTTCCAGATTTTAGACGGAACAAACAGACAGATAGACATTCAGATAAAGATTGGTATACATACATGTGTACCGTGTATACCTACATACATATCGACCTATCCGTAGAACAGAGACCGATGTTATCATGGAGCAAAAATGAGTTACATAGCTAGACGAGATAAGGAATACGAACTCTATAGACGTACGTTTTTAGAATTTTCGTATCTTTTTCGGAAATATAGAATCGAATAACGTTCAATCTGACGATCAAGCGATGGCGCGCGGCGATCGAGGGCGGCGCGGGCGCCCCGTCCGATCGTCAGTCCGGTCGCTGTTTGTTGGCGGGAGGGTGTTATTATGACATGCGCTTAGCTTATTTAATTTTTATTCAGTTACATGGGAGGGTAGTTATAATATGGCTAACATTATGTTTAATATGGTAAGGTATTTGTGCACAAAGGACTCATACGGGATGGGTAATTCCAACAAAAAATGAGCCATGTTAATATAGAACGTCACTTAATTCAGTCGTCTCCGTAAAACAACGTATTTATGCTCACTACGGACCCCCGCTCTTCCGCCATAAAACGACCTATGTTCAAATGGAACTCACTTTCTCGTGAAATAAAAGGATAATAAGTGTAGACTTCATACTTCGCTACATAGCTTTAAATTAGCCTGGGGCATTGTTACAACATACAAAAAATCTAAAAGTCAAGTCTCACCGTTTAAGAGTTACGCAAGTCAACAACTTCTCTAACCTCTACTGAAAACTATCAATCCTACAGATCGGACTTTATTCTACGGATGAGTCGATATGCTGATGCATTTAGTAAAAGTAAAAGCAGAGAGTAAAATAAAATCTTTCTTGATTGCTCAATGAATGCTAGTCGCAGGCGGATAACTGAAAAAATATTTGATACAAAAGTGATGTTTTCTGTAAACAAACGCTGCAATCATTGCTGTATGTACAAAATAGTAGAACATATCTATATTGGGATGCCTATAATATTACTCTATTACTCAGAGATAAAGGAAACAAATTTCGAGCATTTTTTGGACCAAAAAAAAAGAAAAAGTTCTCTACGTTTGGTATCCCCAAAACCCACCTCATGCCGTTCATCAAACTAGAGTGGACCGTCCTCGCTGGCTAGGTAAAGTAAATTCCCTATCTTTTGTTCTAAAATCGTTTCAATCGGTCACTAAAAGTGATCTACAACATAAATAAATACTTAGGGTAGGTACCTATATGTTGTTATAGCAACAAAACATTGGTTTGAACATTTGTGTTTATTCAAGCGGGTCCTTTCTTCCCTGGTGTGAACATCAACCAATTGTACACTCAGGTGCAACAAAGGAATACTAAGGCCGGTCTGGTGGGACAGAACATGATTGATAGATACATCATACACATACACACCTCATCACCTCCACCAGTACATCACCTCACACCAGGTCTTTGCTCGTGGATATCTTGCGGACTTCATCCTCGCTACTGGTCGACGTTCTTCCTGCTATTTCATCAACGCCGCTCCTCAATGGCAACTCTTCAACGCTGGAAACTGGAACTGGCTCGAACAAGTTAGTACATTTTCGTATTGTTGATACGCCAAAGGTAAAGGCAAATGTCGCTCTACCATATTTCTTTTTATCCCAGGTATTCTAGTGGTATAGAATCATATTACTTTTACTACTTCAGCTATGCTGACAGAGCTATTTTGCGTTTGAATCTCAGAATTAGCAGAATTACAATCAATAGATATAGATGAATATAGATATAGATGAAATAGATATAAACGGGATGAACGTTTGAGCTTAGAGAAACTGCAAGACAAAGTTGGAGCCACTGATATCCAAGTTCTTACTATGGAAGTTTACAAACTCAGAAGCTCTATTACAATAGAAAGTCGAAGTCTACTCTACAAAGATAACGGCCGAAATGTCGTTTTAAGATTCATGTCGTGTGGTGACGTAATGAAATAAAGCCATTCTTTCTGTCGCATCGTGTCCAGCTCCTGTCTTCATCGCTTGTGGTAACTTCGACAAACATACTCCACTACACCTTCAAGAGCGATAGTGCGTGCGCCAGGTCACCAAAATATGTGATGATCTACGAGAATATCACATATCACTATAGGTACCTTGACGCATGACTGACGCATTTTTCCCAAGGCTTATTATAGTGTAGTATAACCCACACAAATTTTTAATGCGAAAGAAAAAGCGTGTATACAAATTGACAGCCCTGGTCATCAGCTGACGTCACTGAAACGCGACCAGGCGCATTAGCAATTTGTGAGGGTTTAAGGCAGTAGTTGCTTTTATTTTATTTCATTTTTAGTTCCACACTCCCGGGTGCTGCGGATGACGAAATAGAAAATTACTTGAAACGTCATTATGCGGCAAGCGCAAACTTTTAGCAGCTCGATTGATTCTGGTTCCTTGACCTAAATAGAGCTGTCAGCTTCTACAAACTGACGTTCGAATTATATTTAGTATATATAAGGTGAATTAGGCCCCTTTGCCTCTGTTTTAGAAACAAGCTACATACTCGTACATACTACAGGTGGATTTAATCTTAAACCTTGTCAACTGACTTCACATTGCAGAACCTACCTACACCCATTACAAAGATCTCTTGTGTTAACTTTTCAGCCTAATTACTCTTAATTATGTGGATTTTCCCAAACCCAGATGTTCAATGGATGTTTTACTACATTTGTGTTTTCATCAAATTCAAAAAAAATAACAAAGACATAAAGCTATATTAAATTAATAGTGAACTTCAATTTATTATTCTTAAAATAAAAAGAAATGTATCTTCGTGGGGGAATAATGATCGTAAGAATATTATATTTTTTACACTTTAGTATGAATGTACGACTGGTATTTTATTTAATCGTTTTATCTTTCTTATTTAAGGAATTATCGTTTTGATTAAAAAAGATAAATTACGAGTATAAAATCAAACAAACTCCGAAATCTTTGTCTTTGCAGCTACTGCTTGACCTAAGGTGGTCCATAGAGACCGTTAACCAGTACAAGTGTATTATACGATGAGGGCATACATTGTGCTTGCAGCGTTGGCTGCTGCCGTTTTGGCCTTTCCAACAGAATCTGAGATGCCAGAGCCTGGAGAACTCGCCCTGGTACTCGATGAAGAAGACTTTGAAGATTACCTCGATAGATGGCTAGAAGTCGAGGAACCTAAATGGGGGAATGTTTCCGCGACGGTTGAAGCTCGCAGCGGTAATAATTTTTAAAAAAATAATTTTAGAAATTTTTTATTTAGTGTTAAAATAAGATATTCTGAGGCTTTTATATAAAAATGTGATATTATTCATTCCTAGGCTGCCAAATAAGAGTGAACGGTGACTTGGGCCAACCTCAGCCAGTGTACATTCACAGAAATAACTACATGAATCCAACTGGCAACACCGGACGTTTCAATTTGGGAGTTAACGAACAAGTCATCGTAGCTTGCACAGGGTCAGGGCGAACGATTCGCCACCCACAAATTACTGCCAACGTTGCAGTTGCAGTAAGTCCCATACAGCATTAACACAACCCCGCAAGGATCCTGTTTTCTGTTTTTGTTATAGATCTATGAAAAATTCTAAAATAATTAGCATTTTTTAACAAGTAGGTATTAACACTAACATTTGTTAAAAATAAAACGTATCCCCATCATGATAAATTAACTTGCTCGAAATTACTCGTATAACAAAAAAATTGAATACCTATGTACTTTGTTTATTTTTGCGGTAACAGACTGCCAGATGTGTAAATAACAATCTTGTGGCTGGTCCCGGTTGGCTGAATGGGAACGGCGCCTTCGGAGGCCTTACGTGCTCCACTCACGCACATCATGATGCGCAAGCAACTGCATCAAGATGCTTCGGCAACAACATCGTTATACGGTAAGAAAACTTCGGACAAAAAAGTTATAATGGAGTGACTGTATCCTAAGTGAAAATTAAAATAATATTAATCTACCATACATTTTCAGAGTGGGCTTCATTGTGAACAATGTTTTCTACCCTAAATACTGGTCTTGCTTCAACCAGAACAGGCTAGAAGTTTTGTATGTTTGGTACCCTCAAACCCCGCAAAATGCCGTCCATCAAACTGGAGTTGACCGCCCAAGCTGGCTAGGTAAAGCAAAAGGACTTTTTCTTTTCTGTATTCTAATTGTATTAACTTGTATTAACAATTTCTGTCAGTCATATGAATTTGGACTGTTTTTAGCTGGCTCTTTCTTCCCTGGAGTTGCCATCAACAACTTGTACACTCAAGTCCAACAGAAGGCTACAATTGCTAGTCTGGTCGGACAGAACATGGCCGATAGATATGTCACCTCACATCAGTTCTTGGCTCGCGGACATCTTGCTGCAAAGAGTGACTTCGTCTTCGCTACAGGTCAACGGTCTACGTTCTATTTCATCAACGCTGCTCCTCAGTGGCAACCATTCAACGCTGGAAACTGGAACTGGCTTGAACAAGTAAGTATTTGTTTAAATATTTGACTTACTTTCGTCCGCCCTTAACCCATTACCCTGCTGTGGGTCACCCACAGCAGGTCATAATCACCTTTCAGAATAAGAATGATGTAGGCCCCTTACTTTCGCCATTAACGGTAAAATAAACCGCGTTGAAAGGACATTTCTTCAAATATGTTATACCAATAATATTGTTTTCAGAATCTTCGCGCCCGCATTGGCCAAGCCGGCTACCATACAACAATTTATACTGGAACCTTCGGTGTCACGCAGCTACGTAACGCCGCCGGTCGCCTCGTTGACATTTTCCTTCGCCCACCCAGCCAACTGCCAGTGCCTTTATACTACTACAAGGTACAGAATTACAACAACTTACTGCCAATTATTTTTATGCACAAAATGGAGGGTCGGAATATCAAAAATAAGGCACCTTAAATCAGCGACCTTCATTATTTCGGTCGCCCAAAAAATAAAATTTTGGCGGGAATTGCTGTTATGTGACTTTTTAATGATACATAAATAAGTGTTAACGGTAATTTTTACACTACGGCATTCCTAAAAAGCTTTTTATTTTTTAAAACTTAAATAACTGAGCCCAATTTTCTCAGTAGGTATAGGTAGTAGATATAAATAGGTACATATATTTGTAAACGTCTTTACTTACCGCATACAATAGAAGAAAAATTTTGAGTATCCGTAAAACACGTAAAAATCTTGCAAATCCAACTTATTTTACAGGTTGTGCACGATGCCGGTCGTCGTCTCGGCACTGCGTTCATCAGTATCAACAATCCTTACTACACTGCTGCAGAAGCTCGTGCCCTGCAGTTCTGCCCTGACAGGTGCAGGAACAATGGCGCCTTCAACTGGCTGAGATGGCAGCCCGACCGCCTCGACCTTGGCTACAGCTTCTGCTGCACTGTTGATGATTTCAGAAGAGTAATCCCTCATCTACCTGGCTTCACAGTTGGTGGACTCCTCGCTTGATCAACAGAGCCTTCACCGAAATCCGCCTCTTTATCTAAAATGTTTTACCCAAAAATATATCGAAGATGTGTATGAATTAAACTTTAAGCAAACTACTTAATAATAATTGTTTCTCCTCTACCCCAAGAATTATAGGAATGTTATTCTTGCCTAATAATGCCTAGCAATTTTTGTACAAAATATAGAAAATAATAATTCATAATGCTTAGTGCATTCATAATTCTTACCCCATTGACGATCTTACCCCAAGTAACCTTACATATCTAACTTTACATAAATTACAGTGTTGTAATTTTTAATTGGGGGGTTGGACTTTGATGTGCCATAGAGTTTCGTACAGGAGAGTACCCTAAAATGTTAAGTATCGAAATTTTAGTAAATTTTCGACAATCATTATCTCGAGACTGTTTGCACGTACAGCAAAAATTAAAAGCTTGGTCGTCATACTTTAATTCAGACTTTATGACATTTTGGGCTTTATGGGCATTTCTGTAACACGTTGTATGGCCACAAGAGTTATAAAAAAGTAAAAAAAAACGTGTTACGAGCATGTTTAACACATTTAGTTAAATCAAAATATAATACAGAAATCTGATGAAATCAAAATAATAGTAGAATGGGTGATGGCAGGTTATTCAAAATTAATGAACTCTATTATTGTTGCAATTTTGTCGACTAGTGTTATCGCTGTGCATGGGTGGCACAAATACCTATTTAAACATCAGATTATAACTCGTGAATTTCTCGTGTTATTTCCTACATTATAGGTACATACGAACGTATGACGTCACTAGGCCAAATGTAACGGGGGTTTTCCTATCATTTCATGTCGCCAATTTTATCAAATTTTATACATCTTAAAACATTTGTGATGTAAAATATTTATCACAGTAAAATGGATTGATTTCTTTCAATTGATGGTTAAGATATGATAAGGTATAGTACAAATTTCAGATTAGCAAACTCAATTCCTGATACTACTTAATTACAAAGGACAGTTGTATACATAATGGACAAGTTTATGGTAGGTGTTTTAGCCGTAACAGCTGTTACTCTTGCGTTTCCCGCTACCTATCCAGAGCCTGGAGAACTCGCTCTGTTACTTAACGAAGAAGACTTCGAAGACTATCTGGATTTTTGGCTTGGAATAGAGGAATCAAAACGAGCGAACACATCGGAGATCGGATCTAGAACTTCTTCTGGTAAAATATAGCGAGGTTCAAAATTTTATTGTTGTCTTTTTTGTTATTATTTACGTCAATTTGTTTACAGGTTGTACCATCAGAGTAAATGGTGACCTCGGGCAACCTCAACCTGTCTACATACACAAAAACGATTACCTTACTCCCACTGGCAATACTGGCCTTATACACCTAAGTACCGGGGAACAAGTCACCATTGCCTGCACTGGTTCCGGGCGAACCATCAAGCATCCTAATGTTAATGCATCTATCGCCATTGGTGTAAGTTGAGCTAGCTTTTTTATTAATCTAAATATTAAGTGTTGTACTTGAAAATAAATATTTATCAAATAGTGTTATTTGTTACCTAAATGAATTATTATTAGGCTTTCATTTAATTACTAATTTATAATACCTATGAGACATTATAATAAGAAATTAAATTGAGTAAAACTGGACCTACACACGTGTTTCTGTTTTGCGTTTAACCTGTGCGTTAAACCTTTTAATTTTATCTTTTTTTTTTCATTTTCGTTAATTTACATTATTTATGTTAAAGTCTGCTATATGTGTAAACAACGCACTCGTCTCTGGAGCTGGTTGGTTGAGTGGAAATGGCGCTTTTGGTGATTTGACATGTTCCACTCATTCATATTTCGAGGCCCTGGCCACTACGGATAGATGCTACAACAACCACCTTGTTATACGGTACGATCATAGAATACCACGTAATACATAGGAATATTGCAAGTTAGAGAAAAATAAAATTCTTTCATGTCTACATTTTTACATTCTTACATCTTACATAAATTTTCACTAAGCAACACCACAACATACACCTATTACAGCGGTGTTATGAACATTTCTTTAAGACTTGGCCGGGATTTTGCATTCTTCGCAAATTTTGCCGTGTTGCAAAAAAATATGAACTGTGACAGCTGTGCAAATAAAAACAGTTTCATGTTTTTAACCAATGTCCTTTCACAGTGGCGTAGCGTCCTTTGACAGCCCCGTATAAAAATTTGTTTGGGGGCCCTTAGGAAGGGTAGATTTCTCACAAAAGAAAAAAATGATTGCATAATTTTGAAAGAACTATTTATTCATCATAATTATCTATCTGTCACTACAAAAATTAAACAAGATTCAATTTAAATATACACTCTCCTTGCCTTTTTTTCGGCAAACTGATTTATTAAATAAAGAAAAAACTTTGTTTACGCACGTTGGGGGCCCCTGTGGGCCGGGGGCCCCGTATAAGTGATACAGCAGATACGGCGGTAGGTACACCGGTCCTTCCAAAAAAATTACACTAACATTATAGAATACAGAGATATTGGGGTGGCTCTATCATAGGTGAATGTGGCTGGCTATATCAAGGTTTACGAAAACCTTGGTCAGGTCGGAATAGAGGCAATATAACGCTTTTTTTTTATAACGCTTCACACTCATAGCCCCACACTAGGATTCCCTGTGTCGTGGCTGCCATGGACACACACAAGACAACAACACAACACACCCAGACAGAAATTCAAATTCATCATTCAAATCTCTGCTCTGCTGGGAATCGAACCCAGGACCCTCCGCGCAGCGCACCGGTGTCTTAACCACTGTGTAGGTACTATTTAATGCGTAGTAGTCGCCAATATGAGGTTTGTTATTATAAATTTTAATAAATATGTTAATATTATTAATAATGTTAATATGAATTTTCACATCATTTTTTATTTTATTTTTAGAGTTGGTTTCACGGTTAGCAATGTATTTTACCCATTGTATTGGTCTTGCTTTGACCAAACCCGACTGGAAGTCCTCTATGTTTGGTATGAACAGAATCAACCAAATGCTGTCTTTCAAACTGGTGTTGACCGACCTAGCTGGTTAGGTAAGTAAAATGTATATGATAGCTGAACAGCAATTTTTTTTGTAAAGTTGAGTGTCGAAATATTGTCGATTGTCTATAAATACCATGAGAAAGTCGTATAAAGTCGTATGTAGGAAAAAGCGTAGTTTCGAAAAGGTCATACCGCTTTTTTCCTTGAAATTTCGTACACTTACGTATTTCGACGCGCTGATTACGAATGTGGTAATTATAATTGGCGCAAATTTCATTTTCGAGATCAAAACTCGAAAAAATGGCCAAAAAATTGATAAACCACTGGAAATTGTGCCAAAAATTACGTTTTTCCGCTTGAGAAAAAATGGGCGTCATAAATGCTGGCGAAGAAGAAGATGAAGAAGAAGAAAAATGATCTATTTATCAAATACCTAGAACCTGTGCCAACAATTACGTTTTCTGCTTGCTTTTATTGGCCATTTTTTCGAGTTTTGACCTTGAAAATGAAATTTGCGCCAATTTTAATTACCTATCATATTCGTAATCAACGTGTCGAAATACGTAAGTGTACGAAATTTCAAAAAAAAGTATAACCTTTTGGGAACTTTAAGTAGGTATCTACTTATCCAAAAGCGTTATAATTAGGTACCTACTCAATGAAGATTGTAATAACCTATTTATATCTTCACGTTTTTTTCAGCTGGAAGCTTCTTTCCTGGTGTTAGCATCAATAATTTGTACACGCAAGTTACTCAGAAAACTACGATCGGTAACCTTGTAGGTCAGTCCATGGCTGACCAATACATCACCAATACCCAGTATTTGGCTCGCGGTCACCTAGCAGCTAAAACTGACTTCATTTACGCTACTGGACAGCGTTCAACATTCTATTTCATCAATTGTGCTCCGCAGTGGCAACCTTTTAATGCTGGTAATTGGAACTGGCTTGAGCAGGTACATACACTGTAGGTACTATTCATGTAGGTACTTACGTAAAACGCATAATACTTAATGCATTATATTTCAGAATCTTCGGTCACGTATCGGCCAAGCTGGCTACAATACAACTGTTATATACAGTGGTACATTCGGAGTGACACAGCTTAGAAACGATAAAGGTGTTTTTGTTGATATTTATCTTAATCGAGACAACAGCAACAACGGGCGACTTCCAGTACCACAGTACTTTTACAAGGTCAGTTGCCGTTATTATCTTTAAGAAAAAATAATAATTTCTATCAAATAAGTTTAAATTTTATAATATTCTATCACTATGACGTTCATGAAGTGCGCACATTTTGTTTTTTTCTTTCATCTTGTCTCATCCCTTTTGTTTCCATGCATTTTTCCTTTTATCCCTTTCCTTTCTTCCCTTACTTTATTTACTTCATTGATTTTCAATTTTTTTTTGTTTTAACCTGTGTACATCCATAGGTATAGATTCAAATATTGAGAGTACTTTAAAAATTTCATATCTTTACGGGTATAAATATTATTATTATTATTATATTAATATTTATTACTATTAGATTTATTTAATATTATTAATATATATTAATTCATGTTTTATACACAGGTGGTATATGACTCCTCTGGGCTCCTAGGCACCGCTTTCATCAGCATCAATAATCCCTACTACACAACGGCGGAAGCCCAAGCCCTGCAGTTCTGCACCGATAGATGTCGCAATAACGCTGCCTTCAACTGGATAGGCTGGCAGCCGGATCGGATCGACCTAGGCTATAGCTTTTGCTGCACCGTTGACGATTTCAGAAAAGTCGTTCCTCACCTCCCGTCTTTTACAGTGAATGGTCTTCTTACATAAGAACAAAAATAATAATTATTTTTCCTGATTTCATTTCTTTGTAACATCAATCATCAAATTAATAGTTGACTAAAATTTTGTAATCCCTAGTACCTAACTACTGCTAATATAGATGATGATTATTGACATGAAATACAAAATACTGTTATAGTAGCTAACCTAACTTATAAAACAAATTTTGGTTGGAAAACGTCATACACGCTTCGCAATCCGCGAAATACTAGCTCGAAAAAAATCAACGCGTTCACGAAGCGGTAACATCGATTAGGTAAAATTATAACTAAATAAAATAAAAATAATCAATGTACTTGGCTAAATTGACAAATAAATTGTGCAAAACATGTCAAACACTACTTTTTATTTTATGTCAATAATTTAAATAAATTATTAAAACTCTTTTTTGCTCACTGTTCGATATTTATTCGAAATAGACCTGGCCACCCTGCTTGTGAGCGTTACTGTACAGCTGGAGCGCATGGACGTTGAGGAACTCCGTCGTCTTTACTCAACGAAGGTCTTCCTCAACGCCCACATATCGGTGGAGGCGTGGCACGGCCGAGCAGGCCCTGCCCAATGCCACAGGTGTCAGGTGGTGGGACACTCGTCCCAGACCTGCCACCGCCCACCGAGGTGCATCCGCTGCGCGGGAGTGCACCTCGTTCGTGACTGCCCACGCAAGCGCGACGCGATCCCCAGGTGCGCCAACTGCCAGGGGGCCCATACGGCTAATAACCGTATGTGCCCATACCTGAGGCGGATGGCGCGCTTGCGGGGTCTCAGCGTCCCCCCACCACCTCCCGGAACCCGAGCCAGGAAGCCGGGGCCCCCCGCCCGAGGACCCGCATCGCTCGCACTGCCTGCGGTCGTGCAACCCCGGACGGTGGAGGAGTTCGCGCCCACCGCGGGCGCATCCCTTATGGCCCCGGCCAACATGCCGGCTGGTGAACGCGGCCCGCCCGCGCGCATCAGCCGTAGACGCCAGGCCAGGTGGCGTAAGCGGGAGAGGAGGCTCGCTGAAGAGCAGGCCTCCGCGCCCCCGCCCAAACCAAAACCTGCGCCTCGAGCGCCCGCGGTGGTTGCGGCTCCGCCCGCCCCCGCGCCCGCCCCCGCTCCACTCCCGCCCACGGCCCAGCCGTCGGCCGCTGCAGAGGCGAGCGGCGCCCCCAAGCGCAAGGGCAAGCCCAAGGGCAAGCCCAAGCGCAAGGGGAAGAAGCCGCAGGTCACCCAGGAGGTTGAAGTCCAGGTGCCGAAACCCGTCCCTGCCCCCCGCCCCACGCCAACCCCTACCCATCCAGCCACTCCATCCCCGCTACAGATAGCGGGACGTCCAGCCCCCTCTAGGCCCTTGCAAGCCCTCGGGTACAATACGTCCGCCGATGAGCTGGTGGCCGCCGCGTCGGCCATCAGTGAGGCGTTAGCACGGTACCCGGAGCTTGTGGGGACGATTAGAGGGGTCATTGCCAAGCTCTTCGGATTCCAGGATGTCAGTCAACCTTAGACTGATGTACTGGAACCCGGGGGGCCTATCCCCACAGTCCAGAGAGGAACTTTGGCGTCTCCTCCGCGAGCAGGACGTGCATGTCCTGCTCATGGGGGAGACGAAACTGTCTCCCAACCAGGACTTCCGCCTCCCGAACTACTTTATGTACCGCCGCGACGAGACCGCTCCCTCCGGGTACCCTTATAGGGGCACGGCGGTGGCGGTCCGCCGCGATGTGGTACATACGGTACTGCCGGACCCGCCGTTCTCAGTTACGCGCTCCACGGGGGTCGAGCTGAGCGTGGCGGGCCAGGCACTTCGGGTGTTTGCGGCATACCGCCCGCCTGGAACTAATCTTTGCCTCCAAGATTTCAGGCACATCTTTGACGGTGGGAACCCGACCCTCCTGGCTGGCGACCTGAACGCCAAGCACAGAGCCTGGGGATCCAGAGTCGCCAACAGCGTGGGTCGGCGCATCCTCGAGGACGCGGAGGCGAATGGGTATGAGGTGTTAGGGCCAGAGACACCCACTCACATTCCCACCAACGTCAACCACCGTCCGGATGTGCTCGACATCGTACTCCACAAGAACCTATCGTGCCCGGTCTATGTGGAGGTGCTGTATGACATGAACACACAGCACCTCCCCATACTGGTCACGCTCGGTCTGGGACCCGAGTGCGCGTCATTGCCGCGCGCGAAGCGTAGGACGGATTGGGAGGGCTTCAAGTCCGCCCTGGCCGCCTACGACCACAAGGCCCCACTTAATTCCCCGGAGGCGGTGGAGGCCGCGGCCGGGGCCTTTGCGACGGCAGTCAAAGAGGCCCTGGACGCGGCAACCACCGAGGTCCCGGATAACGCGCGTCGCGACCCCCTCCCGGTCCGTCTGCGCGACATGATCGCTAAAAAGCGTAAGCTGCGTAAGCAATGGGCGCGCACCCGCTGTCCCCGGGTGAAGCGTGACCTCAACGCCTTGGCGGAGAAGCTGTCTACGGAGATGATGGAGCATCGTGGCGCCGGCTGGGAGACGAGAATCGACCAGGCCGGAGAGCGAGAAACGTCGCTGTATCATCTCAATAGACAGCTAACCCGCGCCAAAGCCCCCGTTTACCCTTTGGTGGATGCCGAGGGCAAACGCCGCTTTGCGGCGAAGGACCGCACAGAGATTCTCGCGGAGTACATGGAGGGGCAATTCTCTCCGCACCCCGCGTCCGCCGCCGTCCGAGAGCATCACGAGCTCGTGGAGGCCCGCGTATCGGAGTTCCTGAACGGCCCGACACCTACGCTGGAGGGGGTCGAGTTTATCTCACCCTCGGAAGCTAGGAAGGTCGCCGAGCGCTTACCTAAGCGCAAGGCGCCAGGCCCGGACGAGATTCCGAACATGGCGTTGGCGATGCTGCCCCAGAGAGCGTTGGTCGGCATGACCAAACTCTTCAACGGGATCCTCCGCACAGGCCACTTCCCGGATAGCTGGAAGTTGGGGAAAGTGATTGTTCTACCGAAGCCGGGGAAAGACCCCCAGTACCCGGCGAGCTACCGTCCCATCACACTCCTGTCAACCACGGCAAAGCTGTTTGAGAGGCTGACGCTGAACCGACTGCGCCCGTCACTTGTTTTAAGGGACGAGCAGTTCGGGTTCCGCGGCGGCCACTCAACGACGCTTCAGCTGACCCGGGTGATCCACCACCTGACAGATGAGTTCAATTACGGGCGACACACGGCCGGGGTCTTCCTCGATATCGAGAAGGCCTTCGACCGTGTGTGGCACCCAGGACTCATCTTCAAGTTGTTGGACTCGCCCGTGCCAGCGATGCTGGTTAGGTTGATAGCCGAGTTCCTGAGGGGACGGCGGTTCTTCATATCGGTCGAGAACAATCACTCTCGCCCACGCCCGATCCGTGCGGGGGTCCCGCAGGGCAGCTCGCTCTCGCCGTGGTTATACGCGGTCTACACCAACGACATTCCCACCCTTCAGGGTCACCTGCAAGAGTGGGAACGTGACGTTGAGCTCGCGTTGTTCGCGGACGACAGCGCCTTCTTCGCGTCGTCGCGCGACGCGAATCTTGCAGCCGCCAGGATGCAGCGCTTGCTCGACTTGCTGCCTGAGTGGCTCGACAAGTGGCGGATCTCCGTCAACGTCGGTAAGACGGTGGCCGTCCTGTTTAGCCGGAAACTCAAACCGCCGCTGCCGCTAAGGTTCCGGGAACGGGATATAGTTTGGCAGCCCAAAGTTAAGTACCTCGGATGTCACATCGATCGCACGCTGCGGATGCGCCCCATGGTGGACCACTGTGTCCAACAGGCGCGCGCCGCGCGGGCGATGCTCCGACCGGTGTTGAGATCCAGGTTACCCGTCCACACGAAACTGAGGGTATACAAAATGTATATCCGTTCCCGCCTAACCTACGCGGCCCCGGCGTGGTACGCATTGGTGGCCAAGTCGCAGCGCGCTCGTCTCCAAGCGCAGCAGAACATATGTCTGCGTATCATCGCAGACGCGTTCCGCTACGCGAGGAACGACGTCCTGGCGCGCGACCTGAAGGTGCAGTCCATAGGTGAGTTTGTGGCCCAGTTGGCGAGGCACATGTATGCTCGAGCCGACAACGGGCCGCACCCGCACCTACGGGGCATAGCGCCGTTACACGCGCGGCCCCGGAAGGACGTCCGCTCCCTCGCGAGATCGAGGGACTGGACTCCCCCGCCTAACCGGGGGAGGACTGCACCGCTCAGCGGGTCCGCAGTAGGACCGCCCGCCCGCCCTTTAGAAGTGCAGAGACGCACCCAGGGCAGTGTACCCTGCGAGAGAATTGCCCAGGTAAAGAGGAAATCCTCGAGGCCTGAACCCCTACCCTCCATGTGGCGTTTAGGACGCCGCGGAGTAGGACGACTCGTTCGTTCGTTCGCGTTACTGTCATAAACTCGTAAGAGCTGTACGTCAACCGTCAAGCGTCAAGTTTGGCATGCTTTATTTAATAAAGATTTATATGAAATTGATTGATTGACATTTGACAATTGAATTGACAACGATCACTTCAACCTACGTTTTTAAATGGGTCGAGACATTCTATAACTTCATGCACTCCACCCACCATAGGGACTGTGCACGGCGACACCTATGCCATCTAGTGGCGTTTAATGGAAACGTGCCTAGAAATGACAGTATATTATTACCTAGTTGTGAAATACTGTGTAGGTACCTAAATACAACTTTTATTTGAGAAAACTGGAAAAAACACATAAAAATGTCTCGTTGTTGTATTGCTGGATGTTTCAACACATGCAAGAACACCAAGCTTAAAAACAATGGTATAAAATTCTATTTTTTTTTTGTTTGAACGCGCTAATCTCAGGAACTACTGGATCGATTTCAAAAATTCTTTCAGTGTTGGGAGTCCATTTATCCAGTCCAGGAGTCCACAGGAAGGTTATAGGCTATATTTTATTTTTTTTAAATTAGGGATACGTAAGAAAATTGAATCGGTAACCTATTTATGCATGCGCTGCAAAAACTATTGACAATAGAACAAAATGATGTACTACGGGTTTGTAGGTCTTATTAAGATCTACAAAAAAGTCCGGGAGAGCACATATCTAACTATCATACTTTAGTCACAATAACCGCTTAATTATGTTCATAAAAATATTAAATCGTCTGAAGAAACTACGTTAAATGTGTATCGTAATATTAATCCTTATCCAAATTAAGTTATCATCATTATGTTATCAAGGGTATTTATGTAGAAGTAAAATACTTTTTGTTTTATTCCAATCGGACATTTAGTTGAGAAATTATCACGAGTATAAAAATGCAAAGAATCGGTACCTAATAATTAGTACTTTATTATTTTATACTATTATATACGCAAATGTTTTTGAAATTTGTGAAATTTGGTACACAGATGGAAAATAAAGTCCAAGTGTTTTTCAATAGAAAATTTGTTGGTATATTAAAAGGGTGTAGAGGATTTTCAGATAACATTGTTTAAATAAAGTGAGCAACGCATATAGCAGTATCTATTTTAAAATGAATGCCAGGTATTCTGATATTATGTGATAAATAAAAATGTTTAAATAGAACAAATTCCTCCTTTTCATTGAAAATAAAAATAACTTGAATTTTAAATTAATCTCAAAACAAATTATATATTAGTTTCTTTTAAAAAACCTTGATAGTTCTTTTTAACCGTTTGAATTCATGTCAGTTGTATTTTTAACTGCATTTATCCAACTTTTCGTATAGTTTTTAGCCAGAGCATGTTGGTACTATCAGTGGAAAATTACGAGAATTTACACTAATATATTTATATATTTTATTCTTGGAAGTATTGGAGCATCCATCAATACAAGAATACACTTTTAATGAGCCTTTTAATATACAAAATTATTTGTGATAGTCTTTTCAAAAAGTTAACATACGGTAGTAATCCTACCCATGCAGTTCCGATAAATGACACTAGATGGCATAGGTGTCGCCACGCACGGTCCCTATAGATGGGTCGCGACTCGCGGTGAGCCTCGCGTCAACGTGTCATGACGTCAAAAGTGACGTTTTCGCCACGAACACATCGACCGCGGTAGGTAGTTCCACTACAAAATGAGCATTTTGATCTTTGTGGAACGCACCCTAAAAGAGCCTCATATGATTTATAATTGATTTGATTGACAATTTAATTGACAACTAATTGACAACGATCACTTCAACCCACGTTTTTAAATGGGTCGTTCGAGCTGAGCTACGCGTGAGCGTAACCCAATAGGTACGTCATAATAAGTGACAAATTGATTTGATTGAAATGTCAAATGACAACTAATTGTCAACGATGACATTCACCCACCTTTTTAGGTAAGCTTCGCGTCACAATGAGTACAATGACGTCATACGTGACGTTTTCGCCACGACCACAACGACCGCGGGAGGTAGTTCCACTAATAAATGAGCATTTTGATCGTTGTGATCGTCAAATGGAACGCGCCCGTTGTGTACCCTTTGATGGAACGCGCCCGTTGTCTTGGTTGTCAAAGTGACAAAATATTTGATTTAATACTGATAATATTACAAAATTTTATATAATTATTTATGTTTCTTGTGTTTTCAATATTAATTATTTAATGAACTAATTTCTGAGCACATGATTGCTTACTGTAAAGTAGTAATTTAATTTGAAAGAAAACTAACAAGTGCTCTATCCGAATTCATTCAATACCATCTGTTTTCTTGCGTATCATACTTTAAATTAATATTGCGTGGAGTTTCGTGTGGGCTTCGTACACTTTACGCGATGGCAGAAGAACAAAGTGCTATTAATGAGGAGGATTTGCAAGAATTGAAAAAACGGATGAATATGATTGCTGATGCAGACCCGTCGCAGTACCAGAACGATTTCTCTTTGCGAAGATACCTGAGAGCTTTCAAGACAGTAGATAATGCATTCCAGGTACTCAACATTATAAGTCAACAGATTTTAAGAATAATATGTAAATATTAGAAAATCCAAAAGTGTATGAATCTTTCCTGTCATTACATTCTTTCAAGAATATGTAAAAAAAGAGAAATGGTGATAAAAATAGTGATGATAATTTTCATGGTGAATGCAATAACAAAAACTATTAAGAATCCTTAGATAAATAGAAACTAGATTTTTCTTCCAAAAATATAACAACATTTTATGTTACCCTTTTTGATCTTGAATTCCATTTTTTATTTGTAGGCTATATTAAAAACAAATAAATGGAGAGTAGAATATGGAGTTAATGATTTAGTTAATAATAAAGAGATTATAGAAAAGTATGCAGATAAGGCGAGGGTCCTACGTCACCGAGACATTGTTGGTCGTCCTATAGTATACATTCCAACAAAGAACCACAGCTCCAGTGATAGAAGTATTGATGATTTAACCAAATTTATTGTGTATTGTTTGGTATGTATAATTCTCATTTTCAAAAATCTAAATTTAATATGTAACACTCCTCAGTAGGGGAAAAGAGACAAATGTCAAGCAACATTGTCCATTGAAGTGGCAGAGAAAAACAACATAAATTCTGGGCAACATGTATCAGTAACATATCTCCTAGCAAAAAGGGAACTTAAGTTATAATATGTCACACTGTATGAACATTTCAAGTGATTCCTATGTCTCATCTAAGTATCTGATATAAATCTATAGATTGATACATGAGAAAAAACTAATACCAAATCTATTAACATATCAAGTGAACATTCAGATTCTCAAACTTAAAACCTAAGTAAAATAACCCAAATAAATTGTTTGCAGGAGGAAGCCAGCAAAAAGTGTTTTGAGGAGGTTGTAGATAACCTGTGCATTGTGTTTGACCTTAACAACTTCACCCTCTCCTGCATGGACTACCAAGTGCTCAAGAACCTCATTTGGCTGCTAAGCAGACACTATCCAGAGAGACTGGGCATATGCCTTATTATCAATGCCCCTGCATTCTTTTCTGGGTGCTGGGCAGTCATTAAAGGCTGGTATGTATACTATGTCTTCTCTATTGTTATAAAACTATAACATGTGGTTAAAGGTATAGGTGACCCAAAAAATATTATTATTTATAAGTTGTTTTTGGTATATTTTATATAAAAAAACAACATACTTAGTCCCAGTAGACTAACACTTGTTAAACCACTTGAGAGGCTTTATGCAGCTCATCCAGTAAAAAATGTTCATGGGAGTGATATTCTATAGGCTTTGATAAACATTGAAAATGGAAAATTTTCCAGCCATGGATTAGATAATTCTTTTTATCTAATTTTATTTAGTATCATGTAAGCTGCTTCTGAAACTTTACACTTCAAACCTATGAAAAATTTATCAATATTATCTTAAGACTTATCTTCAATTTCCTTAAGTGTTTCTCATTTTTGTTGAAGGTTGGATGATAACACAGCAAGCAAAGTGCGGTTTGTCAACTCTGAAATGGATCTTTGCCAATATCTAATTCCAGATATCTTGCCTACAGACATGTAAACTGTAATCATCCGCATACTGTTAATTGAACTACTACTGCATAGTACACCTAAGTTAACTAATTTATAAAAGAGCTGGGGAGTTCTCCATAATTATAGTGTAAGATAATGAATGTTTAATTTATTGAATCCATGAAACTAGTCTACAACTAGGTAAGCAATTGTGGGTTTATTGCCTGTATTACATTCCCAAGAGGGGATTTCGGGATTTATTAAAGCGCAGCAGATTAATATACACGGGAATATGTTGTACCCGGTTAAGTACCTCCACCAAATACGAGCCCCTTATACAGGCTGAATTTTTCAAGTAAAGATAAAGGATACAATACAATACAATACTCTTAATTGTGCAGATACATACAAAATCAGCTAACAATAAAACATGAGAGAAAAAACAATTGGCAAAGAATAGAGAATTGAGTACAGAGGAATAGTGTATAGTACAAATTGACAGAATAAGAATAGATACAGTGAATATCAAGGGAGAAAACTGTAGAGGGATAAATAGAAGGGATAGAGATAATTGATTAAAAGATAATAATTCCTCATAGTTTTGGATTTCCCCATTCATACACACTTGAAAAATTCACCCTGCTGTATACACTTGAGTTTATTATACGGAACTGCACAATATTTACATATTATTATTATGTTGGTCTATTACAGCTTCCAAAAAAGTATACAATATTTATATGTTAGGGTACATAACATGAATTTTAAAAATTTACGTACTAATAAAATAACAGCGGGCCACAAGAATAACTTCACCTTTGATAATAAAATCGAATAACCCATGTAAGGTACGAAGTAGACGAATGTGCAAATACTTCTATTGATCGACGTATGACTCGCGCGTAGTGTGAGCGCTCCCATTGTATTTCGAAGGTCGGTATAGTTCGTGCGTGAACGTACGTATACGAGTTGACGTATAACGCGTTGGATTATACAATAGACATTTTGTTAAGCCCGTGTCCTACCAAATTCATTATAAATTCTCAAACAGGGCAAAAATTGCAGTTACCATTTTTGTCTTAGAAATCTTCAATAAGCACTCCCTAAAAGAAACTAAAAAAGGCATAAAGAGCCTATTGATTCACAATAACATTACCTATGTTCGACATTTAGTGATGCAGATATCTGTTATAGTTTCGTGCAAAATCAGCAGAATAGATTTTTAATACAAAATTTTAAATCTGGATCGTGATATGGAATCCTTTTCACTTAGCTCTTGACCAAATCCTTAAGTTCACGTGTACGAAGTCGCGGGCAATAGCTAGTACGTACATAATTAAAAATATGTAGGACATGGCTGCTATCAATATATGACGCGCTCGAGTATGTCCATGCAACAGTTTTTTTACATAATTATTTGAAAGTCTAGCCGCTCCCCCCACAGATGAAAAGGTCATTATATAACATTTATTTCTTCTTATCGTCTAAGTCTAAGCTTCCACCCTCTCTCTATGACGCTCGAGTAAATCCACATTTAGCATCGTGGCCTGGGCGCCCCCCTACTATTAAGTTTAATATTTGGCTGCGGATCGCGACAACGTGTGCGTTTTCAAGGGCTAGCCTATGTGGCTGCTTACCACTGCTAAGTGTTATTGCTATGAGCATGCTGCCAGTGTATGTATCTCTTGGTAGCAGATTACCATAATATTTAGTGTTTACCACCATGTAGTGTTTAGTGTAAACCAAAGTTTACGGCAGTTGGATGTAAGTACCTTGAACATTTATTGAAATCAATCTGATTTTGTCAATAGGCTGTAAATAATGAAAGGAATAATGTAAATGGGGTGATTTACCATGCCTCTATGTCTAAGTAGGTAACTCGCGAGTGCGACCATACTGTCGGAGACTTTTGGGTTAATTAAATCCTCATTTACTTAGTACTTAATTGATTTTTTAATGGGTTTTTTTAACGTCACACATGACCAATTACTTTCTTGTGCCAGAGTATGTCAAGTGTCTTACCAGTCACCTGTATTCAAAACTAAAACCAACATGTTTAAATCATAAAATAAAAATAAATTGTTACTCAGTGACACAAAAACTACTGAATAGAATAAAATTCAATTGAACATCAACATAGCCTGAAACCAAAGAAAGGGAACCATAGACTTCATTGTTTATCAAAAAACGAAGAAGTTTATTAAAAGGAACCTTTATTGCCGCCATTGTGGGTCAGTCACGTTTAGCGTGTGTTAAACCAAACGTAATGACCGCTACAATTTCAGTGTCCGACATGCTTGGATGTACGCCAGTGGTGGCCTTAGGGGGTGGCGAACGGGGCCTCGCTCTTGCTAGGGCCTCGCATCAAGCAAATTTTTAAAAAATACAGATTTTTTAATACTTACATATTTTTTTATTTAATTTTTTGAATTTGTTTCTTAATTATTTATTAAGGTAAAAACATAACGGTAAATTAAAATAAAGTGAATTAACTGATTCATTCATTCAAATCATAATTGATATTATAATTATTCATTTTGTAGTACCCACTTGAATATTGCGCCTTTGAAACACTAGATCGGTTTTTTAAACGCATAGCACTCGGGACTAGTACCTATAGTATTATATTGTTGTAGTCTGTCTCTGTGACTCGGTGAATTTTAGTCTTAGTAAAAGCTGCAAACATCAATTTTAAAATTTATCATATCTGTGTTTGTTAATTTTGTAATCAATGTAAGTAAAATATTTTAAAACTCAAATTTTATTTATTTGTATTACTTTAGCATGTCTCGTCAAACATAACGAATACCTACCAAACAACCAGACCTATGTACTTTCGCATCACATAGGTACTTTTCCGTAGGACAAAAAGCCTCGCAAAGACCTGCCGCCCGGAGCCTCGCAATGGGTAAGGCCGCTACTGATGTACGTACACACTGACTCACTGACGCATTCACAAGCGTGTAAACGGCTTCCAAACGCCAAGCGAGATTTGTGGACGCTTGGGACTTGTGGACGTTTAGCAAGCCTTGGCCAACGTGGAAACGCACCATTACGGTTAAAGTCAGTAAGTAAAATGTATGCCAAATTTTTTTTTGTATTCAGAGGGGGTTCTAATAAATCGAATGGACCCGGTTATAGCTACGAGCAAATGATTTAGTAGAGTTTTTTTTAACATTTTTACAGCCACCTCCTGTGATAAAGCAAAGACCTGGATGTCTGCCTTATAGATTTTCTTCGTTATCAAAATGGTATTAACCATTAACCCCAGAGGCAGACACGAGCAAATCCGTAAAAAAAACAAGACAAAAATGGGTTATACAATTTAAATTTTGAATTGAAATTCATTGTTGTACGGTTCCGAATTATTGTTAAGCAAATAATAACTTAAGTAAATGTTATTAATTGTAAGCCATTATAGATTGTTGTCAGCATTGAGATGCTCACACGCTTATATATATATGCTGTAAGCATATTATTTAATTATGGGAGTGTCTAGTCTAGCATAGTTTTGATGTACCTACAGTAAAGAACAACTTTTTTAGGTACCAGCTGAGGGAATAAAAAACGTTTATACTAAGAGGAACTGAGATAAGAAGCGGCAAAAACTTTAAATACTAACCCGGGCGAAATTACTTGCTTGACACTGGCTCGAAACTCGACCCTCCTCCCGCTACACCGCGCGAGGCCTCTCGTCCTTCAGTAGCGTTAGCATCATAAATGAATATAACATCCTTTTTTGTTTTGTTTCCGTAAGAAATTAATTGTTTAAGCTACTTAATGTATAACTACTTTAACAAGTATGAACTTAAATTTATAAAAAAAATATTAATACATTTGATTAACAATATTGAAAATTAATCCCAAAATAGACTAAATAGTTTATTACTGTTCCAAATCGTAATTAAGTAAAAAATACTATACTTATTCGTTATAAGTACAGATGTTTTATCTCAGTGGAAAATAAATTATAAATCAGTAATAGATTTCATTTCAAGACTCGCCATACGTTGGAATTTCAATGGAACTAAATTTATAATGGAAATTGTTATTTTAGTTATAATATAATAAAGCCTGACCAGAAAAATAAATTTCGAATTATATAACCAAATCATAATAACCTCAACTGTACTGAGTCAAAAAATTTTTTTGCACTCAGTACATACTATAGACAAACTTCATTTGAGCCAGGTGTCTAGTTATCGCGCCCGAGTAGTAATTATTTGGTTTTCCCAACCATCAACCAATGGTTATAAATAAGTCTTTTATATAAAATTGGTTATTAATAATTATATTATATTATTTAAAAAAGCGGTGATAGCCCAGTGGCTTAGAATTCGACCTCGAATCGAGGGGTTCGAATCCCAGTGGCACGCACCAATGACTTTGTAAAAAAGTTATGTGCGATTTATAAAATTAAATATCACCTGCTGTTACGGTGAAGGAAAACATCGTGAGGAAACCTGCATTCCTGAGAGTTCACAAAAAAAAATGCTCTCAAAGGCATGTGAAGTCCACCAACCCGCAGTAGGCCAGCGTGGTGGACTAAGGCCTACATCCCTCTCATTTTGAGAGGAGACCCGACCCTGTAGTGGGTCGTTAATGGGTTACTGACATTTAAAAAAGTAATTACTTAATCAAATTTAAGCAGCTCATTTAAATATTATGTAACCAGATTAATAAATTTGTACATGTGCCTAAGAAATTGTAAAAAAATAAAAAAAAAACTAATTTGCTTATTGACAAAATTTAAATAGGAATTTGATGTATGTAAAATTGAGATCTTTTTATTAGTTACAGTTGCGTTATTACTAAAGAAGAGATTAAAACTATTTTTCTGTTTTGTCTTGTTACTATCATTTGTTTACTTTCATATTCTATAAGAAAGGGGAAGAAAGGCGAATAAATTATGCCGAGTTTCAATAATGTACCGTCGTTTTATTTAACTTATAATAAATAAAACAAACTCACATTTCTACATACAACTGTGGACTAAATAATTTCGTTCATAAAATTACGTCAACTCCAGCACTGGAGGGCTAGTTCATCTTTATTTCCCGCCCAGGATCTCTGACAGACTTAGTCCACCTCTGATGTACATCCTATCAATCCATTACATATTACGTAGCAACATAGATTAAATACATACTTCAAAATAAAAATACCCTTAAATGAAACAACAACCTTACTAGAATTATTTATTTTTCTTAATGAAATTTATAAAACAAATAAAAAATGGCTGTACAATTCAAAGCGGACTATTTAATCTAAAGAATCTATCATTATTTTATATACTATTGAATACATTGTACTGTAATGGTTCGGCAAGGCTTTTTTATATTGCATAATTACAATCTGCTTTAATTCCTCTGGGTCTCATTAACATTAATTACGATACATCATTAACTAACTTATTACTTGATGGGTTACAGTTAGGTCAAAATTCTTATTTGTTCTGTCAATTAAAATATGCAAAGAAAAAGTTATTAATCATGTTTTGGTTGATGATGTTTAGCAAAGCGGCTAGTTGCGAGCAACTAAACTCGGCAGAAGTTATTAATTAAAATTTAGTAATATACGTTTATTGATTCACAATTACAAAACTTTTTACACACGCTTCACAGCAGTATTTGTTTAAAACATTTTTAAGTTTTCAATCAATTAAAAAGTGCAATCTGTAGATTTTCAAGTGGCATGATTTTATAAGTAATGTCATAATGTGTGAATTACAGTGAAATTTGTATAATTCTCGTGTTGATGTAAAGATAATAATAGATTAATAGGATAAACCTATGTCCTGACATACATAAGCAAACAGTTATCAAGAGGTAATATTACTGATAGTAAACAGACTAAATTTGTTTTAAGTCATAAAAGTACTTATAATAATAATACTTACTATTATTTTTTTCTTTCGTTTTGAGCATAGCCCCAAAAAGATTATTATTAAAAATAATGCTATTCATTCAGTCACAATTACGTTTATAAAATAATATCTACATTTTTTTTACAAAATCCTCAATTATGAGTAGGTACATATTGGCACGTTTTCAGATATTGTATTTTCAAGATGTCTGCCTGTTTATTATATTGCTGTGGGACGGTAAATTAACTGTGTTCATAAAGCTCATAATGATATTCATTTTTATCATTACATTGTTAATAGAAATCATTCATTTAAATGTTTCTTGTTTTTGGATCCAGTTTTTCCATTAGTGCATGCCCTTTAAAAATGCTAGTTCTATATTAATATTTAAATAACTCACTGACTTCTTTCAATATCAATGATACTAAATGACTAGGTAGACTTATCATAATACATGTTAATTGCAAAATTAGAAACAAATGGAAGAAAAAAACAGTTCAATGCAATTTTGTATAAATATAATCTTGTGAAATTGAATTTTAACTATAAAATACCTGTATACTTAAATCACTTCGTGTTTGATAAGAAATATATTATTGGTGAATGATCTACTTTGATAGGTCACTTCTTTAATGCTTGCTGTACAAGAATGATTTGCATTATTATAAACTGTTGAAAATGTGTTGTATACATACAGGATTATTGGTCAAGTCGACCTTAATCCTTTAAGAGGTTGTAGTTTCCATAAACCTTATTTGTTACCTATTTGGATTGTTTTATTTTGTTTCTTGACTCAAGTTAAATTTGACGCTAAAGTACCGCCAGTTTTTACTACTACCTGGTAGCATTTCATTAAAGTTTTTGTTAAGGAATTCTAATAAAACCCTATCTTATTATACCTTGTTGGAAAGCTTAAGAACCGTAGGTATTTTGAAGCACATCTGCAGCATAACCGTCATAGACTTTTTTGAAATATCTGATTAAAAAAATAACTTTATACGAATTTCTTTCTTTTTTTAACAATGACTCGTCTACTACGGCTCAATTGGTACAGTTACTGGCAGTTTGAGTGTTAAAAATAATAAAACAACTAATCTACTACACAAAAATAGCAAAAATAAATAAATTTACGGCACAAAACACAAAAATAAGGGAATAGACAAAAAGAGGTAATTTCTATAAAAAAAATTCAAATGGCAATAACTTGAGAAGGGTTAAGTTTAAGGTATGGGGTTTCATAGCCAAATCAGTCAGGCATGATGGAAACTACAACCTCTTAAAGGATTTAGGTCGACTTATTATAAAGGAAGACTGAAAGAGTCAGTTCTGAACACACAGAGGTGAAACAGACAAAGTGATGAGATATTAGTAGTAAAGGGAATGTTCATTTAAATCAAAAATTATTATTTCAATAACAGATAATATCTTAAGCACAAAATATCAATTATTAAATTTTGCGTGCCTCAAGCTGGAATCCTCACCGTTGAAATCTCAATGAAAACGAATTTTAACAATGCTAAAAATAGTCCTGAAATAGTCGTACAATTAAAAAGAATGGTCGCATTTTAGTTTCGGCGTTATAGCTATAGGTTGGTGAGGATTATGGCTTGAACGTTTAAAAACTTCAAATTTCTCCGAAACGCCAACGACTTTCGGTTTCAAGTTTGTGCCAAAAAATAGTCGTGAAATAGTCGTATGAAGTGAAAATAAATTTGAGCTGATTTAATTTGAAAATAAAAAAAGGTGCATGGTTACCTATTATGCACTAACAAAATGTCTATTTTGTTGGAATTAAATTATATTTAAAGATATGTTTAAATTACACAATTACAGTATAAATTGCCATACTGCAATATGTGTTGAGAATCAGTAGTTTTGGACTTTATCCTTTAAATACTTAGTTTACCATATTATTTATACAAAATAAAATCTACAATGCATAATGATATGACAATGTGTGTTATATAACATACTTTAGAAATTCGCTAGCCACTAGCAGTACTATTGATTAAGAAGCTTGCCTTCACAAGCATTCAAATGCAGGCCAATACACAGGTCACATGAGTGTTAAGTAGTATTTGATAACAAACAAACATAATACAAGAAAAAAATAACTGTAGAAAATTTAAGTTAATTTAATAACCAAATAAAACAAGAGAATAAAAATGAACCGTAGACAACTTAAACTGCCCACAAAATCTTTGTATCTTCGTGATTTTTTACGATCGAGTGAAGTTACAAATATCGTGTTTTGAACCATAAAACAATCAATAAATTTTATCTATGACATATATTTTTCACAGATAAAAAAACAATATTACTATGTTTAAAATTGAATAAAAAACAGGCCGTTTCGAATCCTGCCCTTAAATGACAATTTGTTTTTAAATTTCTGCATTATTTTCAATCACAAATTAAAATAAAAAGACGTGCTAAGATTGTTTACCAAATACGACAAGAGAATAAAAATGGACTATCCTTTGTTACCATTTGGCTTATTATTACTACAATTACATAGATGATCTATGTTGGCTACATTCTGTATAGTAAAATTGACATCAATCCTTTTAATTTATTGATTATTTTAGTGTAAAAGGGGTGATAGACGTACGAGTAAGTTCGCGAACTTGTGGCTCGACGACCTTTTTTTCGCCAGTCTGTGGACGTTCAACACTTGTATGATATTTTTGTAATTTTTCTAAATTATGATTCAGAAATCTCTAAATGAATGATTTCCGAACTTATCTTTAACTTTTGACGCGAGAAAGCTTCCCATGTGTCATCGACATCTTTAAGTTCGTATCGCATACTTTAAGTTCGTACCTCTATCACCCACTAAGACTGACTAAGACTGTTCTAAGATTGATTTTCTCACTTGGTCACAAAAAAAATACTCACAGTCATTCAAATGATAAATCCAACAACGCCCAGTATTGAATCGCTCTGTTGTAAAGACGTACAAAATATTTAAAACCATTTTAATGAAATGAAAAGTACTTCCAATGTATCACAGAGTTTTATGAAGATCAAATCAATGGAAAATCTACAAATACAATTACAATGCTTTAGGTTATAATAAAATCCTTATAAAAAAGTGTAAAACATCTTAAGTAGTTTTCGGATATTAACCCTTTAAATAATATTAATAGAGACATAGACTGTAGATGATAATCAAATTAATAAAATTATTATGTAAAGCTTAGTGCTTACATTATGTAGTATTAATTTTAACCAATTTTTAAAAACCGCAAAACGTACCTTAAGAAAAGAGCGTAAAACCCTAGCAGTGCTAATAATTATTATTTATATTTTATGATATAGACAGTCTTAAAGGTAATATGAACAAAATGTTTTTTTCTCCTTCGAGATTTATCAATTCCCGTTGTTTATTTTATATGAATTATAAATAATCTCCTATGGAGCATTATAGTAATAATATTAATAACGATAATGCAACCTAACGATTTGTGAATACACTTATTTTACGGCAATGTACACACCAAACGGAACGAGATATTTGGTCATGAGTTTTTGTGCTAATGGTGTTTCTGTGTTGCCTTATAAAGATAAAATTCACTTAACGTTAGCTTGAATTCGTAACAATTAGTCAATACTGCAGCGGCGCTCTACGGGTTGAGGCGGGCGAGGGGCGAGCGGGACGGCGAGGAGGGCTATTATTATAGTCAGCATTACATTACGAAAGAAGTTTCATGTTCACACTATTGCTTACCATATAAACCTAAAAAAAATAGTCTTAAACACTTTGACTTTATTGTTTAACCTACACTATTCCTAGTCATTGAATCAACCTTCAGTTTCTAAAACACTTAGGAATATTCATGTTACTAGTTTCGTAATATAAATTCTGCTTACAATGAACGCACACTTTACGCGTCCCAGTCATAATGGCTGTATATAATTCAAAGAATCTTACAAACATACAAACTCAGATCGTTAACATTTTTGATTTGGAACGCGTTAATTTTATTATAACCCCTGTAAATTGCTAATACGCTTGAACGCCGTTTCAGTGGACCTTATCAGGTGACAAGGGCTAATCAATTTGTACATTCATAATACGAAATATTTAATTGAAAGCCTTATTTATAATAATATTAATGCGACAAAGTTCGAGCTTATTAGCAAGATGCAGCAGCTATAATCAGAACACTTCACACCCGAGGTTCTGATAACCGACACTCGATACCCTGTTCACACTGGTGAAGGTCTGGAGACGGGCGAGTGAGGTGAGTGAGGAGAGTGGGGCGAGTGCGGGGAGCGAGCGTGATTGTGTGTTAGCGCATGAGTGAGGGAATGTGTGTGAGTGTGATTGGGGGCGAGGGTGTGTGCGTGCGTGGAGGGGTGGGGCGGGGTGTGCAGCAGCTGCAGCAGGAGACGCAGTCAGTCGGCGAGCACGGCGCTGTTGACGGCCGCCAGCTCCTCCTTGAGCGCGCGGAACGACGGCCGCTCGTCCGGCGCGTGCCGCCAACACATCCGCATCACCTGCAGACACGATATTCCACTTATTCGAAAGTGCAACGATCGATGAACTAACCGACAGTAAAGGCTTTTATATTGGTTGAAAGAGTGATATTATAAGAGAAAAAGTAAAAGTAGGCTAGGAAAAATATGTTGGTCAACGTTGAGAATCACTAATAAGTGACATAAAAACTCCTTTAATAATACATCAGTAATTTTACTTAGTCATTAAATAAACCTACTTACATTATAAATTTCATTTAGACATCCTTTGGGTTTCTCGAGCACCTGACCTCTTTGAACCATTTCAACAACTTCAGAATTTTTCATTCGACCGTATGGTACCTTACCACATGTAAACACCTCCCACATTAGTACACCTGAAAATGAATCGAACCAATTGTTAATAAAACAACAAGTTAAAATATTAAAAGAAAATCATAAGTATGTATTATTTATTTGGTAAAACATTGCATACTTATAGATACTGGGTTTGGTGGTGTTGGGTTGTGGTGGTGGTGGGTTGGTGTTTACTTAAGCATTTCATAAAAATTATAGTTTGCAATACACACCAAATGCCCATACATCCGACTTGGAAGAGAATCGCGTGTAGTTAAGGACCTCTGGTGGAGCCCACTTGATAGGAAACTTGGTGCCACCAGAGCTCGTGTACTGATCGTCCAGTACATACCGTGCCAGGCCGAAGTCCGCTACCTGAAGACAAAAATACTCAAGGAGTATGGCGAACAGAAGTGAACTCCCCCTACCCCCATACACTAGTGACTAGACTCTAATAAGCAACATTGTGTCAACCCCCAATACTTAAGGACGCAGTTCACTATTAGCAAGTTAAGATGTCACAAATTAAATAAGTGCAATGTACCCACACAACAATATGTGGGAAACTGCCTGAGCATTTACTCTATACCATGGAATTAGTTTTGCAAGACAATATTATTAAACCGATAATCACAAATGGAGCACAAAACCATAACAAAATATAAAGTTAATGTAAACACATTTATGAAAGATCCATATCACATTTCAACCACTTCTAAATTATTCAGATTTCATTTTTATTATAGAAATGACTGCATCTGTGTGTGTTATCATAGTATTGCTAATTTATGGTTGGATTAAGCATTGTATCTAACCTCGTGGCGCCAAAACCTTAGAACTAATGCGAGCTATGTCCGTGCGCATTTGAAAGAAATTGATCGACATAAAAACAGTGCCAAATATGTTAAATATAATATTATTGTGTGTGATGACCGTATAATTTTTTGTTTACACTACTACATTAATTGTAACAAAGATGCAATGCAACAAAGTAGATATTCCACTATATACAAAGTACAACAAAATGGAAAAACTACTGTGGTAAGTTTTCACTGAATTGTTAAGGAATAAAATTAGCAAATATTCTGCATATATAAAAGGCTGCTTATATACTAAGTCAATACTACCATGTATCTCATTGCTGGTTAATAGTGAAATGTTTATAAAAACTAAACTTAACGTAAGAGCACACCATTTAACAAAATGTCGAAAAGAAAGTACATATGTAAATGTGATATGATTATAAACAATATTATTTATGTGTAATATTATATTCATACAATAACTTTACATATAAAGCACATAATAACAATATGATGTGTATTACATATACTTCGGTTAGGCTGTTCTTACACTGACCACAACAAATAACCAAATTATTTAGAGAAAAAACCAAAACCTGTAGCTAGTTTTTAAGACATGTTTATAAACAATGACTGCATACTCAAGCGCTCACATTAGGAAAATGTTTTTTTAAGAATATGTAAAGGATTGAAATTGTAAATTTTACCAGAAACAGAATAAAAACAGAAAAATCTATAAAAGACGAAAATCATAATAAGCATTCCTTCTGTTTGCTAGCATGTCGTGCAATAGAAGTTTATAGATAAACTGCTAATTGGAAATTATATAAATAAATATGTTGTATGCCATAGGAATTGATTAGTGTTTCTTCAAAAACAAATCATACAAATTATGTGCATTTTTACCATAAGTATAGTGGTCTTTGGTTTCAATTGCTCAAACATCTATTTTAATCTAAATGTCACGATAAAGAAACAATGCAGACCCCCAGTAACTTGCAAAATATTAGTCACTTTAACTCTATAACCGTAATGAAATTGATAGTTATTTTTAACATGCAACATCTGAGTTTTATAAAAGTATTTAGGAATCGTCACATTATTTTTGATATTTATATTAAGCAGATTTAAGCATAAATAACTCAAACCACTTCAATTGTGTCTATTGCCTATAAGGCAAGGATTATCTCAGTTTTTTTCTTTTCTTTAGGAATACTATAGGCCTTATTCTATAGCCCATTATTCCTGTTGCTGAGCCTAAATCTAAAAAGGAACTTTCGGGGTTACGGGTGGCAAGAGTGGGAGCTCGAACCATCCAGCCAGCAACCCCGGGAAGGACGGCGGTGTGTGTGTGTGCTGCACACCATCTTAAGCCCCAGAAAGTTTAGGGGAGAATGCGAAGTTTCCCACGGGATGAGCCCGCCAAGGGCGCCCGATGCGTTCCATTGGAGATCCCGGAGCCCCCCACAAGCGCAGAGGAGGGTTAACGAGGGAGTTTTAGTGGGTAGGCTCCCACGGTAGCTATGAAGGTTCCCCCGTCACCAAAAAAAATGCATGACACCAAGTGCCATGCAGTGTTTTTATCTTTAGTGGTGTTGGCTATCGTCATGCTGCCTTGGCTTGCATTAACACGAATAATTGCAGTGTTGGTGGCTTACGTACAGCATTTAGGGCCGCTCCAGGATAGACCAAGGCAATGACCATGCAGTTACACATTTAATTTCACAAAAATTTTAAATCAACAATGAACATGGTAAAGCCTTGTCATGCTAAATGTCACAAATTACCACAAAACCTACCATCAAATAACATAACCTCTAACTCTTATTAGCAAATTATTAACTTGTTTTAAATATAAAGGGGATTAAGTTATCTTGCATCTTGTTACATTTATGTGCTAGACATGCTGATCGTTGCATCTTTTGAGAAGTCCACTTCTGTTCGCCAACTCCTTATTCTTATTAAGAATTTTAGTGTTCAATGAACAAATTAAGATTAAATAAAGTTTCCAATAAGCACTATCTCTTACCTTGACAACATTTTCATCCCCTACTAAACAATTTCTAGCTGCTAAATCTCGATGTATGTAATTTTGTCTTTCTAAGTACGCCATTCCTTTGCAGACCTAAAATTACACAAAATTAAAAATGATAAGTTACATACTGGTGTCCTAATATTTACACAGCCTAAAATGATACAATAATCTAAGATTTTCAGAATCTTTACAAGAGCCACTGTAGGTAATTTAGTAATGTAAAAAATCCTTATAAGGCCAGTAAGGGTACATAGGCCAAACAGGGCCGTGCAATGCCTGCCGGGTCACCTAGTCATCAATAAGATTAATAACATTTAAAATTACTCTACAAATCAACCTACAAGATTTGCGAGCCTGTCGTGTTTTTGAGCCAATAAGCTTGCAAAAACTCGTTATCGACGACATCACTGCAGGTTTTTTATTTTATACGAGCATGTCGGACACTGTCGCTGCAACCCATAGACAATTGAACACCCACATCCAACCATTAAATAAAAAAGAAATGTCATCTCTCCATAACATAATTGACATTGGCGCATGTATGTATTGTACTCGTACGTACGCAGAAGGAGTCGCAGAAAGCACCTGTCGCACCTGTATGCACATGTCGAGCAGCACGGCGGGCCCCAGCTGGTCGGGCGCGGTGCGGCGCAGGTAGTTGAACAGCGAGCCGTGCCGCAGGTACTCCGTCACTATGTAGATGGGTCGATGCTTCGAACACACGCCGTATAACTGGACCAGGTTTACGTGCTGAAGCTTGCTGGAAACATCACAACATACAAAATACTTTATTCAATTTCCAGATTAGTGATAATGACACATATCGTGGGGGCATCCTTTTAAGTAAAAAAATCCATAACATAGGTAAATATTTTGTATTCACGTTTGGAACTATGGAAATGCTCATAAAATGAGCACTTTCGTATTTAATTTAATTTAGGTACGATTTAAGCACTACTTCAAATAGTCACACTCTGCAATATCCAGAGAGACCAGTCTCTACTCTGGTTACTCTACCACGCTGTCCTAGTATCCTTGTTTCTTATAATTATGTAATTTTGTACATACATACTCGTAACTCGGAAAAATCATTGATGATGTGTGCGCGTGCGTGCCACTGAGATTACAACCCAGATATCTTGTTAAACACTAGGCTATCTCAGCTAGCTTCAAGGAACTTACCAAGCTAAGCAACATATAACTTTCATCTGTTAGCAGTAACGTCTTGGCCTCGCCGATGAAGTAGTAAAAGTGGTGATAGCTCGCATAAGACCAGTGCGCAGTGGTGAACTAATGCCTACGCCCTACGTCCTCTCGACTGTGAAAGTGTGATGTGCGACTGTGATCACAAGAGTTCTGTTAGAGAGAGTGGTTATAGGTACTCACGTCATGACCTTGGCCTCGTCGATGAAGTCGTCCTCGGACATGGTGCCCTCCTTCATCATCTTGACGGCGGTGTCGATGCGGCCGCGCCAGCGCCCGCGCCGCACCACGCCGAACTGCCCCGCGCCCAGCTCCTCCAGTAGGACCAGCTCTGATGGATCGATCTCCCATTTGTCTGGCAAGTGATTCAGTTTGGCGTTGAAATATCGTAACACAATATATGGCTAACATGGTCGAAGTTTACATTTATCATATACTAGCTGATACTAGCTGATCGTATACACCTTCTTTAAATTTATAAGAACATATCAAAACTAAAATGAGCTAATCGGTCCAGCCGTTTTGTGAGTTTTAGCGAGACTAAAGCACAGCGATTCATTTTTTAATGATATATTTATGCGTCGCCCCTTTAGAGTCCCAACTTAGAGTAGTTATGAATGGTGGAGCCATTGTAACTTGCCATTGTGTGTGGCTCTATCCATACCAGGGTGGGTGACCAAAAGTGACCATGGGTTGCAATGACCACTTAAGACGTTAAGTCCTCCTCCTGACGAGGAGGCCTTCATGCCTGTTTGTTTACAACAAAGGGGCCCTTCAAGTATTACGTAAGCAGATTCATTACAATTATTTACCCTCTCCTCCCCCTTGTCAGCAAAAGTAAGCTCATACCCCCCTCCCATGCTTACGTAAACATTGGTATCTATATTGCATTTTTCTATTAATGTATTCTGTTTTTTATATTGATTCATGAGCAGCAGTTATAAATAGGCTTAGGATAGAGGACTTTAATGCACATAATATTCATTTCAAGTAACAAACTTTATTGACAATGTGGAAAAAAACATAACTACTGCTGACATAATCACCATCTCGACCTCCCACCCCCGTGTCACCAAAAATAAGCAAAGCAAAGACCCCCACGCCCCCCTATAGTGCTAACGTATTACTTGAACGGCCCCAAAATATAAAACAGCGACTTGAAGTCTTTTATTGTTATGTCCTGGTAAATCTTTAGGCAGTTTGAAAATATTAGGTTGGCTCATCTGCACCAAACAAAATTGTTGCTTGATGATTTATGCCCAGTTGTAAGAATACGGAGTTAGCAAGAGGCAGTCAATAAAGATACAAACCATGCGATAGTCCCGCGGTGGGGGGCGCTGGGCGGTCGCAGGGCGTGGTCTTGAGCCGCGAACACAGCCCGCCGCTATTGTGCTTGTGGTAGTTGATCAGCTCAGGAATGCTGGGGCAGCAGTGCTTGTCTGACAGGTAGAACTCGCCACGAGAGTTCTGCTTTATGTGGTAGTGCTTTGTTTGGGGATGGTTTCTGGAAATTACGCAATTTAAACATGTTGAAAACTGCCCTGCTACACAAATTCTACACTACACTTTAACGTATATGATTCAAATATAATCATTAATGGATAAGGAGGAAATGTGTAATTGTGTGGACGGTTCAGCTCAAAGAGATGAAATCTAACCTGCAACAAAAGCAACTTACTTTGTACGTGAATCGTTTTAGGGTCGAATCTCCTCCCACAAGTCTACCACACTGGCCTATCGCGTGTTAGTGGGTTTAACATACCTTTGAGAAAATTATGAAGCATGCAAGTTTCCTGACAATTTTTCCTTCACTCTTACAGCAGGTGTCATTTAATTTCCACTCCAAATAAAAATAACTTACACTTTGGTATAGAGCGAGAGTGTGTACATGCCCTTTATTGAAGAATTGCGGACAACGAAGCAGCCCTCTTTATCTTCTTGTTTCAGCAGCGACTCGGTACGTTGTCGGGACATTTCACCGACATACCATCTGTGAAACAATTAATAGTGCAACAATGTGTGATACATTTTTTGCTAGAAAATTTTAAGCATGTTTTTATCTGCTGAGCATGACTTTCGCCATATCAGCCATCATTTTCACTTTTTCTTAATTAACTTAAAATTTTGTTACTTACTCATATTTCTGCAATCCTATAGTTTCCTTTTCTTTCACATAATTACTTGGAATGTAACCAACAGACCTGAAATATAGAAATGATATCATATCAGTATGAAAATTATGTTATGTTATACAATCACTTTGTAGCAACTTAATAACATATTTTTTTAAAATGACATACCCATTTCCATCTTTTACTTTCCACCAATGTTCTTGTGAATCATCAATAACTTCATATTCAGCGCCCTGCAAATGTGGATAGTACTAGTTAGCAAGCTGACCTCGCATATTAAGGGGATAAATTAAGTTTTGTAAGTTTCTTTATAATGTGAACTGTAATATTATGCAACACCTACTAATATTCTTTCATTATTTGACCTTAATTTAAATACAATAAAGAGGATGGGCTATACAATACTACCTATACTATGTCAAAACACAGGTAACAAACACCAAACTCGACAAAGTTTATGATTTTGTCTTTTTTATGTTAGTTTAGATTTTATACATAGCATGATGTAAAGGATAAACCTTTTTCTTTCTTTCTTCCGTCAGTAACCCATTAATGTCCCACTACAGGGTCGGGTCTTCTCTCACAATGAGAGTGTTGGTGGACTTCACATACATTTGAGAACTTTTTTTGTGAACCCTCAGGCATGCAGGTTTCTTCACGATGTTTTCCTTCACCTTAACAGCAGGTGATATATAAATGTGTTTTATAAAGCGCACATAACTTTTTTTACAATGGCATTGGTGCAAGCCATTGGGATTCGAGCCCGGACCCCTCGATTCGAGGTCAAATTCTAAACCACTGGGCTATCACCGCTCTTTCTTCCGTATAATAGATAAAATATTTACCTTTTCAAGAGATAGGTCACCGGCCTCAATAGCTTTAAAAGGATATAATGCTACCACAACTTTGGTCCTTTGCTTTTCCTAAAAAATGCAAAAATAAAACATCGAAATACTTAGTTTTTAGACACCTATGACATTTATTTTAATATAAGATCCTCCTTATAAATCATTCTGACAATGTTACATTAATGCATAAGGAAAAAAACTGCTCCTTTAAATATTCAAAATTATTTGAGTTTTTAATTTATATGAGTATTTAAAAAAGAATATAAATACATTGTCTGTAACTCATTAGTGACCCACTGCAGGATTGGGTCTTCTCTCACATTGAGAAGGAAGAAACTAAGACTTAGACTAAGATACTGAGTTGCATTTATTGTAAATTACCTTTGGCTTTGCCGTCGGAGTACCGGGAGGTGCGCCGCCTCCTCCAGGCATCGTGACGACGGCTGTGAAAAATAAAAAAAATCATAAAGTAGAGATAACACAGTAGAACTTGGCTTCTATAAAAAAATTGCCAATGCAGATACGAAACTTATATAATTTTCGTAGATAACGGGATACTATTGGTAAGGATTAAGGATAAAATTGCTAAAATTGTAAATCTGTTGGCAGCTTTCCCAAACGAAGCACAGCAACTTGTTAACTTTGCAGGCTTTTAGGACTGCAGTAATGCATTGATTGAAGTACATTAAAGTATACTATTACATACAAAATACAAATTTCAAATTCAAAGTCAAATTTTTCCACTTAAGTATTTTAAATTTAAAATGACATGCTCACTTTTTTTAAACCAAATCTGCTTTGACCGTTTCTCTATAAATTTTTCTATAAATAAAGCCAAGAAAAAGGACCACCTTATGATAAGTGGTCACTGCTGCCTATAGACAGCCGGAACTGGTTTAGGAAGAGTACCTACCTTTTTTAAGAACCCCATGTCAGAGTTCCTTAGGGACGCGTCTCAAGACGAAAAATCATTCCACAGTTTTCAGGTGTGAACAGAATGGTAGAAGTGAACAAAAAACTGCGCCAATTGCCAAGAATGTTAAGGGTGACGTTTAGTCTTTGATGGTTGGTTTGTGAATTTATAAAGAATAGGTAAGTGGGCATCAAAATATACTAGACCTGAAAAACCGCACCGTTTTGGTTTAAATATGTATTTATATAATGCCTTCAGAGGCGACGTTTAATACCCAAACCCATGTTTGTATATTATGTACAGTAAGTTTAAAATTAAGTATATTTACCAAATAGGACAAGTGTAAAAACGGATTTTATTGTGTTCAAATAAATATTACGACTTAATCTTAGGTAGAGCTAACCAAAGGTGCGTCCTATACATACGTACCTACATATTATTTTTTCTGTACATATCATTTGTATACCTTGCATGGCGTGTTTACGTTATTACGACACAGACTGGAAGTACGAGATCCCAAACCAAGAAGCCGTGACGAAAGAACACAAACCCTTTTATACTTAAAGGTATCCTTATATGAATAATCTAACTCAATATACATAAAACATAGAAGCTGTGGATCCGGTGAGGGATCACGTACCCTCACCATACACGAAGCCCAAGAACTGACTTACGAAAATGTAGTAATAGTAAATACAAAGCCTCAAAAAGGAAAGGTGCATGATAGCGTCTCTCTCATGCAGTCGTCACTATCACCAGACACACAGGCTCTTGCACTTACTACTCTGATGTCAGTGAGGACGCCATCGCATACTTCATAAAACAGGCCATAGAGCTGCCATTGAGGACTACAACCTGGCTACTGCAATCAGCCACAGAGACGCGACTGTCATTGCAGAAACCCTAAAGGAACGCCCGGAACGATCCAAGGATACACCGGGCCAAAATTGACAAAGAACTTTTTCTGGAGCAATAATATTACTAGTAAGGTGATGCAAAAAAAGGCACGGACCTAGAGTCTATGGATAGCAATTAAAGATCATAGAAGGTTATAACATGGATATATGGATCAATTAAATTTGAGATTTTTTAACAAAATAATTAAATGACACATTTAAATAGTGGTAGACATGGTTAAAAATTCAATTCAGTAAATATTAATTTTGGGAAATTTGTATTTTGTGTTAAATTTTATCTGAAAAATTTAAAAATATTTGATACTATATCTGGTTATATTGAAAAAAGCCAAAGGTAAAGAAAGATTTTATATTTTCTACATTTTACCTAGAAATATATTTACATAATTATATAATGTTATGTCAATCTAAGTAGGCGTCAGACACTCATCTTAATTAAAATGTATTTGGCAAATTAGTAATGAAATACACTTATGTCTATTGAGCCTATAACACTTAAAATGTGTATACATGTGTATTTTATTATGTATTTATTTATTTTTAATTTAACAAAATAACACAAAAAACTTAACGCAATTTCGCGGCGCACAATCCATAGGTAGGTACCTCGTAAAAACACATTTACACTACACAACCAATTCGAGGGGCATCATTATAACATAGGTGTCACATAATATAGTAAGCCCAAATCACTGGTTAACATTACACAAATACAATTCACGGACACCTGATCAAGACAAGAAAGTAAGTGCAACGAAACGAGTGAACGCAACCGGTGGCTGCGAGGCCACCTCGATAAAAAGGTCACAAGTAATTCGTACCCTCTAAGGCCGGAAGAAACGATGACAATGATAAACATGGTATTTTCGATTTCTTCTTGGTAACCATTGGTTCGTCTTCCGATTTATTTTGCAACATGAGTACAGCACTTTACGGCCGGACGTCCGCGCGCGACACCTCACTCAGACTGTCGTGTCGACTAACGTGTCAATGTACCGTGTCGAAACTAAAGCCAAGTGCATATACGACGGTACGACCGTGATGCGGTGATGCATTGCCGAGGTTTTAGTAAACATAGCTATTGACTTTTAAATTTGCAAGTAAAATCCATTTATAGTTAGTTATATATTACAACCTTCAGTGCCTAAATCAATACACCTAGTTTTTAATTAGCTTTGTTCTTATGTATGTAAGATGATATTTGTAACGCAGTATAATTATTGATGGAATCTATCATATTTACATAATGAAACATAAGCTCATGTATGCAAAAGATATTGTAAAAGATAATTTATTGTTTATACGTAGTTAAGAGTTTAATAACCGGATAGACCATGATAAACGTGGCTTAACGCTTGGCGAGACGAGTGAGTGAGGGCACAAAGATGGACGCACGCAACCTACATTCACTAGGTATTCGATGCGCGCGCGCAGGCCGTTCGATATCTCCCTTTCACTTATTTATAAGTTGCGCCGGAGGAAAGAGACAAAAATTTTATACGACCGACCTACACATTTGTATAAAGTGTACGCTAAGCTACAGCCTTCCGCACAAGCAAAGCCTAAGTACTCAGCATCATAAAGTCAACTGAAGTCAACCTTTTTACACAACGCGCGAGTCGCGCCATGTTCAGGAAGCGTTCCTAATGTTTAATTATGATTATTTGCACAAATTTAAGTAACTAAAATAAAAAATTAACGCATCTCGTAATATCTCCATCCCTTCCATCCCAGCCAATCCATTTAAAATTGCGACAAATTTCTAAGGATATCAAGCAAAGTTTGAGTTTGTTAACGGACGAATGAGTTGCTACTTCAAAGGGCAAGGAATTGCTCTTCAAATGCGCTTCTCCACACTTCACGCTCCCTTACCAAGATATAATGCCATCTATAAATAACATCAAACAAATTTCCCTATTTTTGAAGCCCCAGTCGACCTCCAGTGCGACCTACTCACCTGATCAGCCAACCCAATCAATCAGCAAATAAAGTCTGTCAGTTATTCATAATTATAATAATATTATGTACGAGACTTTACGAAATATATTTATTTATTTTCACAAAATCGACAGCTCTTATTTCTATTAACATTAATCATATTATTATCTTATGCTGAAAGCAATTTGCGGATTTACATTAATCATGAATCGATTCCCTATGCCACTTGATGTCACACTTTGTTAATCCTCTCCCTTGACAATTTAGGCATGGATGACCCTCAAGAACTGAAATGTAGTTTCGAGGACGGTGAGCTCCCTGGACCAACGCAACTGTAATGCTTTAACCTACTTCTATTTGAGGCTGGGGGTGGATGTCCATAGGGTGCAGTTACCACTTCAGTTCACATGGGCTGCGGTTAACATCAGGTGCCCGTCTCTGCATGCCAGTTTGCAGTAGCAATACAATAAAATAAAACAACCATTTAACTTATATTGGTAAATTAACCGGTAAAATGTGATTGCTTCAGAGGTCGTTTCAGTCTCCGACTTCATTATTGTAATTATTTGACACTTTAGGCAATCTATTAATTCTTAATGGAGTCTTAATGGCGTCATTGCGATTTTACGATGGAGTATTCATTGGCATTACATTAAATTTGCACCATGTTCAAATTTGATACTCTTATAGACAATGATAAATCTGTAGTATTATTACATATATTTTGGCTTTTTGCACAGAAAATTTAATCAAAAACATTTTTAAATCGTTTTCACATGTAGGTAACATCTAACTAAGTAAAATTAGTATTTTAAACAAATTTCAATTACAGTACTACGAGTAAGTTTCAGTTCCATCACAAGTCCATTGATTTGCCTCACGCCTGTTATGTAACATTTATTTTTCAATTTTGAGCATTTACATGATTATTATTCACATTTACATCATATATTATCAGATTAAGACTGTCTGTTCCTGTGCTTAGTTTTCCTGTAACGTTACACTGTAATTAATGGTCGGTTCTCCACTTTTAATGTATTGATTGGATCTGTAACGTTACGTCACAGACGAATACTCACGTGGACGGGTCACCTCATGGGAATGGTCTTTATAATGGCAAAATAACAGACTCGGCCAACGATGTAGAAAACTATGACAGCGTGATTCAGGATACCGGTGGCGCAATTTCTTGAAGCTGAGGTGCCACACCACTCACCAGGGGAGGAGTCTAATTTGCCAACGCCAATAACATTATGAACAGTGGACCATAAACGGGTTCCATTCCAGCCAACAAAGGTGGTAGCACTCACCAGTGAGATCGGCGGCGAGCGGCAGCTGTTGATCGCTGAGGATGAGCTCGAGGTCCGCCTCGGGCAGCGGCCAGACCGCCGCGAGCGCGCAGCCGGGCGCCGACCGCCGCTCCGCGTCGCAGCACGCCCAGCGCCGCGCCGCCCACACCGCCGGGTGGTAGCGCGCGCGACGGACGTTCGCAGAGCACACTACAACACCGCCCTTGGTTACTGCGACGAACAGGGATGTCTCCATCCTTCAGAATTCATTTCAAAGGGTAGTTAATTCCCTTAAAAGAGTACCTTCAGAAACAATAAGCTGTCCCGAAATATTGAAGCCGGACACTTGGACACTTCAGCCGGTTCACCGAGACTACTTATGAATTTTACTAGGACTAGGACATTACAACTGGGATTGAACAGGCTTCACTTGACTATTTCTATACCCCACGTATATATAATTTAAGAAATTGTGAGCAGATGACAGTAGACTTATACTGACTAGTGTTGATGAGGATTCCTCTTCCACTTCCTCTTCCTCTTAATGAGGAAGTTACGCATTTTTAGTACTTTTACATCATCTTCCGCTTCCTCTTAAATTAAGAGGAATTTATGTGGAATTTTGTGTGTCCATAGTTCACAGGTTCACACGTCAAAGGGAATCACTAGGATTCCCTAGCCAGTCTATTTGTTTATTTATCAGTTTTTACTCTTTTTCCCTTACTCAAACCGTTCCTCTTCCTCTTTCTCTTCCTCATGGATATATCATCATCCTCTTTGTGCTTGATAATTCCTCTTCCTCTTCCTCATAACTCCTTCCTCATCAACCCTAATACTGACACACCCGATTGCTGTCATTTATCAGTCGAAAATCATACTGCAATATACCTTGTTCATAACTAATTTCAAAAGAGTGCTGGGATTTTTTTCCGCCCGCCTTTTTCTCCTGGTCTACGATAGCCAGAAGGGCGCCGAAAGCGGATGTAAGATAATAATGTATTGTATAATATTTTATCATGTATAACGTTCATTAAGTGTAGGTACACAACTTTTAGCTGACAATGAAAAGACTTTGATTTGATTTGACAACAGCGGCCTTGGTAAACTACTAGTCGAAGATCCGAACCTAAATCAATCTGCAACGGGCTGATAATAGAATAAAACTTATTTTATAACAAAAGTATATTAGAAAATATATTTAAAATGGGTTGGCCAAAAAATCTTGGACAGAATATTTTTAAATATTTTTTTTAAATGTTGCAAGATCAAGATAATATAAAAATTTAGAACTTATGAAACTTATTTAGACGTAGGGTTGTCTATTATTTCTGGACGAACCACTAGGCTGCCAGGTATAAACAGGTATATCGATGCTAATTACAGCTAGTTACTTTCACTATATGATAATAGAAAAAAAATTATACCAGCATAAGCGCTGTTTTATTGCGAACATGTTGATACAGGGTTGTCTGCAAAAAAAATCTGTCCTAAGGTAGAGGCTAGAGGTTTGCGTATTTCAAAGATTTAAATAAAAATATTCTGTCCATGATTTTTTTGGAAAACCCATTTTTAATATCTTATATATAATAATTTAGCTGACTCCGCAAACGTTGTTTTGCGAAAACCCTTATCACTTAGGGGTATGAAAAATAGACAGTAGCCGATTCTCAGACCTAGTGAATATGCATATAAAATTTCATAAAAATCGGTCAAGCCGTTTTGGAGGAGTATGGTAACTAAAACTGTAAAAAAAACATGAGAATTTTATATATAAGAAATTCTCTATGTGATAAGGGTTGTCCACCCCTAACATTTTTATTTTATTTATTGCACAATTTTTTTTATTGTTATTTTTCAATAATGTGGCATCAAAAAATACATTATACCTAACCCTAAATTTTCACCCTTCTATCACCAACGCCTTTTTTTAATAGTGGATTTTAGCGCTCGATAATTTATATGGCAAAACAACGTTTGCGGGGTCAGCTAGTATAATATACTATATAATACACTAAATTTATTATAAAATAAGTTTTATTCTATTATCAGCCCGTTGCAAATTGACTTAGGATCGGATCTTAGACCATACAAGAAAATAGGGATGTTTACATCGTTAAAAATTTATTCCGAAATGATAATTATTTACATTAAAAAATGCTTCAGAAACATTTGAAAACTCAGTTCAACTTCTAATATCTTTAAATAGTCCAAGATTTTTAGATGTCCGCTCTGCATAAAATCCTTCTACGTGATTTTTCGATTGGATTATGTCAGAGGGTGCCCCCTAAGTATAAAACCGAGTTTCTGTCGCCTGAAACCGCGAGCGTTAGCCGCCATCTTGGAAACCGTTTTTTTGCATATATCTCGGAAACGGTAAGTTTTACGTTAAAAACCGAAGAGATCTTTTTTGCAGAGAACAAAATTTCCCATCTTTTTTGTCCCAAACTTTTCCCCCTATTGTTGATATTTTCCGATATATTTGAGTAAAAAAACCAAATTTTTTGTTTTTGTAAAGTATCTCAATAATTTTCAGAGATACGAAAAAAATGTTGAAATGAAAGTTGGAGAGCATGAAATTTTCTACAAATTTTGTATAAAACTTTTTCTCGCAAAATTATTAGTTGCTGAGTTCTAGCGCAATAAAAGATCATGAAAATCAGCGGTAAGTGGTAATACGTTACTCTCGCATGCAAACAAAAAGTATTAGTAAATTCGATGTCTCCGCGGAAAGTATTGTTTTTCAAAAGGTAAGTAATTTAAGTCAGAACGTCGTTAAAATGAGTACGTGTTTTATATGTGAGAAATTTATAAGTGATAAAGACGTACAAGTGGTGAAAGAAAAAGGTGTGCAAAGACTGATACAATCAAGCATAAAAAGAGAGCAAAAAGAACACGGAGTTTTATTGAAGAATTTAAAAAGTGTAAGCGTGCACAAATTGTGTTACACGAATTATACGGATGAGAGGAGAATAACAGCGTTCATACGGAGAAGATGGTCAGACCCATCATCGTCGGAACCACCGTCGCAATCGTCTACGCTACCGCCTACGCCTTCGCCATTACGCTCACCAACGGAGCCAACCTCAGGTTGGGACATTCGATTTTGCGAACAAAATCCCTCCTTTTCACGATAAATATAATCGTTACCGTCGCCGTGATAAAATTTTTCGATTATACTTTTTTGTTTGCATGCCAGAGTAACGTATTACCGCTCATCGCTGATTTTCGATTCCAGGTGACAATTTTTATTCAGCTAGAACTCAGCAACTAATCATTTTACAAGAAAAAGTTTTATACAAAATTTGTAGAAAATTTTATGCTCTCCAACTTTAATTTCAACATTTTTTTCGTATCTCTGAAAATTATTGAGATACTTTACAAAAACAAAAAAATTGGTTTTTTTACTCAAATATATCGGAAAATATCAACAATAGGGGGAAAAGTTTGGTACAAAAAAGATGGGAAATTTTGTTCTCTGCAAAAAAGATCTCTTCGGTTTTTAACGTAAAACTTACCGTTTCCGAGATATATGCAAAAAAACGGTTTCCAAGATGGCGGCTAACGCTCGTGGTTTCGGGCGACAGAAACTCGGTTTTATACTTAGGGGGCACCCTCTGACATAATCCAATCGAAAAATCACGTAGAAGGATTTTATGCAGAGCGGACCGATTTTTGGTGCTAAAATTCCTGGACTAAAAAATGGTTTCTGAAAACCCGAATTCGTAAAAATATTTTTTTCTTGAAATCAAAGAAAACTTAGGTAAGTTACAACTTAGGAGGACTGACTAATTGTTAAGTTCTTATCAGGTAATCTATAGGTAAACAGGAAAAAGTGTCAAGCAAAAATATCTAAAATTTAATTTTACATTTAGAAATGGCAATATTTTTGGTTTGGTTGTTTTTCTTGATTTACTTTTATTTCGAAAATTTAATTCAAAACATACGAGTAGGTGCCTATTTCATCGCGATATAAGTAATTCTGCAATCACGCCGAATAAGGGAAAATTTGTTTTTTAATTACAGTCTAATGTGAGGATGTCTTACAACAATATTTATTCACAACACTACACTACTGAAATATAATAGGTACTCACATAAAGTACTCACATGATCTTATTTCGTGGATCCAATCGAGCCGCTCGGAGTGTTCGCGAGCAGCTACGTACAGGGTGTAGTCTGCGTTCTGTTCAGAATACCCAACCTATGTGCAATTCGAGGGTACTTATGTATTATTTTATCAAATCATAATGATCCCAAAAAAGATTAGCATGAGGCTTTTTGACTTATAAAAGTGATTTTTATTTACAAAGTTTTACCTGAAAAGGGTACCTATACGCAGCGCCCTTGTCGATGTCTGCCTCCAAAAGCTGTTTACTGAACTCCCCCAACTGGGCCTGTTCTACGGTGTGAATTGACTCTGTCGCTATCCTGCCGCGTTCCTTGCGCTTCTGTGAACAATTCATATTTTTAACTATACGCTGAAAAAGTCCTGTTATATGTTGGAAGAAGGTTAATTTCTCTATTATTACAGTATAAATATTGCTATTATCATGTGTCATTTTAAAATAATAATTTTAATATCGGTTTACGTAAAGTCCGCATAGAATTAGTTGATTTTTGGAGTTTACGTAGTATACCTCACGCTTTAAATAATATCGTCTCCGATTAATTATGTTCTCGATCGACTTTGACAACAAATTTATCTTATAAACTAAGATAATTTTGTTGTCAATATATTTTAAGTTGTTTTCAAATAGAATAATAGAAACTATGTGTGCAAAGAATTTTTTTAATTATTGACTGTCTCATTATTAAATGAACTAGCAATAAATGTTACAACGATGGCATTTCATTACTTATCTGCTACTGTAACTGACGTGAAAAGGCATTTTGTCTCCACTACCGATTAAAAGTAGAAGGTGCCTCAGTTGGAGTCGACACGACCCACTTCAGAGCTTCCACCGCAACGGATATTATTAACTAAGATAATTTCCTCTAGGAAACATAATATGAATGACGGAAACTCAATAATTTCACCTCTCTGTGTTGGCTTTCAACCTCGTTATGGTAATTTAATAGTGTACGGCAAAAGCAATTAATGAAATACCTTGGTGCACGTAAGGTTTCCGTGGATTTAGAAATTAGATAAGATTCTTAAGTTTACTTGTTGTACAGCCTTAAACAGGTAACGTCTAAAAGCCAATAAACCCACTGCTCTACCGATACATAGATACACTACCGGTCAAAAGTTTGAACATTGAGACCACTATAAAGAAAATAAGAAAACAAATTAAAAGTCAACATTTTTAAAACTTTATGAAAAACAGGTTTTATTTTCATGTTATATACATAAGGACGAAGAGGAGATTAACAAACACATGTAATAATAAATTAGAAGATAACCAACCAGTTAAAACGAACACTAGGAATACAAAATTGCAACTTTATGATTACTTTAAAAGCGATTGAAAATTATTTTGCTAACGGAAGAAAACATCACACTCGATCACTAAAGCTGGAGACTACAATAAACAACTAAACAGGAGAATTTGAAAGCTTTGAAAAATGGAGCGGAGGCAGAAACAAGCCTTAACGTAGATAGCCTTTTATTAACCATTACCTTGTGGTTGAGGGTTCTCTATTAAAACTGCTCACATCACAGGGGACCGCAAGCCGAGGCTAGAGTTACCAAGATGAAATAAATTACAAAGAGGAAAATATGGACTTTGTTTATACGGAACATAATGTTCAAACCCTATCGTATAATTTAATACACCATGTATGATGTATGAACCAGTAACAAATATATATCGCTAGAAGCTAATGTTTAGAATGTTTTATGAATATTACATTAAGGGTGCCATGTGATTCAACCATCATCATTTACATCATTCATAAGTGACGGTATTTTTATGAACATCGATTTCCCCAATAATACGATCACGAGAAGGGAAATAGGGTGGAGGTAATGGCGGAGCTACTAAGTCTCCTTCAGCTTATCGCCACTGTTCGCCATTTTTAAACGCTTTTTTATTAGCTTCAGCTGTATGTTTATTTGCTTGTAACCGACTCCTTTGGGCGCGATTTTGACCCACTTTAAACGGCCAGATTTCGTTCAAACTTTGTAAATTTATCGAGGACCGATGACAATACAATAATTTGATAAAATTATTCCATTTTTTAATTTGCAAAATAAAACTTTTTAAATTTAAGTATAATTATAATTTTTTACAATAAAATCCATTTTTTTATCTTAAATATTTTGAGTAGTCTTGACATTTTTCAAAAGCGTGTTTTTTAGTTTTTTAATTATAATTTAGTCACTTACTATTTTAAGTAACACCGTGTGTCAATATGTATATAATATGAACGATTTTGACTTTGAAATTTTGACATTTTTCACAATTATTGTTCATAACCGAAAAAATAAAACGTAATTGAGAACCAATCCCTACCTTGAAATCAGTTCAATCCATAAATAATTTCAACGGTAATAATGTCTTACACACAATTCTCAAAATCTTACAAAAAATCTAAGTATTATGCCTGAAACGTTCAAGATTCTTTAAAACCTGAATCGTGTTTTCGGTGAAGCAAAACGGAGGGATATGATTTCTTTGCTTATTGAATCGTTACGTTGTATTATTCTTTTCCGTATTTTAACAAAATGTCCGCAAAGAGACGTAGTTCGTGGATAGCGTATCCAGTCCCGAGACTGGCAACACCAGTGCGGCGCTCGCGGACTGCGGCATGACCGTACATACATTATTATAGTGCATAAAGCCCCCTCGCGTTATTACGAGGAGTGATTGCCGAGCATACTTGGGCAAAGACAATGATGAAGGGGGCCCCAAGGAATAACATTTTATTCTCCAACATAACAGCACTTTTGTTTCATTAATGTTTTTTTAATATTCAGTGGAATGTTTTATTTAATTCAGTACGTGCTTTTTGTTTTTATTTTATTTCATCGAGAGTTATGAGTATCGTGTGGTTATAATTATGTAAATCAGCGAAACAAAATTTAATACAAAATAAGGCAATAGACAATCACCGTATTAATTATAACCAACCCTTTTAAATATCATTATACAATTAATTCCTGTTAAAAATACTATAAAATAATATCGTTACGTTTTTATAATTTCAACATCCATCCATACACATACGTCTAATATTCTGTAGGTCGAAACATTGTTAAAATCGAAAGTTTAAGTGGATGACAAATTAAAACTAATTTTTATCATAATATCATTTCAATTTATCAATGCAAGAATATAACGATACAGAAATATAAAAAGAGTATCTTTAATAGCACTTGTGCAAATTGACCGAGTATCTCGGAATGAAACGTGAATATTGCAAAAAATATGAATAAATAAGGAAAGTAATAATCTATACTTAACAAAAAGCAAAGAAAAACACTCACGACAACAATCAATAGATTATTATATTAGAGGTCCAAAAACTGAGCACTATCGCCTCAAAGAGTACTTAAATACTGCTTTGGGGGTAAATGGGATAGGATAAGATTGAGATATGAAAGAGATGTTACCAGTAAAGCAGTAGCGAGGCTATCACGGACGACGAGCGGTCGGCGGCCGGCGGAGCGGTTCTGCCGCCGGGCGCCGCGCGCCGGTCCGCACAGACACGCCCAATTAGCGCATGCGCGGAGACGAGCTCTGGAGATCCCACCTCAATCAACGCTCAAATTCACCCCGGTAGTCGGTATCCTATTCCCTATATTCAACTCGACACGACACGGCACCGCAATGGAATTACCGATACGGCGGTATCAGCGGAATCGCAACCGAATGAGATTATTATGGCGTGGTGTTAATGCAATTTACATGATAGTAACTTAACGTTACACTGATTTTATATTTCACTTTTTAACAAAGTATGTACTTGCACTTTGATTATAAAGTATGTGTACTGCTAACACAACCTAAGATTTAAATTCCCACATCCAAAAAGATCGTCCAGCTGGTAAAATACGAGTATAAAAAAACAAGCTAAACAAGTTTCCAAGACCCCAGTTCTAAATTATTATAGAACGAATTAGGTAAAAATTGGAAAATGTCTACCTCTATGTCGCGTCATAAGACTCGAAACGTAATTAAATTACACACAGGGTTTTCTGATCCTAATAGATTACTGAACCATATACTGTAAGTAACTACATCAATATTTTTAAGAGCAGCTCATAACGCCCGACCGAGTTGGCATTGGCACCTATCGCCCCCTTAGTAACTCGCCGTGGCGCTGGATGGATCAAACAAGTACTACCCGGGCGAAACAACTTGAAACCTGGCTCGAAGCTCGACGCTCCTCCCGCTACCCCGCGCGAGGCCCCGCTCTCGTCCTTCAGTAGCGTTGGCATCATAAATGAATATAACATCCTTTTTTGTTTTATTTCCGTAAGAAATTAATTGCTTAACCTACTTAATGTACGTAACTTTAACAAGTATGAACTTAAATTTATTAAAAAATATTAATACATATTTTGATTAACAATATCGAAAATTAATCCCAAAATAGACTCTAAATAGATTATTACTGCTCCAAATCGTAATTAAGTAAAAAATACTAGATTACGTTATAAGTACATATGTTTTTTCTCAGTAGGAAATAAATTATAAATCATTTCAAGACTCGCCATACGGTGGAATTTCAATGGAACTAAATTTATAATGGAAATTGCTATTTTAGTTATAATATAATAAAGCCTGACCAGAAAAATGAAATTCAAATTATGGAACCAAATTATAAAACCAGAAAAAAATAATCAATTTATAAAACGTAATCACGTCAAAAAAATTTTTTTGCACTCAGTACTGAGCCAGGTGTCTAGTTATCGCGCCCGAGTTATAGTATGTCGCTCAATTCCCTAATCGCGATGCTTGAGGCGTCCTGTCATGTCAATGGCCAAGTTCTCTCTCAACCTAGTTCTGCTTGCAATCTGCACTAACTGAAGCAGCATAGTTACGTTTAAGAAATTTACATACATACATGGACAATTTAAAAAATAGGTTATCAAAATAAAAAATATTGAAATAATGTAAGTAGTAAATAAGATTAAATTGATTCTTACCTTCAATGATCATTGACTAATAGATGTCCTTAGCAGCTTTAAAATAATTCATATTACATTATAAGTATTATAAATCAAAATAAGTAACGTGAGAAGAATCACTTGACAGAAAAGTAAAAATTACAAATAATAGCAATCTGTAAACTTTGTCACAAGCTCTAGCTTGGTTTTATTGAACTTAACTTTTAAATTTCTTTATTACCTGTTTTGTAAAAATAAACCTGAACAATAGGGTATTACGGCCTATGTCAAAAAGCTTTTTATATGAATTCGTAAGTCATAAAAACCCATAAAAAATAGGAAAAAAAATTTTTGCAAACAAATGTTATGTAAAAAGACTTTTCAATTTAAATTTCAAAAATCCCCGTGAAAACACGGTCTCGGCCGTCTCGGCGCTGCCGCCATGCTTGTGACGTCACTCGCAGTGTAAAGAATACATCTCAGTAAAGGAAGAAAGTTATACTCCATTGTTTATTTACACTGCTAATGACGTCACGCCGATAGCTTTCATGGCGTATAGCGTTTTTGACATTTGAAAAACAGATTAACAAACCTGAATTTTAAAATTGAAATAATAAATGTATACTACATTTTTAGAACAGAAATCACCATTTTTCACTTGCTTTTAACAAAATCTATCAATATTACATAATTTTGGATTTTTCCTTGCATGGTGCGAAATACCCTATTCACAAATTTCCGTTTTTCAACTAACAACAGACTTCAAGCTAAATTGTAAGAAACCATTTTACATTTACATGTTAGATTTCCTTTTGGTTGGATTAGGTATGAATTAGCAAACATACAGAGTGAATTTAAAGGAGTTAGCGTTATTGAAAGAATTCTTCATGAATGTTCAATGGATTTTTTTTTTATAAATTGGTATAAAGTAGCAAAATGAAAATGATTTAGAGTTATTTTTAAATTTGTTTTTATACTTTTTAGTAGATACTTTTAATACTAAAGGCACATTTTTATTAGATTGTTATGAGGTAGGCACTGCTTATTTGCCCATATGGTATGCCGTCATCAGTCCACCTAGTCCACAAGTAGTTTATACTCCTATTATTAAAATTTGGTCGCTATGCAAGGACCTTTCTTTCCAAAAAGTTTCAATTTGCAAACTTTGAGAGACATTTTGGTTACTTCTGTTCATCTATTGATATTTCATTTCAGATTCTGTTGTGTAGTGAAATACGAAATTTATGTTGCCACCAAAAATTAACTTAAAATACAGATATTTTTTTATGATTGAGGACTATTTGTTACTTTCAAGTGGTGTTTTCCATAGTCACAGCCCTTGTGTTTTGTGATTCTGTTTGTGATTACAGTAGGTTTTACAGTAGGTTGATGCTGCTACCCATTCCCTTGTGTTATTATCCTATTATTGCTTTTTACTAGACTTAGAGTGGTAAGGCCAGTAACCGTACAGTAAAATTGTATACATTGAATAGGTACCTATACTTAAAACATCACTACTAACATATACTAAAAAAGTATTTTTAATGAATATTCATGTTAAAATTATTATTGGTAAACAATAATTTCTATTTAACTGTCAATGTATGCAATTTAATCAGAAACTACTTATCGGCAAATAATAATAGAAGGAAAATAAACTGTTTGCTATTTACTCACCTGACCGTCACTGTCATAATATACAAGTGCTTTCTTAGTGAGTACAAATAGACGTTCTTTATAGTTGACTGGTGTGAATATTTTCTTGTTTTGTGATCTCTTTACCATGTACGCCTGACGAATCACGTCATCTTCCTCTGTACTGGCCATTGCTATCTAGGAAAAACGACGAATAAAATAGCTGAACGTATTTTATATCACATAAAATTATGTTCTATTTCCTGCACCAAACATATTATTTGTAATTAAAGTGTTTGTGACCGCAGCTACAAAAAAACTCCATCTGATTTGTAGATTTTGTAGCAAAAAAATATATTGAAAGGAATATAACCCGGTATATTGAAATATCAAAGTTACAAAACTGAAAACTTCTACAAGTTCTACAAAATAACAAATCATTACCTCATGAGATCGCTCTTAAACCATAATCACGATTCAAATAAAAACACATCACCACACCATGTTTAAATGTATTGTTTGAATTGAATTAGTCACCACGCAAACTTTTGATAACAACTCAAAAAAGTTCCCAAAAGATTTAAGTTTATCAATCAAATCAACCATAGTCCCTTGTCTGTTTTTTTTTCTTTCTTTTTTAATTTCTATTAGTTTGGGACTGGGGTTGCTATTGCTAGGGATTGGGAGGAAAGAGGAACATCTGTAGTCTACATGAAAAAGTGTCCGTCGAAATGCGCTAAAGTAGGGTGGCGCCACTTTAGCGCGAGGTATAAATTTTAAAGGAAGCGACAAATTTTGAATATCTGAAAATTTATGTAAATATTTTATATGTTATTATGTAATTATTATGAAAGAATGTCACAATAATATATCGCACAAACATGGTCTCTGTCTATGGTTCATTCGATTCATGATTAGGCTGAAAGGTTTCATATCAAAGCTGTAACACAATTTAAAAAAATGTTGAATGTTTATTGGTTCAATTCACAACTGTCAGTGTCAGTCTGACTTTTTTTATTTGATGTCAGTCAATTCTGTCATCTGTAATTACTACTCTAGTGTCACTGTCATTTTTCATGATCAAAAATTAAATTTCTCTGTCTCAGTCAGTACCTATTTAATAAATAGGTAACTAATTATTTTACTTTGTATCTTGTATTTGGCTTTGCTTATAATATAAATTCGTTGTTTATATATACATTGATTGTCTAGAGAAAATAGAATAGTTTAACCGAGGTTCTATTTAAAAACCTATTACTAAAATTACTATTCATCGACATGTCTTCAGAAACAGCACAAGTCAGTTCGTTACCTTTACCTCCTATGCAATATATAAACTTTTATACTGATGATAATGTCCGAAGAAATAAAGCTCCTTTACCACCACGTCCGATCCATGATTCATATTCAATGTTTGGACATCCATTTAATGCAGACGACACAATTATTAGATCTCTGGAAAGTCAGGTAAGATTTTGTACATTTCTACAAGAATAAGTTGTTTTGTTGTTTAAACGGAATGAAATCCGTTTACTTAGTGTATATAATATCTTTGTCGAGAAACAGATTTGCATGTTAAAATATGCCTAGGCAAGAACCTCATTGGTGCACTTGTAGTATCCTTTTCAGATCAATTGTATAAATTTGAGTCTTCACCTGTCTACATAGCAAGTTTCAATTGGTTCAGAAGTTTTAGTAGGTCTTAATTAAATATTGAGGTACCCTCTCGAAACCTCATGCCCCTAGACTAGGTATGCCTTGGAAAGATCGGATCAAGAGCATAGCATTTTAATAAAAAAAAAATAATATGAATTTTGGTGTTGGTTCCGCACATTGATCCACAGTATCGGATTGAGCCCAAAAAAGTCGCATCCCTACCCTAGACATCACATATTAGGGATAAGGACCTCTGGAGATGTCCATCTTAGTCCTTCTCAACCTTTGGTAGGATTCCTTTTTTATTTGAGGTTGGTGAACAGTATCCAAGAGCTACAGGGACCATTAAAAATCCATTTCATGGCAGTCATCATCTACCTGAAACTTTGGTGGACTTGGCAATACAGTTTGTAATGTAAAATTAAAATCTTACGTTATTTTATATTTTTTAAGTAACCCAACTAACTACATTTTTTAAGTTAAAATGTGTTGTCAGGCTGTCACTATGTGGATCTATTTTTCCTTCCAGGGTTTTCGAAGATTATATCCTATGCACTTTGAAAGGAGGAGGGAACTAAAGAAGTTAAATCATTCTCTGCTAGTTAATTTCCTAGACCTATTAGATCTATTAGTACACTGTCCAGATTCACCAAAAAGAGCTGAGAAGGTTGAAGATCTAAGCCTTTTATTTATTCATATCCATCATTTGTTAAATGAGTTCCGACCACACCAAGCAAGAGAGACATTGAGAGTAATGATGGAGTTACAAAAACGCCAACGCATTGAAACTGCTATGCGGTAAATTTGAAAAGATATTTCCTTTTTATCCCACAAAATTTGTATGTGTGTCATAAGTTTATTGAAAAATTATAATCATCATTTGATATTTAAAAAATCAGTTTTATAGCAATGTCAGTAAAATTGCTTTCTAAATAAACATTTGTTATTTGTCCAGTATTGCAGTTGTGCTAAAAATTAAATTGTCATTTTCAGATTCCAAAAGCATTTGGATAAAGTTCAAGACATTTTGCAAAATGCTCTTCAGAGTTTACCAGACCAGAATGAAATAGAAAATAACTTTAAAGTGCCTACTGAAATTCTTGAGCAGATGGAATGCAATCCCACTGAAGGGGATGATGCTGATACTTGCTATGAATTGGATCGTATCATGTGTAATGTTATTGATAACATGAGATAAACAATAAAACTTTTAATTTTACACTTACTGCCATACTCAGATATTCATTAACGTTAATGGTTCATTGTGAAAATAAAGATGACACTTATGTCAATACTAGTAAAGACAATTTTATTTGTTTGTTAAATGATGTCTCTGAGTGCGGCCGCAAATCAGTGTGAAAGTTAACCAATAGTAGTGATAATGTCTTGTTTTGGTAATGTAAAGGGAGTTCAATAATAATTGATGGTTAAATTTCTACTAAAATTTTTTGGGTTTACAAAGTTTAAAATCATTCTAAATATTTTTTTATTGTTTTATTAAACAATGTTTTGTTTTCAAACATTTAGTTGATAATTATTTTTCAATATTAGTTAAATATTAATTAATTATTTTTTACTATATAATTATATGCTTACTATGTATTTCTTTTGTTTATACTATTGACACAAAGTATTCGTTTCACATTCATTAATAAAATTCACACATTGAATAAGAAAACAAATGACAACACCGATAAATAATTAAAACAGTTAAATATTAAAGTCAATCAATTCAACTTGTGATATCTCTGAACACCAAAAATTAAAACTATCTTTGGATTTGAATAGCCCTAATGATGTTTGGTTGCCAGGCAATATCTATTATTTCATAGAAATTATATATTTGATGTTTTTAGAGTATCAGCATTAGGCAGCCAAACAATATCATCTCCATCCATATCTGAAGACCTGTTATTAATTTCTCAATCATCACTCAGCCCTAATTTGTTTACACATTAAGAGCCTTCCAAGATTCATTCTGCCAGTGTAATAATTATCTGAGGGTATGGCAGTTCCTCCAAGTGGAGCGAAAAAGCGGCACGGCCATACCATCCTTTTCTCAAAGCAATTCAGGCCATTTTCAACACCCTATAACTCCATTGTGGATAAAACTAGGAGCCTGAATTTTGAGTAGTCAGGCAGGTACCGTGTTTAAACATGGTATATTTCAAATTTCATTCAATTTAAACCAGTAGTTTAGTCTAGTCAGTTCCTTAATTTTGTCACTCACCAATCATCAAAATTCTAAGGCACTTCTAGCAAACAGAGAAGCTTCAAATTTAGAACAAAATTAGTGTTTAGTGTATAAGTCGAGAAAAAAACAAAAAAAATGCAATTTCGATCCAGATACACCAATTCAAGATTTCTAGATACACAAACTGCATAAATAACTTTGTAAACAGATACAAATGTATAATAAAGTAAAAAAGTTATATTTGCAGTTATAATGACAACACAAAAGGAAATAAGATAAGTACCATCAAAAATATGACATGTAAAAAAAACCAAGTCTCACAACTCAGGTCTTGCACCATAAAAAGTTGTGAGATCCATGTAAGGTATGTGTATCCATAGATTGACTTGGCAAACGCAGTAAACCATCTCATTTAATATAATATTATTGCTTACGTGTGAGATACATTGTGCTTTCATGAGATGGTCAAGTCAATCTTTGGATAAACATACCGAACATGTATCTCACAACTTTTTATTGTGCAAGACCTGGGATACATTGGATACATACATGGATCTCACAACTTTTTTTTACAAGTTATGTTTTTGATGGTATATTTATATTTTTGTGTAGATTTTTTTTTCAGTAATGAAAAAGCAATTTGAAAAGAGTTTAATTTAATTCACAAATTAGTACCTGGCCTTTAATTAAGAATAGCGTTAAGTTTAAAACTTTAAAACATAAAATTTGAAGTGCAAAATATGTTGCCTGGTAGTCGAACTGCATTCAACTACAGAAGTTCAAACAAATTTAACATTGGCAATTATTTTCTAAATCGAGCTGATCCTTTCTATAAATAAAACCAACTTTATAGCTAAAATTGTTTTATTAAATTATGAAGCAAAATACATCTTCTGAAACATAATCCTCAGGGTGTTGTTTCTTTAATATATTAAAGAAAACCCAAAGAGAATCTGAAACAATATAATCAAACAAACTGCAATTCCGAAAACATACCTGAAATGTAAAGAGATACTTGTATAAAGACTACATACTTACTATGCACTACCATAGAGTTATTTCATTTACGAATGCAGTTCCTCTGGCAACTAGATTCTATTTATTAACGGGAAGATAATACTATTACTTACATTTACAATTGAAGTTGTCGGACAGTCGGAGTATGGTCGTTGAATGCTAATGATGGGCAATACCCTACTAAAATGCTTAATAATAAATACTTACAAATGGAGTAAGTCATCTCGCAAGTTGTGTGGTAATATTGAAAAATGATGCACTATGCTCCTCCAAACCTGTTATTCCTAAACTTACCCAAATATCAACCAACTAAGCAGCTTCAGGAACCTGGAAGAAAACCTAAGCAACACACAAAAATGTGAGACGACACAGCCAGTAGACACAATATCTATTAGTCTAATTTTTTGAAATCTATTTGTTTAATTTTCACCCACTAATAGGAAAGTGAGTTCATTGTCATGTCTAAGGAACAACCACTTTTGATCGTTTTGAAGTGTTAAAATCATTTATTTTCAAGTTGTGATGCACATGTTTCACAACTTAATGTATAATCATTTATAGTCAGTGGGGCAAGCAAAACTTGTCAATAATATTGCGTCAGTCATGGTATTAGTAATTGCTTCGCCTTCTGTATGGAGCCCCACTGTAGCGGAAGTTCCGCCGTCCATATCCACCCCTACCCCTCCCTGAGCTAGAGTCAGAGAATCGTCCATTGTTCAGTCTGGAGCTGTATTTCCCAGAAGGAGGCGTGTACATTTTCAAATTTCTGTCACCACTGCGTGCTCGTTTTTCAGAGGTTTCTTTTTTCTCTCCATTATCAAAAGTGATAGGCCGATGTCTTTTTTGTCCAGGACTTTGTTTTGCTTTCTCATCTGAACTAGTTAGTTCTTTTTCCTGAAATTAGAAATAAATGTTATAACTTAGTATCTAGATTGAGTATTGGCAGCCACACATAAATGAGGGTACATATTTTAAAATCAATTATAAACATACTTCTTTTTCGGTTTTCTTAGTTTGAAAAGATAACTGGACTTTACTCTTAAAACTTGGTGGTGTTCGGAATATATCACGAATTAGTGTGTTTATATTTGATGTCGTCTTTAAAGCAATTATTTTTAACTTGTTATCTTCAGAATTGTCATCAGCTTTGTGTGCCTGCAAAAAAAAAAACAATTACCTTTAGTTAAAAAAAACTCGTAATTTTTCTAAAATAAGGCAGTGTAAATATAAAAAAAAAAATAGCTCTTAAAATTTTGCTTTCATTAGATGACAAATTATGAATAATTTCAATTAAGTATTGATTATTCTAGATAAGCTTAGGCAGGCACAAAATTGGATGAACTACTTTATATTGATTATAGGAGGTATATAATAATTTGCTAGGTGGTAGGTAAATACTTTTTGTTTACCTGTGTGACTTCTTTCAGTTTCTTTATGTACCCTTGAGTCAATCGGGCGGTGTATTGTAAACGTAAGCGAAGGGCCTTCAATCTCGTAGTGTCAGCACTCAGAGCGTCAGGAGCTTTGCGGCAGAGGGAATGCAAAGCAAATAGGGCACATTCCACATGTGAGAATTGTAGTGATGGTGATGGCTTTGTCTCTTCTGTCTTTTCTTCAGTATTTTCCTTCTTTTCACTGGTTTCCTCTTCACTGTCCAGTGGCGCTTCTGGTAAATAGTTCTGCCAACAAATATGTCACTCAAAACTCAAATTAAACATTCTGCTATAAATCTAAAAATTAGGTGCAATGATACCTGAAACAATTAGTATGTTTGTATCACCAAAAAACTGGGAGTTGCAGATTTTTTTTAAAATAAAGTTCCACAATTACATAATATAAATTTTTTGTATAAGCTTCTTTCAAACATCATATTTGTAGTCAAAGTCATACTCTTAAATAATGTTTAAACTATTATATATTTTAAAACAATAGGCCTAGGATGATAAAATTTAGTGATTTTGATAGATAATGGTCCCCCCTATTACCAGCTTTCCGTTGGTCCACTGATTACAAGAGACCCTGTATTAAAAACATACCATAAGCAAATCAAACACAGTATTAATTTTCTCCTGAGCATTTTCGAGCTCTCCACAAAATTCAGTAATCTCTGCAAAAATCTTTAGCAACTCCAACTTAGTGTCATTTCCCCCTTCTGCTATTTGAATGTCATTCCATCTCTTCAGGATGTGTTCACAGAAGAAATTGACAAACTGGGTTGACTCCACCATTGCCTGTAAAAAAAGTATAAATCTCAGTGAAATGTAGCAATGAAATTTGGAGTGTGACATTAAAGTTTTTATATTTTTCACAGCAGACTACTTTTAATTTTGAATGATGGTCTGGATTTTGCAAAGATGTTACCTATCTTAAGAAGACACTACAAAATAAGTCTTAGAAGTAATTTAATTAAAGGTCGAATACATATTTCTGGATAAAGTAAAATAATGTAGCTGGATAGTGCTAAATTCTGAGTTAGATACTGTATTTCCTGTAAAATAAGATGTTTAAAGTACACTTACAGAAAACAATGGCAATGCATGTGAAGAACATTGGATTATCTTATCTATATATTCCGGGTCTTCTGGATTCCAATCTCCAGGCACAAATGCCAATGAAGATATCAGCTGTACTAGTTCCTTTTTGCCAGCAGGAAGTTTGCCAAGGCGAGACCACGTCAGCAAATCCATAATATGCTCAAACTCCTCAGCAACGACATCCTGAAAAATAAAAAGTATATAGGTCAAGATCTAAATAACAAGCAACAGTTGCTTATCAATTTAATGTTGAATCCCATATTTTTTTGTGACAAGTTATTATTCTAATATTTACTACTTACTTTAAGTTTAAAACTGCATAGCTTACCTCCAAAATCTTCTTGCATTCAGTGATGATTAAATCTTCTGCTTCCTTATTGATAACTTCCCTACCAAGTTGCTTCACTTTAGTTGCCAAAAACTTGATACACTTTTCCCGGACTATCTCATTGGTGACTTCATTGTCAGTGCTTTGGTGTATTTGAGAGAACAAACCAGTGAGTGCCCCTTTGGGATCAGTTTTTATGATTGTTAGTAAAGAATTGGTCACTACATTGATCTCTGTTGAGTCATCTGACTGCAGAAGCTGTGCTAAGATGTCCGCAATCCTTTGTGTGTGTTCCTTGTTGGTTTTGCACATAACAGGCAACTCCTTGATGGCTTGTTTGCGAATCTGAAATGTGTAACATTATGATTTACAAGCTAATTATAACAAAACTTAACAAAACCCAAGAATTACATAAATCTCATAGCTGCAGAGCTGGCGAGCATTTTAAGTATATGATTTGCTCATACTCCATATTGATAAACATTAAATTGACAAAATTTTCTAAACAAACCATTTTGGTAACAAAGAAAATCTATGCTGCAGACTTCCAGGGGTCAGGGCTCTGCATTATCACAGGAGGTCAATGTAAAAATGTTAAAAAACTACTAAATCATTTGCTCATAGCTATAACTGGGTCCATTCGATTTATTAGATCCCCTTAAATACAAAAAAATTTGGCAGGCATTTTACTTACTGACTTTAAGGTGGTTTCAAAGTCTTAGGCATAGTACAAACAGGATACTTTGAATCACACGTTTTGCTAACCCGCATTTCGATTTTCAATTTATTTGTTTTGATTAATAATTTTGTAAACATAGACCTGTTAATTGAATGCTTCACCAAAGCATCAATAAAAAAATAAAAAAAACAAATGGTCTGCTTTTGGAATGTCAGTGACCTGGGTGTGTGCCACATTCTTTTTTCTTTCTTTTATAAGCAATATAAACAACAGTCAAAGAGGCAGATACACAAGCAAATGATACACACTATAGTGACAAGACTATTTTTCTGTGATTGTTCACAGTATTTTTAAACGAATACTGCAGGTCTGCCAAGCGTGCATTCCATATTTTTTTAAATCATATTTTTTTTTTAAATGCATATAATAATGATTTTTATTATTTTGACAAGGTTTTTAAACCTTAGATGCTGACACGAGCAAATAATATAGTATACCTGTTTTTTTAACATTGTTAAAGGGCTGTCATTTTACAACGCAGCGCTACCACGGTGGCAGATGCGGTCCTTAATATTCCTTATCGTGTAATTATTGCTATTAATAAAGTCTGCCACATGAGCAAATCATATAGATTTTTTGCTCACCAGCTCCCTAGCTATCATATCTGTTTGTGAGAACTAATTTGAGGTACTACTTTGGGCTCACTCAATACACATCTGACAGAAAATGTATTGAGCCTATCTTCTGTTCTGTCAAACAAGTCAAATAAGCCCTCATTTCACATAATGCCTGATTCACATGATTCCAGTCCAGTAATCCAGCAAGTCAATCCAGTCAAGTACTGGACTGGATCATATTGTCTACATTATTCCCAGTCATTCAAAAGCTGTTACATTGATAACACTATAGTGACAATGCTTTCAAGAAAGGAGTTTAGAAATTTTTTTAAAATTCAAATATTCAATTATTACTATATATTACAAGAAGTAACTGGTGTAGTGGAAGAAGAACTAAAAAGAAAAAAGTGGATTTGGATGAGAAATTGGATAAGTGAAGGAAATGAAAAAGGAGGTTCAACAATGCTTTTGCAACAGCAGAAATCAGAAGATGTCTTTGAAGATTGGCAATGAGAATGACAACAATGTGTGTACAGTGTACACTGTGCAATGTGTAATCAAACACTGGTTTGGCTGTTCACACTATTTCAATGGCGCTGGAATGAAAAATAGACCATCATTCCAGTCAACTGGACTGGATTGATCACTGGAATGGTACATTCCAGTGCAGGTTCACATTATTCCAGTGGCATTCCAGCGCTGGACTGGAAATTAAAATAAAGCCCATTGAAATTATAGCTATTTGGGCAGCTTTTGAACAAGATCAAGGAAGTAAACAACTACATGGGGTGCATCCTGCACCTCAACCTACAATGCCTTGATGGAAACAGACCAGACACTATTTATTCAATGCACTATCACATCACCAGTTAAGTGTGAGGGGTTTAATTAATTTACATGTGTTAACAAATATGATTAACAAATAAGACATGTGAGTGCTACTAGTGTCTTAGCTAACAAACTGTCAAAATAAGTCTGCCTCTCGCCACTTGCAACCCCTTACACTCCCGATTATCGTCTTCTCCTGTTCCCTCTAACTTCACAGGCAAAGACTGAAGTTCTGTTTCGAGGTTTCATGAGGACATAGTATTAATTGACAAAGTATGCTTATTTCCTACTTTTATTTGTAAATATAACGGGTACGAATACTTACGGCGACATCGTCGTCTTCGCAGAGATCAAACTGTGCCTCGATAGCCTGTTCCGCCAAATTCGGGAAACTATTGAAGAATTTAGCAATGAACTGTGACGCTAAACGCTTCTCCTTGTCAGATCCTTTTACTGCTGCTAATATCTCCAGATATTCTTTCTCATGCTAAAACCAATTATATTTATCATTAATTTTGATTTTTTTAACGTCTAAAAAGGTTATTTAGAAATATTTTCTAAAATATTTTTTATAGGTTACCTTTGAAATGTCATCCTTCGCTTCGGCTAAAATCCCATAATTCTGATACAATTTATCTATATTATCAGACGACATCGTTATTAAAAGATGGCTCAATTTTAATAAATTATCACTGCAAAAACAATTATCTATACGTTTTTAACTTTAATCCGAAATGAAAATCACAGATGAAAATTAATTAAAATGCCTCCAACTCCAACCAACTAGACGCGCACAGTGTTGTTCAGAGTGTTCACAGTAGAGATGTGCCGAGTCAGACTGACTCGAGTACTTACTCGAATACCTAGCAGGTACTCACGTACTCGAATACATAAAATACGGTATTCGAATCCACATGATTCGAATTCAGGATTCGAGTACTTACGGTATTCGAATTCAAGATTCGAGTACTTACGGTATTCGAATTCAGGATTCGAGTACTTACGGTATTCGAATCCTAAGTCGTGTACTTTAAAAGAAACCTTCTGCTTTACGCGTACAGTCGAATTTTGAATGCCCCGTTCACTTTGAAAGAGCATTGTGAAGTTAGTCCCGCCGCGTGACTCGTTGCAGAGAATCGTTGCAGGTTTCAACGTGTTTATGTTTTCCGAACGGTTAGTTTAATAAAGATTAATATAATTAAGATTAAGATTAATATAAAGATAGATATAATTTTAATCAGTCAAACTGTTAGTCTGTCAGTTAAATAGTGAAATTAAGTGTTTAGTTTAATTGTTTTAGCCAGGTCTGTGATAGGATGGCTCCAAAAAAAATCGGAAATATGGAACTTATTCAACATTTTAGAAGGTAAAAAAGTGGAGTGCAAAGAGTGCAAAAAAACATTTGTAACTTTTGGGAACACAACAAATTTACTGAAACATTTGAAAAAAATACACCTTTAATATCTTACATGATTTGTGATGAAATATTAGGATATGTTATTGTCGTCAAAGTTCGATTCAAAAGGTACTCGAGTCCACTAAAGTATTCGAATACTCGTGCCAGTACTCGAATACCTGTCCGTGTCTTCCGACTCGAGTCTGAATTCGAATATTTTTTTAACGAATACCAAAGTATTCGAATACTATAAATAGCCGACTCGGCACATCGCTAGTTCACAGTTCACCAAATCACCAAGTAGGTATTTAATATTTATCTATGGTGTTCACTGTTCACCATCATAGAGTCAGTGTTACCAACTCTCAAAAATATATATCCCTAAAGTTTGTGCCAAAACCCCTAAAATCGACTTATTTTTTTAGTTGTCCCCCTAAACAATATAAAACACTAGCAACATTTCTTACATTTATAATAATAGCTTCGCTTGGGGTGCAGCGCTACGAGGTTGCTAGTGTTTTGCAGGTAATCCTGTAAATATAAAATTATAATGACTTACAAATAATATGCTGTAATATGTTTCAAAAGTCTTTTTATTGTAACTTATTTAATACAGAAAACATTTCATCTTTATCTGAAAATTCAGATTTTTTTTGAAATCGTACATATTGGTAGTGAATAAATTTAACATTTTATCGGATGGATTAAATGTTGTACAAGATCCACCGTTTCGATTTGATGTTAATAAGACCATCATGATGCTTTGCAACATTGTAATAGATAGTCTATTCCGCAACTTATTTTTAACGACATTATAGACAGAGAATGCACGTTCGCCATGCCAGTACCATGTCAGTATTGCCATCAGTCACCACAGAATGGTTGCAGAATTACGTACTAGATGTCGTTGCAAGTCGCCATCTCACTTATTTTCCCCCTAAATCAGGAGGGAAAACCCCTAAGTTGGGAACCGTGCATAGAGTACTTAATAGTACTTAAACACATTCACTGTTCTGTGCGTACATAATAACTTCTATATGGCCGTGTGTGCGGCCGTGTGTGCCAGACACACATAGACAATCGAATGAATCAATTAGAGTTGCCAATGCTTGTAAGTCCTATACCCCAAATTACAATATAAAACTAGAAATTTAGAAAAATAAAATGAATTAACATTTTGAGATTTTCTCGATAAATAATCGGGAATCAATTAATTCATGATACATTTGTAAAATAATATGTTTTACTGTTGGAAACTATTTTATTTAGTTATCTTTGATTGTCTATTATAAATACCAATAAGAAGAAATGGTATTTGAACTAGGAATTATGTTAGATGTCATTTTGTCATTCGGGTGTTAGATATAAAAATGGCAATATGTATTAAGATAATATAAAAGTGATAATAAAAGAATACTATGGTTAATAGTCGTTTCACTGTGCCTACACTATAATTTCAACATTTACTATTAGTAATTGTACAATATTAATATTTTTTTAAATTCAGTCTGCCTGTTCTTGTTACTTGATCGCATTAATTTAAAGTGTTAACAGGAAATAATAAAATAATTAATAAAATGTTAATAATAATTAATAAAGTTATTTTTTATCCGTATAAAAACCTTCTCGGAATTATTTTATCATCTAAAAACAATATGTTAATAGAAATGTGGTCTCCTTATGATCTTTGTCTTCGAAATGTCGTAATTATGCACTTTGTAAAAAATATACTTAATCTAACATTTTCTCAAATTTTAGGAAAAATTTATACGTTGACAACTCCAAATGAAGCATAGACTACATTTTGTATGATGTCTATGGATTAGACAGATACCTACACAATATATTTTAAAAAGTCACAGACTATGTAAAACTACTTAACATATAATATTCATAGTTGTATTTTAACACTCAAAGAACTAACGTGAGAATTGGCAATGTGAAAGAGAAAAGACTAGGATAGATTGTTAGAACGAGATAGATGTACGAATTCGTTCGTTATTCGTTTTTAAAACGAAGTCGCCCTAGTTTTAACTGTACAGTTACTACAGTTTTAACTGAACAGTTTTTATCTAATGATATTTTGATTAGATCGTCAGTTGAAATGTACAGTTCTCAGTTTTGCCTACACACGTACGTTTTAACTGCACAGTTCGACTGTATAGTTAAAACTGTGCAGTTAAAACTGAAGGTCTGTAGCGGGCTTTGCAGTTGCATTGTCACGAAAAAATCTCGCCGCATTTTTCAGTTTTAAGTGTTTCAAGTAGGTAAGAAAAAATTATGCAATAGACGTACAAAACCTAAATTATATAATATACTGTGCAGTGCCAAGTTGTAACCATTGACGTATTATACTTTGTAACTACTTTAACTAAGAGAAAACCCACATTATTATCCATTTAATGCGAGTTTTTAAAGTTAATTCAAAAGAAGAAGGTAGGTAAGAATTCATTAAAGATAAAAATAAATACGAAAGAATAAAATTTAAAAAATGTTTGTTTAATATGTTCATTTTAAGCGTTACAATATGAGGAATAGCGAAAAATGCTGAAAGGAGTCTGGGAACCGATTGTGATGAGAACTAAAACTGAATCATTGTATTTTTGAAAAATCAATAGGTACCTACCACAGAAATAGAACCCGTTGATTTTGAAGTCATCCTGTATTATTACTATTACACCATTCGATAAGACGATAGTGTCATTCAAAGTGTCATTATAATATAAATAAGGTGTAAAAGTAAGGGAAAAAAAAGCGAACCCGTATGTATTCGTTACTTTTACAATTAGTACTCGTTATACTATCGTATCGTTACGTTACTCGTTACTTATGATACGTCATTAAAAACATAGGTATACTTAACTTTACTTAACCGTATCCGTATTTTGAACCGGACTCGCGTATAAGTTAATCTAAAGTTTTATTTAATTGGTAAAGATTAGAACTACAAGTAAACTGTAGACGAAATCTACTGAATTTCAAATAGATTTACTATTTTCAATTTTGAAAATTTTAATAAAAAATTTTATTAATTAAAAAAAAATTAATAATTTAAATATTAATAATTACAATTAAAATGCGTAAAACTCACAATCAGGAAACCTTTTCAACATATGCATCAACGGTACTTGTGCGAACTAAAACCAATATACGAAAATACGAAAAATGCGAGTAACGAAATGCATTCGTGAGTAACGTTTCGTTACTCGGTACTTTATGGCGCACCCGTTACTCAGTACCGAATACATACGGTTTGCTACAGCTTTTATAATTATGTGTTATTGCTCTCAGAAATCAGCTCTCAGAATCTCAGATAGTTTCTGTCCATATGGCGGGACCATCCTCGGGACAATCTTTTAGATAGATTGTGAGGCCGAGGATGGTAAGTATCTGTCATATGTACCCCATCACAACATTAAATTGTGTCAAAAAGGCTTCTACGTGTTGGTAACTAGTCTCTAATCTGTGGTGTTGGACCTGTGTCCCCGCGCAAGCTTACTGGCTACTGCCCAGCGGTCCAATTTTCTTGGACCTGTGAATGTGCAGACACTACAAATAATAATAATAATTAAGTAGCATTTATTAAAGGTGTCGGAGCGGCTTTTTTAAGTTCAAAGGAAACCGTCTGTTAGGTACCTAGGCATTTGAGTTGCAGGTAATCTTCTGTGACGTTTCTCTATTGAAAGGGAGAACTACGGACAGATACCTATTGAATGTACCTATAGGTATATGAGTTGGCAACTAAAATGTAAAATGTCCTTTTTCAAAACATAGTTGCTCGAGAAATAAAGATTAGTAGGTACATAGATTATTGGTCAAGGTCGGTTTTCCTCCGGTATCTCCATGGATGGTCCTGGGTCCCGGGCGTTGTCGTAACGTTTCTTCTACTTTTTACGCTTATCTCGGTGGCTTACGGTGGTAGTAGTCATCAACGGTCGTTTTTTTTTGGCTTGTTTTAAGTCTTGCGATGGCATCCTCACTGAAATCCGAGTAGTAAGTACCTACACGAGTAGATAAATGTGTGTGATGATGTCGACGACTGCACGATGGACACTATCGTACACACTCTCTTTCCCGGGCTTTATTTAAGTACTTTTAGGTAGGTACTCGGTTTTTGTTGATCCTGGGCTTCGTGTATAGTGAGGATAAGCGAACCCTCACCGGACTCACAGCCAGCGTTCCCTAGTGATGTTTTATCTGTTTTGGTGAATATCACGAACAGATGGTTTTGGGTGGATGTTGGTAGATATATGCGTTCGTATAGGTAGGTAGGTAGGTACCTTTTTATTCACAGGGAATGGGTATTTTTGCTAGAGGAATAGTCCTCTAGTAAATCTATGTAAGTACCTACCTACCTTATTACATTGTATACTTTACATGAAATGTCGGAAAGTTAAGATTTAAAGAACAAACGCACCAAAAGCAAAACTACTTACCTATGTAGGTACCTACATATTTAAAAGCGTAGGCAACGTCTACGATTTTTTGAGCGCAGAGTTGAGTGAAATATTAGGTACTCGTAAGTAGTTTTGCTTTTGGTGCGTTTGTTCTTTAAATCTTAACTTTCCGACATTTCATGTAAAGTATGTAATAAGGTAGGTAGGTACTTACATAACGAGAACATACCTACACCTACCTAGGCTATTCTGGATATTAAAAAAACTGACAGGAGACAATAGGATTATGTGGAGAAAATAAGTAATTTATAGGTAGGTAAACTGGCTTCATAGTTAGGTACTTATGAGGTGAAGAAAATAAAGTTTTAGATTGCTGTTTATTTTTACCCGTTGATTTTAGCTAAGTCTCTTCTAGGTATCTACCCTGGTAGGTACCTATCTTTGCACCGCTTTATCGAAAAGAGAAAAGATTTTAAGTCGATCCTTGGTACATAGGTAGGTACCTAACTGATGGGTCAGCTTCCTGCCTCCGATTGTCGCTATCACAATTCACAACCCTAAAGTTTTGTAGAAGAATAATTATTTGAGAATATACCAACCTACTTAACGTATGAATAATGTTGAGTTTTCCAGCAATTAAAATTACCTAAGAAATTACGCAAGTATTACAAATAAGCGAGAGATTTTGTCTATAAACTATCAAAATTGCAGAAAATAAGGACAAAAGCAAACGCAAAAAGGCAAAGTACCTAGGTACAACTATCAGAGGTTGATTTATTTCATTGCAAGGTTATCTACTTTCAACGTTATCTTCATAACTTTCATTTGATTTCTGGTTTTAAAATAAAACTTCTGTTACAATTTAGGTAGTTAGATAACTACTTAAGTAGGTACCTATCTACCTCGATACTTTGGAACATCTTGCAGTCGGGATTAAAGTTAAATGATTGTTTAACTTTTGATGATGATAAAAATGAAGTAGGTACCTACCTACCTAAATAGAGCGGCAATAAGAACATATTAAGTAGGTACCTAGGTACTAGTATCCACTTTAGGTTCTTTGCTTTTTTCGAAAGGAAAGCCTCATGGATACCCGCTATCAGGCTGACAGGGGTGATATCGGACTCCTACCGACGAGAACCCCATCGTGGTGTTCCTCACAACCCTCAATTGTCCGGCCAGGGACACTCTAGCATTCACTCACACCCCGCTATTTGTCGCTCTCACTGTCTCGCTTATTAATTTGCACTCAGTTGAGCAGAATCTACTGGAAATCTACGCCTGCCCTGCCCACATAGCCATCTTATCCACTTCCTATGTCTATGCCAACAAATTTTAAAAAGTTGTAGTAGGTGGGTTTACCTACTTAGGTATATGTAGCCAATAGGTACCTATTTACGTTGTGTTATTTTAAGGAGGTATAGGTAGGTGATACTTACTTCTAGAGGAAACGGGGGCGTATTGCTGTAGGTATTAAGTCGCTAAATACCTATAATTCTAAGAGGCTCATGGCTATTACCTAAGCAAGTGTTTATTTATATTCAATTTATAAGGTTATCCTTGTTTATTAATGGGGGTGAGACCTGGAACCCTTTGGAAAGGGTACCTACCTATACACGGGCCACTGGGCTAGATCCGTCGTTGTAGGTAGGTACTTATGGCTTGTTTGTACCTAGATAGGTAGGTAGGTAAGTACATACCTAGGTATCTGGTGTTTGTAACCTACCTAGGTGTAGGTACGAGAAGTCTACCTAGGTACCAGAATATCTATCTAGCTACCTACTATTTATGGATGAAATAATTAGGTATAGGTTATAGGCAGGTAGATGCCTACCTTCCCTACCCCTGAGTACCCTAGGTGCCTATATTACTAGGTAGGTACTGCTACCTAATATTTTATGAAGTACCATAGTAATTAGGTACCTACCCTCTTAGTGCTTACCTAAGAAGTATCTAAGTAGGTACGTGAGGGAAGGTAGGTTCTATTAAAATAACTTAATTTTCTTATTAGTCCTGCCTAAACATTCCCTGCCATGAGTTGAGCTCATAAATTAAGTAGGTAGGTCTACTTATCAGCATAAACCATAAACAGTACGTGCGTACCTACGTAGGTAGATATGTAGTTTTGCATTTTAAATAGATTTTGTAGCTTCGTTTGTGTGAATCGAATGAATTATAATAAATCCCAGGTAGATCGCTATTAGCGGCAATGCCTATTCTGGACTTCATTACGACGCGACGGTGTCCATTATTTTCGTCGTAATTAGGCAAATGAAAGGCGAGCGTGGGGCGCGGCGGAGGCAGCCGGCGGGGCGGCAGGGCGGGCCACGCGCGCCGCCATTGGCCCGCGTGCCTCCGCCTTCCCTCGGCCGGCCCGCACCACGCTGCGGGCGCTCGGCTCTCGGCGCTCACCGACCGGCTCACCGCCAGTTGCCGCCAGTCACCGCTCTGTCTGCCTCAGTGACTCGGTCGCGTCTCGGTCTCACAGTCGCGGTGTGTACGCATCGGTTATCCTCGAGCGGTGCACGGTGGTGTTGTGACTGCGAGTGTGTGTGCAATGCTCGGACAGTGATCGAAGCATGGTGAATTACGTCAATCCGCTCGCCATGTACCAAGGCAAGGGCGGGCAATACGGCGCAGGCGGCTGGTACGGCTGGCAGCATCAGAACTTCGAGGAGCAGCAGTGGTGCGCGTGGAACGGAGCCCCGACGGGCGGGGAGTGGCACTCGGATTCGCACAACTTCAAGCGAGAGCCGGGCGAGAGGGAAATAGGGGAGATCCCGTCCCCGGTGCGAGGAGACCTGGCCAGCCCGGGCGAGAGCTCCCCGGGCTCGCGGCCGTCGCAGCCGCCGGCGCCTCCGCGCTCCCCCTATGAGTGGATGAAGAAGCCTAACTACCAGACACAACCCAATCCAGGTATTTATTTCACTAAATTTTCGTATGTTCTTACTAGCATCTATTAGATAATAGGTATGTATGTCAAGCTCAAATCAAATCTGATCTGATAAAAAATGCAGTAGGTACCTGTCTAGTTATTTTTAGGTACTTTGATAAGTACATAAGAGAAGACCCATTTATTTCACACTATTTTCCATACTAATATGACTTCACAGTCACCACTTAAAGGTTATTAAATCAAGTAGGCAGGATAAGATACTACCTACCTAAGGTTTTTAATAAGGTTCTATTTTACTGGTTAATATAAAAGATAATGGTAACAATAATGCTCTAGGTACTGTATAAAATAAATTAGCTGTTTACAATGTTTTGGATAGGTAAGTGATAAAGGGCTGCTCGCATGTCATGCGATTGCTTGCCTTTGCCTACCCACATATAAAAATTATTATATTAAATTATAATTATAATAAATTCTTTGTTTTGTTCTGTATTCTGTTAGGTTTTCCTATGTGAGTGACTTAAGTCACCCTGCCTGAAAAAATGCAGTTTTTAGCGCAACAGATCCGTTACAAAATAGGAAGATAACACTCCTAAAATAGGTAAACAAACAGTACCTTATGAATGTTATCGACTGAATAGGTATCACAATTTATTTCACGATAGAATAATTATGTTTTAAAAACAAAGATAACTAGACGGCTAGGTAAACCAGTGTAGCTTGTCCGAAAAGGCGCTACTTTATGACTGCGGTTTAGCTCGTATTGGTCTCTGTTTGCTTATTGGTGAGTTCTTGTTGCAGAAAATACCAATGTGAGATGAGCATCTAGCAGTGTATTAGTCTAAAGCAGTAGCAAAAGTCTCTTACTTAAATTCTTGCTGTTCCTTTTTCGGTAGAAGGTCAAAATGTGTGTAACTATAAGAAGAACGAAGGCACAAGAAAATTTTAAACAGATTTGAGATAAGAAAATTACTTAGGAGAACAGAATAATAAACAGTAGAGAAGAGATAAGATGATGTAGAATACAAGAAAGCTAGTAGAAAGATAGAATAAGTACTTAATAATGTACCTATGCTATGCCAAATAGATTTTGAAGCCGCTAAGCAGCTCAGTTAAATCCAGATGTAACAATCAATATAATATGTAACACACATTAACATAGTTGAGTAGACTATAGGTATAGCTCATGCAATGCCTGCTTGCGCGAAGCATTTAGATGTAGTTGAGACAAATCTGTATACATATTATTATTAACACTGTGTGCTGCCGTGTCACTAGTTTGTGAATTGTGACTTGTGAGGCGTGCTCAGCTTTGTATATGTGTGCGTATAGATTGTCCAACTAGTGCCGCTTCTACATTGTACTCGGTGAACAAACGTGAACGAGAATGTAAGTATATTACTTAGATGGTTTTCGCGCGTTCACGCTGGTTTCTTGATTGGTGCCAGAATTTTGTCTCACAATAAAGGGTTCACGTCTCGTTCACGTGGTATTCACACGAACCCACCCACATTACTAAGTACTGTATAGGTACTTACAAAAACATACATAAAATGGCAACGTAGCAACATGTTTGGGGCAACGAGTCGGAAATACGTATTTAGAACATCATCGTTCTGAATATATGCTATGAAATTTAAAAAATCAACATTACAAGAATAATAATAAAATGAAAGTTATGATGCGTGGAGGCTGATTAATGAAATGAACATTGAGATATTATTTATTGCCAAGTTTTCTGACGGCAGGATTTACTCCCGAATGCACGACTCCTTTTTGCCAAGTTCACTACATACGAGTAGTTTATCGTGTCAATGTAGAACCGTCATTAAAATTTTGATCATCTTTTGTTGAAGTTTTTCGCCGTCACTTTTCTGCCAAAAGGGGAAATTCAAATTTCGAAATTGATCTTTGTGGTCCGTAAGCCAGTGACAAGTTATCGGGATCATTTTTCTCCCGGCTAATAATTATTAAGACAGTGGAACTAATAAGCGTGGTGATCGTCATTTGCGACTTCAACTGGGTGGGTTCAGCAGCGGCAGATGCAGCTTCCGAAGTACGAAAAATTTTTTTTTGTCATTTTCTATAGCTTGTGCCCAATATAGAAACGAAAAATAAATCATCAGCTGATCATAAAGTGATGAGTTATAAATATGCTGGTAATACGAATATAACAAATATACTTTTTCTTCTACAAGTAAGTAAGTAATAGTACCTAGTAGTTCTCAGAGAAACTTTATTTGTTGCGACTATCTTACTTCTTAGGAAAAAATAATCTACACACTCAGATCACAAATAGGATTTCTGCCCCATGTTTGGATGTAGGACCTAGGTGTCCATGTCCATGGCTTGCTATCTAAAATCAGATTGCTGGTTTGCTACTCTTTAACCTGCTTTAGGTATAAAGGATGGTGAATAAGTATAATAATTGTGGTTGGTAAAGTGTTTTTAAAATAACAATATCCTTTATCATGACATCTAGATTATAATTGGAATACCTAATGTGTCGAATGGGTTAAATACTCCTTTATAAGCTGGCAGTTTAATCGCAAGATAACACCTTAAACTCATAATCAAAATACAATAAAGACTGTTTGTTTGATATTTCTACGATCTCGTAGGGCTATTCACAGATTATTTATTCTACTTACTTATCTACATATATGTATAGATCCATCTTCCTAGATCTTCTACTTTAATTTTGCCAAATTTCATTAACTAATGAGGTGAACAAAATTGGTGGTGAAAATATCTGACAAAAAAACTAAAAATAAAGTTATTTAAGGTAAATAATAAGTTTGGATCGATAAAAAAATTTTGGCAGAGCGAAGCCTGCCGGGTAAGCTAGTTTATAAGTACAAAGTTTCTTCCCTAATGGTCCCAAAATTCGACCTCTAAAGGTGCGCAATAAGAAGGTTATTGCTCGCTTGGGTTGAAAAAAGTTAAAACGTCGCGATTTTCAGTCTATGTGGTTCCTATTTTATACACCATATTATTATAAGGATTTCACAAAAAAGTCTTAGAAGGTAAGCCAATATCATATTGTTATTTTTTATGATATTTTTAATGAAATATGTGAACCATATGGGATGCAAAAGCACGCGATAGAAAAATGACGAAAGCTTTACGTAGTAAGTAGAGGATTCTGTGGTAGAGGCAAATTCTACTATTGAAAACTAATAAAAATATTTTATTGATTTATTAAAATTTTGCGAAATAGATAGGTAATAGATACCATTCTAGGTGAGGTGGTGAAGTTATATTGCGTAAGTAGTAGAGATAAAGGCTGTCTTTATTTTATTTTTTAATTTTTTTCATTTAAAATAATTATAACCTGGGGTGTACCTACAACAGACAAAAATTTACGGCCGTACCTCCACAAACATAGGAGGCCTCTTATTTTTATTTGGTAAGTAGATACAAGTAGGTATCTACTCTATTGAAGCTGAAGCTTGTTAAGCAATAAACATGGCTTATAAGGCGGGCTCTTTTGTGCATTGTTTAATTTCTATTCAATAAAGAATAAATAATACGTTGATTCCGTTCGAAGCCAGACTAGGTACCTAGTTATCTACCTACTGCTTATTGTCCAAATATCAAAGACCGAGGCTACAGTGATTTGTGATGCCTAATTAAGAAAATCTAAGATGTGACCGTTTCATCTTCAGGTAAGGTCAAATACTTAAGTATAGGTATCTAAATGTCGGTAAGCGAAACTGATATTTTAACGCGAAACTAATTACAAATCTCATGTCTGGCTATCTTTTATGTTGTATTTTATGAAGGTAGGCTATGTTGTTTTAATTTTGTTTTTGCCAATAACCACTAACCTTTTTGAAAAAAAAAACTCCCCTTCTAATCTTGTCTTTCAGGCTTGCAGTCATCTTCGTAGCAATTAAAAATTATCTCCAATATTGTTAATTATTTTATATTTTGTTATTCTAATCTTATGTTATTGTATTGCCAGAGTAAGATTCAGAATCTTAGTTACTTAAATGCTTCATTTTAGTTCATAGTTTATTTTAATAATATAACAATCATTTATTTTCAGACAGCTTACAGTCCATAATGTGTTAGTAACAGTTTATATTCTTCAAAACTATGTTAGTATTCAATTATTCAATTCAATTATTCTATTTATCTATCTATCTATCTGTCTATCTATCTATTTTAAGTGGGTTCTATGATTTAATAGATAATATTTTTTTATTTTAATTTATTATAAGCACTTATTTCAATTTTAAACACATATAGGGGAGAGTTGGATATTACCGTGCCCCTAAGAACTTGGACCTACCTATAATTTAGACAGAGTTTGATGTTGATACAGATTCAAAAATGCAGTTAAACATTTTCAAACAGGGAACAGAATTTATTTAGCTCCACATACGGTACGACAAAATATTTAAAAAAAATACCAGAAAGTGTTATTTCGATTTTTAACAAAAATGGGAAAACGCGGTGTTATCAGACTGGTTTGATAATATCGTGCAGAGATTTGATAAAGCCGTGCCGAATGATATTACCATAATTAAAAAAAAAGCAATTTTATTTATTTCATATTTTATTGTGCACCACAAGAACCAGAAGGACAGAATTACAGAGTCAATAAATAAAAATCAATCATATAAAGATCGTAATAAAAAATACATATATAACAAAATTACTTAGATAATCTTCTCCCAGTTTTAACAGATCTTTTATTGTGGATTTCGGGACATAAAGTTTTAGCAGCTTCCGCCTTTAAAGTAGCTCTTATTTTCTGGATCTCATGAGTTCTTTTTTTTCTTTCAAGATTTATCCATTTAAACAACATTTCGCGGTGTGCGCGGAATTGGCAAACTCAATATTTTCATTTTGTAACCTCGAAATAATAAGTACAGTAAAATTAATCGCGTATTCAAATCCATTTGGTTGTTAATTCTACAAGTATCACAATACTTGTAGAATTAACGACGACGATGTAGAATTAATGACGACGAAGAAAACAATCTGTTACAATATAAATACAGAATAATTTAGCTCTTAACAAAAATACCCGCTAAATTATAAGAAATGCCAATAAAAACTTGCACGACGCAGTGTTATTCCATCGCTACTCGGAGTATGCTTGTGCATTCAGGGAGGGGTAGGCGTCCCAGGCTATGATTTTTAAGCCCTGGATATCGCTAGAAGTGTTTTTTGCAATACATTGATGCGCGGATTTATCAGACGCGCGGTAATATCCAACTCTCCCCTACTAACGCGAACAACAGAACTATCATGCACCTTATCCATTTTCTATCTTTATTTTAATTTCTGACAACTTCATATCCTCGTTTGCAAACTCAATAAATGTGTGCCGTGCCTACTTTGTTTAATTTATTTTTTCTGGTTGTTGTATAAATTAATGACATTCTCGACCAGTCAACCCTGGTTGAAGGTAAACTTAATAATCAAAATAAAACGCGAAGAAACACATGAATTTATTTTATTATCTTTATAGCAATTCCGTCGCGTCGCGTTTGCAATTATCGTCTAGCATAACATTAGTTGAATGTTATTTTGCGCTTACTGGGTCGTTCTGTTAATGCGTGCCTAGGGAGGAGTGCATGGTGTGAACAATTAATGCCGGGAGTCCGGGACCGGTCCGGGATGCGCCGCTCCCGGCGACAATCATCCTCAACGGCGCCCCCGGGACCGCGAACAAGTTAAATCTTTGCCAACTTTCCACACCGCGCTACCGCAACTGTAGGTTTGCCTTAAACTAATATTTTCGATTCGAGTTAAAGGGAACAGTGCCAACTTAGCCTTTGTGTATGTAGGTATAATAACTGCCAAAAATATTTATTCATTTTTTGTATAATTTGTTAACAGGGTAGCAGTAGTTAACTAAGTAATATGAACTATTTAGATTATATGAAATTATTAACTAGGTAACTAATTTTTTATTGTCAGTAACCCATCAATGACCCACAACACTGTAGTGGGTGCAGTGGGTCTGTAGTGACTACAGGGTCGGGTCTCCTCTCACAATGAGAGGAATGTAGGCCTTAGTCCACCACGCTGGCCTAATGCGGGTTGGTGGACTTCACATGCCTTTGAGAACATTTTTTTTTGAACTCTGAGGCATGCAGGTTTCCTCGCGATGTTTTCCTTCACCGTAACATCAGGTGATATTTACTTTTATGAAGCGCACATAATTTTACAAAGTCATTGGTGCGTGCCACTGGTATCTTTTCTTATTTTGTTTAAATTCGGCTTATTTTAGGCTAAATTATATTATATTTCGGCTTATTTATAGTATTTTGTTAAATTTCGGTAATATGGACTTAAACCTGGACCGATTTTGATGAAACTTGTAGCATTCCCTAAGTTGAAAACAATTATAACAACCAAAAAAGAACGATCGCGATCCGTCAATCAGTTTCGGAGATAATTATGCGAGGACAAACATATCTACATACATACATACATACATACATACATACATACATACATACAAGCATACCTACATCTATGAAATTTGGTATAGGTACTTGTTTGGAAGCCGTAATAGACCAATTATGCAGAGAACTGATAAACTTCGTTTTTGAATACAGTAAATAATAGTTACATTTACTTAGGTTCAGATTCAATAAAGCTGGCAATCACTTTACTGACGACTACGTAAAGATACCCTTGCGTAGGCAGTTAACGATACTTAGACTTAAAAAAATATCCCGATGATTCGTTAAAATATTTGGTGACGTATGAGGATGTTCCTAATATGTCATTAATTAAATACTTAAATCTCAAATAATGCAGACGGAAGTGAAAATAAGCGACGCAATAATTTATTAATTTAGAAAAGTGAATACACAAGTCATTAAATATTTACATTTTATAATATTTACTTTCATTATTTGGTTTACAACTATAAGCTTATCTGTTCGGATATTCGGTAACTATGTTAATATTGATACATGTTTAAAGTAAGCGTTAATGATTAACTAAATTGTTTTGGCAATTATCATAGCAAACTATCAATAAAAGACATCCGATGCATCAAATCGGAATAGCATTAGGTTATTTCAATACAATGGTGTGTTTGCCTGTCTATTTGCACTGTTGTATCTACAGTGTATCTACCTAGCCGACTCTATGTGTACAAAACCTTTCTGTCTCTGTTTATCTATCGCGGTGTTTGCACAAAACCGGGAATGTTCACGGAAATAATTCTCTATTTGTTTACGGTCATTCACCAATCCCCTCGTACACGCTTATAGGATGTCAGCGGGATACTGCACGGACATAATCGGCCATATCAATGTCACTCACTAAAATAGGTCGCCACCGACATTTTTTCTTTTATTTCAATATCTTAAACAGTAAATAGTAATGCTTAGAGAGTGTTGAAAGTCCTCTATTATTTCGCGGTGGACTCACAGCGGGGCGCTCGGACAAGTCTAAAAAATCAGAAGCGAGCAGTGGGATGCGATTATTAGTTGTAATTGTTTACTTGCGTAACTAATCCATTTTTAAATGTTACTTTTCCTCTTGCGTTGAGTTTTTCACAAGCGTCACATGCTTCTGGGTAAGAGATTAATAGATGGACGTCCAACTGCTATCCATCATTGCTGCGGCACATCATTCTCCTCTGACGATCGATTTACGCAAAACTCGTCATTATTTTGTAGATCTATTGTCTTTGCAAACAAAATATCTAAATATTGTACTTTGACAATACGTCACAAGTCAGGTGTAAGCCTGCATAATATCTATAAATAACATGCCTGCCAAAAAGGTTCCAAATAATATCCGATGACGACTTGTGGGTTAGACACAGAAGAATTTACTAAGCATTAATGGGTAGCTACAGTGTCGTAGTTATTAACTAATTAAAAATTAAATTAAGGTTAACTAAATATAATAACCATTTATTTAGGTACTCGGTCCAGGGCTACCGAGTCAAATGGGCCCATTGTGACATTGTCCTCTTCTGGTCATTAGTCCACCCGGTCGGTGGCCTACCTGTAGGTAACTTACTTCTTTTGCCAAGACGTGGTTGCCATTTGAGGAGGTTTCTCTCACATGGGCTATCGGTCGATCCTACGACGAAGCCATCCGATCGCCATTTTAAGTGGGTAATATTTAGTTTTTAAAATTTTACTTGCTCACTAGTCAGTGAAATTCATTAGCTAATGTAAATGTTGTGTAAACCTTACCTAAGCTGCTGAATGTTGATAATAAGTATGTTCCTACTTTCATTTCAGTAGAAAAACATTGAATGAAATAACTTTCTTTTGAAATAAAAAAAGGTAAAAAACACTAATTTTTGATGTCACAACCGTAGAAATTACGTCAATTGTTATTTAGTAAATACATGTGATTTGTGTAGACTTTAACGACGGGGGCCGACGCGCGGGCTTTCGGTCGAAGCCCTAAATAGACGTAAAGCTGCACATAAGCCGCCGCTTTATGGCCCGCCCTGCAACCGACCCGAGCCCTTCGATTTCGACCTGCCTCCCGACTCCCGGGGGAGTGTTACGGGATAACTTTACTACCGCCACTCTCTTATCTTCCACTTATGGATTAGTTAAATCACTCCTCAGAATCAACAAAATCTCATCTCAACACTAGAGAATGTCAGATTCACTCGAAAATATATCATAATATTCGTCTCGGACACGTTGTATCGGCTCGGTATCTGATAGCGACCGCGCCCTCTTCCATCAAAAACGCATTACAAGCGCTTACAAGAAGGTAACCGGGCGATATGACATGCGTTGAATCAACAGTATCAAAGGCGCCGCTATCGGCGGCTAGTCGCCATTATCGCGCATTACTGAAAGCAGGATTTCGGGAGGCCGACAAAGCCCGTCGGCGTAACCGATAACTCGTCTATTAATTGTTTTTTGCGCCAAATCCTGCCCATTGGATATGATGTTCAACAAGCGATTGCCATATACGATATAAAGTAGATACATGTGTAATCGCTAAATCGACGTGTGTATCGAAAATAAGTTACGCGTGTTCGTTAATTTCCAATTATCCTTTTCGTACGACATAATATTGGCTGTTATATTGTACTCTTCACCTAAAACATCATTTACATGACACTTATATAAGTAGGTATCATACTTACCAAATAATGCTTTGTAATTATGTACTGCATGTGGCAGTTTCAGGTATTATCTATAAGAGCAATTTAAGCAGGTCTACTTACTTGCAAAGTAAAGACTGATTCGTTTGATTGAAATAAAATTCACTGCGATGATAAATAGTACATTACGATACGCTTGACCTAAGTAGCCTATTATTGCACGACGTGAAGTTATGAAGTTATGAATGAAGCAGCGAGGGTGCTATATGCCGTGCAATAATAGACAACTTCGGTCACAAGTATCGTATACTATTTTATAGCAAGTGTGACATAAACCCGCCCCGGACTGGAGCGGGCGGAAAGAGGAATAGGCGACGTAGGTCACGAAAATGCGTGCGTAAATTGCGGGTTTAGGTCACTCTGTGCTATAAAGATTGTTAAATCATAGAGCCAGATAACACTTTTTTTAAATGATAAATTCATTAATTTTTTTGTCGTGTTAAGGTTTTCCGTATGAAATTACCTACTTTAATAAATAAATAATAATTTGAGAGACAAAAAATCATGATTTCTTTCATTTTAAGTTTGTTTTTGCTTTGTTTAGTAAACTGGCTCTTTCATGCCACTTCTCCCATACCTATCTAAGTAGCAGGATAATAAATAATTTAGCTATCAGTCAATTATTTTGTGTCATCCAGGAAGTATTTGAAGGATGAAAATCTCCGTAAGGGAAGAAAAATCCTCTTTGTAAATTATGAGGAAATAAATCGGTGAAGGCGAATCAGTTCAGAACAATTTTCTCTTTCGTTTCTCAACCGATTTTCCTCATTTTTGTTTTGTTTGGCAGATATTAGGGGAAGGTTGCGATCATTGGACTAGCTCTTTCATTGGACCACCAAGGTATTTCCAAAACTGTGGAAGCTAGCAACACCCAAACTAGTCGAAACGAGTCCGTGGCGACTCAGTTGCACCCCCCTCTTACCTCAGTGATGCTGCGGCACGGAGCACGTAGTGACGCTTGTAGTTATGTTTGCGGTGGTCAAAATCTTATAATTTCGCTCAGAACAATTTGACGTAAGTATCATTGTATTCATATTTCTCTGCGTTCACTGTTATGAAATATTGAAGAGTTTGTTTGAGATTTAAGGATTATTGTTCAATTTTGTCTAATCATGACCATGTTTGTTTTAGGTTAGTTTTTCTTAACCAGTACCTTGTTGCCATCAATGGACCACAAGAGAGTTCGACCGTTGGACCGGTCCAATCATAGCAACTTTTTATTGCGTTTTTTGGTCATAATAATTAGGTCATATAAGTTTAAAATGATCAATTAATTATTCATTATTATTTATTTCAAATTCCAGAATATAGCTAATTAAAAGAAAGTACTTCGCATGGAATGAAACAAGTATGAACCTTGCTTTAGAATCAGTGAGGAAACAAAGAATTGGTTTAAATCTATGGTGTGCCAAAAGCAACTCTTAAACGAAGGTTAGATGGAGTTAACCAGAAAGCTAAAGAACACGTCCAAATACCGAGTTCCGAAGGTGGGAGGTCACCTTCGGAACTTGCTACTGTAAGATGCCGTGCTGTAACTTAATTTTGATGACTATTGATCTCACTAAATGTGCCAAAAATAAAATTTTAATACTAATTAAAAAGTCTATAACTATTGTTTGTTTTCTTGTCGTATGTGTATAAGTACTGTTCGTTTTTCCTTCCGTCTCATAATTTAGTATTATAGATAATTATAATTAGTTGCCTCTATTGGACCTCTAGAACAAATTTCTCGAAGTCCATTGATGGCAACTCGGTGGTTCAATGAAGGTGCTCATGGTCCAAAGAAGGCAACCGCTCAAGATTTAGTTTTCTTCTTTTATATAAAAAAGTGTTAGCCTGGATTGTTTGTGCATTTGATTATCACAAATAAAGTACTTACGGAATAAAAATAATAAACTGCTTTCATTTTAAGACTTATACTTTTTGAGATTTGAGGTCGTAAAGTTAAGTGGTCCATTCATAGCAACCTTCCCCTAACGTGTTTTAGACTTTCAATCAAATTATGTAATTGATGAAAAAACACAGCGAACACACAACCATACTTTTTTTACACACCATATACACACTCACACATAGATTACTTACATAAAAATGACATGATTTTTTTTCTTTGGTTACGACCATGGTTACGACCACAGTTTAGGTAACAGGTTACGAAGATGGCGCATTCACGTTCAGCCAAAGAAAAGTTATAGTTTACTAGCTGACCCCGCAAACTTTGTTTTGCCATATATAGTAAAGCTTGGTTAATCTGTGGTATGTAGTAAAACGGTGATACTTCGAAAACATTTTATAACTTAGTAACCGCATTGCTTACTGGTTTTTTAATTTTGTCAATAGGTAGCGCTAATAGTTAGCTCCCAAACTAGACATTACAAGTTTCTGAACGATACCGCAGAAACTAGCAAGTAGCAACACCGAATTTACGTGTCATTGTGACAGACAGATTTCTTGTGAAAATTCCGCGCAAAGTGAGAGGTTGTGCAAATATTTTATTTTTCCAAATAAACTCTCACCTTTTTATTAGTACGTGCAGGTTTTCCTATTGTAAGCAAACATTTATTTATTGCATTCAGCATTACAATAATTCCCATTCAGCATTCGAAAGAAGAAAACGGCTGTATGGACTTGGATGAACATTTGTACACAGATCCACGCACACTTGAAAAATTCACCCTGTGTATTTGGATTGGGCGCAATGTACAATAATGTACCTACCTACAACCTATGAATTTCTTTACTGTTATGGCAAATGACATTTAATTATTTTTTAAAAGTGAACTCGAGTATGAATCTATAATACTTATTTTCGTCGTTTTTTAAGAAGAACAAAACGCACGTTTATGGATTTGTCGAAAAATTTGATCAATCCACATGAACCTCTTACCTATGCAAATTTTCACAATAAAAGATAGGTACGATAAGAGTACGTCTTTAATAATAATATAACTTTATTCATCTATAAAATAGGGAATGTCAATGTAATGGCAGTATAGTTGTGAGGCTGTGTTATCTCGCGTGTATTTGTGTTGATAACGTGTCCTATCCGCCCTCGCCGCCGCGCCCGCCCGCGTTCTTTGCTCATCACAAACTATTTTTTTCTAAAAACCACCACGATAACACTATGCGCTGTCGATCTATTCAGTTAATAAGTTTTAGAGGCCATAAATTATGGTTATGGTCTTTCCAACGCTTCTGTCACTGATACGCGCAATTAAAGTTGAAAGTGACATTTAAGTTTTAATAAAAATTGTTTATGGATAGCCGCATACGCAGCTCGTCGAATTTATAACTGACTTAAAAAACAAATACTTCAAAGCAAAGCTTTTACAAGATATTAAGACACTAAATATTATGTTAGTTTTTCTTAAAAGACGTCTAGACCTACTAATTTCCTACTTATTTTTATCCATGACAGTAGGACGGTAGGTTTATTCTTATAAGTACCTCTAGGTACTTGGGCAAATAGTGCTTGTTGCACACCTCATATTTGACACCAAAGTTCTAGTAGGTGTCTATGTATGACCTTGCGAGCCTGCGTTTTGATTATCTCTCTTAGACCAAGTCATTTTCAAAAATGTATACCTATAATTACCCAATACCTAGCTAAAGCTTCATGTAAAAATCCTGTTTTCCAATGCTTCTTAATCTGTTCATTTCGGACAAGCATAGAAATATGTAACCAAAATTCATTGATTGAAAATGTTCTCGTACTGATCTTAGAGAGACAGGTCAAAGTGACCACTTGACATCATAATATCTGAGTCAGGCCAGGTTGGCATGTTGATTCATCTATTCTTACAAAAAATATTTTTTAACAAGAATGTGTATTTTTGGAGTCTGTGCCAAAGTTCTATTTATACTCGTAGATAACCTTATTTTTGCACAGACTCCAAACCTACCTTATTATTGAAGTCTGTTTGTAAAGTTATTTCTTACTTTTTAGTTTGAAGTCGGTTCACATTTTTGTTAAAAATTATTTTATTTCATGCTTTTTAGTTATCATAGTTTCACCTCCACAATATTATCTGACTCTGGCATCTTTATTTTAATGCTTCATCATAGGTTGTGGCAACTGGCTTCTTTATGGTAACCTTACAGACACCATTATTATAGTTTAAATATATAATTTGTACGGTTTATTTAAGTTAACTTGCTTTAAATACAAATAAATTATTCCTATTTTATAACGAGTTCCACTCCATCATCACACTCGAAGGTGGTCAATGCCTACATAGTTCTGCAAAGGCAATGGCAATGGCAACGGCTGGACCGATTTTGACGGGACTTTCACAGCAGATCTGATGTAATAAGAAATAACTTAGGCTACTAGGTGGACGAGGTCGCGGGCACAGCTAGTTTTTAATAAAAAATGCTGCGCAGTGGAGGGCTGGGCGCTCGTAGCCGGCCACTGTTTGCGGCACAATTAGCGACTGCCATCAACACCGCACGTCCATAGATAGAGAGCATATTTGTTGACTCTTCTAGTTCTCTTTTGTTTGCTCCTCTAACAGGAAATTTATTTAAGCTATAATTTTCTGTCATTCGAGCGCAACGAAGAGTTTATCTTACATCTATATGCATAGCGACTTCGAAGTTTAGAAAAATATCATCTACCCTTGCTTGCACTCATGGACGTATAAAAAAGTACGTACATGCTTGCACTTAGTTAAAATGTGTTATTAAACACCAATTAATGTAAAGGTGTAAAGCGTTATAGGTAGTTAAGTTTAAGGTAAACATTAAAACGAAAACAATAGGTGCCTATACGCCTACACTGTTTGAAATCGTTCATACACATAGGTACATTTTTTTAAATGAGAGTGCATGCATGTGCATGAATCGTTCGCAAAATCATGTAAAAGTTGAGTTAGCTAAAGGTAAATGCATTAAAATGCACTGTGAGAAGAACGCTATAGATGTTCTTATAAAATGTTTCTCGAGTCGAATATATGGCATTGCGTAATGTTGTTTAATTCCTCACTGATTCCCTCGCATGTGACAAACATAATTTATGAAGTTCTTAATACCGAGATAAGGAATATTTACACACTCAGAGTACACAGCCAGACACCTCAACTCTGTCTTAGTGTTATGTACACAGATCTACGTATCTTGGTAATTTTAGTCGTTGAGAAATCTACAACTCAGATAAAGTTTGTAAATAAAAATTACCATTCTTCGACATACAAGGAAAACTTATACGAATTTCTTTGTCTAACAACTACCAAATGGGTAGATAATTCAATTATAAATTTGGTGTCATTGACGAAATATTTTTGAAGTGAGAACTTCTTTAGCGGCGTTGTGCACTTGTTTTGGGATGGGTAAAAAATGTTGAACACGCGTCAGGACACGTGACCGGATCGAAAATTGGTAAGACGGAGGGAGAGTGGAAATTGAACAAAGTGCATCTATTAATGAAAAAAGTGACGACCACGTAAATGATTGTATTATGATGATAAAAAAGCAATTATTCCCTAACCATTTCAAAATATTCAAAAATGCATAACGTTAATGTTCAAGTTCACTTCTGCTGGCACTCCCGCAGTGCAACCCGTCGTTTTTTTTATTTTAGAACCTAATAGTAGTTACCTACGTTACTTGTATACAGCTATACCTAGCTATATCACTATAATGGGTATTGTTTATTTATTAGAGTTATCATTAACACTTGCTCCAGGCTCTTAGACTTACTAGATCCTGTCCTTAGATCCCATCGCATCGAATGGCCGCTGCGCTATTTCTACTCGTATATTGAATCAAAACAGTCTAACCTTATTCAGATCATCCTGCTTATTTAATGCAGTACTAAAACTTGGTTCTAATTTTCTGCCCCATCTACATATGTGACACGAGCGTTAAAAATAAAATCTCCGATCGATTTAATTATTCCAAACTGCGGAAGCATAATTATAATCTTTTAACGTTTTGAAAACAGCACTTAGATTACGTTCTGGACACATTCCGTCAAACAGTTTCGCATTTTTAATAATTCACCAAATTGTAATGAGTGTGGAATAGTTGAAGATGTGACACATATTTTGATGGAGTGTGTTCAGAACGAATTATTTAAAAACAGAAGGCCCCAGACCATTAGATGTAGGATATTTGAATAGCATTCTGGCTTGTCCGATGTCGGATAAGGCCGGCGTGTTATTCGAGATCGGGGATTTAGGATTCAGCAAGTAGGTAGTGTTGGTAGGTAGTTTTTTTTTATTTATGTGTTTCTATTAGCAGTGTGTGTAGTAATGTGTTTGTATGAGGATTTACGGGACGATGTGGTCGCTATGCGACAAAGTCCTTTTTCTGAATTAAAAAAAAAAAAACCAACCTTACGTTTCAAGCCAGGACACAGCACCATCAATTCCCTTATCAGTTTGTGAGCGAGTCAAAACAAATCTTCATACAAACATAAATACATAGTAGGTATCTCCTCTTATATACAATTACATATATAAAATTCTTATGTCACAGTTTTAGTTACCATATCTTCTCTTCCAAAACGGCTTGACCGATTTTTATGAAATTTTATATTGCTATTCAGTAGGTCTGATAATCGGCTACTGTCTATTTTTAACCGACTTCAAAAAAGGAGGAGGTTATCAATGCGTCTGTATTTATTTTTATTTTTTTATATGTGTTATCGCCGCGTTCCGTCATTTGTTAACCCATTTGAATTTTTTCTTTTTGGTTCGGAAGGTGTTACTTTGAATTACGTTGTTACGGTGTTACGTTAAAAATAAATTTTTAACGCGTTTATTTGTTCTTGTTTAAAAGTTGTATGAATCCTCTCTATCCCAAAGTGATAGATAATTACTGGGTCAGCCATTTATAATCAAAATAAAACAGCAATAAAAAGTAGAAATAACTAGCTAGCTAGTTGTTTCGAAACAGGTTATTATTGCCGTTCTATTTCCTTCCTTTTTCTATAAAAAATAAAACGGTTAGGTATTATCAAGTCGTCCAGCCAGGTATCGCGTGTGGTCTCTGTGTGATCCCGCGCTAAGCCCTGCACACTCCATTGTAACCGCCGCGTGGATTAACCTTATCGAGCCCGCGGGATTTAACTCCGCCCCTACAAACGAAGTAGGTACCCACTTCGTAGACGGGAATGGAAAATGGACTCTTTAGCGCGTAACAGTGAATCGTTATTTATAGATTGGAAGGAAATAGTGTAGCGTGATGAGCAATTATTTCGGAAATTCACTTTTGGGTGGGAAAAAATACTTACAAAAAAACCATACCTACCAGTGGCCGTAGAACAATTATTATTTTGTATTTATTCACAAAATAAATACTTTGTTATTTATTTCATTTTATTGACGTTTGTGCATCTGCAGCATCTGCAGTGTAATTATTATGAAAATAACGATACACCAAGTACTAATTATTATTAACTCGGTAGGTACTTACCTATTACAGGATGTTTATTGTAGCATCATTATCTATTATAATTACGAAAATTACGCAGACTTGCCTATTCAATTGCGAAAAAGATAAGGTAACCTTACATACTTATCTCTAGATTTGATTTGTTTGATTTTTTAAATTTGATTTTGAATAGAAAACGAAAATTAATGCAAAAATTTTTGCAGGAATTTTGTGCTCAACAACTAAAACTAAAATATACTTAGGTACTATTTAACTTTATAAACAATTAAATTTAAAATTCAACAATATTTAACCTAAGCTATAATATTATTTGATTATTTTATAATATTATTTGAGGTCTACATTATATTATTTGATTGGTAAAAGTGACGTAATAAATTCGACCGTAAACCCATTGCCCGACACACGATTCCGCCACATCTCTTAAGTATTCCTTCTTCTTTTACAATAAAGATTTATTAGGTTAGAATTAAATAACACTTTGATACTTTCTACATTATAAAAATATTAAACATTAAATATCTATACTGTAAAATTAAATAAATCGCTGTTTGTTAGTCTCGCTAAAAATCGAGAACGGCTGCACCGATTTGGCTCATTTTAGTTTTGATTTATTTGTATATTAAGTCCAAGGTGAGAAAGAAAATAGTAAAAATTTCTATATTTGTCAGAGTGCCAGGTCAGCTAGTTTAAAATAAAAACGAATCATCTAAAACTACCTTCTCTGGCATGGTGGGCCCAGAACAGAAAATTGGAAATGAAAACATTTATTTGCACAAATATGGATTAGTTCATGGTTTTACATTTTGGTCACCAGAGGTGTTAAAGGCGATAAAGTTTGGCGTACATGACTGTCTTTCATATTCCAAACTAGACCAAAGCAAGCGCCGCAAACTCGTAACTTTTTGTAATCGCAGAGTATTTGCAACGCTTGACGAGCTATGCCTGGTCGGCTGCGGCACGGTGCGGCCCGTCTCACGTGTATCGTGTATACCAGGGTTTCTCAAACTTTCGGCTCCACCTACCCCTTTTAAAAATTTCAGGTGACAGTTAACCCCTTAACTAACTAATTAAATCCGCCCCCCCTTCTCCTACCCCCAAAGAAAACAATAAAATTGACTATTGAAAAAAATAAGGTTTTTATTTCAATAAAAGGTGACAAAAGAAATTTATTTTTATTAATATTAATGTGATGGGTGTGCTTGTTGCTTGTCACAAATTTTTATCTTTTATTTTCTACTCTTTTTTTTCCAACCTGTACGCCTACCTTAGTTTCTCACTATTAACAGGGGTTGACTGGTAGAGAATGCCACAAGGCATTAAGTCCGCCCATTGTTAAAAAAACAATGAAGCGTAAATAAATAAATAAACAAATGGAGTCAATTTTAGGAGTAATTTTGGACAATTTTAACCTTAATTCTGACTCGGCATCAAGTTGATTTCTGTATTTAGTTTTCATCATGACCAAGTGACGCCATTACGTACCTAAATCTTGTCGCGAACTGCCTGCCCTCGAATGGCGAACCCCTAGGTTGGTGTATACTATATATGTACCTATAGGTATATAATTCATTGATTGATTGATACTAATTTAATGTAGACGTGTGGGTTGTCGTAGGTAAGACGCGGACGAAGGACAAGTACCGTGTGGTGTACAGCGACCACCAGCGCCTGGAGCTGGAGAAGGAGTTCCACTACAGCCGGTACATCACCATCCGCCGCAAAGCTGAACTTGCTGCCAGCCTTGGACTCTCTGAAAGACAGGTATTTATTCAAACCACTCATAATTATTAAGTTTGCTTAACATAATTATCTAGTAGTCAAGCACTTTTAAGGTTTGCCATCTCTTTTTAACCCCCGGTGCTTTTAATTTTGCCCGGCTCGCGTAGGTTGCGCAGTGCGCTGCCCCTAGCAGCCTGCCGCATGCCGCCTCGCTATGGCCATGTTGGCCGCAGGGTAAATAACTAGGACCCTCTTTCCCATTACACTTAGGAACTACATCCGCATTCGCATTTTCAATGCGTGTCTTGAATTAAATGAAATCTAAACATAATAGGCAGATAAACTTCTGAGAATAAGATTCTGAATGTAAACTAAGCCGAAGTGTTAACTAACGTTTAACTATAACATTAGGTAAGTTATTCTAAGACCTTATATACATAATGTATTATTATATACATCGAAACCAATAGACCCTAACCCTCTTTACATAGTATAAAGCCACCAAAAATCCCGTCGCACTTATTTTTCTTCAGTAATTTAAAAGAAAATCGCTAAGTATACACCTGTAGCATATACCTGTAGATGGATTCCACGCGCTTGCCGCAAATTCTTTTGATTTGGTGCGACCGATCGCCAGCGGTGGCAAACCTTCGCAACACCGTCCCGTCCACATGTTTGGATATGTGGTGAATAGGCGAGGTTTGGCGAACGTGTGGATTATAGATCCCTTGCAGATCAGACAGTCTGAGACTAAACACCATCAGTCCTCAGCAGAAACAACCCATCCACCTCAAGCGCAGACATGCCGCTGGATGTGGTTGCTCATGAGCTTTATACCTACTTATTAATTATATAATATGTAATTAATTAATTAAGATTTTGTCCAATTGGTAATATTTCTGTAGTACCTATACACAGCCATATTCTGTGATAAATTCGTACGTAATTATGTGGATGTTATTCTATTACCAGGACAGAACTATGACGTATGATAAATTGTATTTTAGTATTTAAAATTCCAATTTATTTAAAAATCTCTTTTTCGCAGGTAAAAATATGGTTCCAAAACCGTCGCGCAAAAGAGCGAAAGCAAGTGAAGAAACGCGAGGAGGTCGTGATGAAGGAGAAAGGCGATCACGCGTCTCTGCAGCACGCCCAGCTCCACCACGCCACCATGCTCCACCACCAGCAGATGATGAACGGCATGATGCATCATCATCATTACCACCAAGGAGTGCTTCAGGGCGTCCCAGAGCCAGGAGCCCTCGTGCCAGGAGTGCCTCCAGTGCCTCTACTGTGACAACACCAGGACTATTGTGCACACAGTGACTCCTTCGGACCTTCTCAGTGACGTACCTAACAGTGGGTGGACGTATCGGACCCGCGCGAGGCAAGCGTTATGCGCGTACGCAGTGAATTTTCCTTTTATTGATCTTGGATTTGTGATAAATTTAGTGCAATATTCTCGTGGGAATATTAAAACATGAAATACACTACTTGTAAGGTGAGGAATACTCGTAGGTGCGTGTTATAAAAATCGTTATTGTACTTTTAATATCATCTAGAGAAGGGAACCCTTGTTTCCCGGCTGGTTTTGTTATTGATGCGCTTTTGATAGTATCTTCTATAGTTATAAAATATCATAATTAGTTCTCCTCATAATGAAATCAGTCTGGAAACAAGAGTAGTGATATCCCTTCGTTGCCTTACGCTAGGTACCCCCCAGTGGTACCCACTAAGTAATTACATACTGCGACTGTCTTGGCCTTACTTTGTCAGGTATGTTTTAGAATTATGCTAATTTAAAGAATCTGTAAATAACTATATTTTTATATTATTATAATACTTAAGTATTATTAAAATTGATGATTTTTAAACGGTTAATACTTATTTTTCAATGTTACTAGTGCTTACTAACCTAACTTAAACTTATCTACTATAAAATTGATTTAGGTTTGACAGGGATTAATATTTTACTTTAACGGAATAAAATAGGTACGTTGATACATGTTTAAATAAATTGACATTAAAAAACTGACATTAAAAGACTTTCGACATTAAAAAAATCACAGAGAATCTCATAAAGATCCTAATAAAACCATTAAACTATAGACCGGGCTGTAAAATTTACGGCATTTTTTATTGTATCGGTAGCATTGAAAAATAAGTAAATACATATTAATTACATATTATTAAAGTTGAATGAGATTATTCCTAGTTGTATGTATCAGTTCTGTAAATAATGGCTTAAAATGTAGTTGTAGTATTATCTCAGTTTCAATAACAATAACAATTCACTGAAATGTACACTCAATTCACAAATAATATTAATTATTATTAAATTGTAATCAGTATCCTAAGAAAACAGACTGCGAGATGTTAGTATGTTGGGATTAATTGACACGTATTTGATTTAAGTTGTTAAAATAATGTTACAATATTTTATTTATTGAACTGAAATTGCTAGAATTTGAATTATTATTGTTTACTGTTTTGTTTTGTGATATCATAATGTTTATGATAATGCGGTGCTAAGGATTTTTTGCCTGGGTAATTGTTCTCCCTTTTACATTATAATTGTAATTCTTTTTAATAATCGTTCTGATCGAAGAGGTGGTTGTACTTCATTGTGCCTATTGTATTAATAAGTTGTGTTAATGTTTGAAATTTGTCTGTGAACACCCGAGTTGTTAGTATGTAAAATGTATGCAGCACTATCACGAAACACATTTAGTAAACTAAATAAAACGATGTTAATCTTCTTTAATCTTTGATTTTTCTGAACCTTTCAGTAACAATTGCCTTTAAAGACTGGCTGTGTACTCTCGACTGGTGTACGATTTGATATGTAATTAGGTAGAGGTATCTTACCTACCTAAAAATAAATGGAAAATTAAATGGAAGCAATAGGCGTTACGAAATATTTATTTAATAAAAAAATAATGTTTATGGTAATTCTTATGACAGTGAATACCTATTTGCAGTAATAATAATTCAGTATACTTAGGTTAAATACCAAGATTTTATAAAATTTTCAAACTTGGATGATAAATACCTAAAATAGTACATACCTACCTACACTACCTAGTACCTAACCACTTACAACATGAAAGACGCGTGTTTCTCTCAAACTTTCAATTATTTTGAAACTCAAACTTTAATTTAATGGTATTTCGCGAGGACCCAAATTATAGGGTTTTCAGTGCGTAATTAAAACACACTGGCAAGTTGTGCTGCTTGACATAGGTACTCGTATGACGACGACTTACTCCACGATGAACGGAACGGAATGACGGTCTTTGAAAAAAATGTATGAAGAAAATATAGGTTTTTAATACTAATGGTACGTAAATATACTTAACCTTTTGAACGCTACGTCAACTTGCGAAAGTGATGCATCCGCAATACGTCCGTGCATCCGCATCCGCACGCCATAACACGCCCTCATACATGACGTTAACTTACATCAAAATTACCTAGACGTAAAAAATACTTTTCATTCTCTGTAGCATGAGTTTTTACATATTATTTTCAATAATCTATGGAATAAAAATGAATCGCTGTTCGTTAGCCTCGCTAAATCTCGAGAACGGCTGGACCGATTGGGCTAAATTTGAAATGTTCGTGTGAGTCCAGGGCAGGTTTAAATGGTAAGAAAATTTGAAAAAAAAAATGCAAAGCAAAAGAACAATTTCATTTCCCGATCGACAACGAAGTGTGCCTGGAAAGCTGGTACTCACTAAAAACTGTAAGTACCTAGAAATAATGGAGAGGTTCCTTGCTACTATCCTATGTAGGTAAGTAAGTCGGTACCTACTTTTCAAACTTACACTCAACCATACAATATCGCAATATAATATCTACATAAGACAATAGCAATTATTACAATAAATTTGATTTTTTATAATAACTTAAATAATCACTTAATTTTTAAATCGCAAATTAAATTAAAAAGACACGCTAAAACTATTTACCAAATAGGACAAGTACGTGTAACACTACGCATTATCATAGTCAAGATGACGGCGCCCTTACCTCCCAATCTTTGTTCAGTTTATCGAAACAGTCTTGCTTGATGATGAAGCCTTCTTTATTTAATCTGTGATTAACCTTCCTGGCAGGAAATACTTCGAGATCCTGATAGAATCGGAATAGAGAGAAAGGTGCGATGAGGAATGACGCTAACCGTTGAGTAAACGAATGCTTATTGAGGGCATTTTGAGCCGCTTCAAAGGCCCGCCGCGGCCTCGGACCCGCTGCCGCCGCCTACCCAACATTATCGATTGCGATTGCTATGGGAACTAGTTACCATTTTTGTTACAGTAGCGGATTGAGATTATTCAGATCTCAGACCAATAATACTACTTTATTGGTCTGAGATTCAGATAAGAAATTTGCTTTTTATCGTCTCAGTGAGGCACCACTCAAAATCAGCGCTTCTTTTAGCAGATTGCAGAAGGTATACTGCTGAGTGGCAGGCAATTTATCCTTTCGAGGAAAATCTTAATAAAATCTTTTACCACAATCGGTATGGAATTTCTAAAAATCGTTTCTTAGTTCCCTTGCAATGTGAAAGGCACTGCAAGGTTTAGGTACTTACTTATCTTTTAGGAAAGGGTGCATGCCGAAGAGATAAGTAGATTATTATTATTTATTTTAAAACACACCCTGCCAATAAAAACTCTTAACTCTTACATAAGAAATTAAGGTAAATATATCCCGTGCGGAAAAAGAAACAATCTGTAAATGGCGGACGGTCTCATTCTATCTCGTTGATATCGTCGCTCTGTCTATATCACTCGCACGTCGTTGTACGACGTACAAAAAAATAATCAGTTTCGATTAGCATTCGCGCTGTCTCGACGCACTCCATTTCGTAAAATTTAAATTCTGTTTAGTTACAACTACTGTTCTGTTATTTGTCGTTTTTGTTAAGTTTAGATCATTGGTTGTTTAAATGTCTTCTAGAAAACGCGGGAAGGTTCTTCATAGTGATGCACGACAAATAGTCTACAACGTAATTAAGTATTTTGTAAGTAACTGTATTAAGTAAGTCGTCGTAAAAAGTAGATACTACTGCAAGAAGCGTTTTTGAAAGAGTGTGATGCAGCGTGAGTACCTATATGAGAAACAAATTGGTACCTAATCAAGGTAGAGATCCTCATGAGATAAACTGAAATCAAATACAAAACAAGATCAACCGCAGGATCTGTGGAGCTAAGTCTTACCGTAAACAATGTGCGTCGGCGAGTGAGACGCGACCACCTCCGCGTTTCCTAATGATCACACGGCGGCCGGGTCTCTACAAACAACCACCACTGTTTGCCCCGTCTCCGTGTTTACTCTTTGACAGCAGTCTTACAGGTCGTTAACACGTCACGCCTAACTGTTGGACAATGTCAATACCACGCTACACTACTTACCCTTTAATTAAATCAGCTCGGAGAAGGACTTCGCAAACACGCTCCGCAAACGAATGACAATGAGACACCGGATGTTTGTCGAGTGATGCATCCGCGACGGTATTCGTAAGCCGGAGGATGTCTACGAATGAAGGTACGCTAATTGCGTAAGTAGCTATGGTCTGTTTAATGATACGGCAGAAAGAATATACATAAGTACTTATATCCTTCTGTCATAATTTATAGTCTAAGAGCCAATGAACGGCTAGCTGTATGTATTTGACCAGACCTGGGTGTTGTGACCGTTTGAATTTGCTGCAATTACATAGCCTTGAATACTAATGAAGGTGCAGATTGCAAGTAACACCAACTTCCGACAAATCTACTTTATTTTAATTAAGTAGATGCTTTGTTACTTCAGAGAATTAAAATGTCGCCACAAATTTGTTTCTTCTGAAATTCAGGCAATTGCTGAATATGACAGTCACCTAACTAAGTACTTTAAGGAAGGAGATGCAGTTACCACAAATACTTGAATAAATAATTAATAATTAGATAGAGGTAGGTAACTACAAGTCTACGTCAATTGAACCTCTGAGTGTTTTGAGACCAGAAATGGTAGGCACTCGTATAATAATAGCCTGAAGGGCAACCACACCTTCGTTATTGAAACAATTGCTTGCTGTAAAGGTATCTGCCGTGGGCGGCGGCCGTCAGGTATCTTTTTGGTCGAATAAGGTAGGTAGGTACCTACCTACAATGTGTCCTACATTCTTTTACCAATATGATTGGATTTTCACCTATAAATATCTCTCAACATTCATAATCTTGCTTTACAGAAAACGGGCCCGGGCTAAGCTGTCTTCTATCTGTTAACACCATCCTAAGTACCTACAGTTTACTCTTTCAATTTTTTCTTAAACTGGCTTCAGGCAAAGTTTAATTTTTTTTGTTTTAAAATTTTAAGATTTGCTGAACAGTGAGTGGTATTTTTATAGGGTTGCAGCAATTCTGAGGTTCAGACAATAGAAAATAGAGTAAAAAAATGAGAGGTTTGAGAAACATTTGTTACGGTTCAAAAACTTTTTTAATTATTAAACTATAAACATCATATCCGACGATGATAAATTACGCTTCATAAGTAACAAAGTAGCAGAGGCTGATTAACCCTTAGGCTAATTAGGCTGCAGCCTAGGGCGCGAGGATCAGGGGGGCGCGTTATATAGTCAATGTGCGGGTGGGGGGGGTAAGTCAGTCTACTGGGCGGGATATAAGGCGTTTTTGTAATGAAAATAGCCTACAATTTTTTTTATTGTTTTGAGTTCATTTTGACCCAAACGACCTCTGGAAAACCAGTAATTTTGACGTGTTTTATAAGTTTTTTTACATAGAAATGATTCTAAAACGTCTTTATTAAATATTACTTTAGTGTCTTATTACATCAAATTTATGAAACAAAGAATAGTTGAATTTTGAAATATGTTTTTTTTTTGATATCCAAAAAGCTGGTGTTGGGTAAGTTCGTCTAGGTGAAGCGGTTCCCAGACTCCTTTCTGCGTTTTTCGATATTCCTCATGGTTTCAGATTTCCCCATCCACGCACATTTGAAAAACTCACTACCAATATAACCAATCCAAGTTTTCGGACAATTTTATTAAAATTTAGCTTTGGATGACATTTTCGGGTATTTTGGGATGAGGATGATGAAAAATATATACATTTTTAAATCTTAAGTCGAGACAGCTTTTTGAATATAGGTACCTATAGACATGGATATCGGAATGTGATGATTGGGTGAATATAAATTGATCAAAATAATTTGTAACAACTTTATACCTTTATATGCTTCTTTCTTTCTCTTATTTCTTCAAAAATACGTTAATACTCCTGACCCTAATTTTATGAGGAATTCGCCATTTTTTCTTTGATTTTTCAAAATAGGTATTATCAAGAATATAATTTCAGTTTGTATTAGCACGATTTGTTTTTGATTACTACTCACGTATTCCTATAAATTGTAGTCAATTTGATGTATTTTAACTGTAAAATAAATGGGCAAGACGGACCAAAACAAAGGTCCACTGTTCAACATCTCCAAATATCATCACTGTAGAAAGAATAGGACTCCTACAATAAGGTCTCAAAAATAAATTAAAATAAACTATGACGGACTTCCCCATATTGACTATACTACTTTTCAGGCTGACCGTAACACTCGTGGCGGGGCGCATCCTCATAATTAGCCTAGGGCGATCAGAGCTCTTAATCAGCCCCTGCAAAGTAAACGTTCTTAATTACCAAAAAGTCGAATTTCCGTTATTTTAATACATACCTATGTGTCAACAGAAGATAATAATTAGCTTTTATCGCGTTCATTCTATTAAACTAGGCTGGTTTAATCCTCTTCAATTGATATCATGATAAAGAGTGGATTATCGGCAAACATGAAAGCGGCTAAATGAATTTTTAATCCAGCTTTCCCTTTGTCACTTGACGGTATCTTAGCTACGAGCGACGTCGGCACAAAAGTCGGTGATACGAGGCGATATCAAGCACCGGCGACCGCCTGCATTCAGATCATAAAATTAACCAAACAAATTGTGCCTTCAACCACTTTTATTGCTACATACTGTGCTAGGGAAGCTAACTTATAATATTTGTCAACAGAGCAATGAAAAATTAAGTCGCAGGATCGGCGCGGTGAGGATAGTCGCGGATGAAGAGAACGGCTGAAATATGAAGAGAAGCGTGTGAAGGCCAGTGGCTTGGAATTCGACCTCGAATCGAGGGGTCCGGGTTCGATTCCCAGTGGCACGCACCAATGACTTTGTAAAAAAAGTTGTATGCGCTTTATAAAGTTAAATATCACCTGCTGTGACGGTGAAGGCAAACATCGTGAGGAAACCTGCATGCCTGAGAGCTCACAAAAAATGTTTTCAAAGGAATGTCAAGTCCTCCAACCCGCAGTAGGCTAGCGTGGTGGATTAAGGCCTACATCCCTCGCATTGTGGGAGGAGACCCGACCCTGTAGTGGGTCATTAATGGGTTACTGACAAGCTGAAGTGGTGTTGAGCTTGAGTGGCGGTCAAATTATAGAGAAGATAGCTCTATGACTGCATAGAAAGTAGGCATGTAGGTACTTGAGATGACAAGGACAAATCAATAACTTTGGTTGATGATACTAGTCTATGAGCAGATTAGACTAGCCTTGACTGTGGAATAACAGCAACTGAAGAGACAAAGAGAGACATGGATATTCTGATAGGACATCAGATGATGAAGCTATTGAAAGGTGAGAAGGAAGAAAAGTAATAAAATTTAAACACTGTTCATTGATACAGGATGTGACACGGACTGGAAGACACGCACGACGGATTGAATGTATCAGTATGTAAAATTACAAATATAAGTTATAAGTTAAAAACTTTAAAAAAAGCTTTTATTTTTTCGAGTTACTCTTAACAAACCTTTCATTTGATACTCATGTTGTAGAAATCCATTTTAATAACTATTCCGATATCTTGGATGGTCCGCCATTTTGGATTTAGAATGACGTCAGACGACAAACCATATCCTGCATTGTCATTCAAACTAAATACGTGTATGTCGGAGAAAGACCATTCTACTCGACATCATCATTAGTGGTTACGTGTTCAGCAGTGGGCGTCATTTGGGTATAATGCAAGCACAAACAAAGTACTTAAGGTTTACACATTATTTATTCAAGGTATCACAATATTCACACACGTACAAGTTAGTTTAATGGATGGCCTCAAACTCTTGATAAAGAGCAGCGAGTTCGTGACACCGTTCATACTCCACCAGAACCTTAACTCACAACTGGTCCACCACGACCCCATAATCCCTCGAATCTCCAACAACTCCACACAATACATGGCGAACTAGAACGTGTACCGACCACGCTCTGGGTTATCCTCTACTTTCTACCTCTACGCCTATTTCGCAAACATTCCATTACATTACAATAATAACTATCACAATTCACAATACAACAACAAGACGTAGTAGAAAAATCTATTGACAATCAATGACATTCCAAACAAGATTTGACAGATTACTCTTTTTTTTTAAAACAAGTTCAAAATAAGGTTCTAAACATTCTAGCATTGTATGGCCAGTAATCAACTTGGCTTGAATCCTTCTCCGACACGGCCTTCCTGACCTCTCACACGTCCTCGTGTGATGATAGGGGACGACCACCATCGATATCTGTGAAGACAAACACGTAATTTTAAAGTAATTTGTTCGGCCACTCCTGACCAAAGGTTTACATCTGTTTTGCAAAAGCTCTATCTTATCTCTCTAATCATAAATACAGCTCACACTGACGTCTTAAGGCCACCTCGCCTTTCATTCTATTGAATGGCCACCTCGCCTTTCAATAGCTACCTCGCCCTTGAATAGCCACCTCGCCCTTCAATGGCCACCGCGTCACTTTAGACACTTTACACAGACACAGACAATTTACACTTTATCGCCAACTTAAAGAACAGTCAACACCTAAATCAATCCAAATTGAAAACTGCTCACCAAATTATAATAACCCCGTTAACAATCCACCACATTCACACCGTATCAGTCCACTCGTGTCTCCGTATTGAAAGTTTCGTATTGCGCCTAGTAACTTCCGTATTTGAGCGCCGTGATGCCACATGTTCTTCGAGGCCGCATTCTTAATACATCACAAGCAGTGGCACTGCTACCACAGCTTCGCGGACGACTGAAACATTTAAAAGATTTATGACAAAGTTCTCCACAAACATAACATTTTATAAAAGCAAAGTTTAATTTAGAGTCATCTTGCGTAGTATTTCAAAAGGTCCTGTTGTCTTTTTGACATGAAAATGTCATAAAATGCAATAACACATTTTCCAACTTGTGTTTTTCCAATTTTAAAATTTACATTTCTCAAACATTAAAAACAAGCTTCGTGTGAAAACAACCAAAACAAACAAAAGAGCAAACATTCAAATTCTCCGATTTATACCAGAAAAAGCTACTCGAGAAAACCACGTTGCATTTAACCGCAAGTACCGCAACCATAGCCAAACTAGGAAAACCAATAATTTACTCCCCTGTATAGGTACCAAGACCTGTAACATCCAGATCAGCCGGCGGGTTGCATAGCGCCTCCACAAGTAGTCTAACGCTGTTTTGTTGCATCTCGAACATGATCCGCCAAACATTGTGCTCCTCCAAGTAACTATCCACGTTTGTGCTCGCACCGATCCCACTTCTGATGTCGGAGAAAGACCATTCTACTCGACATCATCATTAGTGGTTACGTGTTCAGCAGTGGGCGTCATTTGGGTATAATGCAAGCACAAACAAAGTACTTAAGGTTTACACATTATTTATTCAAGGTATCACAATATTCACACACGTACAAGTTAGTTTAATGGATGGCCTCAAACTCTTGATAAAGAGCAGCGAGTTCGTGACACCGTTCATACTCCACCAGAACCTTAACTCACAACTGGTCCACCACGACCCCATAATCCCTCGAATCTCCAACAACTCCACACAATACATGGCGAACTAGAACGTGTACCGACCACGCTCTGGGTTATCCTCTACTTTCTACCTCTACGCCTATTTCGCAAACATTCCATTACATTACAATAATAACTATCACAATTCACAATACAACAACAAGACGTAGTAGAAAAATCTATTGACAATCAATGACATTCCAAACAAGATTTGACAGATTACTCTTTTTTTTTAAAACAAGTTCAAAATAAGGTTCTAAACATTCTAGCATTGTATGGCCAGTAATCAACTTGGCTTGAATCCTTCTCCGACATGTATACAAAATTTCAGCTCAATCGGTTGAAGATATCTACTTCAAAATTGAGTTCAAAGATTCCACCCGAACAAACATACACACTATTACACACCCGAATAAACATACATTGCAAGTTAAATAAAAGCTTTTAAATAGCATAAAACCTACAATGTTACTATAATATTTTTCGTTTTATCTAATAAAAGATACATAACACTTCACAGCTAACATTTTATTTTCAAGTTTAATTACAAAAAATTAATACAATTAACTATAAAAAGCATTTATAATCTTACTGTAATGAGTAAGTACTGAATACAATTTCACGTGAATTTCATAGTATTTTGTATTCAACAATATCTTATCCACAAAACTTATTGACATAAACTCCGTGTACCTACTTGTCAAATAGTGGCGTTATCTCAACTTAGTTTATAATCCCAAAAGTTAGCCTTGCGATAGGTACATGGTCGGGAAAAACCAATGCTATAAGCAGATAAATTTATTATTATATGTGCATAGGTAGGCGTGCTTACAGTTATGCCCATTTCTAAATAAAAATTCCAAAGTACGAACTACAGGAAAAACATTTTGGAAAATTATACCTACATTTAGGCCTAAATTGTAGATTTACGTTATAATCGTATTAACTAAATACAGATAGATATGTAACAGTGAATAGACAATTTTAGTTTCCTATGTAAAGTTACTCAATATTTTTTACACACACACTCTTTATTACTTTCTTTTCATAGTGTGTACCATAGGATTCACACCTATGGATTCACTCGTGTCAAATGTCTTTAACTCTTGCCTTTATTTTTAAAAGCTTTTATTTAACTTGCAATGTACCTACGTAAGTGTGTTTGTTGTTGTTGTAGGTAAGTGCATTAAAAATAACTACTCCACCATCTTGGATAGCCCGCCAAATTGGATTTAAAATGACGCCACATTATTTTTCGAGTTACTCTTAACAAACTCTTTCATTTGATACCCATATTGTAGAAATACATTAAAAATAACTATTCCGATATCTTGGATGGTCCGCCATATTTATTTAGAATGACGTCACAAACCATATCGTGCATTGTCATCCAAACTAAACGTGTATACAAAATTTCAGCTCAATCGGTTGAAGATACTATCTACTTACTTCAAAATTTCCAGAGTTCAAAGATTCCACCCGAAAATTCATACTTACATAGGTAGGCACATACATACCTACATTGCAAGTTGAATAAAAGCTTTGAAAAAGCAACAGCTACCCGTACCTACATTAGTTTGGTGGTTAAGTTATATTTAGTAAGTAAGGAGTTAAGCAGATACTTCTAGAGTAGGTACCTTTTTTTTTTTTTTTTCAGTAACCCATTAAGGACCCACTGCAGGGTCGGGTCTCCTTCTCGTAATGAGAGGGATGTAGGCCTTAGTCCACCACGCTAGCCCACTGCGGGTTGGTGGACTTCACATGCCTTTGAGAACATTTTTTTTTTTTTTTTGTGAACTCTCAGGCATGCAGTTTTCCTCACGATGTTTTCCTTCACCGTAACAGCAGGTGATATTTAATTTTATAAAGCGCACATAACTTTGTTACAAAGTCATTGGTGCGTGCCAGTGGGATTCGAACCCGGACCCCTCGATTCGAGGTCGAATTCTAAGCCACTGGGCTATCACCGCTATAGTAGGTACCTTAGTGATTCAAAAATAGGTACTCTACTTATAAAAAAGAAAGTCGAGGTAACTGTTAACCATAACTATATAATATGTATACCTACCTACCTAACTAACTAACTTTCTAGTTTAAGTTCTTATAAAACCCAAGTAAAGTATAGTACATAGAATGGCAATAAACTTTCTTTTCATTAAAACAAGTAAGGTCGGTAACTTAATTTACTTTTTAATATACGAAATCACAAATCATACATGTTCACATAAATTATATTTTATAGACTCAACAGTCATAATATTTATTTACATTTTATCTATCTATCAGTAAGTTCTCATGGCAATGTCTATCCGGGCTTACGTTAATCTTTTAAAAGCTTATGCAAATCAAGCACAAGAAGTGTTACGTAACTTGGTAAAAGTTATATTTTACCTATATACCTATCGAAATATATATAGATCCGCTTTAGAAATAATAAAAACAATATAATGTCTCAAATATTGAAATAAATTTAAATTACTATGAAATATCGCATTAATAAATTCACCCAATAACGCGTCTTTTTCGTATTTTCATTTAAAAAATCTATATGCCTTAGGATTGATGTAGAATAACACCAATTAGACATTAAACTCACCCTAAATGAACACTCCTTTATCCTTTTTGTGATGTATGAACTAATTTTCAAATAACTTTCCTTATGAGGAAATTGACTACCACAGCAAGAAATGATTGATTTAAACTTTGGGAACGAGTAAACAGTGCGTTGAGACGAATATATTATACAATCTACCTTTTGGGCGGTTATATCACGACATTGGTCCGTTTTTTGCTTCATAAAATAGGTAGGTATCTACGGCCCAAGTGGCGCAGTGGTTAAGACACCGGTGCGCTGCGCGGAAGGTCCTGGGTTCGATTCCCAGCAGAGCAGAAATTTGAGTGATTAATTTGAATTTCTGTTTCTGGTCTAGGTGTAGGTATTGTGTTCTTGCCTTGTGTTTTTCCATGGCACCGACGACACAGGGAATCCTAGTGTAGGGCTATGAGTGTGAGCGTTATTTCTTATTTACTTATTATATAAGCTTTCATATAAGCTTAGCTTTCGTAGCAATACCAGTACATAACCTACGGCTGCCCTCAACTTGGAATGTACTCAAATGATTGTTTAATTACCGGCAGATTAAATATGAGGGACCTGATGGTCCCTTCTTATACATATGTATAACGTCTTATTTATTGAACCACCGAAAAAAACATCCCAACTAAATATAGGTAACGCAAGAGAAAAAAAAGAAAGACATCTCAATTTTTCTTCTTCATATAAATCAGGTCGATTTAAGAGGCATTACAGGCATTTGGAGGCAGGTTGATTTTTAATATCAAAGTAAAGGTAAGGCATGAATATGTGATGCGATTTGACGTGGAGGAAGATTTATGTTTATGGTGCTTCTAATTTATTGTGTGCTATAAAATTCGTCAAAAGCCGTCGATACTCGTGTTACCGACATTGCCGAAGCTCCAATTCAAATAATTCTTTATATTCTTAGTAGATAACGTGGGTTATTAAAGTAAGAATCTTTTGTTTGTCGGTAAACGAGATATTTTACAAATTATCTATATGCTATATGCATGTTTGCGGTCGTAATTTAATCCAAGTATCTATAACTAAAAAGTGCTGTGAGTATTGTTGTTCGTTATATACACACATGAAATGACACGGGTACATATGTATGTACACTCGTACTGGACTTTGCAGTTAATACCTACATGTTCTTCATAGCTCTTATGTATGACAGCCTCCGAAGGATCCGAAAGTGCTATCGTCAAAGCATTTGTGAGGAAAGCCCTACGTAGGTAGATACTCGTGCATTTATTTAAAGTATGTATATTAAACCACAATTGCTTCAATATGAATTCAAATAAATAAGTACCGATTTCAAGTAACACATTGCTATTACCTATATGTAGGTATGTATGTTTCGTTATTGTTCTGCGATATAAAATGCGATGGTACGTAGGTACCTACGTATGATGTAACTAATTTACTAGAATTTCGAGTATCGAAAATAAAAGTGAATCCAATTTGATTTATTTACCAGAATAGCGAAATACCAAATGTAATTACTTATGATTAAACTTTGCTTGACGTTTGCGTTTTTAAAGTTGAATGAATCAATGAAAAAACACCTTTTGAATATTTTAAATTAAACGGATAAATCAGTAGATAACCAGGAAGACATTTCATGCACTCTATTGTCGAAGATTCGGAATTGATTATAGGCAATCGACGATGTAGTTTTCAAGGTGTCTTAAATCTAATAAACCAAAGCTTTTATCGATTTTGAATAAGTAGCATAGGTAAGTATGATACTTGTATAAGTAATGTAAGTAGCTACATTATTTATCTATCAATAGTTTTTGAACAGTCACCAAATCGCTTATTTAAAAATTAACCTTTGATTTGAGTACCTATGTTGTATCACTGAAACTTTAAAACCAATAAAGCATCCACATAACGGTAGTTTTTTTTTACTAGAAGAAAGATAATTGTAATACATAATACATTTAGATAGGCCTGGGAAGGGCGGTCGGCGGGCCGGCCGAGGGAGGCGCAATGTTTAGCACGTGATAATTTTGCGAAAGGAACAAAACGTCGGCACTGCTCAAAGAATCATCTCACAAAAGGTTTTCAAGTCAAAATATGTACAAACGCTGACCGTAATGGGCTAAACAATAAAAAATGGATATCTTATTTAAGCTCCAACAATGAGTTCGGTGCATTCCGTGCGGAGCTCGCTACAATAGTTACGTTTTATGGTGTCGTAAAACCAGTGTCTTTGTGCACCACTCCTTCAGGGTTACCGAATTCAAATGTGTAGATAAACTTGGTCTAAGTTCTGCCTTTTCTTATACAATTATATCTTAATATTTTGCCGCCTAAAAAGATGCGAGACCACATTCACCAACTTTTTGAAAATGTACCTAAAGTTACTCGTAGGTAACTACTGCTGTTCATGAGGATCACAAGACCTCGCGCCACTCGATTTTCTGAATCAAATTTCTGCTGTTTTGCTGACGCTGTCGGTCATTTTGCCCCTTAAAATTTAATAATGCGGCTAATAGGCTGAGGTAATGTTAATTGGCAGAGCTCAAAAATAGCGAAAGACAAAGGTTTATGAAAAAGCTTACGCAGAATCGAGTTCTTAATAACGCACTAGTTCTCATTACCCACCCTATCTAAAATAAAGCTTACGATAGCAACCTTATAGCTCAATCTGTATTCTGTTTTTGGACTATATCTACCGCGGTCGCGGTGACAGAGGTCACTCCCGCGTAAATTATAGTACTTCACACTGGCACAGTAACGATGACCGCTATCATAAGGGATTATAAACCTTTTACCTGGAACCGACCTCTTAACGAACGATGTCATTAATTTTTAAATTCAAATTAAAATAACGTTATACACTGCCATATTTGGAAAAGTGTAACAAAATTTTAAGCTCCATAAACATAAATCTATCGAGTAAAATGAAAAAATAGCAGCGCTTCTAGTAGGAAAAGAAACTAAATTTCGAGTACAAAATTTGTGATACTCATACGGCCTCAACCTCTCAACTTTATCATTTTAGTCATCTAAAGAAATATTGAGTTTTCAGCAAATAATTCCACTGCCTTTACGTTAGTAGCATTGTCCATTACTATTCAGGGTTTTGATTAGTACACTATAATCAAAGTATATAATTCAATCAATTATCTAAGTAAATTCTTTTTCTTTTTATTATTTTAAAATTTCTTAAAACTCGCACTGACACTTTCCGACAACTGACAGTAGGCAAAAAGGTCACGGTAAGCTTTAGAGGTACGCATTTCTTCGTCCGCGGTTTATTTACCACATATTTGTTTGATTATTATCCAAAAGTTTTACGCTAGTTTCAAATTCTCAGCTAAGTATTTGTTACAAAGTAGAAATTGTGGGTAGATTTTCACTAAAAAATTATAAATGCATCTACTTTTTAACTTGCTTAGGTTATAATATTGTCCTGTAGGCAATATTATTGCCCTGTGGGCAATATTATAAAGGATGAAAATATGAGAATTTGGAGTAGAGTTTACTGAACAAAAAATACTGTGCCTAGTGAACGATTATAAGAAGTTACTCAACCCGGCAACCCTACACGTACGTTAACGGAGACGCTTTTGTACTGAACGCTGTGGTAAAGGTAAAACTATCTTAAACGAGAATAAACTGCACATGAAACCTAGTTTTATTTAACTTACAAATGCAAATAATAGTTTAGTCAAAGCAGTTAATGTACTTAGATACTCCTAATCTTTTCACAAATTACAGAAACTTAACGCTTATGTAACATAACATAAGTTATGTTTATTCTTATGCTTTTACAATTTGTATTCGAAAATATGCCAATAAAGTAACAATTCTAGACAACTTTCAGCGAAAGTTTACCAAATGTAGCCCTTGACGGTCTTTGCAAAGAGAAACATTTCTAAAGGTAGATCATTAGACGCTATAAAACTTTAAAGAAAGAAACTTTTCAATGTATAAATTCAAGCGCCGTAGTACTTACAATAAGTCCGTCGGGACTGGTATTCCCCAATGTAAAAACCTGCATAATATCAAAGACAATAATGTACAAAAGCTTATAATAATACTAAAACAAAAATCATTGTTAATGATGCATCAAAGGTTCCGCCGTAGTACCTATCCGCTTCAGGCTTTGTTTTATCTGCGCTTAAGCAGATATAATTTATATTATTTAGTACTCATAGGATAAACAGGTAAGCCAATATTCCTTCCCTTAGAACAATGGGGATTTGGTAGTGATGTTAAAAATAATTTAGTACTCATAGGATAAACAGGTAAGCCAATATTCCTTCCCTTAGAACAATGGGGATTTGGTAGTGATGTTAAAAATAATATATTATGAAGACTGAAACGTAACTTTGAACACTTTATTTGTATTTACTTTACAAATGATTATGAGAAAGAAGAGCTTTCGGAAGGATAAAAAGGTGTTTTCCCCTTTTTTTATTAAACCTTATTAACCAATAACAATCGGATTTTTTTATGAATTCTAATCGAACCTTAATCCGATAATCAAGTTGCAAGAACGTAGGTAAAGGGGTTTGAAGTTAGAAGGCTTATGAAATGTAGAGCCTATAAATAAAGGACACACCGGGTGATGGCAATTACGTAACGGTTGCATTAAACCTTTAAAGATTCATTTATTGGGGCCACGTAGAAAAAGGAAATCATTTTAATTTTAATAAGAACGGCGATTATGTGCCATAAAAAGTTGTAAAACCGTAGTTAGGCGAGTCCCCGCCGGTCGGCAATTTGCGAGGCTTCACTTGCGAGTTAACGGAGACTGCTCTTGGCTGTACCAGATTTAAAAGGATGATTTGGTACCTATGTTTATACATACAAGTGCTTCCAAACTTTTATTGATATTATTATTGGAAAAAGTTTGAAAGCACTTGTGATATTGCAAAACAATTTTGTTAGGAAAATTTAAGAAATGGTTAAAAGGAGACAACAGTAAGAAAAATATTGTAATACCTACACAGTACATCTTTTACCGCACTGGTAACGTAAAAAAACTTATTAGTTACATAGGAAAAATGTGAATACGTTCTGTGGTGAAACTAAACACCGTGGACTACTTAGGTACGGACCTATTATTTATTTATTTATTTATTACAAAACTTAAAGATATGGCATTGAACATTCGTCCCATACTAGGATTCCCTGTGTTGTGGATGACAATCCCCTCCACTTACGTACTAGTTAACTTAAACCCACGCAAAAATAGGTCCGTATTGGTTGCCTACCCTACGCACTTTGCATTCTTTATGGATAGGTAACTACTTACTCAGGTGATAATGAAAACAAGAACATTAGAGTTGGACAATTTTTTATTTTTTTAATTTCAATAAGTGCCGTGCTTTCGCATAGAAAGGTTAATTTACATGAGGTATGTCTGGAATAATTCAACCATCTAAGTTCAGGTTCATCAAGTAGCCTAATCATAAGTAGGTAGGATAGGTACCTACTAAGTATTTATGCAACGATATTTCTAAACTGCTTGAATTTTTAGATATAGCAAAGCTTTGTACAGCTATTACACACTGAAATGAATGAATTGATAGGGTAATGCAGAATGTCCCTAATTTATTTTGCTTTTCATCGTGCACAGTTAATCAGGTAACCAAAACCAATAAAGATAAACAGAAGGAATTAGTTAAAGTCCAATATACCTACCTATACCAAGTCATGTACCTTAGGTACATACGTCCACGCCTGGAGCAACATGAGTTGATATATAGAAAGCACTATTAAATAACGCGAGCGGGCAACAAACAATCAAACGATGTGATAAGCAGATTCGGCGGCCTCTTTAATGTCTCGCCTTTGTCCGAGGGTAATCCGCCGCTTGCCCGCGCCATCGCCCACCGCCGCCCGCGCCTCTCTACCTCGTGCCTTCCGTAGATAATAATACAGATATGTCTCCACATAGAAAACTTTAGTAAATGAGTTGAACATTAACTAGCTAAATACTGAACATCTGATTGTTATGCACTACAATCTATGGACCTGAGACACCCTCTTTTAGGAAATCCCTTATGGACACCCACGGTAGGGTTGGAGCTAACAGGAGTAATGCCGGACTCCGAGTTCCGACCAGATAAAACCCCACGGTGTTCCCTATGACGCTTGGTTCTCCCGATAGCACCTATAGACGTCCAACCATAACTCCACATAGGATTTAAATCCTATCTGTTCGTAATTATACTATGTACTTAAATATATGGGGATTAAAATGGATACCAACACCTTCCCAACGGAGACGGTGGGTGTGATTGCCAAGATTGCTCTGTGGTAGAGACGCATTAATTCATTAATTCTAATCGACTGTACGGTAAGTACTTCGTACCGCAGAGTCCCGCAATCAGAAGGATGTAGTTAGGTCTTTGTCCACCACGATGGGCTAGTGCAGGTTGGTATAAACACTTATAAGTTCAAAGCTTTGCAAATACATACTCCGATAGCCAAAGAAAAGACTGGACAGTCTGTATTTAAATAATCCGTGGTTTCGTCAATGCTGGCTGCGTCTACGACGCAACTACGACTCGACTCCGCCTACGCCGCGTAATCCGTGAGGCTACAGCGCGACTACGAATCACCAACCGGTACGTAATCGTAGCGCTCATGCTTTTTTTGAAGGTTAAGAACCCTTTGAAGCGGCATCAGAGACACACCTACTTTATTTTTTAAAATCTTCATCTTAATGTTTCGTATATTAAATTTATATTTTTATAAATAAATCAATTACCTAACAATAATAATTAGGTATAAGTAATTAATTATTGCTAAAATATTTTTTATGTTACTTATGTAGTACCTATCTTAATTCTCTAACTAACTTTTAATTAGTTACCTACTACTGTTATCAGGTAGTATTATTACGTTCCAATTTAATTTAACATTTAAAAATAGATACTTAGGTACCTACATATTATACGTATTTTCCAAAATAAGAGGGAAAATACAAGAAGAATTTATGTATCATGTTAAAATTCGATAATAATCAAACTATTCAGTACAGCTGAAACATAAAGTTCTGGTAGGCAGGTAGTAGTATTAGGTACATACCTATAGCCGTTGGCGTCATACTCCAGGGTCGTTAAGACCGACAGCATCGGCAATTCTATCAATCAATAAAGCCATAAAACGAACCCTTCTTCGCCGTTTCTGCTAATTGACATCAAAAGCGACCCATCAAAATAAAACCCTTTTTGGCCAGAATTGGGTTTGGTAAATAAAAAAGAAAAATTAAAAGCAAACCTTAGGTCTTGCAAGTAAGTAAGTACGTATATGGAAAAAGGACTCGCTTAAATGTAAATTTTTATAATTCCTTCTAAACACTCTAGTTCTGTATACCTATTAGTTGTCGTAAATATCTACCGGCAGTATCTGTCATCTTCTGTATCATTTTTAATAAGTACGATACATACTAATAGGTGCCTACGAAATATATGTAAACGAAACATATACCTATAAGTCATTCTAAACCATAAAGACTCATTTTATAAACTTCTTAATTATTATGAGCACTATAAAGTGTGAGTACCTACACAATTTTATCAAATTTATTAGAGTTCGTGGCGGTCGGTATGTTGGCGCACACCAATTAATTTTTGTTCACTTTAATTAGGCTTTTATCGCTGTCGTCAATATGACGCGTTCGTCTAAACATAAATCCGACGAAAGCGAGTCATTAATGTCAAGGCGAATCTCTGTTACCTTCAACTAGGCGGGTAATCGGACGCTGTATCGAGTCGCTAAATCCCAATAAAGCTGGTCATTCACCAATTTCATGGTAGGTAATTAACTTTAACGCCGACTATTGTTTGTTGTAGACGGAAGAACAATGATTATTATGAGCGGTACGTATTACTACGTAGTATGTATAGAGCTCGGCAGTTCATAAAACGAGGTGACGCCGTTTTGTTCCGAGCTGCTTTTTTATTGTGCTCTATATAAATTTATGGAATCATCATCGGGTTGTATGGACTCTATCCGCTCCCAGCGTGGGTCCATAACCATTACGGATTGTATTTCGGTACAAACATGTTTATTTACACCCAATAAGGCAGTCTTAGGCGTCAGTATCACATCACTGCGTAGGTAGATATCGTCAATGTAATATCAAGTAATTGAGAAAGAATATTGTCTACTTTATTGTAAAGGATTATATCAACCTCATTGTACCTAAAGAAAATTGATGTATTATCAGTACCCAGTACCTATTCTACTTGCAGTTGTAGATAGGTAGATAGACATATACAATTTACTTAGGTTAAGGACTTATGGAACGACATGAAATCTGTTGTGATGAAGATGAAAAAATAAATACAATAACAAAAACGATAATAAAGTAGGTAGTAACTGGGTGTCAATAAGGTTAAGTTTACGTAATAAGCATCATTTGTTGTAACGCTCTTGAATTACCTATACGGTCTAGATACCTACTGCTGGAAAACTCACGCTGGAGTACTTTGAGGATGTGCCCATGCACGGCACTGTTCTTCCGAAGCCTGTGAGCATGAACACTGTTGTTAAATTATTCTTATCTATAGTTAGTTGTGCCATTAGTATGGGAAGATGTCAGACAGCCTGACTTATTTTATGACATAAGTAGGTACTAATGACTGACGTTTATCGTAATAATGCATTGACAATAGTGTTCATGCTCACGGCAGAGTTCTCCCTCACGGCACTGTTTTCCGGAAGTCCCGAAGCCCGTATTTGAGTTTTGACATTTTGATTTGGTGGCGCTCACATCACTCATTGATTGACGATAGTGCGTAGCACTACATGGTAGTGGTAACACGGACAGTGAAGTACCGTCAGACAGAAGTAAGGACGGTGATAGAGGAATTTTATCAACGGGTAGAAGTGAGATGCATCCAGTTCCTTTGAACAGTTCCTCAGAGTAAAGTTGGTAGAACTTGGGGTGAATACACATAGTACCTACTCCTAAGGACAAGAATGATTCTCTCTGGCTTGATATTTAGTCAAAACGCAGGGCTTTGCTTACAACCATTGTGACCCACTAATGTAGTACCGTGGTGGACTAAGGTTTACATCCATTCGTACAGATTCCTCTCAAAATGACAAGGGTGTAAGTAAGCCTTAGTTCTCAACGCAGATAGTTACGTAGTTTCCCTCACAATTTTTTCCTTAACCGTCATAGGCAATGACATTTCACCTATTTTTGCAAGGCGCACGTCATGACTTAAAAGTCAGTGGTGCGTGCCGCATGGATTCAAATTCTAGTTAAGTCATTGGGTTATGACTTCTTCTTATTAAATCTCGTTAAAGCGAAACAACGAATCTTTATGTTTGTAAGTGAAACGTTTTTTATAGATTTGCAGCAAATTGAATGACGATAACTTTGTGTACTCGTAGTTATGGCGCATGGATTGCATTCTCCAATGTTTGTTTTAGAATGGACAGCATTAGAAAACCAATAAATGTCCATTTAATTACGAAATATACAGGCAGTGGTAAAAGTGAGCATTTCATTCGAGGCCTTTGTACCTATATAATGAATCTATATCTTACTGATTTACTTATTTATGCCTATTGATCGGAACCGTGACTGGTTATACTTATGTTAGAAACACTGGCAGTCAGACAAACATAGCACAATTAGTTGTGTATCAAAAATTACCTGCAATATAAGTTGTTAAACTTAGTTCCAACTGTGGTACCAATTAAAAAGGCAGGTACTAAATAGTCAGTTAACTATATTTTAGTATATAGACGACAATGACCATTTAAGTACAATTAGGTAGCCCGCTTGTCTGTTTGGTTCTTTTCTCATTAATAATACTTATAGTACCTACATATTATAGCATTAGAGCCTGTGCAGTTATAGCAGCGCAGTACCCCAAGGTTCACCGTACCGCCGCCCTCTCAACCCGCCGTGAATCAGTTGCCTAGGTGTTCTTATAAATACTTACCGTACGCAATATACGACTTTAGATTTTTGAGGTTTGATGGCAGTGTCGGTGAGATACGAGTACAGTAAGGTGGATACCTACTACTGCACACACCTAACGTTTTACTCGTTTTTTATCGAAAAAGTTAGATATAGGTACCTACTCGTAAGAAGGTAGATCAGCAATGGTAAATATATTTTTTTCATTTGAAGCATTTCACAAAAATATTTAGTCTTGGTTACCTGGGGTTCATTATTTGAAATATTATATTTATAACTAAGTAGATAAACTTTTTAAGCAAAGGTGGCTTAGGTGGCTAGATGCAGTTAAATTTTAATAAGTTAAAACCTATTATACTTTTAGTTCAATTCATCGTCATGCTAGCATTGAGTTATGACAATATTACGATACGTAGGTACATACGAGTAACACAGTATAGCTACCTATTACCTAGATAGTTTAGCTAGCTAAAATTAGTTTGTTTAGTAGAATCAGTATTCTACTGATACGACTAAATATTATCAGTATAATATTTAGTCTATTTATCATGTTTCAATAAGTAGATATTATAAAAAAAAGAATGTTATTGATCCTTGGGTGGACTTAATAAAACGTTAGGTAATGGAACATGAAAAACGAAACATAAGTTCACCAATTTAAGTACAATAATGGTTTCCCTCCAATAATTGGGATAAGAAAAGAAAATCTCCTTTCTTTTCTTACCTTATGTACTTACTTATGCTTTTGTAAGTATTTAAGTATGCTTAAACGTTCACTTAAAATATTCAGCCAATATTTAATCGATGTTCTTTGTTTATTTTCAATAAGTAAGTAAGTAGGTATATACAGTTGGGTAAGCCGTTTTATCGCTTTGCTAATAGTTTTAAGTGTTGTTTTAGTATTGGGAATTTAAAACCGCCTGTTTTATAATTAAAGAGTAAATATTTAAGAACAATAAACTACTCAGCGCACGGCAGCTGTAAATAGAAGGCATATGCGTAGTACATATCGAAGTCGGGACGATGGCTCGTTATTTTCTGGTCAATTGCCGCTTTACTGCGCCCGCGCATCCTCGCTTCCAATTACAACCCAGCCGCTAACGCTATAAAACTTGTGTTCAACCCCAAACAGCCGTTTCCACCGCAACCTTCTTAGCAATTTTATCCTTTATTACCTTCGTTTAAGGTTAAATTTCGCTCCAAGACCTTTATGGTAATAGGATAGCGCTTCGCTTTAAATGCAAATTATGCTTAGGAAAAACGTGTTTGTTGTCCGTCCTGGGTTTTATTTTTTACAATTATATCGGATCGGTTACTTGGAAATGCATTCAAAGAAATCAGAGACGGCTCCGTGATGTTTAATAGGCTTAGATTAGAAGTTAAAAGCCGGGCCGTGGGCAATAGATCCATTAAATAGTTCTTCAAATCGAGCATCTACGAGTATCTTATCGTATATAGTGACTACATAGCCCAGCATCATAGGACAAACAAAACACTGAGTCTATCGATAAATATCTATTCAGTCAAGCTTTTAAAAAAGTGAGAAGTAGATATGTAGGTAGGTATTACCTAGCTAAGATGCTAGTTTTTTCAAGACCAAATTGAGTTGATCATCGTGGGACAAATTAGATTCAAGAGGTGCTGCCTGCCTGTGCTGCCTAAGGTTGATATAGAATGGTGCTTTAGTATTTCCTTTTATGTAATTTTTATTGTGGATATAGATATATTTTAATGATATAATTTGAGATACTGAGGTAGGTAACACGCGATTGCTTGACTCTGAAAAATCAGAGACTAGCTACTGTCGTTGATTATACATAGGTACCTACTGTAGTTACCTACCTAAGACGTACAACTATAAAAATGGCCCAAATTGTACTGATATACTTAAATTGGCTTTATTTTAGTACCTAATGTTGTCTCTATCTCCATCTAGAGTTGCCAAATGTCCGATAGAGTCCCGTTCAGATCTGAAAGGCTGTAATTGTTCTAAAAATTAAAAAGTTGAATTACCGTTTCGCTAATTTAGGTCCATTAAGGGCAATAAACATTTAGTTTTGCAAGAGCAATTAAGTGCCTGCCGACAAAGGGCTGCAGGGCTTTGAAGTTGCCGGTGTCAGCATCCGCTTTCTCTCTAGATAATGCCGGATATGACGTGGCCTTGTCTGGAGAGAGGTTTTCACAAGTACTTGATACATTCCAGCTCCGGGATAAAATTTGGAATGGTAGATAGGTGCGTGAATCATTTGTATGGGAAGATTTATGTTATAAGTAAACCTGTATATGAATGTTCAGAATTTTAAGAGTATTTCTATCGTTTATTTGAAATCGATAATAGGTAAGGTTGAAAATAGTGAGGATTGGCTACGTAATGTTTATCTAGATTGAGGCAGAAAATTGCAGAACCGGTAGTTCGACGAGGGTAGGTATCTATTGAGCGTCCATCTTCATGGTCCATCGTACCATATACAGAAAGCAATTTTGCTGCTGTTGTGACCGCAGAGAAAAGCAGTAGATTAGGGGAAGCCCGGGCAAAGCGTACAAGCTAAGGAAATTAGAAAAAAAAAATCACATAAATAATCAACTTAGGAACTTTGTTTATTTTCTGTGTATGGCACATCTAATCATCTCTGGAATAATAATATCACAATCAACAAAATTTAACATTTTCGTATTAAAATAAAATTAAAATAAAACTTCTTTAATTATTCGCATTGCCCTACCCGGTCGGGTAAAGGGGATATGCCACTTGGGCAAAGTGGATAAACTAATTACTCATGGCAATCATTCTAAAAGCGATGGAGACATGGCATCATCCATAGGCTGATTTTCTGTTACTGTCACAGGTGTTGGTATAACTTCACGTGTTTCTGTAGCAACTTGTGAAGGAAAAGATTCGGTATCTCTATGTGTTGAAGTAGATGCTGTTGGATTGGTTTCTACTTGCACTGTTCGCATAAGAGGAACATTTGTTTCAGCATGTAATGGACGATCGTCATAGTAGACGGCAAATAATCCTCATCACCGTATACGTGAGGGTTGTACGGCCAAATCCCAGGTTTTCGAAAGCCATGAATTGCATTGTTGGCATATAGCACTCTTTACGTAAGCTCCACTAAAAAGTCGTGCAATATCATATTGATTTATAATTATTCCTGTATGACTCTTTTAGAATATATTTAATTCCTGCCCAAAGTATTTCTTGAGTGGGCCATAAACGTATATCGTACTTTGTAGCTGTTGCATTTATAGATTTCTTATCTTCTCTTACTTCATGCATAGCTTTTTTAACGAATCTTCCGACCACGATGCGTGATCGGTTTTACGTTTATACTTAAACACCAGCCTGAAAATAAAGACAAGTCAAAAACATACTTAATAAGTTATAAAGGCATAGCGGATAGATTATCCTCTTTGCCCTATTCGCTTTGCCCAAAACGTGTCTTTTTGAATATACCTATTTTTGCAAAAAATTTGTTCCCGGCTTAATGTAATAGTATTATCGTAAGTAATACTTCAAAACATTGTTATTCCACTTAACTGAATTGTTTCCCGGTTAGCTTACAATAAAAGCAAATGAATTAAGTACAAACCTGATCAAAAATCACAATAATACCACTCAAAAACTTTTTTTTGTCACCAAAACAAAAGAACGTCTTAAGTTGTTTTTCTTCAACTGTCATGGCGTAGTCAAACAGATCACTCGCCTAGGTGCCTACAAATTTTAACGCCATCTGTTATAGTTTTTTTAAAACTACGATTATTCGCTTTACCTTAGTTATGCGCTTTGCCCGGGCTTCCCCTACGTTTCGTTTTACGAAAAAAATTGGATGCATTTAAATTGCGATGAGTTTTGTTTTAACTATCCTATGAATCGATATCGATTTTTTTCTCGTTTTGTTAATAGATATCTACTTTTATTTTAAAGTTTATGAACATAAACATGTTCCTGTATCCGTAAGTTACCTGTAGATAACCTATAACCTACCCGATAGCTAATTACCTACACGTAGCTACGGACTTTGCTATCAATTACAGCCAATCATGAGCGGTACAATAAAAGCGAACTAATTCGAATTTCAACCCGTTTGAGCTGCTCATTACGCATGCACTTGGAGTGCACAGCGAGTTCGGTGGGGGCGGGTGGGGGCGAAGGGCGGAGAGCGGGGCGTTGGTGGTGAGCCAGCGGAGCCAATAAAGTCGTGCAGTAAATCCACGTAATTTAGAGCGGTCGTAAATAACAGTTCCGCTATAAACGGCCCGCGTACCTGCCGCGCCCGCTGCCCGCGTCACGCCACCGCATAAATCAGCCGCTGCGACGCGCTCGTGTGAACTCTGCAGGCTCTTCCGACCCTGGTGATTCTGCTGTATACTACATACTAACTTTGTATGTCTTCCTAGAATTTTAGTCATAGCCGGGTAGGCATAAACAAAGTAAGTACATAATACCACGTAGTATGCAGTTGCCAGTAGTATACTCAGTACTTATTTGTGGCGAACATCGTATTCCTCATGAATAGGAAAGCTCACACATACAACCTCATATTGAGTTGCAGCGAGCACTTAACATCAGGTAGCCTGCATGCCCGTTTGCGACTTATGTGCGATTACAAATACTTACTTACCTACCTACTTTTTTCATACGGACGTTGCCTTCGCAAGTATTCTGACTTCAATTTATTCTAAGCTCAAAATCAAGAATTCGGATTAAATCTGATAACTTGTAACCCACAAGTGCCAGGGGGGCAGGGTCGGGTCTGACCTCATGAAGAAAAGAGTATTAGCCTCACAGCCCATTGCTCCCAAACCTACTTACCTACTTACTTCAGCAATGTAGTAAAAACATCGGCCTCGAAATAACCCTCATATCTCGAGTAAGAAGATGAATTCTTAACCACTGAGCTATCATCACTTAAAAATGAAGATGTTACAATAGCAAAAAGCTGAATACTAAAGTACTTACATTTAAGCATAGAATACCGAGGCGTATTGTACCTATGCTTAAACATAAGCAAGCTCCTATGCACAGTTTTATAACTACCGTCAAAGTTACATAATATGTATATCTAGGTGGAGTAGACTGTACCTTAGTAGCAGTTAGGTAGGTACCTAGGTACCTGACTCAATGAGTGAACTTGTTCATAAGGAGTAAAATTTATTTTAATAAAATTAATAAATTTATACCTGGAATTTGGGTATTTGACAATTTTTTTTGTGATAAATGAAATGATCATAAATTTTTTTTTTTTTTGCAATAATTCAAAAGTTATTTCAAAATAAAAATTAAGTTTTGAATCCAGTACCGAAGACACGCCGACAACTCCCGAACAAACGTGACGTCATAATGTTAGTTTTCACTCATTGCAGTTGACAGAAAAATGTTCCCGAAGATGACAAATGTCTAATGTCTAGTCACGTGTAATAGCCGTAAACGCTATACTATTATTTAATAGCTATAACATTATGACGTCACAACTATGGTGACCAATCATGGCACGTTTATAGTCACGCGATCTTTATTTAAATTTCACCAATTTTTAATTGTTTATTATTAATTGAAAAAAATGTTTTTTTTTTGTTTTTTGCATTAAATATCAATATTATTAATAATAAAGTTTTGAAATACATAAAAAAAATCAATAATAAGTTTTTTTTTTGAAATACCCAATTACATACGCGATTTGGTTTATGGCTTCGGAGGTACGGTTGTTATCCGGATCCGAAAGCAGTAGTTAAATCTTGTCGGAGGCCTTATAGCTAGGCGGTTTGAAAACATCCGACACGGGTTGGCACTAGTCCGCTGCTCCAGGCCTCCCTGCTGTGGGGAAAGACCCGTGCCCAACAGTGGGCCATAAAAGGGTTGTAGCCAATATTGTATAATTCAATAACGAAGTTTTGAGTGATACCTATAAGTAGGTACATACACACATCAAGTAGGTAGGTACATAAAGATTACATAAAGTTATGTATTATTAACATCATTAAAGAGAAAACCAGTAAAGTCAGTTAGTAAATTCCTAGCTCCAAATCATAAACACCACTCGAAACGTCTCAAATTTCATGGTCTAAGGAAAAGTCGTATAGCGGGCACAAATAAAATACTATACCTCTAACCTCTAACTTGCCTCTAACAATCCCACAGGCGTTGCGCCCATACCTAGTAGGTATACTCCGCACATAAAATCCACAACATGACGCCATGCGCGACAGTTTAATTTAACGATTCGCCCTAAAGGAACACATTATCTATTTTATCTGACCCGAAACCTCCCAACAAAGAGATAAAGGTCCCATAGTTTACCCGTTGCGTGTAAATAAATTTTATTATTCCCGTATTCATCGCTTGCTTGGATTGTCTAAAGTAAACTCAGAGTACATTGTGGTTTCGATCGCGTTGTAAATCACTCAGGGATGTGTCGTGTTACCAAAAGGGTTTTATACTTATCTACCTACTTTATTGTAACATCTATATGAAGAGATAAAAGATTTTTAACGTCACGAGCCTTAAACTGGTCTATGGGGACGATAAGCATTAAAAGGGACTGGAACGATTCGAGCTCGTATTGTTGTTCCTATTTATGGGTTGATATGGAGTGATCTAAGAAAATTCTCCTTATGTAGAAGGAAAGAATTATGTATATTGCTAGCTGACCCCGCAAACGTTGTTTTGCCATATAAGTTATCGGACGTTAAAAATCGCCTATTAAAAAATAGGGGTTGGTAATAGAAAGGTGAAAATTTAGGGTTGTATGTAGGTACATATTTTTAATAATTCACATTATAGACTCTGTTTTTTTTAAATAGCTGTAACTTTCTTATAAATTGACCTTTCATACCGTTTTTTTTCTAAAATGTTTGTTGTTAAACGTAGTTTCTAGAAAAAAATACAAAAAAATCCAGATGTCTGTATATTATGAGATCTTTTTAAGTTTTTTTTTTAAATCGTATATTTTTCGAAGTTCGACACCTTCGATTCTCATTTTTTTTTGTCTCAAAAAAAACTTCAATGTTTACTGAACTTAACCCCGCCATTCCGATTTTGTGACAGCATTTCCTTCTAATTTTTTTTCGATTAAAAAATTCAAATTATTTTTCGTACCTAACTTTGCTCTGACTATTTTTGATTGTTCCTGAAACCTCAGAAATCGAATAAAATTAAATTATAGCAAGCAAGCCCCAGCTATAATTTAGGTCTATGCCACTCCATGCCTATGGTTACCTAACCTACCCATATTGGGTATATAAAGCCTATGTAAAATAATGTCATCTACCTATATGTTGGAAGACTTTTTCCTTTCTTTTTACATTTCTAAGCTAAAAAGTTCATCGAGCAGTGGTGGATGTGTACAGCAGGTAAAAAGGCAGGGTGTTTGGCAGAGGTGCCCTGAGGCCTTGTTATCTGCGTCTATCGCCCCGCCCGCGCGCCGCCGCTCCAACATGGCGGCTCGGCGGCCGGCGCGACTGTTTATGGACCTAATGAAAAACACTTTTAATTAATTCTCAGCAATCACATGTCTCGCGCATGCCACAGCTTTTATGTTTATTGTTTCCATATCATTTTAAAGCTTCGCATTCTGATTTCTCCGGAGTGTCATCGCAGTAATGTTTTTCGTCAACGGTTGATAAACAGCACAATAATATGCGTAATGTTATGATTATTACACCGTTACGCAACTTTTCACTTAACATTATTGCGCTCGCCGTAAAATGTAAATGACGTATTTTATTATTCCATTAAGTTAAACTATTGCCTTATCTATGATGACACGAGATTGTATATCATCTTTAGTAATTACCTAAGTAGGTAGGTATCTATAGGTACTATTTACCTTCATAGATGCAGTTTCGTAAAATACCTATTGGTTTTTCACCTATTATTATTAGCTAGTTAGGTAGGGACCATCTTAAATTCAAATGGCTGCCATTTCAAAATAAGGAGGGCTAGACCCTCCTTGAAAATTGGGGTGTCGTTGAAAATTGTCCTTAAAGTATCGCTAGTTCGAAACCAAACACCCCGTATAAAAAACGTACCTACATTTACTGCACAATTGCACAGATACTCATGATGATGGCCCATCCATATGTTTTTTCTAATAAAAAAAATAATATATATTTGGCTAACATTCAGTGGCGCAGTGGTTAAAATTTTGGCGCAGTGCAGGGTTCGGCAACCTTTTGAGTAGGAAGAGTCAAAGTTACAATTTAAAAAATTACAGTTTTTGAAGTGACAAAATTTTTCTTGCGAATTATAAATTATATTTTCATAAACAAAGTTTTTGATAAAAATAAGTAGGTAATCTATTTATTCATACAACTATTATAGTGGAGTGTATATTAGATAGATATATATCTTCCAAGAGGTTGAGTTCCATTACCTTTATCCATTATCTTCAGCTGAAGAACCAAAAACCTTTTTTGTAGGTCCATGCTTCAGCCAGACTTGTTTTACACGTATCGAATGCCTCTTGTATCTTCGTCGACCAAACGATGGCAGTGTTTGGCTTGACGGCGGGGGCCTGAGAGGAATTTGTGTAGAAGCACTTGAATTTTTGATGCATTTGGTTTAAATAAACTGCCTATAAAAGTTTACCATGCCTAAAAACCTACACAGCTCTCGGATGATTTTCGGCGGCGAAAAGTTTTGTATAACCTCCACATTTTGTGGGAGTGGTCTGGTGCTTTCAGCGGACACAATATAACCTAAGAATGCGACCTGAGACTCACCGAACGTGCACTTAGACATATTGATGACGATTCCATGGTCCTGTAAGCGCTGAAATATTTCTCTAAGGTGATCTAAGTGTTGGGTCTCGTCCTGAGAAGCTATTAGTAATATCAATATACGGAAAACAAACCTCTAGGTCTCGAAGGATATTGTCCATAAAACGTTGGAATGGTTGAGCTACGTTGCGGAGTCCAAAACTCACTAAAGACAGTGCAGCCTGACAGATTGTGTGAAAAATCGCAAAAATGCCACCGGTCCGGTATCTTTCGCGCGTTGGGAACGCAATAGTCGCCGCACTGGCGCCATTCGCTGTTCTTCTTTGGAACGATGTGCGAAGGTGACGACCATGAACTATCAGACCTACTTGCGATACCTGCTCTTACCGTGTCCTCAAACTCACGTGGAGGATGGCTGAAAACAGGCGGCCCGGGCGTTGTTCGGATGTAATGTGTCGTATTGATAGGTCGCCAGCTGGACGTGTTATGTCTGGAAACTGAAGAAGGATGTTAAGAAATGGGGATGAGCCGGAAACAGTTTTGATGTGAAATGAGTCGGGTGATGCAGGCTTAGCGATGGCACACAGTGAGGTGACATTGTCTTCCAACCGATGGTGCCTAGCGTCTACTAATAGGTTGTAGTGAGACAAAAAATTGATGCCTATTATAGGTTTTGTTACGACAGCTACAACGAATCGCGAAGTAAATGCACGCCTGAGGCCAAAATCAAGCGATAGGTTTACCAGGCCGAAAGTATTTATGGCTGAACCGTTCGCTGCGAACAGTTTGTAATCAGTTTTGACGTTCTTTTGGCCACGAACTAAGGAATAAGGGTAAACACAGAGATCGGAACCCGTATCAAATAAATAATAAATCTTCGACTTACGATCTGTGACGAAGACGCGGCTAGTAATTCTCTCGCAGCCACGTGTCGCCGCTTTTACGCGCTGCTCGTCTTGTTTCCCGGACTCTTTGTATACGAGCACGGAGAGCGACACCGCGTTAACTGTTTACCAATACGTTGATGATACCAGCAGAGCCCTGGGCCAGCGTTGGAGCGGCCCGGGGACGCCAGCGTGGAGACTGTGCTCTACTTCCAGAGCGCGTACCGGAACAGTCTTCGAATCACCGTGTCAGCGGTGTCACGGTTGTCATCCAACTTGCTACACAGCATCTCTATCGCCGACGGCGAGAACTGGTTACTCCCGTCCCTTACTTACAGCGTTACACGAAAACGTCTGTTTCAACGACACTGGGTTGGAGGGTAATCTCGTGAATATTGTCCACCATTTGTGCTAATGAGTCCATCGGGGCATCTACCTGGGTCGCTATGATTGCTTGAATATGCTTAGGCAATCGACTTGTCCATAATGATCGGATAAAATCATCGGGTACGTCTGCGCCGGCTAGGTTTTGAAGATGTCGCAGGAACTGGGAAGGTTTTCGATCTCCAAGCTCTGCGTGATGTGAGTAGTTGTCTCATGTGCTGCTCCTTTGAGGTTGATGAACGAGAAATCAGGTCCGCCTTGATTTTCTCATACCTACTTGTTTTCCGACGGCGGTTGCTGACAACATCATCACACACGTATTTTATAATCTAAATTCTATACTACGTGGTTAAATTTTGGTGGTCGCCTAACTGACTGACGACAATGACGACGCGTGTCATGGGGAAGGGGTGCGGTGAAAAGCGAGTACAAGTGGCTGAGAAACAGAAATGGTACCTAATTATATAATAAAATTAATATCTAATGGTAAGTGGGTACATAATATGTATTTGCGTAAGGAACTAGCCACAGCTTCACATCCTAAGAACCGCATGTGGCTCGCGAGCCGCAGGTTACCGACCCCTGCCGTAGTGGGTATATAAAGGGCTTCGAGAATAGGTAGGTATCTTGAATATTTCATTTTATTCATTCATTATTTTATAAATTTTAATTTTTTATGTTTAGAGGAGTTTACTTTTACCACTGATTTAGAGGCGCCTCTCCAATGGGAAATTATTAAAAAAAATCTCTTTCATAAAAACGAAACATGAAATCAGCACTAGAATCAAATTTGAAACAGCGTTAAATTAGTTTGGATTCGTATTGCGAACGCGTTCAGTGAGTTCCCCCGCGGCCATTTGTCGCGACTCGCGCCAACATCGTCTCCGGGGACTCGTTAGCGCCATCTCGTGTCAACGCGTCGGCTGATTTATTCCTCCCGCGCTTACCACAACTGACACATAAATGTCGCTTTTGTTTCTCTTTACTGGATGATTTAGTATTTTTGAATACCTACTAGAGCGTTTTGAAAAATGTTGTCTTTCATATAATTTACTGTATGTTGCCATAAGCAACCTCAAGCGTGAACTTGCGCAGTTTCGCATACTTAGTAATCGTATGGAGCTACCATATATTTTATATTAGGTAGATCGGCTGTCAAATGAATTGATAGAGACGAAACCCATGGGCGAAACCATGGGGCGAAACCAAAAATGTGCACATCAAGTAGGTACCTAGTGATTTCCACGCTCAATTTCGATATTGTTGACTTATTTTTTAAGAACACTGGCGTAATTAATTAATTCTACGGGTCGGGTACCTATGTTAGATTGTAAAGCTTAAAATTAAAATAAACAACAATTATTATTAAATGAACATTTTTAAACTTTTATTCTTTCGTATTTGTTATTAAGTATCTTGTAGGTACCTAATGAATTATTACGCATTCCAAATATTAATGTGATTTAGCATAATTTAATAATTGCTTTTAGTAGTATAAGGTATACAACGACCTTCACCGAGTTGTTTATTTCATGAAACGGATTTTATATTCAATATGTCAATAAATATATTGCATATGGGTTGCCTAACAAATTTCAGTCCAGGATACGATTAATCAATAATTAAAAAAAAATTTTTTTTAAACATTTCACCGGTTTTATTATTAACCCTAGACAACTAACCTTCCTATATACCCCTTTAAAGCTAACCATTCGTCGTATCGACGAGCAATATTTAAAGTATATAAATTTATCCATCGATACATATATCTGTATATTTTAATGTATAATTACGTTAAACAGTTATTATTCTATGAAATAAAACAGTATTTCTCATAATTTTAACAAAAATATTTATTTTAATCCTTATAATCTAATATAAGCTAGTTTTTTGAGATCAAATTAAACACTTACTTGAAAAAAAATATAAAAAAATAAACAACAAAAAGTAGCCTTTTTCTCTTTGGCAAACATAAATTATTACAGTCTCATTTTTATAGAAAAATTATAAAACCTAAAATTTTGAAGCGAATTTTTGGCAAAAATCAACTTTGTGTTCACTACAAATTGCAGTGTTGCATTTTGAGCAATATGTCTTAGTCATGCGCCTTTTTGTATAGGAACACAATATGCCACATATTTTTTAAGAAGGAGAAGAACGATTTTGTTATTCTGGAGAACTTTCTTCGTTATCAGAAGGCTCATATTGAGTATCGCTTTCTACGTCATCCACCTCCACATTATCTTCTGTTTCGCTTTCACCATCCTCTCTAGTATCAATCCCTGTTGACTCCTCCGATGTTTCGATATATTCCTCTTCTAATAACAACCTCTCAATAACTTCATCGGCCAGGAATCGTTGAGAAGCCATGGTAAAAGCTGAAAAAAGTAAAGACTTTAGTTACAATAAATATACACAGAACCTAACCATTCGTCGAAAGGACGACTATTTTCGTAATATATCTAAAAGTCATGTACTTACCCGCGGAACGCCGTCGCCATCTGCGAGCACTCTGCAAGCACTAAGTTGACCAGCGACGGCGAAGTGATCAGCGTGCGCGAACAAAAGAGAAAAGGATATTTCTGTTTCGTGTTCGTCGATTCGACGAAGGTTAGGTGTCTAGGGTTAAACAAATTCTATACCAATCGAAAGTATGATGCCCATAGAATATGTAAACGTTAGGTTGTCTATTTTTTTCCGGCCACAACCCTCAGGTTGCCAGGTATAAACAGGTAAATCGACACTATAGCATTTTGCACCGGTCTGATAACTTTTTATTGAATGAAAATTAAATGAAAATAAAGATAATTTTATTATGAACACGGTGGTATAGGGTTGCCTGCGAAAAATCAGTCCCGAATATGTGCGAGTGAAAGGTCGTGTCGATCTTCGGTCATTGACAATTCGGATAGCGCGTTTCTGGACGGAGTCAAATGGACTTAGCTGGTATTTTGGCGCCCCCACCCACAGGTGCGAGCAGTACTACATTTGGGGTCTTACCTGTGCTTTATAAAGCGTTAGGAGTTGCCCCGCAGTGAAGTACCGCCTCGCTGTGTTGCGGAACACCAAGCTTCTTAGAGGCCAGTTTGGCCTTGTTTTCCAGATGACTCCGAAACTGCACATCTCTCGCAATGTCAATACCCAATATCCCAATACTTTCACTCATGGTGAGTGCGGTACTCTGGAACTCAGGCGTTATGACGAATGGGGCTTGTTTAGCGGTAAACGCGCAGACTTGTGTCTTCGAGGGGTTGAATTTCTGAGGGGCTTCGACAAGATTGTGTCGACCCCATTCTGAGACCCGCTCCAGAGATGTCTCGATTTCAGACACAAGCCGGGTTCGACAAGTGTTCGAGAGGCGTTAGCGCGGCAGGTGTATAGTGCAACCCCGGTGCTGTCATCTGCATAGCAATGCATGCTACTTGTATTTTGTAGCATATTATTGATATGCAGAATGAACAGCGTGGGGGACAACACTGAGCCTTGGGGGACGCCAGCATTGACGGGCTTTGTGTCTGAGCAACATCCGTCTACTACAACCTTAATCTGTCGCTCAGACAGAAAGCGGCTATCCAGGTGCAGAGCCTCTCGGGAAGACCGTAAGATGGTAACTTCGCGAGAAGGGCCCTATGCCAGATATATTTGTTAATTTGTTGTAGTTATAATTTTGTTGTTGTTTTATTTGTTGTTTGGGAATTTGGCACCTTCAATTCAAGATGGCGGCCGGAGCAGTCACTGTTTGTCACAATTTTGGATTTTTCTAAACAATATATTTCAATATCGTAACTTTTCCGCCTTTTGTAAGGCAAAGGTACTAAAGAAAATTGTACTTATCTTATATCTTTAAACGAACAATTCTTGTATATATATATGTATATATATAATATGGATCTCGAAAACGGCTCCAACGATTTCCATGAAATTTGGTACTTAAGGAGTTTCGGGGGCAGTAAATTTATCTAGCTAGGTTTCATTTTTAAAAAACCTTTGAGAACCTGTTTTTATTCGTGTTTTCGAACATTCGAACAATATAAATATGCACCATCTAGCGCCATCTATGCATACAACAATATAACTAAATTATGGTTTACCGACGCATCAACACTACAGCTACTTGACATAGATGGCGTTGTTATTCAGCACTAAATATGTAAATATTTTCCCCAATAATCATTTACAAAATTAAAATACCGAGCTAAGCTCGGTCATCCAGGTACTACTTATTACATGAATACCATGGGTCAGTTTATAATTTTACAGCCTTACAGGGCATATTAAGGCATAAATACTGCATTGCCGCGGACGATATTATAAGCTAGGTACCTATTTGTTTAAGTTCAACATTATTTGAACTTTTATCACTCATGACCTGTGCCCAATAAGATAGTGTAACTATGAGTGAGTTTCATTCTCATATAGATAAAGAAAGAGTTAAGTTTGGTAGTGGTATTTGAGATTGAAAAATAATTATGACAGCACCTTTAAGTGTTTCCCAAGTAAATGAGTTAGAAGATTATAAGTTTGAGTGTTTGTTTCGTAATGCAATAGAGCTGTGGCCGGATGCGGCCGTGCAAGTAAAAAAATCACGGCCTTTCGCTGATTTGGCTGATCTTTGTAATTCATTTTACAGATATTTGGATAATTTAAGCGAGAACGGTAAGTTTTATAAATTAAAAGGCGATAAGATATTTGATGCATCTAAAAGTGATCGAATTAAAATATTTTCTATAATTAATTTATACATTGACGAAAACTGTTTCAAAGCGTTAGCTAGATATAAAGCATCCAATTTTATAAGTATAACTTTATAGTTATACCCTAGGCTGTTTTACTTAAAGGGTCTTAAAAATATTTTCAGTCAAACCCAAACAAAGCTCAAAAACTTTTCTGTTACCTACCATTCATTTCTTAAATATAAGTTCATACACATAATAATATTTTAATACTTACCTACATAGTAGTTAAGTAATAATGGATATATGGTGAGGCGTTAAAACTTAAGTAGGATATTTAATTTTTATATGTATGTGCAAATAAACGTTTTATTTTCCTTTTCTTAAACCTAAACTGCTATAATAGTTAATCAAAATTCTATTTTAAGTCTGTCTACATTTTAAATAGGTCAACAAATGGGCATCTGCAGTCACTCTATCCAAAGGCTAGTGTCAATGAATCCTATTTTATCAACCTAATGGTTTTACATTACAGGCAAAGTAGGAATATTAAAGTGTCATCCAGATTTAGCTGGCAAATTGGCAGCCAGAGGAGAATTGACAAGCGAGTCTGCGGCGGAGCAAAGGAGCGCAGGTCTAAATGATCTTACTGCTGAACAAAAGGATATCATTCATTCAAGCAATGAAAGGTAGGTACCTAGGTATCTATGTGCGATATTTTGTACCGACTGTATCTACTTCGTTTTTCGTTCTGAGTTTAACATACGGCAGAGCCATTGTAGAAGCGCTAATAACCTGGCTACTTGAGTAGATCGCAAGCAATCGAAAATGTTAATCAATGGCGGGCGCGGTCAGTAACTGGATGGGTGACCGCTAGTGGCGAATTAAATGCGCGCTTCGGAGGGCACGTTAAGCCGTAGGTCCCGGTTGTTATCCATACGATAGCGTCGATAGCAGTCGTTAAACCTTGTATTAGGCCCTATCGGCGGTTTCAAAACATCCGACACGGGTCGGTTACTAGCCCATTTCTACACCAAAGCCACCATGCCGAGTTCGCTCCAAGCTTTCCCCGGTTGTGGGGAGAGACCCCGTGCTTAACAGTGGGTCATAAAAGGGTTGCAGCCAGAGCCGTTGTAGCTCGTCAAGGGCACACCTTACAAACACACTTATTAATCCCCATGAACAGCATGTTCTTCATAATGTTTAAATTGAATGTTAGTTAGAGGTAACTTGAGGTAAGGGTGACGGAGATACACAAGGCGCGAGGAGAGATTTAAAGCGATAATTTTAGTCCTCATGGATCCAGGCATGAGTACCTGGCCTGGTGCGGAATCTCCCATCGCCAAACACTTAACAAAGATGAGATGGTCTGCTAGCCCGCTTAGATACGTATATTTACTATAGAAAAAACTTAACCTTTTTGTGAATAATATTGTACCCTAGCGACATCTAGCAAATCATCATTACAAACTTACAAAGCCCATGAAGCTTGATTAAAGCCGAGCCTAATAAACAAAACAACCCAAAATAATGCCAGACAACGCCATCTATTACAGATAGTGTCAACTAAAAGTGAATGTAAGAATTAATATATCTTCAAAGAGAGCGGTTGAAACAATGTTTTCATTAAAATGGTCCAGATTTAATTTTGTGGTCATTTCATAATTCATATAATATTTGTTCCATTAAAATAATACACATAAGACTATAGTGGAAAATATGTAGTTGACATGTTTTAAAATTTAATTTCAGATACAAATCTAAGTTTGGATTCCCGTTTATAGTTTGTGCTAGGGAAAACAAGGTGCAGTCCATTATTGAAGGTCTACAAAAACGCTATCACAATAATCGCGAAACAGAAATCAACGTTGGAATAAATGAAGTAAAGAAAATATGTAAATTAAGAATTTTAGATATTATTAAGGATAATTGAAATAAATTCACATTATGGAGCAGTTGAAGTGTCGTACTCATTTTGCTTTGATTACTGTTTTTGCTTGCTTACAAATTTTATTGCCTGTTTGTCTGTATTTATATGTCGCAGAGAAATGATAGAATCATGAGGATGATAAATAATTAAACTCTGTAAGGTCATTTCCCTCACAAAAATCAGTGATTTAATCAAATCTCTAAAGAGTATTAGTGATATGATAAAAATGAAATGTCTGAGAATTCAAAATTATTTATGTGTTCAGTCGTACTAGTACTATAACTTAGGTTAAGTTTGTTACATTGACAGTTTTACCAAGAAGTAGAAAGGAACCCCCCCAGTGTGGGGTTCCTCCGACCTTACTTATTCATTTATCATTATTCAAAATTAAGTTGTTCAAATTCAAGAAAATTGTAACCATCAAAAACAATAGGTAAAAAACACAAGTCTCGCAACTCAGTTCTTGCACCGTAAAAAGTTGTGAGATCCATGTATGTATCCATAGATTCGCTTGACCATCGCATAAAAGCACAATGTATCTCACACATAACATAATACATATTATGTATTATATGAAATTATTAGATTGTTTAATGCGCTCAAATATATAGATATAATTCAATCTCGAATGTGTCCTTTGACTTTCATTTCTCATGAACAACATTACAACACAATAATAATCTTACTTTTGATTATTTTATACCAAAAGCACAGAATACATAAGCCAAAAGTGACATTACTCTATCTCTATTTATTAATTAACATTTATTTTTGTTACTCATCATTGTATGGTGGTGTGTCGTCCCGTCAAAACGTGAAAGTATCTATTGACTCTGTAGAATGTCAATGATACAGAACAATTTCAAACGATAATAATTATCCCATATTTTAAAGGTTTTATGATCATAAATCAAAACATTGAATTGTTGTTCACGACATTTTAATATGAAAGAATACTTAAATATTGGAAATTGTTATTTAACTATTTCAAAGCAAACCAAGAGATCTTTCAACAACTGCGTGAGGCTGGCCTGCAATTTCACAAAACTCTGATGTGTTCAGAATATCTTCAAAGCCAATATCCAGATATCTTCCAGTGATAACATCATGCTGTAAGTTGGAGCTTGGTAGGAAGGGCAGTCTACCAACCTGAAAACATAAAGATAATTTTTGTTAATTTTTAATATTATAATATAGTTTTTATGTGGTGGAAGGATTGTTAACTCACAATACAAACAGTTGCCCTTAATGGCATAAGTCAAGCAAGTACTTAAATCAGTACTTTATAATACTGTGGAGGTGTTGTTCCCATTCAGAATCTTTTCTCTATTCAACTGATTAATGACCCACTCCAGGGTGGCTCACAAGGAGAAGGATGTACCCTTAGTCCACTGCAATGCCTTAATGTGGGTTTCTGTAAATCTATGCATGTTTAAAGTGTAAGTGGTAGTTTCATAACCTGGGAGAAATCTGGGAATCTTCCTCCTAAATATGTAACTTGGAGAAGTGTAATTTCTGTAGATAATGAGCATGACAGGGATAATGAGGTAAAAATGTATTGATTTACTTAGTCCTCTTAAGGTGGATGTTCATGACCCCACACTAAGCATGATTCTAAATAACTTTAGTGAAATGATTGGATGGCAAAAACTATCACATTCAAGATCAGTACAAATTTATTTTAGTACCTACCCACATGAAGTCAGTAAAGGCACATTATCTCTATGCAATAAATTCAAAATATTGATTGTGGTAAATGTTTAATAAAATTGTACAGATATCCTGCTTCCCAAGAACTTCTTACGACATTGGAAATCTTTTACTAATAAAATAAAACAAATTTTATTGAAATAGTGAATACATCTGGGGACACGGTAGTGCCCCCAACAAGTCGAGCATCAGCAGCACGGCCGTACCATCCTTTTCTCAAAGCAATTCAGGGCATTTTCAACCCCCTATAACTCTATTGTGGATAAAACTATGAGCCAGAATTTTTAGTAGACAGGCAGGTAACAATACCTGCCTGTCTACTAAAAATTCTGGCTCATAGTTTAAACACGGTATATTTAAAATTTCATTCAATTTGAGCCAGTAGTTTCAGAACTATAACTAGTCAAAATTTCTTAATTTTGTCACTTACTCACCGATCATCAAAATTCTAAGGCACTCCCTGGGTGCCACACACGGTCTAAGGCCTTCTCGATATCGAGAAAAACCCCCACCGTGTGTCGCCCGTAATTAAGCTCATGTGTCAAGTGGTGGATCACCCGGGTCAGCTGGAATGTCGTTGAGTGGTCAGCACGGAAGTCGAACTGCTCGTTCCTTATACATATTAAGCAACGGGTACAGTCTCTTCAGTGCTAGCCTCTCAAACAACCAAAATGCCAAGAATATTCAACGAAGAGGGTACTTTAATGTTCGCACAACTTTATAGAGAGCACAAATGCTTGTGGGATAAGAGTTGTTATGCATACAAAAATAAAGAAATGCGCGCTTCGGCAATAGAACAACTTCGTGTAAGAATGAATATAGAAAGACCTCAGTCAGTAACCCATTAATGACCCACTACAGGGTCGGGTCTCCTCTCACAATGAGAAGGATGTAGGCCTTAGTCCACCACGCTGGCCTAGTGCTAGACTTCACATGCCTTTGAGAACTTCTTTTTTTTTGAACTCTCAGGCATGCAGGTTTCCTCACTATGTTTACCTTCACCGTAACAGCAGATATTTAATTTTTATAAAGCGCACATAATCACGCAAAAATCCGTGAATGACTGGCCTTGTCTAAACAACAGGGGCTAGGCCAGCGCTGGCTTACTGCAGGACTGGCTTTGCCTAAACTCTGCTTAAAGTCGGTTTACGGGCTATAGTTTTACGTGCTAATGTCATAAGAAAACATTGATTTATAAATGAATAGTTTTATGAATTGAATTTATAATATGTCTCTTCTATTCAGACGCTTCCACCAATGAAGTGGAAAAGAGATAGATGAGACAAGCAGGCAGCTTGGACTGATCGTGCCTATCTATCGCTTGTTCCACGAGTCATGCTTTTGTGTGTGTGCAGTCTGCATTCAACAAATTATAAGACGTTATCACATCAAACAAATTAATGTAGTTTCACACATTTGCAGTTTGACAACATAATTTTTTTTAAATAATACTTTACCTGTGTGGGGGTTAGGATTCTCTGGATTATGGGTGCCCTGGATGGACAAACAAGATGAGAAAACACACCCAAACCAGAAACAGAAGTTTTCATTCAAACTCATCATTCAAATTCCTATACATCTGAGGGCCAAGGAATGTCAAAATAGGGCATTGGTGTCTCATCTACTGTGCCAATCAGGTCATAAACATGAAGGTGTGGTGTGGCTTTGTGATAAAATAAATTTAAAGATGAAGGTGAAAATCTTACCTTGCCCACAAATTTCCTTTCCATAGTGAGTTTCAAGGGTGCATGAAGACCCTGGATGTTCCGAAGCATTGCCATGTTCATCTTCTCTTCATTCAAATGGTACTGGAAAGTGTATGATAAGAATACTTTAGTATTTGAAAGGGAATTAAGATATTAATTAATAAGTACAATGCTGTCACATTAACTTGGCCCATTGCTGGAATGCGAGGCCCCGCCCGTTTCCCCCCGCATTTCCTTAGCTCGCCCGGCAATCGTCAGTATGGCTAGCATCTCTGTTACTGATACGCGCGTCGATATTTTGACTATATAAAAAATACATGATGCAACATATTGCAAGATTAACAAATAAAACCTATGCTCCAAAATCAAAAATATAGCTTTTATTTAGCTACATGCTTTTTTTCGCACCGTACCTGACCGCCAAAATGACGTCGTCAAAGCCATGTGTCAAGTTAATGTGACCGCGTTGTAGGTATGTGCTTTTAATTAATTCTAAATTAATATACAATTACAATTTTGGTCAATGGTGAAAATACCTAATCTACTGCAGTCTGATTACCTCTGACAATGGCCTAGTATAGTAGTATCACATTATTGAGCTTGTCTGTTCCCTCATTATATTTTCCTTTACAGCTACAGCAGAATAAATTTAATTTAATTTAATGCCAATAAGTTATTTGCTCTTTTTAAAATGAAACAAAAGCTTCTTACATTTTGTTCCGACAACTGTAGAGGGTGAGCCACTCCAAGTTTATTTTTTGTGGCAGCCAAACCATCAGTCAGGGGGTCTGGAACCCCGAAGGCTCCTTCACGCATTGGAACATTTTTAACATGTTCCGGCTTAACCTTCAAGGATGGTAGACCGAAACTCTGAAAGTCAACGAGATTATTTAAGTTATTAAACCAAGAAGATAATTATTCAATTTTATTAGAGTAAGGTTAGCTTTTAGCTATACAATAGGAATACATACCATTTTTCTGAATTGTTTTAAACAATTATAAGATCTAAAATAAATTTTTTGGAAAACAAGAAGAAAGCGGGTACCGTAGTTTTCTTTCAAGAAGAGAAAATGAGAAAATATTTGCAAGCCGCGTCGCTTCTCTTTTGTATTTTGCCTTGTAATGACATGACAAATCACAAATTGACAATTCACAATGAATGACAGAATTACCATTGACGGACGGGCGGACACCACAGAATAAAAATATATTATTGAGTATATTTCTAGGGGCGACCACAGCGTTTAATGTCTATGGTTTTTGATATGTGGTAATCGATTTCTTAGTCGATTTAAGACAACAAAAAAATTGAAAATAAAACATTGAACATTGGTATTGTCATGTCTGTCTATCTGTCTGTTTGTTCCGGCTAATCTCTGGAACGACTGGACTGAATTTGACGGTACTTTCACTTGCAGATAGCTGATGTAATAAATAGTAACTTATTCAACTTTTAGCTTAGAATTACATGCGGACAAAGCAATCGCGGTCACAGTCAGTGATTATGTACTATCATGTTCAAGTCAAGAGCAATTATTCACTTCCTGCTAATATACATATATAGTTAATAATATAACAAAATAATTTCATCACAATGACAATAATATGGTACCTACTTAAGTATACCGTAGGTAGGTCCTTAATTCTTATTTCAGTGTTAAAATAACTGAAATAAGAATTAAGCATTTATAATTAAGAATAATATTATTAAATGAAAGTTTAAATTATCGTTCTAATATTTCAATGACTAAATCCCATTCAAAATGTGTGGTATTCCCAGGTGGTATTGGATAATATACTTAACAAGAATTCGGTTATGCCTAAATGTGTCAGACAGATCTTTAATTGGTAAAATTAACACAGTACTTTTAATTAACCCAGAGATGAAATAAATTGGCCTAAAATTGCCAATACTTTGTTTATAACTTTCCTTCAGGAAATGTATCATGCTCTCCTTGACGAGATACTTTTGATCAAAGGGCCAAATTCATTCGCTAATTAACTATAACTATTACTGAAAGGTCGTCGGCCTCAAGAAATATGCTGAATGACCAGATATTATTGTCAGACTATCTGCCCCTAGGAGGATTGATTGACTGACTGGAGGCCGCCTAACATGATTTGAAGCGTGCCAGTTTTCAGTCACTATTTCATTTTTTGCCATAACCAGTGTGCTGTAGAAAATAAAAAGTAACTTAAACGTTAAATAAGTTAACGTTATTAAACGTTTTTTAAAAATCTACGTTCGTAAAATCGATTGTGATAGTCGACTAAAGCGCTACGGGGTACAACGCTCTTTTAACCTTATTTTAACTAATTTATAAAATACGGCCCATTTTTTAATAATTCTCATAGAATAATTTAAATTTATGAAGTTCAGGATACTTATTAAAAAAATATCGCGATGACTTACAGGTTAAGAAATGACAATGTGAATTGAACCTGATGTATTTTGGTTTGATTTTTTAAAATTACAACAAATACATTTTTAATAGATAAATATTAATTTTTGTAAAGCGTTCGATTGATTGATTTTATTTAATTAGATTATTTATTACAATTCTATTTAAATAATAAATTATGGCGGGTCGTGGAGGCGGTGGTGGAGGAAAAAAAGAAATGGCAATTAAATCATTATAATATTATATTATTAATCTTTTCAATTACCATAATAATTATTACAGATTAAATTTTCATTAATTATTTTAAATATCCGTTCCAAAAGGACCCTGAAGAGTTAATGCGCTGGAAGTTCCATGCAAAATGTTTGTTCCGGGCTTTAGGTCGCCTGGTCATGGCCAATGCGTATTGGTTGATTGAAGCCTCAGACCAGTATGAAGGCCTCGACAACGTAAAGCGACGAGTCGAGCAGGCCGTACGGGGCAAGGCAAAGAAGAAACAACTTTTGACCATTAATGTAAAAATGTGTTTTAATTATGATCTATTTATATTTATAGGTACAATAAATATATTATGTACTTCTTTACACAGGTTACTCTTTAAAATACCAACATTCCTGTTAACCTGTCTCTTGTAAGCAAGAATAGTTATGGTTGGTTTTGGTTTAATTTTTCATTAAAAGGCGTAAAATATATTCAGATTAAATTGATTACGTCCAGTAGAATTCAATATGAATGCTCATTTATGTTAAGAAGCATAAAAATAAAATATCACATTAAAAACTATTTACCTATTAAGGCATTATAAACGAATTTATTTTAGGACAAGGCGCTATTAAATAAACCTGCTGAAGAACGTACAGATCAAGAGAAAAAATATCTGTTTCGTATTATTGGTGGACTGAAATGTTTCAAGCGCTATCCTAATGTGAGTATTTTTATGTAATTAGGTACTGAATGTGAAGTATATACTGAACGTGTGGGAGTCATTCAGAAATCTTTGACATACTTATACGAATAAGTATGTCAATTTCAAAGATTTTCTAATGAAATTAAAATTTGCTTTGGGAAAAATCGTAAGTAGGTACTACTAATCTACAAATCATACTTTTGGTAAACCTGCTTCTTGTTAATAGACCTGCCGTTTCGTTAGGAATTCACCCTGATTTTTATATTGGTTTATTAATTTTTTTTGTCTCCGAATCATCGAAAGCTATTCTCAACTTGTTTAATAGCATGTCAAGAAGAAGCTAGCAGCGGTCACTTACTTTAAGTACTACGGCCCTGGTAGAACAATCGTTCGGCAACATCACGAAGCCCATGCACTCTATTTCATCGTCACCGGCGACGTGGTGGTCAGCCAAATGATCTTCGATGAGCTCCTTCAGCAATACGTCTCTGTAGACGTCGGCCTCATGCACCCGGGTGATATGTTTGGAGAAGTGTCGTTGTTACATAATATACCGCGAACCGCTACTGTTACTACTACAGGTGATTCAAGATTTAAATCAAATATTTTTACATCTTATGCAGAATATGAAATAAAACTAGCATTATGAATATGGTCTTTCCCACAAACCTAGGGCTTGCTCCCCTCTTTTAGCTCCCAGCAAAGTCAAACACGACTTTTGGGGCCCTTTGGCACTTTTAGGTTTAAATAAAATACGAAGTCTACCTTAGTCAATTCAGGTACGTTATTGATAGTTGATTTCACAGACTGTTCTGTTAGAGGTGCTGCAATGATGCCCTAGCATGCCGTACTTCTAAGTACCTACCTATATATTACAAAAAAATGAACAAAAGAACGTCGCCACTGAAGGAATAATTTTAAACAAAACAGTGTCTATAGCCAATAGCAACAGATTAGCAGATTACCGAACATGGAAACCATTTATTACAACAGAACTGTTACTTAGCTACCCAAAGCTTGGAGGCTATGTTTTCAGGTTACTATCACAATGAAAGTAAACCTCTCACGCGTCTCCTTAATATTTATTTGCCATAAGGTCATTGTGAATTGCTCGCGCTGATGAAAGAAGACTTCAAAAATGTTCTTCAAGCATCTGTTCAGAAACAATGGGACGAAGTGCGACGTGCTATGTCCGCCTTCACTTATTTTGAGGCTCTTGACGAGGTGAAATAATTGCAATGAATTCCGTATTATTTAGTATTGAATCAGAGTGCGGAGGCAGGGTTGACGTGCAAGCAATATATTGTTGAAGTTTGATTAATTAACAGGTGGCCCGTCGTGAAGGTTGCATAGTTGCCAAAATGAAATCGTATGAACCTAACGAGACTCTACTCGGCGACGGTGTGGGAGTAGCCAATTTTGTCTACTTTATTCTATCAGGAAGGTGTCAAATGATTGAATCTATGCAAGTGATAGTAACCACACACTTAGGTCGTAATTATTACTCGTTATACGATCCTTACGTAAGCATTATGATTTTTTCGTATATAATATTTCGAAAGTATATAATATATTACATTAATTAATACGACATAACAATCGAAATCTGTTTTTGTCTATTATGCATATTTAATTTTGCTAAATCCTCACTTTTCGACTGTAGGTACCAAAAGAAGAAAGCGAACAAGACTTCGAAGCTAAATATTTTGGCGCCCTAGCCGCTGCTAAAACTAGTCGTGGATCAGAAGCTACAGTGGCATCCAAAGAGGCAACTAGCGATCAATTAAAACTTACAGGATCCAAAACAGTAAAAGATTCATCAAAGGACTTGGGAAATGAAACGAAGTTACCGAGTGCTATGAAACAGGGAAGGCAATCTGATTCGACGAAATCACAAAGCGCACACATTGTGATAAGCGAAACAAAGACATCTAAAACGGATGTTATTCATTCTGATGAGGGTTCAGATAATAGAAAATCTGAGGATTTACTTGAACCTAACGAAAAAGAAGGAATGCGTGAGTCTTTCAGGTGACATTTAAAAAGAATACGTTTTGGTTGCAAGCATTCTGGTGCTGATATGATATATTTAAAAAAAATATTGCTTTTAACAGGCTCAGTGCGATACCAGAAATCCCACAGCTGCCTAAAAATCTTCGAACGTACTTTATGCAGGTAAGTCAAAATATTACAGCCATATGTATGTAAGGTTCCAGGAGTAGGTAGGTATCAGGTTATTGCTAATTGAAACCAATTCAGACGTTACACTAGTACCGTACCATCACACCAGTGAAACGGTATAGGTAATTCAAGGCAAACAATTCAAGATAGTTTGCATACTAAATATCTAGATCCGCTCAACAGATGCGGCTAGTAAGATTTATTTACACGGATTTTTTTAATACGTATTTACATACAGAATTAATTGAGAGGTTTCCTTAGCACGATGGTTGCTGCGATCAATTACAAAACGATATAAGTTATGTCTTGGGGAAAGACAAACTTACAATGAATTTCTTTCTTAAGACTAAGAAGCTGTCCAGCTTAGTACAATTAAATTCCAGGTGTGTCAATTGAACCCTGGAGCTAGTTTTGGTTTTGGCGAGAACATGAGAGATCGCAGAATTGTAGCTTTGACTCCAGTGGAATGCATGCTGCTACCGAAGATATGGTTGCTGCAACGGAACACGGCTAATATTTGGACCCGAATACAGCATTACCTAGAAAAGAAGGTACGTTTTATTGACATTTTTGTTAATTCTTATATTTTACGATTATAATGCTAACTTATAGGCGTTGGAGTCATTGGATCTCGACCGTATACCGGAAGAACTGTTTTAAAAGTGCCAACAAATTGTTTTTCAGCACAATTTTTTCATAAGACCGGCATAAAGGCAAACAGGCCACCTGAATGAACTTTCCTTTAATGTCCTTTAATGTTCCTTTAATGTAATAATCCACTGTCGTTTAATGACACGAGTAACACCAGAAAAACCACCAGCGCGTTGCCAGCTTTAAAGGAGCTATTTTGAAGAATCTTTTTTACATTTTTTTTTGTATTTATCAATTTTGGACTTTTTTTCTAATGTGTAAATTATTTTCAGATACCTACGAAGAAACAACTGTTCAAAGAGTTTGTGTCGGCTCGCCGTTGGACCGAGTTTCGCGATCTACTCGTTACAGACGTCGTTTCTCGGTCCAACACGGTCAACTGGACCACCGTGCATGATGTACCTTATTCCATCCGCATGGAAGAAATGCTTGATATCTGAATTAGGAGATTATTCATCTTTTACATAAACCATTAACATTGACGTCTATGATAGTCAGCATTTTTAATTGAACTTGAAATATTTTTCGCACCATTACCATTCGTACTGAATTCTCAAATTTACTTGGTATCTTGTGAGTGTATTTCATCCTTAACTATTATAAATATTCCGCATACACCTCTGATATCTTCTCTAACAATTTGATCTCTGTTCACGATATCAATCCCTTTTCACCCGCATCGGTCTATTGCACCTCAAAGTCAGTCACACTCAATTGATGACACCATAAAATAATATTATTATTTATGTTAAATAAATATTTTTGAAATCTTATCAAGTTTTTTAAATAGGCACATCCTAAATTAAAGTTTTTCGATTGATCTTATAGACCCCCATAATCTCAATGATTTATGAATATACCGAATGACAAAGTTAATTAAATAGGTCATACTCACGTAAACACACACATAAAAAATGTTATGATAATTTGTAGGGAGGTAAAAAGATTTATTAGTTAAGTAGGTACTTACTATTTAAAACTGGCGCATAAACATAATTAACACAAATTTTTTTATTGAATCAGATACGGGAATAATCATGAAATCAAGTTCGTTGTACTGGTTTCAATTCACATTTTCTTTGAAAACGATCTTTCAGCGAATCAGTTCAGTCAATATACCGACTAGTAAATTTCACTTCAGAGCACGTTTGTAGCACTCCTTTGATTTCGGGAAATATAATATATGTAAGTATATAAAAAAAACTTTGATTTGAAAAACCTTGATTAGGTGCCTACTACGTTACAAAACGGGTAAGTAATTTTAATATGTAATATTTTAAACTCCTAAAAATAGAGCAGGAGCAAGACCTGTTACATTTTTGTAGGTAGACTATAACAGAGTGGGAATATTAAATAGCGTGTAAGTATACTGTGCAAGCTTTATGTAAAGGATAATATAATGTTTTTCTTGCCTAGAGGTTTCTGCAACCTATAGAAGGAGATCATAACATAGCTAGCGGTAGATATCCAGACAATAAAGATGTTTTTTGTTTTCCATTTCTGTTAAAAAATAGTAATTTACTAAGTTGGGTAATCAGAATTATAGGAGAAAGTCCAATAAATAATATTATTATAGCCAATATTCTGCAAGGAAAGGAACGAACACACGCGATGACGACATTACCAATTCCATCGCGTCTCGTAAGTAACGCGACCGGTTTTGGCGGGAAGCGCCCACGCGACAACTGTCGCCACACAGGCAGGTACAGCCAGTGAAGCAAACAAGCTAGCCAGCCACAGCCAAGCATTCGATGATTCGACCGCAGTGCACCGCGACGAACGAGCGCCGGCTATCACGACGACAGCCACGGCTGATCGAATATTCGCGATTTAACAGAGACCTAATGTAAACACATCGTAACGCTACTAGACAACAATTACAGAACTCGATTAATCGTAACACTCGACCAGCTGATGGTAACTGTTAGAGAAAGGTCAAGAAAACTATTAAACGGTGAGTCAAATATTTATTAAATTTTTTTTATTATTTAAGCGTTTTATAAGCGAAATAAAAATAAAATTTAGGTATAAGAGAAAAGTCACAAGCAACAACAATGCTCTTGTTTTCGAAAGAGTTAAAGACAACAAATATAAAATCGGGATATTCTATAACCGAGAAATAGAATTGTATATTACCAAAACGTTGTCAAGGTCATAATAACGTTATTGATACATTGGGTTTTTTTAGAGACGTGAATCGATCATTGCCAATTCATAACCAGTAATAAGTATACAGAATTAACTTTGAAATTATAAAGTTTCAAAATATCGTTGATGTTAAATTATCGTTTTATAATTTAGCTAAAACTAGAAAAAAATAAACCATTATCTTTTTTTTTATAATAGTGCAGGAAATTCGATAACACTCTTTTTGGAGACTAAGAACGAGAAGAGCTCAATTTAACAAAATATGAAGATTCTCTTTGGTACTTCTTATTATTTTGCTCATGAGGAGCATTGCGGTCTTTATACCACAAACCTACAACTCAGATAGTCAGTCATCTATGGACACCGGCGTTTGATCCCTTTCTTTGATGTTTTATGTCGGTGACTTTGTCGCGTCAGGTGGCTTCCATGTCCGTTTGCTATTTACTCGAAATATCAATTTTGTAGTGGTTTGGGCCCCCTAAGAAAAAAGAACTGACAGAATCAGTAATTCTTCAGCATACCTGCTATACGGTTGTGTTTAGTTACACGAGACTGTAACAGAGTATGATGGATATCATTCACGTCTCATCTTCATGTTAATTTCATTAACATGACATTAGAAACACAGTATTTTGCATTGCATACACGTTTATGATTAATTATTGCATGTATTCATGAATTAATAATGTTAGGAGGTTAATGTGTTTGTGGTTCCATTGACTTGCAGTAGCCGACTCACTTAGGGTATCAATTTACAGCCAATTATACTCGTAGGTACTTTACTTGAAGCATGATCAGTGTTGCCACTACAGTTCCCTTTTGATTAATTAAATAAGTATAGCATAATTTTTAAGACAATTTAAGGCAACTGAAGAATCTGATAGGTAGTCGTATACCAGTACAGTCTTTTACATAAGAATCAGACAAAATCAGCCAGAATCAGATTTAGTTTACTGGGATTCGTATCAGAAAGATAGGAGTTGGTCTTATTTGGATATTTTAGATTCAAGATGTTCAGACGGAGATCGTTTATGTTCAGACCAGTCAGATTTTTCGATCAGATGAAGATAGTTGGTGTTGATAGTTGATAGTGAAATTGAGCTGACACACACACTTTTATTTTTTTATATTCTTCGTTTGAGGCTAAAATAAAATAAAAACTCATTAGTATGCCGCAACTGCACTACAAGGAATATTAGGCTTTCCTGTACCGCTTTCATTTTCATCGCAATTACGCATAACGCAATTTTATTTAAAATGCAAAGTTATAATTTACAAACATTATAATAGCAGGCAAATAAACATGCATGTGTGAAAACAGTAGTAAACATAAAACTGTATTCGAAGCCTTATTAATATATACTCATTTATTTATAATCGTTAACTTATTACATTAGTACACGTATGTTTTGATGTAAAATATCCAAGATGACGTCAGACCCACCCCACCACTCCTCATCACCACTGTGTGATCTGGCGACGTTCTACACGTAAAGCACGACCAAGGATTTTGATTTATATCGTCTTAGTTTCAAAAGTTTCATATTTATTTCCTTTTAAATACTATCCAGATTTTCTGTTTTGAAGTATGAATTAGTCAGTCTATCTCTGTACAAACGAATGTGAAGTTCATCTAATTTTAAGTGGTAAACTTAAGAAGTCACTAGGATAACCTAATCCTATCCTAAACAACATCAATTTACTGCAAAGTTTAACGTGGATGCATTGTTTTATTAAAATAATTATTGTACCACAACCCCTTTCAATTCTTTAGTTTTAAAAAGTATAAGGTATACTAAATTATATAGCAACTTCCACCTTTTACATTACTGAAACCAGACTATCCCCTGTGATAATTGCATTTATGCAAATATTGCAAAGTTCCAATACAAAGACTAGACTGATCGTTATCGGTATCTTGTATGAGTAAGAAATAAATGAACAAATTCATTTTTTAATTTATTTCTTACTTGATTAACAAGACTCTAACTGTATAGACAATTAGAATCTTGTTAACAAACCGAGTGATACAACGTATTGAAAGGTTAATGAAGACATTTTAATAATTGCCCTCAACGCTATCAATAAGTGGTTCAATAAGGTTAAATTATTACTGTCAATGATGTTGTCATAAGATGGGAATAGCTTTGTAAATACACGTAGATACGAGGTGTTTATAATGTAGGTAGTTATTTGGGAGTAACTGTATGGTCAGTATGTCCGCTAAGCCGCTAAGCCCAGAATAAGTCTCAATCTAAAAAAAGCGTGTTTTTATCGTTATCGTTAGAGATTGTAGGTAAGGTAATGATAAATATAAGTAGGCAGTACAATTTGTACGGGACATTTCTTGTAATAAATAAATACCTGAGCAAATTATGAAGACGATAAAAAAATTATAAAAATCGATGATAAATTGATTGTAAAATTATGAGGTAAATTTTATAGTATGAAAAATTAAATGCTTGTCTATTGTCTATGCTATTGTAGGAGCTTGGCCTTGTTTGACTTGTTTATAACATCCATATTATTATGAATAAAGGGTAGCCGATAAGTTGCTGGACCAAATGTAGAGCCTCCTATTTATGGCGATAGAAAACGTATAATAAGCAGAAAGTTTGCGTAGGTTTGTGTTCGCGAAGGATTTCGAACAATGAAATGAAACGAATGGCCCAAATACGATTTTATTCATTTTTCACGATGACAGCGACTCGTACGACCTGGCACTGAATTAGCTTTTCTTTCAGATGGTACGACGCTTTCTTTTTTGGGAATATAAAATGAAAGTTATGTTTTCATGTCGCTGAAAATATAACCGGTATTGTAGATAGTTTTTTTTAAAACGCTATGTTGTAATTATCGTATGTCGAAATGCAGCGCGCTAATCTGCAGTTTCTTCTCAAAAACCTCTTTATTTCTATTTACATAGAAATCGAAATGAATCAAATTTTATACTTAGTTGTTTTAAGACGTTGTATATTATTGCTACTTAATACCTTAATGTACATTTATAGTACAGTGTGACCTAAACCCGCAGTTTACGCACGCTTCTCCAGTCCGAGCGGGTTTATGTCACTTGCTATAAAATACGCGTAGTATACGATTCTTCGTACGAAAGGCTTCGTCATAGTTAAGTTTACGTCAAGGGCGTCGCCAGCCGATGGCCCCTGGGCAAGTTGCTATGGGGAATGAGAAAAATATAATTTGCATGTAAAATCGACAGCACATGTAGCTTTTTACTTGTAGTACGAGCCTTACATCTAAGGCGATTGTAATAACAACGGTTACTATAAGATAAGAGCTCAAAATTCAAACTCCCAAAATAAAAATAATTTGGGAGTTTGAATTTGAATAAGAGTAAAGGGTTTTTTTGTCCTTAATTACCAAATTGTAATATTATAGTGTTCGACAAACATTCATAAGTTAATTAAAACATAATTTTTTGGGGTTTTTTTGCAAACTTCTCGACCACTTGACATTATGAAAATCTTGTAAGTTTCCATGAATAAGTTTTCTGTGCACACTCATCATGGCCAGACCGTTGAGGCGATTTTCACCCATAGTGCTTCTTAAGCAGGTTTTTAGTCTCCTGAACGATCCTCCTGGCTGCTAAATCGCTCTACCGTACACGTTGTGCAAGGAAGAGCGATCAAAATTTTCAATGCTCTTTTCGTTCTTCCTCCCCGAAGAAGGTTTTTGTCTCTTTTAAAATATCAATAACGGTTTTATCTGTTGGTTTTGGTTTATTATGCCAGAATTGCTGCCAAAGCTCGACTTCAATTTTTATATTCGGTAAATTATAAAATTTAGCGATAGTTTCACAAGTCTCTGTGAGATTTTCTACTGACATCTTTTTCATTTTGTGTGAAAGTGGGGAAGAATAACCGTATGTCTGCAAATATAATCGAGTGGGGTCTCAAATGAAAACGCATCACGTGTACATTACAAAATAATATGTTCAATTAAAATCGGTTGAGCCCTGAAATAACTCTGGGGGTAAAAGTGGGGAAAATACCCAATATCTGCAAATATATTACTGTGTTGGTGGTATTTTTAAATTTTTAATTTAATATTATTGCTAATCGAATATAAAATATTTTTCAATCGTATATAGGCGTGTTCAATTAGAGCTTCGTTACTATGCTGCTGATTTCACCCCTAAGAATTTATCGATTTACTAATAAAATCTGCAAGTAGTAAATATATAATAAGTTTGGTAAATCATTCATCTGATCACTGTTCTCAGTTCTGCCCAATTCTGATAATATTTCAGATAATGCTTTAAAATATAACATTATTGAAACATCTGCTATTTTTATTTTTCAATGAATATGCTAAACTGAGTAAATAATAATACACGTGTATGTAAGCAATAGGAAGAAAAACACAGTGGCTCAAAATTCTGTATCTTACCTAAAAGGTTTGGATTTACATCACATTGGATAAGTATCACGCACTTTTCAAATCTACAAGTGTGTCCGTTTTACAAAATAAATGTCCTGCTGACCTGTATAGGTGAAGAAAAGCATAGTAAGAAACCTGTATACCTGAGGATACACCAATATGTCCTCAATGGCCACCAACCTGCATTAGGCCAACGGGGTTAGGACTAGCGAAGGCAAACTAGGTAGGTACTTTTATGACAAAATGAAGTCCACATAGTGTCCAATAGAAGCCGGCACTCCAGGCGGTCACTTAAAACCGGTAGTGTGTGTCCACCACAAATCACAAGTAGAACGCGTGATATAGGAATATGGTCGTAAGAGATCTAATAAATCAGTTCCGTCATGTACCTTGTATGGATGTGGGCGACAGGACGACTTACGAACTTACGAAGGCGATGCTCAATAGATGTGTGGGTCGGAACAGGTTCTATCCTTAATGATGCGTATAAATTAAATTTTACCTTCAATCTTTATGCTTAGTAAAACCGATACTATTTATTCATTTCCTTGTTAATAAAAAGGGAGGACTTATCGGAAGAAGAAATTGTTTTCAGACAACCCAGCTGGTATTTATCCTTTGTATGTAGTTCTATCAAGGAGATACCTACCTATCACCGCCACCGCCCCGATGACCTGCCAACAACCAAGTTCTTGTGTTTCGATTGGCGACGTTTGGTTGTCGGAAAGGCAAATGAGAAACAAGTTATTTATCCTTTGTATGTAGTTCTATCAAGGAGATACCTACCTATGACCGCCACCGCACCGCCCCGATAATCTGCCAACAACCAAGTTCTTGTGTTTCGATTGGCGACGTTTGGTTGTCGGAAAGGCAAATGAGAAACAAGTAGTTCCTACTAAGTAGGTAGGTATTTGTCAGTAACCGTTAGTCGCCCACTTCAGGGTCGAATCTTGTCGCAAGATAGGAAGGCTGTAATCCTTAGTCTTAGTCCACCAATCTGGCTGATGCGGGTTTTCATTTATTCACCGTTATGTACACTTTACCTATAGATAGACACAAAAAACAAAATCAGCTAAGCTGCCAGGAATTACAGCCGATGTAACTTTTAAGGAAAAACAACTTTCTATGTAGGTATATGACCGCGCGTGGGGTCTGCTTAAGATCAATTAATTCCTTACATGTAGAGGCGCTCATATTTTCCCCGACATGTTATTTTATATATGAGATGAATCAATAAGTATTAATATACACGTTAGTTTTGGTTATTTCGGGCCGAACACGTTTGGGTCAATCCAGGCTACTATGGTATTCAGTCAGTTTTAAAGAATTAAAGTATATACTGAATATATATAGGTATACTATAAAAGACCCATTCAAAATGGTGGCATTGTAAATGTTTTCGTATAATTTTACTATGAGACGTCGTAATATTTTGTTAGAATGTAAAGCTGCACCATGACTTCACCGAGGTTTTTGCACATTTCGCACATGTTGCGGAAAATTTATGAACTAATTTCTTTTACTGGAAAATTGTTATATCTAATGTAAATGTGCCGCCGCTTTTGATAAAGGTAGATATCGAAATTTCTAAAGTACCTAGGTATTTTAATGGATTTTTGATTTCCCAAGACTGTGAAAGATTTGTTTATATATTTATAAAATTTTATACATGTTACGAATGAGGCAGGTCTGTCAATGTAAGTTTGTTACCTCAGCTTCTTATATTATCTATAAAAGTGCTTTGTATTTATTACCTATATTTTCTTACAATGAACGTCATTTCGGGTCTAATTTTGCATAACTTTTGAATTTATTATTGTTGCAATTTAAAGTTTTGTTATGATTTTTTTTGTATAAATAGGTATTACCTTCTAGGAAAAAACACTCAAGTTACCTTTTACCTCGTTAAAATATCCTCGTAAAATATTGTTATTGTTATATTTATAAAATAACAATAGTAATAATCCAAACAAAATCTACAAACGCGATGAAATCTACAATGAGCACTGCTAAATCGGTAATTTTATAAACATAATACATAATGTTGAGTCGCTAAAGTTGGTCTGAGATGATTTCGTACTTTTTTTTTCTATAATTATTCATAATGGTTACGAGTATCAGGGATGCGATGTATGAGTTACCTATGGAGAAGAGATTGAGTTCACGCTTCTCGAGTGAAGCAGCAACTAGCAGTACTTAGCAGTTTGTTACACTGAAATTCAGCTGCCGTTCGCGTTTACAACCTTGTGGTTGCGTCACACGGGTGTGGCGGCACAAGCTGAGTGTGACCTTTTAGACACAGAAAATATTTTGATTACTTTTTAATTTCCTTTATTTTTCTGTTGTTTTTTATATGTTGTTTCTTTCTTTCTTACTTAAGCCTCCCACAGTCTATCACTGTCCACATATAATCATAATCACATAAACTCATCAGCTTTTCGATTGTGCAGATCGTTCTGACGGAATCTTCGGTGAACAAAAGATCATATTCCTGTGACGAGCCAATGGGAGTTCGGCAGAACCCGTGGACTCCGACCAAGCGACGCGGACCAATCGCTGCTGAAGCCGCCAGCCCTGGGCCCGCTGTTGTTTCCTTACCATCACTAATAGGTCATGTATATTTCAATCTTAAATTTCATCATCAATCTTAGAAAAAAAACCGACGTGGGTGAAAATTAAAAAAATATTGGCGACAACTTACCTAACTTGATAACCAAGCTTGTAGCATTGAAATTTTGAACAGCGTGAACAATATTTTATTAGTAGTAATTTATAAAACTCCTTACTTAATAAATACCTTTAGATGTGTTTATTTATTATAATATGCGGTGTGGATAAGTATGTAGATATCCTACCTGTTTCCGTAATTTTAAACCACTTCTCAAGAACAGCTGAGCGGAGTCGCGACTGGGTCGTCACGCGATCGTCAGAAAATAAACCTGCAACATAAACTGTTATTTCATTCGTGATGCACTGTCATGTTTGTTGTATCGTTTCTTATTTCTTCAATATTTTGTGGTAACTGTATGACTCCTTTATTTATTATTGGTAACCGACCGAAGGTCATCGTTGTTGTTCTCGCCTATCAGTTTCGGCAGCGACTTCGCGTACTCTCGTGTTCGCGGTGACATCATGCGGAGGTTGTGTTGTGAGATTATCGCTTATTCTGCAAATAGCGGCCTTGCTCGTGTTCATATACAACGTGACATCACTTTGTTAATGTTGTTCGACAAATAACATTGTACTTAAAGCCAAGAGTTTTTGTGGTCAAACTTAACGTTCAACGTTCGTCGAACTTCTTTTTATAAGTAGAATTTTTCTTCTTTCTAAAGTGTATAGCGGTAAGTACCTACTTAGTTAATTCCGCGTAAAAAATGTCGCGCGACCGAACGTTGTGGTTCGTTTTGATAGCAATAAATTACTCTATATTTGGCCAGTATCTGGAGCGGTCGTGGGCGAATACGTTGACCCTGAACAAGGTGAGCGCGAGCGTGAGGCACATAAATCTAGCCTAATACTTTGAGGCATGAGTTACGGGATCATGATTGGGATGTTGTCCCCGACAATTGGTCTACAATTGCACTTTGCAGTATCGCTCTACTTACCTTTTACCAAGCTATTTTTAGAGGTGACTGTTGCGCTCGAAAGGAGTTATGATGTAGATATGTATGATACTAATGTCCAACAGATTATCCAGTTAAAATAATATAGCTTTTCTGTTTCGCAATTGTAGGCAAACCCCCTCAAGAATCTCGCAAGCCTCGTGCCCCAGCGTTTACATTTGGACAGAAACTAGAGGTTGCCGGTAAAGATAAAGCCGGCCCCGGTCCAGCTTCCTATAACACAGAGGGAATGACGGCAAAAGGTAAGAAAATAAATATTTACTTTAATTACTATTATTATGGTCTAGTAGCTGCGTATATGACACCTACTGTAGAAATGATAACCGCACCCGAGTTATCGCGTGACGATCAGTCAAGCATAGCCTATAGGAGAGGTACCTATTGGTAACAGCTGCAACAATAAACATATTGTGTAAATGGATCACATGGACATCTCTAGTAAATTGTCATTTACGTTGAGTAAACTGGTCAATTTAGTCTAAATTGCTTCTACAGACTCCTGCCCACTATCATCATTAAACAATTCTAATTTGTTTTGGCGTAAAAGCTGCGTGACTTTAAGTTATTGGTTTCAATATTGCCAAATATTTTCGTTACACTGTAATTGTAAAAGTTTGATTGTACCTACTCCTATTATACCTACCCCACAGCGTAGCTTCGTGTTAATGCTGGAGCCAAGGTAATAAATTGTGTCGCCGTTGTTTGGGTTATAAGCGCTTATAACGTAACTGGGTCATGATTTTATGCCTGCAGTTAGATTTGCATAAACTATATCGTCTGCAAAGTTATGACTACATGTTTCCGTGTTTTATAAGAATTTTATTTTAAGTCATTAAAATTCCGAAATGCAATGTAGGATTTTTTTCCACAGTAGGTACAATAAAGTGATATTTAAATTAGTTTCACAATGCGATAACTGCTAATTTTTTGTCAGGTCTTTGTATGTATAACGACTTACAGTTTATAGCTAGCCGATGTTGATTATGTATGTATATATATATCCATAGTAAAAAAACAAATTGCAAAATAGAAATAGATACATTAATTAATTTTTAGATCTCCACAGTCGAACCAAAACAATTGGGGGGATGTCCATAAAAATTTCTACTTTGTATACTTAATATAGAATCCTGGGAAATTGCCAATTTTGATAATAATATTCCAAGTCTGACATGCAGGTTAACATGCAGGTAACGCACTCAATATACTCATTCATAAAAATGCACTCTCTGAAGGCCGGACAGTCCAGATTTGTACTCGATTAAGCGACATTTACTTGGTCATCATATAACGGTGGCATTGGATCGTGCCGTATCTCGAGCCACTTTACTGAATGCATTTGTTCGATGTCGCCAAATAAGTCCGTATGAGCGAAGGTGATCGGCGCGGTGAGTCAACCGCCGCCGTGTAGGTGCCCCAGGCTGGGACCCTAAGTGGCAAACACGAACGAAACTCAGCCTCAGTCGCACTCCCAACTCGATGCAAGTACATATTCCGCGTGGCTGCAATTTCTGGATACTTTGTTAAAGCACCTGTGAAATTCAAGAGTCGTTTGTTGTGTGTTAGGTATGTGTACTTGTTGAAATAGGATCGCGGAGGATCTTTGAGGTAAAGCAATTTGAAAATGGACGGTTTTTTGTGCTACATATTAATAGGAAATTTAATATTCGGCAATCCTTAGTTAAAAATTAATTAAGTAAAATAGTTTTAAAATACTGATATATTTTGCAGAACGGTAATAGGTATATGATGTTGTATAATGATCAGTTATAATTTACTAAGTATTCCGCTGTTTTACATTGACTGCATAGAAATTTATAGGAAAGCCACGTAGTCTTGGTGAAATTGTTTCTTCAAGATTCTTGAGTATCTTTCATTGTATATAGTTAGTAAAGTGCTTGGTATTTCAATAAGTAAATTTAAAGCGTTTTTTAATTAAGTAATGCGAAATTACAAAAACGTTCCACATCCACCTACACCTACCTAAGTCGATAATATTTCCTTCTAATAATTTTGTCTGTTTCATCTTAATTTTCTTACTTTTTGAACCAAATTTATAAATATGAAGAACCTAAAGAACCTTATTAAAACTTGTTTTACGGTACAAGGAATTAGTACATTACAATAGAGAACCTATTCATACCTATATCTTTATGAAGTGGATTCCTCGCAGAGGGCATCTTTCATGACAACGGCGCGACATTTTTGTGTTCAGCCTGTGGTACAGCTAAAATACGTGTGCACTTCAAGTTTAAATCAAGCGACATTTTTGTGTACAGCTAAAATACGTGTGCATTTCAATATAACCATTAACATTTTGTCCAAAAATACGTAAATAAATCAACGTTTAGTTAAGTTCTTTAAGAGCCTGACAAGACCCGATGATTTTAGGAATCGGGCATCTTCGGCTCGCGGCTCCCGCCTACCCCATGCCCCTCATGCGCCACTGTTAGTGGAGCGGACTCTATGAGAACTAAATAAAATGATAAAATCGGCACTGTTTCAAGTGTTAAAGAAATGTGGACAACATCGTCAATAGATGGCACTGTTTCCAGTTTTAAAGAAATATGGACGACTCTAGTAATGATGTGATTTTAAAACGCGGAGCTTTTTTATTGAACACCTAAAACTTCTTATTATTATTCTCCATCAAAGGTCCATATAATACCTATGTTTTCTATTCATCTCACCAAAAAATAAATAAAACACGGTCTTCTCTTTCAGAGGATGTACCCAGAATGCCATTGTTTCGCTATTAAATCACTATTAAATTAAAAATTCAATAATTCAGCAGTACCTAAACATGTCAACCAACAATTCAATTTCTTCTTACAATATTAAAGAGGCTTGGAACAAGATTCATAATGTTATTGCATATTATTACCCTCAAATTGTTCGATGGCCTCAAATAATACCTAACCACATAAAAGCAAGTAAATTTGTCACGAGATCGAGTAAAAGACAGATAGACGATTTAACTGGTTTTTGTATAACCAGTTAATTCGTCTATCATGTAAAAACATGTATTCTGAGACATACAGGTTTCATCACGTGGTTTTAGGAAAGGCGAGAGCTGGAATCGAACCTAGACTCCCGGCATGGGAGTAGGAACGATTTTTTAAATTGTTGAAAACCCTCTAGTTACACAGCCGACACAGGCCATAAATCAGTCGGCGCGCCGGCGGCGCAGTACTATGCCTTTCGTTTTAGGTCAATGACCTTTCACCTTGAGCCTGGTACTTTTTGTGTCTTTTATTTGTGTAATTATTTTGTTTGAAATTTGCATTTTTTTTTTTCGGTCCTGAACCTTTTCGTATGCTTTAACACACTTAAGTACACGATCTTTGTGGTTTAAATTAATGAGGTAACGTCATCTCCACCTTGTACAATATAAAAATGAATATGTTGCTAAGCGCAAATCTCGGGAGGAGCTGAACCGATTTCGCTAATTTTTTTTGGATATTCCTTTAAGTACGAGGATGGTTCTTACGGAGAGAAAATTTGAAAACAATGTAAAGAAAATAATAAAAACAACAATTTCATTTTCCTATATAAACTGTTCTACCCATGTACTACCTGTCAAACATCATTTCAGATTGAATACTTCATAAGTTCATAATATGGCAATGTCATGCATTTAGAAACGTCAAGATTTTTCTTTATGGATGCCACTTCTATTATGCAAACTGCAATGATATAATATACATATTTTATAATGGCAAAACGAAGTGTGCCGGGTCAGCTAGTAGGTAATAAAAATAAATACTTGCATAGGTGTTATAGATTATATTATTAGATGTATGTATTATGTTTGAAAACATTCAGTTTATTTCCATTGGGCCTTCAACTCAAATCTTCAACTTAAATGCATGCGTTTTTTTTCTCGTTATTAATAACAACAAAAATATATAGACTCATGAAATATTCACAAAATATTTAATAATAAAGCATTTCGTACGTCTCAGTAAAGGCGCAAATATTTCTCGGTCGCAAATTTATCAAACCGACTTGTTATTCAAACGTAAACACGGTTTTTTAATTAAATCTACCAATCAAAAAACAACACGCATTTTTATTGAACACTTCCTTTATACCTAATAGGTATTATTACCTATCAATCCACGAAGACGCACAGCCCTAGCCGGCGGCCCCACTATTCCTCCTAACCGTTTATAAAAATTACCGTGATAGTGATAGGTACAATTCTAGACGGCAACGCCGCGCGTAGCGGTGTCTTCTTTACTGTCGGTTTGGCAACGTCGCGTCGCGCGAATTTCGGCGGCGTACAATTTGAAAACGGGAGGGAATCCTACATTATATGACCCGGGTTCGAACCCGAAGCAAAATATAAGAAGACATTCTGGATTGAATTGTTTTTTGTATTACTATTTTTTTATTTCATATTATGCTATCTAATGGTTATTTATATTTCCGAATTCCGAAAAAAAATAACGAATTTTAGATAAATTTATAATTTCAAAAATAATTGTATAGCTTATAACAAAAAAAAAGTTATTAAATTGACGTTGAAACTTTTATTTATTTGTAACTTAATAAAAAAGTCTTCTTATTTATTCAACAATTTCCAAAATCAATAATCGATGTAAAAATTTGTATTATATAAAAAATATAATTATATAAAAGTGAAAATAAAGTCACGCACACGCGGATTCGAACCCACGCCCCAGCTTATACAGCCTGGCGTTCTACTTAATACGCCACACAAGCCTCAGACAAAGCTATGAAATTGTGCTATATACGACAACTGTGTATTATTTTGGAATGACGGAGCGACGCACGTCCACCTAGCATCGCGCCTCTGCGCTCTCTGTCAATTGCCATAATAGTAAGCGAGAAATACAAAATACGAAAATATTGCGCGGAGCACGCGAAAGAAAAGTTTTAGATTTTACTGATTTACTGAATATTTATAAGCTTATTGAAAAAAAATAACACAATGATGTGATAATAACGAAGGTCTGCTAATATACTGGTTAAATTATTTGAATAAATATTAACAAACAACGTTGTAGTTTAGTATAAGAATTCAGAAAAGGGGTAACTTTGCAATTTTTTTTTATCGAGGCAACTTTGTCAAAATGTGTTTCGACGACTATGTTGTCGTTCGGAATACGGTCTAGAATAACATATATTTTTCCCATTGTAAAATACTTTGTAATTTTTGCTGGAAATGAAAAATAAGAATAGCAAATTTGCTGAATTACATGTTATCAGCGCCTTAAAGTGAAATTCTACATCTGAGGTCAGAGAACAGCAACATCAACTGTTGCTGTTGAATGTTATTGATGACGTCACTGGCAGGGCGAGCCGTTGGTCCGGCGGCGTCATTACACGGGCGCTGGCCGCCGCCGCGGGTGGCACCGACGCCCGCGCCCTGCGACTACGAGCCCAGCAAGGCGGCCAGAGCGGTACTGGACCATGCCCCGGCGTTCTCGATCGGTCTCCGCGTCAGTCCACCTCAACCGGGCATGAACACGCCAGGTGCTATTTGTACCAGATCCCAGTCATATTTTTGTGTCATCAACTTTATCTTTTTTGGTAGCGATCGTATGGGCAATTAGCAGTGTCATCTTCCCGCTAAGCTCTTGATACATTGTCATGTAGTGCATCGTGTATGTAACTAAAACATCGCTTTTAGTTAGCACTAAATTCTTTGCTTATGATAAAGTTGTTGTAAACTTTCGTTACTTTATTGATTTGATTCTGCTCTTATTTTGGTATCATTTTTTGGTTGTATTGTCGTTGTCCTTTCATCACGTCTTGGTTCGGATTGCTTGGTTATGTTGTAGCATTACTTTATGCTTTGCCACGCTTTTCGCATTGAGATTTCGTCGGGATAGTTTTTTTTTTGTTGCCATTTCACATTTCCATCATGTATGATTGTTAATGTTTGTTGTAATGCTATATTTTATGAAATAATTATTATATATAATTATGTTAGCTCGAAGCGTTATTGCACACCGACGGGTCGGTGTTGCTCTCACGAAATCTCAAATCAGCCATTTTTATTTATTTCATTCATATTGCACTTTGAGGTAATGTAAGTTTACATATATGAAGAATAATAGTTGTTTTATAATATTAGATACTCTGATAAACGCTATTTTCTAAACAATATAGTAAAAAAGGAAGTAAACTTTTTTTCCGTGGCGAATTATTTTCGCGAACGACTAATTGGCCGAAATAGTTCACTTACCGAGTCCATTTCTTTTTCATTTGCTTCAGTTTACTTTGAATAAAGACCCTATTAAAAATCTCAGTGCAATTCAACGTAGTTTCATAGTAATTTGACTTTTAAAACCATTTCACAAAGGAATTTTCAGAAAGGGGAACAAAGATGTAACTGTTCTACGCATGCGCCGCGCCGTGTCAACTGTTTTATCATTACTAATATAAAGCAGTGATTTTAAATTATGTTTCAAAATTTATTATAATCGAACATCGTAAAATCGATATTTTTTTTATATGTGAGCGAATTCATGTGGGATTTTTTAAAATTTTTGATGGGGACTTTTTTATTTGGAAGAGGCGTATGAAAAATATTATTATTGTCGTTTTCGAGACATTTTGGAATGAGGGTTATGAAAAACGCATTAAGTTTGAAATTAATTTTGACTTGACTGAATTGAATAATGACTTGTTTGAAATTCTGGTCATGGGTGTCGTTTTCAACATATTTTTGGGTGAGGATTATGAAAAAAACATTAATTTTGAAATCCAAGATGGTAGACATGGCTTTTTTGAAGTTTTGGTCATGGGTACGATACCCAAATAAACTACCTAATTCATAAATTAAATGAGGTGTGCACTTTTGGATTTACCAAAATATTTTTCATTATTCTTTTCAATTGTGTTTTATAGCTTGCATTGAGCTTCCATGATTCTTGACGTGCCTCTCTTTGTATTTTTTTGGGAACTTGTAATTGATTTATATTTTATGTCTGGATTTGGTTTGATTCTTTCCCCATTACAATTTTTAATCTGTAGTATAGTGGTTAGGGTTAAGCCTGTACTATTTTTAATTTTGTCAAACTTAATTCTTCTGTATTTGCCACACTCCAATAAAAATATCAAAGAGGATGATGATAAGTAGTTGTTGTATTGAGAAAATTGAGATTTTTGGTACAGTTGATATTATAGCATTTTAAAATTTGTTTTATTTCCATTTCAGCTCCAAATATATATTCAATGCCACCAGTGCTTGGTGAAGCTCGAGAGGGAAGCAAAAGAGCAGCCCCAGCATTCAGTATCACTGGTCGTGGCAAAACTATTGAGAATAAGTCTCCTATGCCTGGTCCTGGTACCTACACCACGGATAAAGCCGCCTCCGTGTTATCGAAACGACCTCCTGCGTATACCATGGCACCGAGGAGAGAACTGAGACAACCGTCCGCCGCAGTGCCAGGTCCTGGAGTGTACTGTCCCGAAAAGGTATTTTCAATCACATTTCCAATACTTACTGTTTCTGTTCCGTATCGCTCATTGCAGGAATCTTAACAACGTGTGCACTAACTTTGTGCACACTTTAGCAATGTTCCTTAACAATAGTTATTCTTAGCCAGAATTCGATTACAATCCTTCGAAGTCATCCATTTATACATTAAAATTGCCTACTAAATGATGTCATACAGATGGAGCATAAAGGCCCTGATTGACGTGCGAGTGAAACCGCTGTTTTGTGGCTCGTCGGTAAAGCTCGCCGATGTATCATAGCAATACCACGTTTTTATATACGAGTAGGTACTGAAGAGCCTGACTCGTGGCTCGTTATAGTTTCTTTATTTTGTAAATTTTCTTTAGGCATGACGGTTTCGCTCGCTGGTCGATCAATACCTGCGCCGCTAGTAACGTTATCGGTTTTAAAATAAGTAATCCAATATCGCAGTTTTATATACCGACGAGCCCGGCTCGTGGCTCGTCATGCATAGCAAGCATTTTGCTATGTTTCTTTAGAAACGAGATTTTCCTCGCTAGTCGATCAACACCAACTCGCCGTGGTCATAACCGTCGTTCATTAAAATCGTGGGATAGGCTCGTACGTCGATCAGGGCCTGAATCATTAATGCATACATTAACATTGGAGTGGGTACACAACAGGTGTGCGTGACACTGCCATGGGCGCCGGCGCACACGTTCGGCATCCGGCACTCGCAGTACGCCGGCCAATCCGTGCACTACCCCGCGCCAGAGGGAATCGCAGTCTAACCCCATCCGTCTGTAACCTCTAACCTTCAACTTCTAACTTGCTTTTATTACATCTGTTAATTTCACCACGCTTAATTCCAATCAATTGAATATTGAAATGTACTATCCTTGAATCAATTTAAGCTTACTAATTGAATGTTTATAAATTTGCATGCACGCATACGAGATTTAAAAAGGAAATATGGCTAAAAGGTAAATTTAATAATTTTATATATTTGAACGTAAAAATACTTTATGACTATAATGTATTTATTTAATAATTGTAGTGTATTTTTTTATCTTTTTAAAATTAAGCCGAAGATAGTCTAATTTTATGGTAACATTTTATGGTAGGTATATGGGCAAATAAAAAACAGGATAATCTGTAAAATTAAATTCATTTATTTATTTTTAATTTTCAGGCCGACACTGTTCTACGCGAAAAGTCTCCTAAGTACAGCCTTTCAAGCAAAACGAAAATTGAAAAGTTTGAACAAGTACCAGCTCCAAACGCCTACAGCCCTGAAAAAGCTGACAGGCTGTTACGAGAAAAGTCACCAGCCTTTTCGTTCAGAACCAAGTCAGAAATGGTAAAAGTGAATTACACTCCAGCTCCAAATGTATATTCACCAGAAAAGGCCCTTCACGCACTGAAAAATGGACCTAAATATACTTTAGCTGGGAAAGGAGTAGCTGAAAAACATGACGTTACTCCAGCACCAAATTCTTATAAGCCGGAAAAAGCAGATAAGGTGTTACATGAAAGTTCACCAGCTTATACTATTAGATCCAAGGAAGTAGTGGAGAAAATTGAGCAGACTCCGGCGCCGAACGTTTATGCTCCTGAAAAATCAATGCATATGTTAAACGGAGGGCCGAAGTATTCTATATCTGGTAAGGTCTCGACAGCTAAAGTCATTGATACACCAGGCCCTAACCAATACTGCCCAGAAAAAGCTGATAAAATTTTACATGAAAGCACTCCTGCATATACATTCAGGATTAAAGAACAACATGTTATAAGAAGTGACTCACCAGCTCCTAATGTCTACGCCCCAGAGAAATCTATTCATATGTTGGATAGTGCTCCTAAATTTACTTTTAGTGGAAAAGGTCCAGCAAATAAAATTCCAGATACTCCAGCTCCTAACATGTATTCTCCTGACAAAGCAGACAAAATGTTGCATGAAGCTTCACCAGCTTATTCTTTCAGAATTAAGGATCAGGTACATAAGGTTGATAACAATCCTGCTCCAAATGTATATTCACCAGAAAAGTCTATACATGCTTTAGACTACTCACCAAAATTCACTATTGCTGGGAAAGGTTTACCTACGAAAATTGACAATGTGCCAGCGCCGAATACGTACAATCCTGATAAAGCAGACAAACTACTTCATGAATCTTCACCGGCTTATAGTTTTAGAGCTAAAACTCCGATGGATAAGTTTAACGACACCCCGGCACCGAACGTATATGATCCACATCTATTAGATGGATCCCCGAAATTTAGTATGTACGGGAGAGGTCCAGACGCTAAACCTTCTAATACACCAGGACCTAATGTTTATGATCCACATCTATTAGATGGGACACCAAAGTTTACCATTTCGGGTAAAGGACATTCTGAAAAACCTTCCGATGTACCAGCGCCGAATGCGTATGATCCACGAATATCTGATAACATTCCCAAGTTTACTTTGACTGGTAGAGGTCATGAGCAGAAGTTTCCGGAAACTCCAGGGCCTGCTAACTACGACCCCCATATACCAAGCAGTTCACCACGGTACACTCTATCAGGAAAGGGTTGTGATGGAAAAGTATCAGACGTTCCTGCCCCAAACGCTTACGATCCACATTTGCCTCTAAGAACTCCCCAATATACAATATCTGGAAAGGGACATGATCTCAAAGTTCCTGATATGCCTGCACCAAATGCTTACAATCCTAATATTATAGATGGAAGTCCAAAATACACAATAGCTGGGAGGGGACAACCTAACAAAATAATAAATTATCCAGCTCCTAATGCATATAGTCCTGAAAAAGCCGACAAAGTTTTATTGGACAGCTCGCCAGCTTATACTTTCAGTCAACGACATCCTGATTTGAAAGGCATGAACACGCCTGCGCCAAATGCTTATGATCCTAATTTATTGGACGCAACTCCTAAATTTTCTTTTGGCATGAAAGGACCAGCAGAAAAAACGTCTAATAATCCTGCACCCAACTACTATAATCCCGAAAAGGGTGAGAAAATTTTACACGAATCATCTCCTGCATACACTTTTAGACCCAAAATAGACCCTGGAAAAGTAATCGACACTCCAGCTCCAAATGCATATAGCCCAGAAAAAGCTGATAAAATTCTTCTCGATAATGCACCTCGATATTCGTTTAGAATAAAAACAAATCTTAACAAGCCTGATGATGTTCCTGCGCCTAACAATTATAACCCAGATAAGGCCGATAAGGTGCTAAAGTCTAGTGCACCACAGTATACTTTTCGCATTAAGCCAAATCTACTGAAACTTCTCAATACCCCAGGTAATTTGAATATTTATACAATTAATTACAATATTTTAATCTATAATAACTAAAGATATTAATTTATAAACAACGGAAAATGAAAATGTTTTCAGCTCCTAATACATACACAATTCCGACACAAGTCAAGACACCTTTATACACCATTTCTGGGAGACACAAGGAACCAATTGATGAACGTTTAAAGGTTCCAGCTCCGGGCACTTACAATCCTGAAAGGGGATACAAATTTGTGCTAACGTACTCTCCACAATATACGTTTGGTGTTAAGATTCATACTGACAAGTATATGGAAACTCCTGGTAAGTAAAGTTCTATTATTTAATAGTAATAAGGTATCTTAATGCATATCTCATAACTGCCAATTGCTGTGTGTTAATATGATAATTATGTAATTGACTTTGACTCTTTGTCATTAAAACAAAATGTAGCGGTGTCAGTTTGAGTTTTAACCTTCTCTCATGAAAGCATGAAACTGGTATAAATTGGCTAAAAATGATATGGTATTTTTACATATTGGTTAAGAATTTCATATGAATAACCTCAAACTGCTTTTAAATATTAAAATCAATTGGCGAGACCTAAAAATACGAGTAATACTATTTCTCTGTGCACAAATTCGTTTCACGATTCGATAAAATAGATGGCTCTGTAGGTGTCATTTTAGCGTGGAAGCATTTTAATGCTAATATTGAATAATTCATGAATATTGAATATTATTTTAATGAATATACGCTTCATATATTCATTCACACTCGACTAGTGTTGAACCTATATTATATCCGAAAAATCGAGAAGCGAACTGTATATCCATTGTAGTTCGTCTAGATAAATTTCTACGCCGGCTTAAAATGACGTTCCGTGAAGCACGTACTTTTTTCATTTTATCAATGATAATAAAGAAATATAATTTCCAGCTCCAAATAAGTACCGTATTCCATCAGTACTGGACAGTCCTGTGTACACAATGTCAGGGCGGCACAAGGTACCAGTGGATGATCGCGAGCGAGTACCAGCGCCAGGCACCTACTCACCCGAAAAGGTAATGTGGATGTTTATGTTACTTAACATTTTAAAAAGAAACTACTGCTATAGAAATGTACGTAATGGCAGTAGTAGTCTTAATATTACTTTTGATAGATTATTTCGCGTCGTCGGATTGACAGATATGCTTATTGCTTAAGCCATCTTTGCGGGACTTTTCGGGAGGATTTAGAAAAATCTGGAAAAAGAGAAAAAAATACAAATCGCAATTTGATAATTACTATATTCATTAACAAACCAAACCCATTTTAATAACAAAAATGACTTACCGATGAAAGGAAACGTTTCCGGTATATCGTCCTCCTGTTGTTGTTTTTACAACTTAATATATTAAGGCATTTAAATATAAATGCTTTTTTTCCTGTTTTCGATCGCGTCTGCGTTCGAGAACGGTATGAAGTGGCCCTAAAAGAAGATAATTTATCTCCTTTGTTACACGCGAAGTACATACACTTGCGTCCTCTAGTCCATATAGCTCTGTGGGTATTAATTATAATTATTAGCTTTAGAAAAGTAGTTATTATAAGGATAGTGCTGAATATCTGTTTGTTTAACATTGACAGGTGCAGATAAACCGAACTCCTCAGATTACGTTTGGAATCAAACATTCGCCCTTACTCGGACAACTTAAGCCAATCGAACCCCTTAGGCTAGTAGACAATACGCCTAAAGTAACGAATAACACCAATATTTCTAATACGAATCAAAGCAAATTTACGTCAACCCAAAAGACGCATACTGGTGTTGGGAGATACAATGGTGATGTAAACGTACATAAAGAGAACAATGTAGATGCTCAGAATAATGTTTCAAACATAGAAAACGATGTCCAACAAATTCGCTCTCATGTCACACAAGTTCGATCTCAAAACGAAATAAGGAGCAACACAGCTACGCCTGAACCACTTCAGGAAATACTTACCCAGGAGATAGTTTGGGTACCCGAGCAAACCCCTCGTCGCGGCTCCTATACCATTGACAAGTCTGATGGTTCAGGATTTATTGAACGATCCCAAAACAGCGAAGTGATTCCCACTGAGAATGGCATCATGAGAGTCTCTGGCTGCGGCGAGAGGGGTGGTACTCACACTGAAGAGAACAGTAGTGAGGTAATACAGAAAAATGGATTTGTGCAAAATGTGAATAAGCACGTCAGTAACGATAGATCTCACGAAAAGAGCCAAAAAGCGTCAGAGCAAGTTTACGTTGACAAAAACGTTCAAAATCTTCCTGATGGTGGATACTCTACAACTACAACCACGAAAACTGTCCGTAAATTAGGAACAGCGGCTAAATCTGCTAATGCCACAACGTCAGTTATCAGAACCAATGCTGTAGTGACTTCTCGCGACATTGGCGCTAAGTAGTTAGCTACATTAAACCACATGCTAAAAGTTAACGGAAGGCTTCGGTTGCTTTTGAAAATAAATATAATATCAGAAGGTAATTACTGATAAATAACATATTTTATTCCTATTTTGAATAATTATATTAATGTCTCTGTTAAAAAATGCATGTTAGCTATTTATTTTTATTTATTTATAACGCTTTGATAGCGAGAAAATGAATTGATAAGATGTAACTTTATTAACATTTTAACGAATATTTATAAATAAAATACTTATGCAATGAAATATCTATTTTTGTTTTACAATCGCTTTTTATTTCTCTCCTTTATAGGGGTACATTTTGTTGGGTTAAAAATATACAGAAATTAATCATAGGAGAATCATTATAGCATTTGCGTTTATTAGTAATGACATGGGCGGATGTTTTCACATGATAAACAAGTACCTACGTGTATGATAAAAAGAGCATAGTTTTTGTTCGAATCGGAACCGGATAAGTGGCCAGTGAACCAACTCTGCACCCACGCAATGTTCTCAAATCATTGTCACGGGTCACAAAAGGATTTTTGTACCAGTGATTAACTTAGAGTGATAGTGACAGAGAACGTTACTACCGATATAATATGTACCTATTATAATTTTTCGAGTTACCAAAAATTATAGTTGAGTAGATAATATAATTTTATAGTCTCGATTTCTTAAAAAAACGGAATATTTATTGTAACGAAAGGCCTTTCTTAAATAAAATGCAACATACTTTTAATGAGCCACTTAGGTAGATATCATTTAGATAAGATCAGAAAAATATTAGGTCACTACACAAGTTTTGCAAAACGCAATTTTTTTAAACGTACCGTTCTTGAATTTATGTTTATTTATTATACTTAAAGCTTACAAGTAACTCATAGCGAGATGAAAGACACACAAAAAGTTGCCTTAAATGGTCTTTTTATAGTATTATGCTACTTTATAACTCGTGAAATGTTCGAATGGTCACCTACCTCCGTGTGATTTTTACTGTATGTCATTGGGCTGACTGCTCGAAGACGAACTTGTTAAGAACATGAAATCTATACACAAAAGAAAGTTTACTTAGTTTATTGTTTAATTGTTAACTGGTGCAATCGAGAATTTTAGCACTGTACATGTGTACACTGTCCAACGTGTAATCAAACACTGGATTGGCCGTTCACACTATTCCAGTAGCGCTGGAATGGGCGTACTGGAAGTCTGGAATGAAAAATAGACCGTCATTCAATTCAACTGGACTGGATTGATCACTGGAATGGTACATTCAGTTTCACAGTATTCCAGTGGCAATCCAGCGCTGGACTGGAATGTTAGACTGGACTAACGTGAACAGGGTATTAAAGCGTTTGGAAAAGTCAAGAAGAAAGGTTCTTTCTTTTTAGCCCCCTAAAAGTCCCTGCGCGTAAAGTTTAGGTATGAGGTGAATTTATTTCTACAAAATGCTGGAGTTAAAGCCTTAAACATCCTGCAGACAGTCCAGATCTGGCCAGAATATTAAAAAAAAATTTTTAATTACCAAAATTTACAAGTAAGCCTGAGTTACTCATAGCGTGGAACTAAGCTTGTTCTTGTTCAAATCTGTAAAAAAAACCATCATATTTTTAATACTTGGTTTTTACACTTGATTATGTTTATAATTACAGCAAAAAATATTAATTTAAAATCCCTCAATAAACATGGCTGTATTGCAAAACTTACCCAGTCACCTACGAATTAATCTGCGAATATTTTAATAGGGCTCGAGATAGATAGGTATCTAGCTAGAAATTGACAGTAATTAAAGCTAAAACAGCTCCCGCATGATGATGAGGACTAAAATCAACTCAAAGTCCCCGTTGAAACACAAGTTATGAAGAACATGCTGCTTAATTATGGGTTATAAGGGCGGCGGTAAGATATTATCTCTTCAAACTTGAGCTACAAGCAACAAGCTTCAACAATACTAGACGGGGCATCTGCAATAAGATCGCGTGTGCATACATAGCTTGACGTAAATTATAGTTGCGTAGTATACCACCCTTTAACTCTTTGTTATGTTATTTTCATAATGATAGACTGTAAAACATTTAACAGCCGAACAAAATATTCGGCTCAAAGTGGAAAGTGAAAACTTAATCGATCGATGTTTTCATTCCTCTCATAATATCTATATACCTACCTACTTATTTAGTATGCTACAGTATTGCTGAATTATTCAGTCACACTTCAAGTATCTCTATATAGAAGAGTTTTTTTAAACGTACCTAAATATATAAATTTTCTTCATGGTATTCGAAATTCGCAAACTTGCAATTTTATTAACTCCCTAAGGGCTTAATTATGAGAGATTGATCCTATACCGTTGTGGGTTACTAATGGGGTACCAACCCATATTAGGTCAGCATAGAGAACTAAGGCCTACATCCTCCTCATTTGAGAAGAAACCCGACGCTGCAGTGTGTCACTAATGGACTACAGACAAAGTGTTACAAATAACAACATACTCTGACAAATTGACGTATTCTCCACATAAGTTTAGGTTGGAGTCGTAACAAGTTAAACACCCTCTGCCACGGAACTTTCCGAATTATTATTGGTAACAACTAATTAATCGTAACTTAATCCGTAACGTGGTAAATGAACCACAGGAAGTTATTACAGGCAGTTTTGTTATTTCTATGGGCTTTATTAGATATTTTCCTAAAAGCCACCCCGCTGACGTAAATTGAAGGAAACACGAGCCTTTGACGTAATAAAGGCTGGCTGTATCGAAATACCACTGGGTTGAACAATACACAAATACTTGCTACGCTGTAATTTTGTTTCATCACGTTGTTTATTAACTCATCATGGTAATTTATCAACGTATTTGTGAATAAACATTTGCATGCTCCTATTCGTAAATTAATTCTCGACTTAATATCTGCATAATTATTATCAACTTATTTCAATAATTAATATTTAAATTACGAATAAGAGAAAAATCTGTGCGATTGTTTTATTCCTTTAATGATAACATGCCATGAAATTCCGCAAGAAAAGTTAATACATACTTTATTACAAACTAGCTGACCCGGCAGGCTTCGCTCTGCCAATTAATTTGACTAATATCACGAAGTTTTTTGTAGATATTAATATGTTCTTTAATATTGTAGAACATACTTTTGGTCTATCATCAAGTTTCCGCAGCGCATGCGACGAAAGACGTTTTAGGGCACTTTTTTACACCTTGGGTTACGTTACTTAAGTTTTAGTAAGGATCCTAATCTTCTCATATATAGCCTATGTTGCTCAAGCTGAATGTAGCTTTCCAATGGTGAAAGAATTTTTGAAATCGGCACAGTAGTTTTTGAGTTTATTCATTACAAACATACATACATACACACACACACAAAAATACAAATTATTCCTCTTTATAATATTCATTTCAACAACACTTCTACATCTACACTTGATGTAGAAGTGTAGATTAATCTAACTAAGATTAGTGTAGCTGTAGAAGAAGAGTTTTTAATACGTTGTTTCCACTTTATAATATATTTTTATGTTAATTAACCCCCGACGCAAAAAGAGAGGTGTTATAAGTTTGACGTGTCTGTCTGTCTGCCTGTCTGTGGCACCGTAGCTCGCGAACCGATGAAGCGATTTCAATTTTGTTTTCTTTTGTATGAGTTACGTTGAGTTACGGGCGAGTGTTTTTAGACATGTTTGACGAAAATCGGTTGAGTCGTTTGAAAGTTGTGGGGCGTGAAATTGGGGAAGAATAACCGAATATCTACAAATACCTACAATCGAGTGGGAGCTCAAATGAAAGCGCATCACGTGCACATTACAAAATAATATGTTCAATAAAAATCGGTTGAGCCCTGAAAAAACTCTGGGGGTAAAGTGGGGAAAATATCCATATATTAGGTATATGTGATGGGGAGAAAACGAGGATGGAAATCCGAAATTTCGACAAGAATCTATTATTAACAACTTAACAAAACAATCTACATTATAATAAGTGTGTGCACTTTTTAAAGGGAACTCAGGTTATTGTGTCGGGGTTTTTTTTTAATTTAATTTTATCAAACGTAACTGACGACAGTAATTTTCCACACAACGGTAACCATTTCCATACCTAGTTTTAATTGTATGCACATCGTGGGGGTTAACTAAAAGCTACAATCGGTAATGAAGTGGACGCCGACACCCCGGTTGACTGATTGACGTAATCGCGACCACCCCCTCGCACCGACGGAGTTAGCACCCTCATATAAACGAAATGAATGTTTATCCTTGATAAGCATGCTTTGTGTAGTCTCTGCTCACTTGTCATTCTATTACGTATTTAGGTTAGGGTTTTCACAATGATTAAAAATATCTCATAAACCTATATAGCCTATAAAGATTGTAAACAGGAAAATTTTGGCGTGGTTTATAATTATTCTTTAAAGTTATGATTGCGAAATCGTTTTGTACAAACTGTAAGTATTTTACTTTTAAAATTAATTTCGAAGAATACATTATCATACTCATATTTTTTATTTAATAAAACATCGACAAACAAGACTATTCAAATTTTCTTTTTCTGTTTCGTGTGTGTGTATTAACTAAGTCTGGGAAAACCTCAAAATACGAATATAGGTATGTAAGTCTAGCAGATAGTTAAGTGCTTGCAATTCCATTAGAGGACTTCTAAGATCCTTTCAATTTCATTTAAACCCCATATTCACGCGTAGTAAATACAAAATGAGTCTGTGACTACGCACCGCTGTTATACAACTGGGACAGCACAGTAATAATATTATGCATAACTTTCTTTAAAAAATTGCATGTTTGGTTTAATTTTTCCTTTGTTCCTGAAATTCTGTGGTTACAGCAGTTTAGTCTTAGGCTTTTATACAAATAACCGCATTACTGTGAAAAAAGAACTTCCCCTTTTCAAGATTTTTACCGAAAATAATATCTTTAATGCTTTTAATAACTAGAATCTTAAATTTATGTAATCTAAATAAATATTTGCCGAAGAACATGTGTTAGAGTCGTTAGAGAAATTGGAAATGTGATAAATATTTAATGTGTTTGATTGAATAGAATGGCGTGAAGATACGATCCGTTTTATTACTGGTCGTAAATCCCGGGGAAAGGAATGGGCCAAGCCGTTATCAAATAACTAACGATGTAGAGGTACACAAACAATTAATCTGTTCTGTATTAGTCGCCTCATAGATTCGATACAATAAATTGACCCAAATGTTGTTTAGATACACATTATAATATTAAGTACTTAGTAAAAGAACGTTCAGGGCATATTATTATGTTTAAGTAGTCACTGCAGCTGCCTGTGGATCTCAGGGGGTAAAATTTCTACTTACTTCGTAGGTACTCTCCGATTAAATAAGAAGAAATTTGTTTCACGGCAGTCGATGAGGTTGGCGGTGGGTAAGGTATAGTAGTAGTATCAGTATCTTATGGGATCGGTGAATTTCTTTTAAGTAAAGGATATAAGCCAGGCTTTAATCATTTCTTTGTTAAAGTCTTTAAAATCGAAGGTTCGAGGCTTGTGCAGTAAGTATAAGTTGATTAAACATAACAATATTATTATGTTTAGGCTATTTACTCGTAGATATACACGCAGTGGTGTGGGCAAAACCCGAACAAACTTTCCGTATCAATGCACATAGAAGGGCTCGTGCGAGCTTATTTGGCGTATATTGGTACGGCCAGTATTTATCATGGAAAAATTGTTACAAGAGAGTTAGTAGTGAAAATTCTAGCGACATTTAAATAGCCACACGCGACAGGTCAAGGTCCGAGGCAGCCCACAGCGCCTGGCGTACCTACGGCAATTGTCATTTAGACCAATTTGTGGAATTAATATCCAATGTTCCCTGTTACTACACGTAGGTAGACACTTGATTTAATTCACTGTAATTCGACTCTAAGTAGATTAAATTAACAAGAACTACAAACATTGTCTATGTACCTAACACATTTGCCTAGAGGTATCAGGAGGTATATTTTCTCTCAGATTCTGTCTCAGTTTTTTTCAAATAACAAGAGTAGGCAAACAGACGGACGGGCCACGTGATGGTAAGTGTTCATTGTCGTCTAATATGAATAACACCAGGGGAGTTGCCAGTTGCCAGTCAGTTGTCGGCTTTAAATGAGAGGTCTTTTTATGCTCCTTTTGAAGAACCCCATGTCATGAACCTGCGAAAGTACATCATCAGAAAATAAGTCTAACAGTTATCGGAGAGGTGTAAAATTTCATGCTTAAACGCTAAAACTAATTTTAATTTTTAATGAGATAAAAGATCAAAATAGCATTAAATTGACCATTAAATTTGTTTTTAAATCTTAACTTTTAGTTTACTTTAGTAAAGAAGATCGTTAATTAAATAAGACTATTAAACCTACAGTATACCTACACACAAGCACGTCACTCGGAACGGCAATCATTTAAAAAATCTATGTTTACTCTACGAAACTATTGTGAAGAACGGATACGTTTATTTTTGGAACATAACTTTATCTCGAATCGCAGTAAATGTCAGTGAGCGTAACGAGATACACTTAAATAATTATAAATCCCAACCACTATCAGCTATCGTTATCATTATCGCAATTCAAACAGAAATCCAGAGATAGTAATATTTTGTGAGATGCCATGTCAAGTTGTCTACAAAGTGTATTTATTTATTTCTGATTTCTCTATCTGTGCGATAGTGTTTTTAGCATAATATACTCGTATCTAAATGTGGTTTTCACATTGACAATCGATAACGATTGTTTCAAAATTATCTCTCGTTTTTTGTTTTGTTGCCATTTACATATCTATGGAAAGGAAAGAATTTGTGCTCGGTACATTTGCTTATTCGTACTACTCAAGTATACAAAGTATACTGGTAACGGTACAGAAATGCATTTTCGTTACCGAATATGGATAGACAAGAATCGAAATAAGAGATTGGAGTAGGCGAACCTGTTTACGCTGGCGAATAGGGAGCCATTTAAGTTGGCGACGAAAGTAAGAATAGGTAGTTTGGTTAACAGGTCCTCATTCAAGTCAGAATTATATTTTATTCTATTATAGGATAGGAAGAATTAGTGTCCGAACGAACTGTCTAAGAAACTTAATAGTTAGAAATTGATTTTTTTTATCTTAATGTGAGATGCTTTACGGCTACCCTCAAATCTTATCTGATGTGCTCGTATTGGGGTGCGCTGCTACACAAAGGGACTATGGTCGTCTCGAATTAAATATATCGGGCAAGGACTCAAGGACGTGTTCAATAACCCTAAGGCCTTGTCCTAATTAGCTGTATACAACACAACCGACCGACCAACGTGACATTATTTAAACACAGGTCTCTAAATGGAGCTTTCTTTACTGGCATACGCATTGACATGCGACAAATTGTACTAAATTACCTGGTCGTACGACAAACTTGACCCGGGCGACCGACGTTGTCGTCGAACGACTTGGCAATTAGGACAAGGGGTAATGGTGCAAGGCGGGTTAATAGGATGCAGGTAAGATGACGGGGTGTACCGCGACTGAGCTATAATGGCTCTATCACATTATATACCTAACCGCACAAAATAGAAGCAGCAAGTACCTAAATAAAAGAGGAAAAAATTGTATGGAACTTTTAATTTAAAGCGTTTCATAAGTATATCGTTTTAAGCCGCTGCACCTTGTTATTGTTAGTTACGGTGGAACCTAATCATAAAATATTATAAAGTATAATAAGGTTGGCGTTGGCGCCTAGACATTATATAGACTCAGATTTAAATTTATTTGCTGACGACACACTAAGTGGCTTATATTTGTATTATGTGAGGAGAATACATAATAAATTATTATATCGTGAGTGATAGGTACGTTTAACGCAGAGGTTCCCAAAGGTTTATGTTCCTTGCTGCTGTAGACCATCCTATGATTTTTGGTTTCGATACACCTGTCCCAGGGAAATGATGGAAACCAAATTGAATCCCTAAAGGACAGGATCTAACTCACACACGGAACCTAAATTGTCGCTTGTTTTTATAAAACTCCGAAACTGATCAAGTCGACTTTTGTTCTTAAAATCTTCTCTGGTTTAAATTGTTTTTGATAACTTGTTATTTGTTTCATTGAGACCATACTTAACTTTTGTATAAAAATATGTTTACACAAGTATATTGATAGAATTGTACGACTCCAAGATCTAAGCTAGGGGGAATCTCCATTTGAATACTTTTACCTCATGCACTTCCATTATTGATTGTGCTAGTATGGACCGCTTTGTAGTAAGAGGCCTGTGTAAGAGGCCCCTGGGTATCGAGTATCGACCACTTTGGGTATCATCGGTTTACGCATAACACCAGCCGGTAGCCGTAACATGCTTCAAAATATTCCCCTGCGGATCGTGAATTCATTATCCTTGCAATTTAATTACCTTTGTTGCAAATTGTTTTTCCTGCTCGTGGCCTTTTGCGGAATACACAAATAAGTGGAAATAAACGTAATTGGAAAGTGTTTAGTAGTGTTTAGGTTGTATGCTTCTAAATTGGATGTTGATTCTAGAATTAAAGATGGAATTAAAAAGTCTTACCACAAGTTATAATGACCATATACCACATAGATATACCATACATACATAGACCATATCATTGACCATATACGATACTATAGGGCTAGGGCAATCAGTAAGAGAAAACTTTTAGTGCAGTTGAATCATAAATAGGTAATATGTTTGTGAGGCTTCGTCGAGAATTTAGTTTGTACTAAACCAAAAATGAACACATCCATATTATGTTTGTCAGTCACCAATAGGTACTCACCAAGAAAGAATTTTAATGGTGAACCATAAAGGAAAATAAAAAGTGCGTGTCATTATAATGAATATTTTAATTTATTTTAACGATAGTTTTGTTCCATAAAAACAACCTAAATTTGTATGTACCTATGTCTTATGTAATGTGGAATGGTCTATTTCAGTATTGAGCTTGGATCTTAGATGGTTCTTGGTGTAATAATAGGTCGATAGAGTAAGATAGATATGAATGTGTTTGTGATAACTTAAATACAAGTTATTTTAGGCTGGAAATTAAATTGAAAGGGAAAAACAACAACACGTGTTTAGACAGCGTACCTAAATTATTATGATGAGTATGAATTTTTTCTCGTTCATGTCACTCAAGATGAACTTTTGTTTTCTCTTTTATCTTTGTTTACTGTCTTCTTTTTGCGTTTGTATGTTTCGAGGTGTGTTTACGTAGCAGATTGTGATGTGTGTATTATATGATAAAAAATAATAGCTACCGACTCGTAGGTATTCAGATTTAGGAATCGTACGAGCTATTTGTAACTTTTGTTTCTCAATTTATCATCTACAATGGATGTTTCAGATAATTAAGTATGGCGAATGGAGAGAGAAAAATAATATTCATACATTGAATTTTCTTTTCCTTCTTCTTTTTGATTTGTGGCACTGCACTTGTGAGATTGCTTAGCACAGCACTTATGAAGTATTTTTTAATTTTGTTATTAATATTACTTGTCATAGTTTTTTATTAATACGTCGGGCTTTTGCGACATTCACAAAAAGGCTATGGGTCACTGGCGACTTCAACTTTGACAAAAATGCTTACTTATTTTTATTTAAATGAAGAAACAGGAGTACGGTTATGGCATATCTACCGATAGTTCAAAGTATAGTTTGTCTCGTTTCATTGCATGGTGCGTATAATGGCGTTATCTTGTTCAAATGGCGAGGTAGCAGGCGGGCGCGCCGCGGCGTCAGCCTCGCGGGCTCGCGGCCGCGAACGAACATACATACGTTGTAGTGTAAAGTGTAGGTACGTACGTGCGACATTCCGTCAGTGTTGACGTCGCGAGTCGGTCGCGTACCGTTGTTATCCTTAATCACGTGACTAACCGCAATTCTTGTAAAATTCGACAGTGACCCATTTGTCGTTCTTACGGGCCGTAAGTTTTGTTAGACCTCGCGCGAATCGTACGACCAGTGACCGGTTCGGTATCATCATGACGTGATAAATGATTAAATGTTCTATTATTTTTATTTACAATTGCAGCGCATATGGTTTAACTCCAAATGACTCAGTGTTTCTATTCTAAGTTTAAATTGTTTACCCATACTGTGAATGAGACCGGAATGTCTACTCTTGTGAGCACCGTTAAATCAGTTTGGAGCGTTTAAAATAGACTCCGTTTGAGAATAGGAGTTTATAACATGTTTCGCATGAACAACACACTAGATGTTGCATATTTGAAATAAAACTATTAAAGTGCACCCAAACACAATGAAACGCAATCGGAGTCGACATCTATTGGCTATCGTGATATGGATCTTAACGTTTTCAGCTGTATATGCATTTAACAATGACATAGCACCATCAGGTTTGAATATTTTTTGGTGTTATAAATGATTAACTCTTGTGTATTAAATACATACTTACTTAAATTAATTAACTTCATAAAACTGATTTAGATTGATGCATAATTATTTTATATTATATTATTATATATTATTATCATATTGCAGCTTGTAAAGTTTTAGTAATTTGTAATCCAGATTAAAAAGCCATTTCAAATTTTGACTTCAATAATGGTCAATGTGGGGAAGATCGTCGTAGTTTATTTTAATTTTGAGATTTCATTGTACGAGTACTATTTTTTCTACAATGATGATATTTGGAGATGTTGAACACTGGACATTTGTGTACATTATTAAAAATTCAAAACATCTGTATATGAAATAACTTTACAGATATCGATGAAAATTTAAAATATCATCGGGTAGACGGTAGGGTAAGCACCTAGTTGGGGGTAAGACCGTCTGGCCAATATATTTTACAGTTAACGTACACCAAATTGACTACAAACTACAATTTAATAAGCACACGTAAGTAGTTATCAAAAACAAATCGTGTTTATACAAATTGAATCTAAAGTCTCGATAATATTTTGAAAAATCAAAGAAAAAAACATACAGACAAATTGGGAACCTCCTCCTTTTTTGAAGTCGGTTAAAAAGTGGCGAATTCGTCATGAAATTGAAGTCAGGGGTTTTAACATTTTTTTACGAAAATAGAGAAAGAAAGAAAGAAGTTTCTTTTCTCATATTATATAGATATAAAGTTGTTACGAATTACTTTGATCAATCTATATTCACCCAATCATAACATGTCGATATCCATCTCGATATATTAAAATAAGCCAACCCATGAAGATATTTATGTCGAAATATTCAAAAAAGCTGTCACCACCTAAGATTTAAAAATATATGTATTTTTCATAATCCTCATCCGAAACATTTCGAAAACCATACCCATGACCAAGAATTCAAAAAAGTCAGGTCCGCAATCTTGTATTCCAAGATTAATAAATATTTATAATCCTCACCCCAAAATATCCCGAAAACGATACCCATGACCAAGTATTCAAAAAAGTGTAGTCCGCCATCTTAGATTTCAAATTTAATATTTTGTTCATCATCCTCATGCAAAATATCCCAAAAACGTCATCCATATTAAAATTCTAAAATTTTTTTCTGAAATCTTGGATTGGTATTTTCATTATTTTCATCTCAACATATAGTTGAGAGCTGTGCTAAGACGGCTAATTTTATGAAAATAATGGGTAACGTGGTGATGCTAATACGTAAAATTTAAAAATGTCTGTCACAAATGTTATTCAAGATTTTGATACAAAAAGCAATACAAAGGTAGTCTTTGACTAATCGGGTACGCCACATTGCGCGGGAAAATATTGTATGGCGAAAATAATGTTTCCCAGATATGAAACCTAGATAGATCGATTTCTTGCCCCCGAAAACCCCTACAATGCAAGTTTCATTGAACTCCATCGTGCAATTCTATAGAACGGCATTATAAATACATATAAATAGATTTATGAGTACATAATATATACATACATATGCATAATATACAAATATCGTTCGTTCAATAGAATAGTAAGATTTTTTTTACCTCAATCGAATTAATTACATTAGGACTTTCATACCAGAAAAGGTTTATAATTTCTGACTGAGAGAGAGAGACAGTTATGACGGTCTTACCAGACGGTCTTCCCCCCACAAGCTTTTCGACTGTCAAAAAAATCAAATGCAGATATTTCAAAAACAAAACCAATTTTCGTTTCATAAATGTAGTAAATCATTAAAGTAGGTACTAATAAAGACGTTTAGAATCATTTTCATGATAAATACGTCAAAATTATTGTTTTTCCAGAGGTCGATTTGGTCAATCTCAAAACACCAAAAATTTTTGAAGGATATTTTCATTACAAAGGACGCCTAATAACAAGATCAATTTATATTTATTTTAAAGAGCATTGCCGACTGATTAATTTACTGTGCGACACATTGTCGTAAAGTTGTTATGTTTTGAAAAAACCCAGTAGACGGTCTTACCCCCCAGACGGTCTTCCCCACATTGACCATACTTACTTAAATAAAATAAAACTATTGAAATAGTATTAAATTCACTGATTTTCTGAATAAATAAAAATACTGAGAATAACTACAAATTTATAATTTGAAATGGCTTTCATATAGGATATCGAGGATAACAAATATTTTATTTTATGTTTTTGAAAAAGCCTGCTGATGTTTGAATAACACACACTTTCCTGCATACAAAACTGGCCGTTTGATCTTTAATTTCCTTAACAATCCTTAATACTACTATTCTTTAATTATTAAATTAAACACTTGATGAACCGCCTGGCAGATGTGAAACATCAAAATTCAAAAATTTTCAAATGTGTGTGAAAAGTTTACTAAGGAAAATAAATAAACGTCGTCACACCAAGACAGTCTGCCCCATTAGATGTTTCACATCAAACTTAATAATGCTTAAAAGTCAGCTAAAATAATGACAGGTAGGTTATGTTTTTTGAGGGGCATAGCTTTAGATAGAACTATGAAAAAGAAGCTAATGGGCTAATGTGGGCTGCTTTTTGAGTATGTGTGCTGTGTACCTACGTACTACTTAATGGTGCTAACATTTGCACAGATTTATGTGTAGATTGAATGCGAAATGATATACTCACCTAAAATTGAAACCATTTATCCATTAATGCTACCAAGCACCAATGAATGGAATTTAGTTAACACGTTCCACCGCGGTAACGGCATAGACAGTAAAGGTAGAATTCATATACGAGTAATGGCAGTACGGGTACCGCCGCTTTCACGATAATACGAGTACCTACGCATGCGTTAGTAGAGAGACAGATAGGGTACCATAATCTTATATATATATCTCTTTCTAAGTGTGGGACATTTCCACTTACAGGCAGCCGTATGTCTCCCCTACTCTAGTATAATACCTCTATGTCCTCAACGCAGACAATATTTGCATAATAGTTTTGATATGTTAAGGTCTAGATTCTTGTTTAAATATTAAAGCACAACATAATATTGATGATTCACTTATTATGATAAATTTAAATCTTCCGTTATCTGGGCGCAATTGTTGTGGTGCTCTCATTCAGTGTCTGTCGTCCAAAATTTAAAGACCTCTTCCAAAGCGAACTATCATCTTATGAATTATTTTTTTTTATAAATAAATCATGTCGAAATCTATACATTGATGTGCACCACCAATATTAAGTGATCACTGCTGTTCATCTACACACTTGTTAAGAGATTGAAAATTGGACTTAACCTTTAGTTAGTTTAGCGGTTAGTTAGTTTACTCTTCTGTGAGGTTGACTGGTAGAGAATGCTCTTCACATCACATTTAGCCCATCTTGCTCTGTTAATAATCGTCAAATTTACGTAGACGAAGTCACAACTCCGTACACGTGTCCAATATTTGTCCTACTGTTAGTATGTTTTGGTACAGAAAATGATTTGTCATTTCGTTCTTAGTCTTCAGTGAAAAGAACTTATTTTGCTTTTACCTCTAGGTATAACAAAAAACAATATGAGTCACCTCGATATCGATACATACAGGGTGAATTTTTCAAGTGTGCGTGGATGGGGAAATCCGAAACTATGAGGAATATCGAAAAATGCTGAAAGAAGTCTGGGGACCGATTTTGATGAAAACTAAACCTGCATTGTTGGATTTTTGAAATATCAATATGCCTGGCCAGGAATCGAACCCATTGATTTTGAAAAAAATATCACACCTGTATTATTACATCATTGGATAGTGTCATTAATAAGGGACAAATTCTGAAAATTTATGACATAATATGGCAAACTTAAGGATAGAGCAAATTTTTTAAAAATACGTTTTTTATCATACAAATCTTAACCGATTACTTATCGATCAAAATTATGACCATTTATAGCTGGAATCGACGTCTGAAGGAGTTATTAACTAATATCTTTATACAATTTTCATTCAAATCCTTACAACTGTGCTCTTCTTCTTAATGCTTAATGTGAATTATTGTAAAATTGAATGCAACACAATCCTTGAGACGTCGAATCCGGCTATAAATTGGTAACAATGACTATAATTTTAAACGCCAAGTAATCAGTTAAGGTTTGTATGGAAAAACATATTTTGTTAAAAATGAGCTCTATCCTTAAGTTGGCCGTATATCATTACTTTCCAGAATTTGTTCCTTATTAGCGACACTATCGAATAATACAGGTGTGATTTTTTTTCAAAGTCAACGGGTTCGATTCCTGGCTATTGATTTTACAAAAATCGAACGATGCAGTTTTAGTTTTCATCAAAATCGGTCTCCAGACTCCTTTCAGCATTTTTCGATATTCCTCATAGTTTCCGATTTCCCCATACACGCACACTTGAAAAATTCACCCTGTATATAAGAAAGAACGTCTGTAAATCACAGCATCCCTTCTGTTCTTGTCAACGGTGAGCTGTATCAGTGAGTCATCGTTCTGCTTCAATATGCCACATTTTACGAGAATATGCGGTATGAGTCACATTCACACCAACAATTTACTTTGATTCATTTTTAATTACCAAATTGAGAACTGTGTGCATCTAGTTATAATAATGATCTTTAGGATTACATTGTTCTTATCATCATAGGTGTGTTTTCACTCCGTAGAGTATCGATTGTCTATTTTATTAATAAAGCAAACTATATTAGTTCAAATTTTTAAAATCTTTCAAATAGATGTTTGTTTCAAATTCTTTGGTTCAAATAGTTTGGTTCACTGTTATAAATTAACTGATATATAACTGATATACCTAGTCATAATTGTGAGGCATTTCCTATAAAATTATATTATTATGCTTCCTAATGCTCTAATGACTTAAAGAAATGTTATTCTTTTGTCAGCGCAATAACTTTTGTTTTAAATACAAAGACATTAAAAAATAATTGATCCAAAAAAAACTGTCCAATAGTTCCAATGATTTTTTTGTCACTGAAGGCTTTAGATTAGGCTTTAGCCTACTACTACTTCAAGCAAACTTTTTGGCTAGTCATTTCTAAAAAACGTCTTTAACGTGGTAGTCTTAGGTATTATGTTACTTCAGCAAAAAGAAGATGCCCGGTAAAGATGGCATCAATCAAAATCTAAAGGCATCATTACGGCTGCGGAGCATTTTTCGATATGCTATAAACAACCTTATTCATAACCAATTCAGTTTTAGCAGATGTTACCTCACAGCACTCTCGGCGGTGACCTCACCAAGGTCATATTCACTATTCTATTAAGAATTTAATCTTCAGTTACTATATTAGTTAACTCGTCATACAATCGTCTGATATAGCATTATATGCAGATATTCTGTACTTATCGATGTCTCTATTTATATTTTACGATAAGCTTCCAGATAAGAATAAAGCCTATAAATGGCTATTTTAGCCATAATATTATTTTAATGACGCTGCTCTGCTATTCATCACTTGTGTGACAAGCTTTTCACAATTCTGTCAATTGAATATCAATTGTATTGGTCTCCCAAAATTCCCCATTATATATCAGTAGGTACAGCAATATTTCATCTGTCGTCGTCAATTATTAGATAAGTCCTTTGTCGTCTCTCGCCATGGACGACAGATGTGTTTTTGAAGGTAACCTAAGACCCTATTTTTTATTTATTTTACTTTCATTTGTCAGTACCCATTAATGACCCACTACAGGGTCGGGTCTCCTCTCACAATGAGAAGGATGTAGGCCTTAGTCCACCACGCTGGCCTACTGCGGGTTGGTGGACTTCGCATGCCTTTGAGAACATTTTTTTTTGTTAACTCTCAGGCATGCAGGTTTCCTCACGATGTTTTCCTTCACCGTAACAGCAGGTGATATTTAATTTCATAAATCGCACATAACTTTTATTACAAAGTCATTGGTGCGTGCCACTGGGATTCTAACCCGGATCCCTCGATTCGAGGTCGAATTCTAAGCCACCGCTATCAAGCAGGCTATCACCGCTGCTATTGGACAGTTTTTAGAAGAAACTTTCATTTAAGTCAGTCTAAAGAAATTAATTTTAATTGTATTATTACATATTTATTGTTCTTATTTTATTTCAGTTTTTTTTAATAAATAAATAGATATTATTAGATAGGTATGTATATTATTTATCTGATTCTAAACTCTTGAGAATTAGCTTAATAGAATTTACGTTTTATAAGCTTTAACGACGTTGAAGGAAGTATCTCATTCAACCATAATTTTAGTCACAGGATGCATATTCTGATATCTTAACAGGAGCATCCGGTACAGCGAAACAACAACATTATACTGTTATAATAAGCTTATTAGCATTATTATTTTAATAACATTTGTTAAGGTTATTTTTTATGTCTTATTATGCACTTTTTATCAGAAGGTACCTCCGGTTACGGTACCGGTTAAGTTTGGCAAATCTCTATCTTGGGGATATGAGCTTTAAAGAAAGATAATATTATAGTTAATTTATAGTTTTTAAGAAGAGTCCAGAAAAAATTAAGCAACTACGGTAGTAGGAAGGTGGTGTTTTCGTAGGTAGGCAACTATAATTGCTTGCGCATTTCAAGGGTCCAGAATTCTTGAAATTAATCATCATAAGAATAAATAGATACTTTTACCAAGAACATAAGATTAACGAAGCAATAATATACTTGTATCAGCATTAAGTGGGATGATAGTTCGATTCCTAATAATGTGAACAGCATGGTCTTAATCAATTAATAGAGCGCCCTTCGAAGAACCTGATAATATCAATTGTTTTCGATACCCCTAGGACATTTCATTTGCTAGTGTTAGGATTAATTACTGAAATGTTGACCGCACCTCTGTCACGCCCCGTACGCGGACAGGTCTAATTAATAGAGTATTTCGATAGGTTTGCGGCTGTCTCTCATATTACAACAACCATTAGCATGATAAGCTCGTCGACTAGATTCTTGCTACTCTTCCACTTCTTCCTATCGTTTTTCCCTTTGATTGGCGTGTCGTTATAATAAATTACCCTATGACATGGTCTCTAATGTTTTGTTTTCCAAGATGATTACCTCATTTCTTGTACGTATAAATAAGTGTGCGAAAGTTTCCCTGAGTAGAATATTTTAATTTGACTTTTAAAGTTAGCAGTTGCAATATACATACATATATACAATGAAGACAGATATTGCTTATGATGATGCCACAGATGAAAACAGATATTGCTTATATTGCTTAATATGATAATTATATTCACATGGCAATATGTATAATGTTTAGATATTCCTTTTTAGATTTTTGAATTTTAATAAGATTTAAATGGTCATGTCGTTTCCAGATGATCTTCAATTGGACGGTCCGGTTATTATTCCGAATATAAAAGAAACAATTTTGCAAAAGGGTCAAAATTTTACAATTTTATGTAAATTCAACAAACCGATTAATATAAAACAACAAGAGTCTCCCGAGGAAAAGACCGGCTCAAATTTTACAACGATTGTAAGAAATGTGACATCTCCGGATCCAAATTACAAATATGCGCAAATACTTGAACTGTATAACGTTGATCGCTTCGCTGTTGGTTATTATGCTTGCTTTGATAACAGCATTGATGAAGAATATATTTTGACAAATATTACAGAGGAACTGAATAATACAGATCATGCGGCTTATTTTTATATTTATGTTAATGGTGAGAATATGTATTTATTAAAAAAATCATTAGATAATTTGTAAATTATGAACAACCAAGTTCAAGTTTAAATTTCATTATTAAATATTATAGGGTTAGATAGCGTGTTTGCGCCCATGAGAGAGTTTGTAATAGCAAGAAGCGGGTCGAAGGTTGTAATCGGATGTAGACCTACGACACCAGATGTTGATGTTAAGCTAACACCGGTACGTATGAAGATATAATAGACAATGATGAACGTTATACATACTGCTAACTAAAATAATTATTTGTTATCTGTTAGTCAAATTTAAAATAAATTCGTTAGTATCTAATAGGGCTTAATCATCATTTTGATTAGAAAAAACATTGATGCAAAATTAAATTGCTTTTAGTACGTGCACGGTTTGTAATATCGATTCTAAGTACCTAACTCTTCTAAGTATCTAGTTCTTGCTGGGTGGACAACATTCATTACTGGATGAATTATTGCATGTTATTGTGTATTAAAAAGTTACCTATGTCGAGTATTGTTTTGAATTTTTACCAAAGTAATCAACGTTGACCATTCGGAACTGTAAAACTAATGCTTGACGCTGCGATTAAGGCTACACTAAGGCATGACTTTAACAATCAGTTTGTAATTGCTTCAACTGGAATTCTAAAAGCGCTCTTAATATTCAGGTCTTTCCAGACAGTGAATTTGGAAATGAATATGACCCTAAAATAGGGTTTATCTACTACTATCAAAGTAGTGATGTGGTCCATGATGCTCCAACATTTCACTATTGTCACTCTGAGGGGCGAAACGAAAAGAAAGAATTTATTGTAATTAAATGTAGGTGTAGAAGCAGAATGAATCTAATTTTTATAATAATGTACCCACCGCATTCACCGCAATTGCCGCGTTTTTATTTATGTACCTATCTATATATTTTTCTGAATATAGAAAATGAATAATAAATATTTTTGTAGCACAATTTTTTTGCTGTGAGTGGGGATTGATATGTTTTTCTATTTACTTGTAAATTTATAGTTTTAAAGTTTAGTTTAGAAGTTTATTGAAAAGCATACCATGAGGGTACTTTTATAGTTTCACTAACCACAAATTATTTATTTCGTCATACAATAATAGCTGCAGAGTAACAAGACACCAGAATTTATAAAATACTCTCCAAAGATTGGATATTTAGTGAAAGCGCGTTTCTCTTACCAATGCAAAGGACAACGCGGAAACCAAAACGGGTCGAAAATAATACGTTGTAAGTAGATAGTACTGCAATTTTGATGTCACGTAACGAGGTAGCGTGGTGTGATGGTTTCATTTACTTTTGGATATTAATCGTTTATGGTATGTTTTGTCGCTTTCGCTTCATCTGTTTAGTTTCTATTTCGTCTGGTATTGGTGTGTTGCTCTGCTTATTTTTTCTGTGCACTGTTATGTTTTTACTAATTTACTAACTTTAATGGTTAACATTTTTTGTGTGTAATTATTTTTCTGTGAACTTTTGGTGAATGAAGTCAATGGAAACCGGTTTGAGGGTCACATTTAATTAGTATGTGTAAATTAGTATGCGTTAAATGATGTTGCGATGTATAGTCCGTAAAGAAGTATATTTTACTCATTACAAAATCGCTATTTCTTGAAAACATCATATCTTTCAATATTCTTCTAAAATTTGTTAAGTTTTATAATTGCAAGTAGCGAAAATTACACGAGATGGTAATTTTCATGTGTTATCTTGTATATTTAATACACTTATGATAGCTTACATATGCGATGGCTTATATAATAAACTGATTGTAGTGCCTCTAAATGTTTACAAGAATCTTAAATATCACATTTATATGGAATAACATAATCATGTGCATTGATATGAATATTATCTATTGCATATTGAATAACAGAAAATGTGTTGTAAACTAAAAGGAAAATTATGACACTGTAGCTCATTGTTGGTTTTAAATTATTCAAAACCTTAAATACTTATATTAAGACGTACAGAAATTTAACACAGGAAATGAGCCAGTCTCATAAGGGAATTTAACTATACAAATATAGCAAACCGCATCATTAAAAGTTTCTGCCACGGCAGTAATTGCTCAGATGTCTAATTATTATTTGCAGTATGAATTGAATGAAATTTGTGATAAATCAGTAATCGTATTCTACAACTTGAACGACGTTCAAAATTAGAAAATTGTGTGAAAATCAAGACTTTTTATATTGATATATACAAATAAAATTTCAGTATCGATAGTATAATATATTATATTATTAGTATTGCTCTTTTTCAAACTTATTTGATTTATAAATAGGTTACGATGTAGGTATGAAAACAAGAATATTTATATTCTTAAAACCTTATTGGTGATTAATAGGTAAGTACTTTATGAAACTTACCTAATCATAATTATGTATTGTTATTTTAGATAGTGGCATAGGTCCACCAAAACCAAATATTGAAGGGGATAAATACTTTCTCGAAGGAGAATCTTTTTCACTCAATTGCACAGTGAAATATCAGAACAATGTTGCTACTGTGCTGACGTGGACGATACCTCGCGGGTATTCAAAGGTAAATTTGATATAATTAATAGTGGAATAATCAATAATCTGGACCGGTCTAGCCAAATATATTATTTATAATTTATATCCATTGATACATTCGTAAACAAACTGCAGTTTAAATAAATTAGTTAAAAGTTCCAAAAGATTATATTATGATATTAATTAAATAACAATCGAATTCAATCTTAAAAAGGTCAGAACCTTTTAAATTGTAGTATTGAGTAAGTATATAAATAATACATTATATTTGTATCGATATTGTAGATAGAAATAAACAGTTTATTTCACAATTTAAGGGAGTGTACAATCATACCAATGAACGAGAAGTGGGTGAGATATTGTACAACAACATAACTATTGTAAACGCAAGTAAAGAGGATGCTGGGACTTATACTTGTATATCAAAAATTGGGCCAGACCAAGAACACACATCATTTGAAAAGATATTTACAGGTATGTTATGTATGCATGATGTACGATAAGTTTTCCGAATTTTCTGGAAACACCACTTAGTACCTACCTGGTCTAAATAACAATATGAAATGATACCTACCTGCAGATATTCGTATAATTATATACGTTAAAAATAAATTTTGCACTCCTAATAAAATAAACTGTATGAATGTGTCGTGTTCCATATTTCATATTTAATTGAAATTATAAGTATGAAAATTTTTGTAATAAGAATGTACTTATATGTAACGCTTACGGCATTAAAAAGGTATAAAGAAGAAATATATAAGAAAGAAATTATATGCAATGATTGTTATGGACATTTAATGGTCGAGTTTCAAGTAACTAAGGCACATTTATACATATATATATTTATTGTACATATTATACTATACACATACGTTCTTACTTAATTTCGAATCAATAACTTAGAATAAATAGACAATACCTACTTCTACTAATAATGCATATAACTTAAATGTTCTTCTAAATTGAGATTAACATCCAATTTAATGTTAATGTACCTACGGAGAGTTTACCAAAAACCTATAATTTAATATTATACACAGAAGTTAAAAAATTAAAATTTATCGTCATATTAGATGTGCTGAGTACAGCAAGTGGCTAAATCATAACAGTTTGTTAAACAAACTAATCCTAATTTATTTTCGTCTACGTTAAAACTTAGGTAACACGGCATACGCAAATAGTGTTAAAAATAGATTTAAAAGTAAATAGAATATTAAATAGGTATGTGTGCATGATAAAACTGGTACGATTTAAAGTACACCAAAAGCTGTTGACACATCGTCTCTGTAAACGTTATGCAAAACAGTAGAATTTCCATACAAGAAAAACGATATTCATGTTTGGATAACAAACATGAGATATTAATATGAAAATATAAATGAATATGTTGAGATGATAATGAAATTATTGTGAGTACTGAAATAGGTAGCTGCATTTTTCTCACGACGTTCTTCTAGGTTGTGGCCAATGTACATAATATTGTGGATGAAAAACATAATGACAAAGTAAAAAAAAGCTCTTTCTTTTCAGAAAGCTTCATAAAACTTACGAAAGGTAACAAGAAAGTTCCTATCGCAACCCCTCAGAATATGATGACACTACATACAACCATAGAGGACTATCCTCAAGCTAAAATTGTCTTGTAAGTACTGTGATTTTTTCAATTTTTAATCTATTAAATTACAATAAGAGTATTCTTAATACTACTATAATAGTGAATATAAAATTTTACATTCAGCAATCTATTTGTTTAAGAATATTTCTCAAATTTGCGATTATTTAAGATGAAAAAAATATTACTTATAATACTAATCATATATTTTAATACATTGTAGTTTTATTTAAATAGGTAGGTACTAAGATAATTATTGATTGGTTGAATTTATTATTTTCAGCTATAAAGATGGCAAGGAGATCCCTAGAAACTCTGACAAATATGTGTTAGATCGTAGAACACGTGGGAGAAATGGAGTAAGCAGTGTAGACCTCACTATAAAAAATCTCAACATTAATGATACGGGAAATTACACACTTGTTGCTGAAAATAAATACGTTAAAGAACAAGTTGTGTACGATTTAAGAAAATATGGTAAGATTTTATAACAATTTCCAGTTTTTTTTTTTTCAAAAATTAATGCTGTCGCTCAGTATCGTATTTGGCCTAAAACGGATGTCGTCTTTTTATTGCAAATCTAAGTAGTTGTGATAGCGCAGCGGTGATAGCCCAGTGGCTTAGAATTTGATCTCGAATCGAGGGATCCGGGTTCGAATCCCAATGGCACGCACCAATGACTTTGTAATAAAAGTTATATGCGATTTATGACATTAAATATCACCTGCTGTTACTTTGAAGGAAAACATCGTGAGGAAACCTGCATGCCTGAGAGTTCACAAAAAAATGTTCTCAAAGGCATGCGAAGTCCACCAACCCGCAGTAGGCCAGCGTGGTGGACTAAGGCCTACATCCTTCTCATTGTGAGAGGAGACCCGACCCTGTAGTGGGTCATTAATGGGTACTGACACAAGTAGTTGTTAATATTTCAAGTGTTTGAGCAGAACACCCCTGCGCCGCGATAATGCATATTTTCAAAGTAAAAAAGAATCATAACTCCGAGATTTGGGAAATTTATTTATGATCTGATGCCGTGTAATATAAGAATAACTGAAGCTGCATTTTTTGAGTTTATTTTGAACTTCGAGTAGTAAGCGCAACTCCAGTACCTACTACGTGTTTTTCAATTTTTCGTTATTAGATATTTTTTTTTCGGAAACTAGAAGATAAATATCGCGGGGTATGCGAGTTTAAGTAAAAGTAAACATTTTTGTTTTAGATGCACCCAAGATTAACTTTGGAACTGATACAAAAGCTTATCCGATTAATACAGAGGCAACATTATTCTGTGAAGCTTTCGGGTATCCATTGCCAAAAATAAGTTGGCTTTTTACGACCGAAAAAGGCCAAAATCAGATGATATCGGTAAATATTATTTCAAAACTATAACTTATTTTACGTCTTATTTTGTTATCAAACTATGTCTTTAGGACAAGTCGCTAAAATATTGGGTCCATAAGTGAAATAGGAAGATAATGCAATTGAATTTATTCCACCACAGTGCTTATATTCAAATTGATGGAGCTAAATATCGAATTCAATTGATTGTTATTATTATTATCTACTTCCGGAACTGTACGTAACCACAGAACTAAATTTGAAATTAATCAGAACCGTCGAATATTAGCAAGATTAGGAAAATTCGCTTCAAATAAAGTTCATCCGGCAGCCATACGATGGTTTAAGACTAAGTGGTTATCGGTAAGGTACCGCCACGGTATAAAAAAGAAAATGTTATTAAATAAACGATTTGCGTGAGGTGTGATCTACGTCAGTATTCTGATGTATTGGAGATTCTGTTTCATATCTATGAAAGTGATATTTTATGGCAAATCTGTAAACGTTTGCATCATTGTTATTTTTATGAAAGTATTGATTTAAGAAATGCGAATCTATAGTGCATGGTTATAGTGACAGGGCTATTTATAAAGATTTTGTCAGTGTGTCCTACGAGTTGTAGTACAACTTTGATTTTTTATATGTCAAAAGTCGAATATTTCAAGGACCTTTTATCATGATAGGTATATTGTTATCATCATGTGTTTCAGGAACAACGTGTTCAAGAAATATCACTTATTCAAGTGAACTCCATCGTCCGAATCCCCGTAAGGGTCTCCGGAAACGTAACGTGCCGAGCTTCGAATGCTAAGGGAAATTCTAGTTCTTCGAAAAGATTTCTCGTGTATGAAGTATCTAATGGCTTTGGAATAGTGAACAGCGATAGGACGTGGTTCGCAGAAGGGCAAAAGGTGGAACTTAGATGCTTAGCTTCAAAATATGACTTCAAGAATATAACTTGGCTCGGAAGTGACGATGAAGAGTTATTTGATCATAGTGAGTATATAGTATATAGTATATAGTATTTTTGTCAAAACGCCTGTAGTCAGTGGACTATAAACAATAATTATTATAGTATATTACTTTAAGCTTTTCTATTGTTAACGAAGCTGTTAATCTACCCACTCTCGGTCTTTCTTCTTCTTACCTACCATGTATCTATCAGCACTGAACATTATCCTCCCTTTATCGATTTCTGTTTAAATTGGGCCGGGCTCTGAAATCAACAGACCCATAGGTTTCTTTCTGTCAGATAGGTTTCTTTTGTCAGAGATTGTGTGGCTAACACCTTGCTAAGATAATTTCTTTTATTTATGGTTATCGGTCCTTTTAATGATGTAGACGCTCCATTGACACTTGCTATAAGATAACCATTATTAGTGTTTTCACATGTCATTAAAAGCCAAAACTAGAGACGTACGTTACGTAGATATCCATTTATCGTAAGTAAGTACCTACAGTAATTGTTTGGCGACAGTAAAAACGCGGTCTCATTTACAATTTAGTGACAAGGAAAATATTAAAATTACTCATGTAGATAATGCTGGTAAAGTTAATACTATACGCGTTATACCTAGGTAAGTGTGTACCTAAACCGTGTGCGCTATACATCCTGTTGATTTGCTTTTTATTTAACTGCACATGGGTTTAGTGCAAAATTTTCGGGATTCATTATTTAACTATAATGAGTTATAGATGCCGGTTTTTTGTCGTAAAATCGATGCTAAAAGATCTTTTATTTACATATTTTGAACATTAGGTAGGTATTTAATTTTATTATCTACAAATTTTTGGTGTTTGTAGATTCAAAACCCACAATTTGTATGGGATGGTAGCATTTATAAAATCCAGTTATTTTCTGTTACAGTAAGCTACTCGCAGTCAGATTACTCACATATTGCCATGTTGGAAATTAATAATATATCACTGGTCCAGGCTGGGAACTACTCGTGTCTGGGAATAAAGATGGACGATGATGAAGAGAGACAAACCATTGTTATAACAGTGGAAGGTTAGTGAAATCTATAGAAATATGCAGCGATTGCAGCGACAAGCTGTGCCCGTGACTCTGTCGCAAGGAAATGATAAAACAGGGATCACGCAGGATATTAAAATTATAACTCGGTTCAGATCAATTTCCTTCATCACAGGATTCACATACCTACGCCTAATACTGTTCAGTTTTAGCGAATGTCTGTTTTGGGACTTCAGTTGTAACAGAGTTCATAAGTAATACCAAAAACACGTTAAACCTTCCAGGTATTCGTAAGCCAATAGTGAGGGAGCCTATAAAGGACAAGAGCTGGGAAGTGAATCCTTATCAGCCAGTCCAACTAAGCTGTGCGGCGGATGCTGTGCCACCCCCCAATATAACATGGTATAAGGTAAAAATATTTAATATTTCCTACATACTTAGTACTCTGTAAAATAGTGATTAAAAAATTAAACAGTATCTAATGAGCTCCGGTGATAACATTAGTATTACTTGTCAGTGACCCATTAATGACCCACTACAGGGTCGGGTCTCCTCTCACAATGAGAGGGATGTAGGCCTTAGTCCACTACTGGGGGTTGGTGGACTTCACATACATTTGAGAACATTTTTTTTGAACTCTAAGGCAGGTTTCCTCACGATGTTTTTATTCTCCGTAACAGCAGGTGATATTTAATTTTATAAAGCGCATATAACTTTTATTTACAAAGTCATTGGTGCGTGCCACTGGGATTCGAACCCGTACCCGGACCACGATTCGAGGTCGAATTCTAAGCCACTGGGCTATCACCAACTATTAGTATTACTATTGTTCATTAATGAAAAAACAAACCCCATGGGCTTTAATACATTCCAATCCTTATCAATCTGTTACCGTGAGCCTTCATTTCGAAAATATTCGTCCATAATGTTCTCGAAGGCAAGTGAAGTCCTCCAACCCTCAAAAAAGCAAGCGTGGCGGACTAAGGCTTCTCCTTATGAGAAGGGACCCGACCCAGTGGTTCATCATAATACACCATAATAGGATTCAATAGTAGGTATAATTAGCTACAACAAATTCTATTACTCGCTAAATTTAATGCATATATAGAGGTACGAGTAATCATAATGTTTATGTATTCAGGATGGTGTACCACTAAACGCCAGTGACGTAGAAACCGAATATTTGGACCACAGTCTTGTGAACTCGACTTTTTACATCAAACAAATGCGGGAGGAGGATAAGGGGAAATACGAGTGCATTGCTGCCAGCGGCCGTGAAATCACGAAACGGGCTTTTCATCTTCATATTAAAGGTATCATTTTTAGCATTTTTAAAAATCAATTTTTAAAACCTACGGCAGAGTTATTTTCCTTCGTCAGCTTTACCGTTTCAGTTAATACAAATTTATCCATCCAACTAAAGCCATTCTAAAACACTCACTTCACCCGACGTTATTAAACTTTTTCGACGAAGACATATGGGGATTTTGGGTATTTCTACCCACTTAAATCCCTCTTCTTCAGCCTTTATTGAAGACTTTACAGCCTTTGAGTAACCTTTTACAACAGGCAGGAGATACAGTAGGATTACTACTAAATTCTAAACTTTTTGGGGATGGGTGGATGATTATTATTTACTCTTTCGCACAAAAACGGATTTGATTGGATTCGGATTCGAATAAAATTTTGTACATCTACACTTAACTACAGGTAGTTTTATAAAAAAAATTATAATCTACGTTAACATGTATATTGATTCATAGGTTATATAAGTAATCAAGATAACCTAACGTTTATTATGAAGAAATACATTTTGACGAACACAAAATGAATCAATTTTCAGAAAAACCAACGAATACTGCAATCTATTTGGGTGTATGTGGAGCCCTGGCGTTTGGGATGTTCATACTCGGGGTGTACTCCGTGTGGAAGATCCGGAAAGAAAAGCAGTTTAGGAAAGAGTTAGCCGCGGCCGGTCTTCTCTACTTCAAAGAAGGGGCCACCAAATCATTGAACCCCGACTTGGGTATCAGCGAACAAGCAGAGCTTCTGCCTTATGATGAAAAGTTCGAGTTCCCGCCGGAAAAACTCATTTTAGGTAACAACTGTAAACTTTTATACCTAGGTATACTATATTTTCAACGAGAATGTTAAATTTCTTACAAAGGTTTATAGTATATTCCTAACTCAAATTGGCGCGCGGTGCTATGAGTGAGTTTGCCTTTAGACAGCGATAAAAACACGTTTTCTGCGGACGACGCAAATGCTACACAATGTATGTTGGTTGATTAGTCAATGTACAAAGTATAGATTTTAACACTAATCTTTGTACGATTCGAACAATCGCGGTTCCATCCTCTACTTTTGATTTCAATTTTACGAAGTATTTGCGACAGTATCTATGGTTCTTTGTATAACGACTCATCTACATTTCTCGTACTTTCCAGGCAGGCAATTGGGTGCAGGAGCTTTTGGGGTTGTTTACAAAGCGGAGGCTCGAGGTATCATTAACGCTGAAGAAACCACCCCTGTTGCCGTCAAGATGGTAAAGAAGACCGCAGACAATATGTATATCAAGGCTTTGGCATCGGAACTCAAAATCATGGTACATCTTGGCAAGCACATTAACATAGTCAATTTGCTTGGAGCCTGTACTAAAAACGTTGGAAAACGTAAGTAGAATAGCCTAGTGTGCTGTGATTGACTTATAAGAAACAATGAACAGAAAAACACATTGAACAATAATGTTTCTGTTTTTTTACTTTATGGAACAATGTACAGTCAACTACGATCATATTTTTGGTTTCTAGGTCTATGTCTAAAAATCTTATTTTTATTTATTTTATTTATTTATTTATTGTTAATTATTGTTAATTAGAACGGTTATTACACCACTTACACTAACTAACACAATTTAAGTTAAATAAGCATAAAACATAATTCATTTGCTAATTTACGAGTATAAATATAAACAAAAATATAAATAAAAATAATCAGATTAATGAAATATTTCGTTTTCAAGTAAATTAAGAAGCTGCTAACATTTTATTTTAGATCGAAGAATTAGAATAGATCTTAAGTGAGAAACTTACAATAGTTAAAACAAGTAATAATAAATATCTTAGTTGGTAGGAATCTCTTCTTAACAGTATTTCTGTGTCAAAGTTAATCATATACAAACATTGTCTTTTGTGCTAATCAAAACAATAGGCTAGTTGACAAAATTTGGAAATGAGTTTAAAAATAAATTGGTATTTATTTTACCCAATAAATATATTATTTTAAGAAAAATAATCCATTTTATCTAAGAATTTTGCGTTTTTAGAAATGAACTCCAAATTGACACCGAAAAGGGCCAAGACTGTCAATGATGTCACGCCTCGTATACGAAAATGACAGCAACAACATGACATTTTGCGAGGCGTGACGTCACGCTTCTCTGATTTGTGTTCAATAATTTTAATGTCACGTGCTTAAACGGCCAATTTTGCGGATTTTATTTCCCGTAAATATTGGTAATCTTTAATTATTTTAATGAAAAAAGTGTTTATTTGGTTACTACATAACATGATTAATCATTAGAAACCCTATGCCTGCCGATTTATTCTTAGTGGAAACACGCCTATTACGCCTAATTAAGAGACTTTATTATATTTCCAGGTGAATTGATCGTAATAGTAGAATACTGTAAGTTCGGCAATATCCACGAATATATGCAACGTCACCGGGAGGTGTTCATCGACCAGCTAACCGACAACAAGGAGAAGAATCTCGGGAGGGTCAACAAGGCCTTCTCTTGCAGTAGTGGCAGCAGCGGGTAGGTTATAATTATATATAGCTTCAATCACATTCACATGCTCCTAGAGAATCAGTGAAATTCTTGTTTATCTAAGCTATGAACACTAGGTAGATATGGTGTTATGGACAAAAATATTATCATTATTATTATGCATAGAATATTTATCTTTAAAATTAATTTTCAATTGTTTCAAAATAATGAACAGCCTACGTGCAACCTGATGGTCGATAGTCAAAGCATCCTTCAATTGGCAAGAGTCCTAACTATTTAATTATAACAATCTATTTAAACCTTTCAAATTGTATGTTTTCAGAATGCACTCCGATTATTTTGGTTCTAATCATACCCAAGAAACGGATAACACGTTCATAAATACTGCAAATACTAATAGATCTGAGCGAAAAGGTAATTATAAAATATTTTTACTTAGACATCTCTATTGATACCTGTAGTGGTAGTAGGAGAAGGCAGTAGGAAAGTATCTAAATATGCAATGCGACTTTTAGAAAATAAGGAAGGAGGAGGAAGTCTTCAAATTTTAATGATATTTTATACTAACAAAATTATCTTTTGTCAGTTAATACCCCCAAGAATGTGGAGATGGTAAAAGGTAATATGCATGCTAAGTTTAGTATGTATTACATTTGTATCTTACGTTGCGTAGTGTGGTATTTATTTTTTATTTAAATAGAAAGCATGATATTTGAGATGATATTTAGATATTGAAATAGAATTTACTTTTTTATTATATGTAAAAAAAAACCAATAGAAGTAAAAGCAAGATATAAAAATATGTTTGGGATGATGACACTTGAAATTGTGCTTATATGCAAAATTTTAATGATAACAAGGTACAGCTTTTGAATCAATAAGCTTGCAAAATCTTGACGTTGGTCGTCTATACAAAAGTTGAATGTGGCGCCCTCGTTGAAGCGTTTTTATTTTCATGATTTGGCTGTTGCTGTATATGATGTATGTATTGTACTACAACACCGTATGTACGCGTAAATTTAAATTGCGGGTTTCCACACCTTGCACCATTTTTCTCAGCTCAATAGTCGTGGGTGTCTGTGTCCAGTCAGCGTCATGAAATTCATGTATCAAAAGAAGACATATTATTTAATTGTGTAGTAATTTAATAGTATTATAATTTGAAACCAACTTAGTTAAAATATAAGTAACTGGTATTCCTATAACATATCCCGTAGCTGTCACTGTAGTAGTGGTAGACTCCACGTTCAACAACATTATTAACACTTACACTTTATGAGTGCATGTCAAATCACGCTTATATATACATACATAGTACATACACACATTTAATGATTGACAACATCTGCAGTAGAAAACGTGTAAAAATATTTTGAGTCGTTTTGTCGTTATATTTATATGAAGCAGACTGTACCAAAACCATACATTTTTATCTTTCATCTCCATTACTTTGTACAACACAATGTACATACACATTTCATGATAGCTGTATAAGTTGTTGGTTTTGAGCGATAGCACTTGTTTATAAATAGACCTACGTACACGTTTAAAAGAAAAATATGATATTATGTGTAAAAATATTTATATCCTACATGTAATATTATATTATTATTATTATGGGGATACACCTAGGTGCAATAAATTTTATTGAAACGGTAGAAAAAACTGGCGTCTAAAATAATATATTCTACTATAGGTACTTAAATACAAACACATAGAGACTTTAAGATCAGCTTTGTTTTGTCGTATTATCCTTTATAAATATGGGTTATAAATATTTTTTTGTGTTATTTAGTTCAAAATAAAATCATTTAAAACTTTTTGCATAAAGCATTTGAACGTAAATACTAAATACATATATTAGTATATGCCATAAGTAATAAGGCTTTAAATTTATTAAAACAACGTTTTAACTTTTAAACAGTTTCCTAGAAATTCCAAACGGATTTTTGTGTAAAAAGGGAGCCTTCTCCACGTGAGATTATCCATAATAATATATTACTCGTAAGTTAGTTTGCTGACGTGTCTTTGTTACTCCTTTCCAGTGTCTGAAACGGGATACGTCGCCCCAGAGTGGAGATCCAACTACACGAGCGACTACAGTTTTGATGGCCGCAACCCACGTCCTCTCACCTCACGAGACCTCCTCGCGTGGGCTTTCCAGATTGCGAGAGGCATGGAGTACCTTGCTAATAGAAAGGTACGTGTACGTACGTAGAGTACGTGCCCCACACCTGACACCATGTCATGAAACAACGCTTGCTAGACGAATACTGTGTAAATTTTTTTCAAATGTAGGTAGATACACACTCCGCTCAGTACATTAATAGTCCGTCAGACGTTAATATTACTACTAAGAACATCGGTCAAAAATTGACGTTGTGCGTTGAGTGACGAACACTATCGTCATGTTTTCGTACGTGAGTTAGTCATTAGTATGCCATTATGTCGGTCTGTCTGACGTCTTCTCGTGGATACTAATGACACACGTTAACTATACGAATATGACGATAGTGTTCATGTTCGGGGCATTGACACCTGCCGTTAAGTAGCATGTTCCTCATGGTTAGTGCTTCGGTTGATTGGCGGATTCGGTTGATCGGGTGGTTGGCGGAGATACTTCATTCTAGGCGATCTTAGTTCTCATCTTAGCTTACCTTGAGGCTATCGTAGCCGATATTTAATATGTATGATTATCAGGTGCTTAGATAGGTACCATAGTAGAGGTTCACGACTTTATGATCGAAAAGCCTTGTATAGTTGTCCCACTACATTTATTTATTTGTTATTTATTACTTTAGGTACTACATGGAGATTTAGCGGCTCGTAACGTATTGTTGGCCGAAGATAATATTGTGAAGATATGTGACTTCGGTCTAGCGAGAAGCATTTATAAAAACGACGAATACCAGAAGAAAGAGAATGTAAGTAATTAACAAACGATTAACACACGATATTCAATATACTGAAACTGGCCTCAAGTGGTTTCAAGAGGTGAGGTCTTCTTATGAGCGGAGTAGTTATTTGATGTTAAGTATGCCATCTAATGCTGACCCCAGACTCGTAAATGATATTTAAACTTTAATCAAAGCTTCTTCTAGTGTTGCTCGAATACAAAAAAAATTCCGTTGCCTGAGATAAATTGTTTTGAGGCGAACATCTTAGTCCTCATGAATAACAACGTACCTACTAACATAAGATCCGATGACACATGATTTGACATGATGGGACATGATTTTATGTTTTTAGAGGACATGGGCGTCCATGGGTTGCAGCATGGTACTGTAGTGACAACATCATCAAAATCAGCTCTTAAACAAGAAACGTTGCTTTGTGTGATATTTTGACTAGAATTTATTACGCTTATTTCAGAGTCCTCTCCCAATCAAGTGGTTGGCGATAGAGTGCATGACCGATCGGATTTTCTCCACCCAGTCCGACGTTTGGTCCTTCGGTATCGTGTTGTGGGAGCTGTTCACGCTCGCCAAGACTCCGTACCCGAACATTGCTCCACAGGACTTACTTCATTGGTTAAATGAAGGGTGAGCATTACTAGTACCTACTCATGTTATATTTAAAATCATGATTAGATTATTAGGTTTTAAAGTAAATGGTGTTTGCGCATGACGAGAAGGTAATAAGATCGCGGCCTGACGTGTTGAACTTTAAAGTACAGCTTCATTTATAAGTGTTGCAATCTTCATACTAGGTATTCCTGATTATAATAGGTATCTATCTGTAATTATTTAAAACGAAATCTTAATCCTTATGTTCAGTGGTGGACATAAAAGTTAAACAACAATACGACTCACGTCATGTGATTCACAGAACAGCGAAACGGTTAAAATATAATATAACATACTTCGAATTCTTGCAGAGCAAAATTTTATTGGTGTAATGATGATAATTTTAATAATGGAATTAAACGAGTGTGAAGCGTTATTTATTTCCATATTATATTTACAGGCACCGGTTGGAAAAGCCCCCATACGCGGATGACAGGTTGTACGATGTAATGCGACGTTGCTGGGAACATCGGCCCATCAATCGACCTTCTTTCAGTCAGCTGCAATCAATTTTGGGCTCCTTCCTTGAGGACAATGTTAGGAACGTAAGTGAAACATCGTTTTATGCATTTAAACCTTTCCTTTGAACCTTCGAAAAAGTAAGAAAAGGAACGCGGTAACTACCAGCACCGACAGCGGACCCGATGCCCCGACAATGGATTAGTTGCCATGGCTGCCGCTAGTTGACCCTTAAAATTAATGCCCGTTAATGATGTTGACAATGTGACTGCTTTAGGTTTGAGTGTTAAGTTAATAAATTTACTACTAATTTAATTATTAGAATACCTAAATATAGTGACATAATATTATTATCATCCTTTCAACTGTACCGTATATTGACATACACGATTTTATGACTTTAAATAATATTAAGAAAGAAATATTGTGTGAATTTTTAAGAGCATTTATCTATACTTCCGTCAGCATTACGTGGACCTGAACATAACGTACAACGACGGCAACTCGAGGGCGGAGGGCGAGGACTACCTGCAGATGGTGAGCGCGCCCGACTACAACAACATGGTGCCCTGCAGCCCGCACCAGTACACCAACGAACCGACTAGGTTCTTCCCTACGCCCACGCCATCACAGCTGCAAAACGGTGAGAAAAACATTTGAGCCCTTCAAATTGTTGAAAGCGGTAGACCACCGTTACAGAGACCCATGGCTAAACGAGGAGTGTTTTTGTATTTTTTGGTGTTGAAAAATTTGACCCCAACTTAGCCCTTTGAAGACGGAAAGAATTCACAACAATGAGCTCTAATAGGCTTCTCTAATAATCTTCGTAATTTTTTTGTACCAAGGCAAGGCTGTTTGGATTCATATTCTGTCTAGATTTATCGTTCTGGGTGTACTTCCGAAAAGCGCATACCGCCGATCGACCTAAAATTTGGTATACTAACGTATTTTGACCTCCTGATCACGAATATGATAACGAAAATTGGCGCAAACGCCATTTTGAATAAAAAAAGTTTTTTTAGTCGAACCCTGTGAATTTGAAATTAATACCGCCGATCGACCTAAAATTTGGTATACTAACGTATTTTGACCTCCTGATCACGAATATGATAACGAAAATTGGCGCAAACGCCATTTTGAATAAAAAAAGTTTTTTTAGTCGAACCCTGTGAAATTGAAATTAATTCATTGCACCGATTCACCCAATAATTTTATTTTTATTGATCAATAACGCAAACTCTGAATGTTTTCCGCTATAGTATTTGAACTTTGTGATGATTTTCCGCAATTTTCAGGTTAGGTTAGGTTAGGTTAGGTTTTTTTTTTTTTTGCGTTTGCGCCAATTTTCGTTATGAAATTCGTGATCAGGAGGTCAAAATACGTTAGTATACCAAATTTCAGGTCGATCGGCGGTATGCGCTTTTCGGAAGTTTATCCATCGTTCTTTAGGTGCATGTGAAATTGATTTCGAATTTGAAGGATTACCCATCAGTATAAAACACGATAGAGCAAGATATTATAGCTTCAGAGAGATTTTAAGGTCCTACATTTAAAAAGCATAGCTGCTAAAATGATGATTGTTTGGTTGCAAAAAATAGGCGATTAGAAATAAAATCATTTTCTTACAAAACCATCTAATTTTCTCTTTATCAGACGAAAATCACCACCATACATCTGATGAGGCCAATCAGTTTCAGGAGAACTGGTAAAAATGGATAATGCATGCTTTACTTAAAAATATTCTTAGTTTATGTTGATTATGACACTAACGGCCAACTTAACGTCCTGTCATGTATTCTATTAAGTAGTTTAACTTACTCCTACGAATAACAAAACTCAGAACTTTCACGATATTTATTGTGTTTTAAAACTTCTTGGAATGTCTGAACTGTTGATCGCATGAAACAGCGTTACTCGTATTGTCTTCTCGTGTCAAGCGTACCGTATGTTTGCAGACGACGAAGGCTACCTACAGATGAGTCCGGCGAACCAAATCCCATTCAGTCCGCGTGCTCCGGGCACCAAATTCGATTTCGACGCTCGTAAATTAAACGCAAGGGTGTCCGACGATAACGTGCACGGGTCGGAGCTGACGCCGATGCTCACCCTCAACAACCTGCCCGCGAGAAGCGGATCTGAATCCGATCACGAAGGAAACTCACCGTACCTCAAGATGTGCCCTCGAATCGTCGAAGAGAACGACGAGGTGTTCGAAACTAAACAAAATAACCTCAAAAATAGCCAGAACACGGCCGTATCGAACCCCACTTACACTACGTTCGACGTGGACCTCGAAAAGAAACCCAACAACATTTCCAATAATTACATCAACGTCAACGTGCCCAATGGTCTAGTCAAGTAGATTACGTCAACGCACAATAAACTGTATTCGCATCTTACTCAGTCGCAGGCTATTTATGAACGGAATAGTTTTCGTGGAGCTTCTTTTGATCTCGCTTTTATAAATATTGTCAAACCCACAAAAATCTCGAATCTTTTCCGTGTATGCTAACTATATAGTTAACTATATATTAATAATATTAATATTTTTGAGCCAAACATTTATTTTCATAGGTCTCCTAAGTCTGTCTTTATAAGAACTACTATCTCATCTTGTGTAATCGATGTGTCTGATATTGTGCATGTTAATTATAGTATAGTTTTTACAATTGAAAATGCGAATGTTATTGTGATATAAAGGGTTAAGAATGAGAAGTATGTTGCAGAGAAGGTATGGAAAGTAAGATAAGTAATTGTATTAGAACTTATTATGTAATTTTAGCCCACCATTTAATGTTATTGAATAGTAAAAAGATTGTTATTATTGTCGTTACAATAATTACTATAGACATTTATTTTTTATGGTACATATTTTACAAATATTAACACTTATTTCTTGTAACTTGTAATAAAATATGAAGTAAGTTTTTCAGAGAATTTATTTAAAGTTGTACCCTAAAGTCATTTTAATAAGTTTTGTTTGTTAAATCAGTTTTATTTCGACTTTGTGGACTGATGTGACTCAGTATGTGCATTTTCCAGTTCTCTTATAATCTAATTTTTTCATTTAATATGGCGAATTTTTTATCTAATAATCTTTAATGTGCTGTCAAATTAATGGCAGAACACCAAACCGTTAAGTTATAAACAGGTTATAAAATAAATTAATAATGATTTAATGTGTAAGGGATTTTGCAGGCAGAAGACGGTTATGCACTCAAGTGGTCTTTGCATTTTACTTACTTAGATATTACACTACTTATATACTTACACTAGACACTATAATAAAATAGTTAAGTCATTTTGCGTTTAAGCTTTTGAGCTATTCATATAATTATAATTATATTGGTTCATCTCATGATGACGGGTGATCCTGGTGCGGAAAAAATAGCGCGCATCTATACGTCACAAATACAAGGGAAGATCACTTGCCTTCGTGAAATGAAACAACTGTACGCTGCAATGCTCTTCTACAATAAGTCATCCTATAACATTATATTATATAAAACTAATCAAAGTTCTAAAAAGAAATGAACAATCTAGTGGTGAGAAGAGAGCATTATAAAGATAAGATACTTTGTAGAAAACTCTGATACTTCAAATAAAATTACGTTTAATAGTTCTCTTTGTTTAAGGTATTGACGGTATTGTAGTTGTATTCATCTGCAATTACCTTTTGCTTTATTCTTATTCTGATGTTTTTGTAAATTTGTTGTTTGTTCTCTACAGCCATAGCAACATAAACAGACTAATCTTGTAAAGTAGACGTTTCATGTCACTGGGCTTCGAACCTGGACATCTTGAGTAATAGACCGAATTCGAATATACTTAGTAGAAAATAAAATTGTACTAAAATATTTAAACGCTTAACCGTTTACTCTCTGCGAAATCTCCATAAAAATATGTAAGTATCTTAGTGGAAATGTGTCATAGCGATCATTTTATTTCTTTATAAATTAATTAGCATGTATGTTCGTACTGTGTTCATGTCTGTTTGTTTTCGCTGTTTCATTGTCTATTTAAAATTTAACAGAGTATATTTTCGTTTTGTAAAATTGGAAACCTACGTGGTTTTAGTAAATGTGATATTATACACCTGTTTTTTATTTAATTGTTCCTGTGGTACCACTTTGCCTGTCCCCTTAAGTAGGTAAAATAGTTGAACAATAAGTATGAGTCACATGTGACTCATGGGACAGCGAAGTGGTCAACCGTCAGAGTCCAGGTCGGACTGTGCTTAAAAATCTGAAAGTTTAATTCATCGTCAGGTATAAAGTAGAAACCATTGTAAACGGTTTTAATTGAACACTGAATCCAATTAAACTTAAAACTCAATAAAACGCTTTTAAAAATAGTTATCAGTCTACCTGAACCTTTATTGTTATTAAATTTATTAGTATGTTTTATAGCATTTTCTTCCACTTAGGTACACATACCACCCTTCACGATATTCAAAAAAATATAAAGGCGACAATAACTGATACTTAAGAATAATTTTATTTTTACAAACACCTTGGTTAAAATAACTTATTTTTGCTATTTTTAAATTTATTCTGCGTCTTAATAACACCGCATAATATTTTATTCAAACAAAACGCTCTATCTAGGGATGGCGATTCTTTCCGAGAAAGATCGATTTTTAAATTTCGATTCGAATCGTAGCTTTAATCGATTCATAAAAAATCGAGGTCTACAAGATCGATCTCTAGAAAATCCATCCACAGATTCAAAATGGTCAAAGACTATACAAACGTAACTTTTGAGGCGAAGGCGAAAAAAAGAAAAAAACGAAGTCAGGAAACTAAGCACACAGGCATCTCGTGATACTTATTAAAGAGAGGCGTAGGCGAAAAAAAACGAAGTCAGGAAACTAAGCACACAGCCAACTCGTGAATAGAAAAAATTGAATGTCGATTCTCTAGGGTGAATTATCGGTTAAGTATCGATTAAAAAAATTTATTTGGCCCGAATAATCCATTCTACGATTAATCGATCTCAGATCGCCATCCCTAGCTCTATCTTCTTTATTATAGTATTATTAAGTATGTTAAGTATTATATTTACAACATTAAAGGTATATATACTTATATTTATGGGAATTTCAATTAGGTAAGTATTTAGGTAAGCTCAAATATAAATATAGGTAACATCATTTCCAGTCATAATATGAAGATAGTTATTCAATATTTTAGCTAAAAACGCCTCTCACAATAGTCGCTACAAAACTTTCTATCAGTTGCGCGCCCTGAAATAAAAAAGGAAAAAGTTGATATAAAATAAACATATAGTCCAACACTAGGATGTGCATGAACACACATATTTAAATCTACTCCGTCGGGAATGGAATCAAAAACTGCAAATGTGCATGTGTCTCAACAGTAGTTGGTAGTCGTGTATTTCACGACAAAGATTAGTGGAGAGACAAACTAGAAGCCAGTCGTCTGGTCCTTTCTGGGGGCACCGCAGTGCCCCCGCCAAGTCGAGCAAAAAAGTGGCACGGCCGTATTATTATACTTTTCTCGAAGCAATTCAGGCCATTTTCAACCCCCTATAACTCCATTGTGGATAAAACTAGGAGTCTGAATTTTCACTAACCAGGCAGGTTTTGTAAAAACACGGTATATTTCAAATTTCATTCAATTTGAGCCAGTAGTTTAGGAATTATAACTAGTCAAAGTTTCTTAATTTTTTTTTTCACAATTAGTGTTTAGTGTATAAGTTGAGGAAAAACTAAAAAAAAATGAAATTTCGGTCTAGTTTTCTAGATACACCAACTGCATAAATCCATACAAATGTATAGGATTACAAAGTTACATTTGCAGTTAGATTGACAACACAAATAGAAGATTGACTTGGCAATCGCGGTAAACAATCTAATTTAATATAATATCTATGTATTACGTGTGAGATAGATTCTGCTTTCATGCGATGGTCAAGTCAAGCTATGGATACAAACATGGATATCACAACTTTTTACGGTGCAAACTGAGTTGCGAGACTTGTTTTTACAAGTTATGTTTTTGATGGTATTGTCTTTTACATCTCATAAAAAACTATGAGTAGATAGTCGTTAGGTAGGCCACTTAATATCAAATGACCTGCACATTTAGTCATTTCATTAGTATAGAAGACATTTGACGGTTTAACACTCATTTTAACTTACATCTTTAAAGGCTTCAACAAATCCAAGCGGAATGTCAATAAACATTCTTCCTAAACTGGCGAGGACCTGCAAAACAGAACAACATAAATGTTTTCGGCTTGAAAATGCAGCAACCCCATTAACTCACCCCTTTCTAAGAGCTAAATGTGGCTTTTAAATGGTACTTTGTTATCCGGTTTGGTGTTACGAAGACAAAATAGTTGATATTTATAGTTTTTAAGTACCAACTGTGATTATATTTGTCCGGGACTGAATCCCCTGTCAAAATATTTATGAGATACGGTATCT